>CAWUFW010009877.1:0-746234 GCA_963921515.1 Calotriton arnoldi
CTGCCAGTTAACTCCCTGGTGAGCAGTAGCTTTACTCCAGTGATCTAATGAGCAACTAGAGTGCTAACATTCTGAATTTATGGCAGATGTGAGACATCTGAATGCCTTCTTGATGGAATCAAAGTAAAAAACTGAAAGCATTTCCTACTGAGGAGACTGCAGTAAATGAAGAAATTAGGAAACTTCATAACAAAGAAGTCTTCCAAGATGGCCACCAGTGAAAAAAGAGCCCAAATGTAGCACAAATATTACCCAGATGTAGCCCACATATAGCCCAATGACAAAAGTGTGCAAAACACTTTTTATTTTTAGTTTTTTTGCAGTTTTATGTAGTGCAGACTGGTCAGGTATTGGAGCATTGCATCTTAAAACATGACCCCCTACACTACAAAAACACCACTGCACTACCTTAAACTCTAAAACACTACCCCCAGCACGACCCCCTACACTACACAAGCACCACTGCACTATCCTAAACCCTAAAACACTACCCCCAGCACGACCCCCTACACTACCCAAACACCACTGCACTAACCTAAATCCTAAAACACTACCACCAGCACGACCACCTACACTACCCAAACACCACTGCACTACCCTAAAACATGACCCCCTACACTACACAAACACCACTGCACTACCCTAAACCCTAAAACACTACCCCCAGCACGACCTCCTACACTACACAAACACCACTGCACTACCCTAAACCCTAAAACACTACCCCCAGCACGACCCCTACACTACACAAACACCACTGCACTGCCCTAAACCCTAAAACACTACCCCCAGCACGACCCCCTACACTACCCAAACACCACTGCACTAACCTAAATCCTAAAACACTACCCCCAGCACGACCCCCTACACTACCCAAACACCACTGCACTACCCTAAAACATGACCCCCTACACTACACAAACACCACTGCACTACCCTAAACCCTAAAACACTACCCCCAGCACGACCCCATACACTACACAAGCACCACTGCACTACCCTAAACCCTAAAACACTACCCCCAGCACGACCCCCTACACTGCCCGAACACCACTGCACTGCCCTAAACCCTGAAACACCAGCCCCTGCATGACCCCCTACACTGCCCGAACACCACTGCACTGCCCTAACCCCTTAAACACCACCCCTACTACGACCCCCTACACTGCCCGAACACCACTGCACTGCCCTAAACCCTGAAACACCACCCCCTTCACGACCCCCTACACTGCCCGAACACCACTGCACTGTCCTAAACCCTGAAACACCACCCCCAGCATGACCCCCTACACTGCCCGAACACCACTGCACTGCCCTAAACCCTGAAACACTACCCCCAGCAAGACCCCCTACACTGCCCGAACACCACTGCACTGCCCTAAACACTGAAACATCACCCCCAGCAAGACCCCCTACACTGCCCGAACACCACTGACCTAAACCCTGAAACACCACCCCCAGCACGACCCCCTACACTGCCCGAACACCACTGCACTGCCCTAAACCCTGAAACACTACCCCCAGCATGACCCCCTACACTGCCCGAACACCACTGCTCTGCCCAAAACCCTGAAACACCAGCCCCAGCAAGACCCCCTACACTGCCCGAACACCACTGCACTGCCCTAAACCTTGAAACACCAGCCCCTGCACGACCCCCTACACTGCCCGAACACCACTGCACTACCCTAAACCCTGACACATCACCCCCAGCACGACCCCTACACTGCCCGAGCACCACTGCACTGCCCTAAACCCTGAAACACCAGCCCCAGCATGACCCCCTACACTGCCCGAACACCACTGCACTGCCCTAAACCCTGAAACACCAGCCCCAGCATGACCGCCTACACTGCCCGAACACCACTGCACTGCCCTAAACCCTGAAACACCAGCCCCAGCACGACCCCCTACACTGCCCGAACACCACTGCACTGCCCTAAACCGTGAAACACCAGCCTCAGCACGACCCCCTACACTGCCTGAACACCACTGCACTGCCCTGAACCCTGAAACACCAGCCCCAGCACAACACCCTACACTGCCCGAACACCACTGCACTGCCCTAAACCCTGAAACACCACCTCCAGCGCGACCCCCTACACTGCCCGAACACCACTGCACTAAACCCTGAAACACCACCCCCTGCACAACCCCCTACACTGCTCGAACACTACTGCACTGCCCTAAACCCAGAAACACCATCCCCAGCACGACCCCCTATACTGCACGAACACCACTGCACTGCCCTAAACCCTGAAACACTACCCCCAGCAAGACCCCCTACACTGCCCGAACACCACTGCACTGCCCTAAACCCTGAAACATCACCCCCAGCAAGGCCCCCTACACTGCCCGAACACCACTGCCCTAAACCCTGAAACACCACCCCCAGCAAGACCCCCTACACTGCCCGAACACCACTGCCCTAAACCCTGAAACACCAGCCCCAGCACGACCCCCTACACTGCCCGAACACCACTGCACTGCCCTAAACCCTGAAACACCACCCCCTGCACAACCCCCTACACTGCCCGAACACCACTGTATGCCCTAAACCCTGAAACCCCACCCCCAGCATGACCCCCTACACTGCCAGAACACCACTGCCCTGCCCTAAACCCTGAAACACCACCCCTGCATGACCCCCTACACTGCCCGAACACTACTGCACTGCCCTAAACCCTGAAACACCACCCCCAGCACGACCCCCTACACTGCCCGAACACCACTGCCCTAAACCCTGAAACACCACCCCCAGCAAGACCCCCTACACTGCCCGAACACCACTGCACTGCCCTAAACCCTGAAACACCACCCCCAGCAAGACCCCCTACACTGCCCGAACACCACTGCACTGCCCTAAACCCTGAAACACCACCCCCAGCACGACCCCCTACACTGCCCGAACACCACTGCTCTGCCCAAAACCCTGAAACACCAGCCCCAGCACGACCCCCTACACTGCCCGAACACCACTGCACTGCCCTAAACCCTGAAACACCAGCCCCAGCACGACCCCCTACACTGCCCGAACACCACTGCACTGCCCTAAACCCTGAAACACCACCCTCAGCATGACCCCCTACACTGCCCGAACACCACTGCACTGCCCTAAACCCTGAAACACCAGCCCCAGCACGACCCCGTACACTGCCCGCACACCACTGCACTGCCCTAAACCCTGAAACACCAGCCCCAGCACAACCCCGTACACTGCCCGAACACCACTGCACTGCCCTAAACCCTGAAACACCAGCCCCAGCACGACCGCCTACACTGCCCGAAAACTACTGCACTGCCCTAAACCCTGAAACACCACCCCCAGCAAGACTACCTACACTGGCCGAACACCACTGCACTGCCCTAAACCCTGAAACACCACCCCCTACACTGCCCAAACACTACTGCACTGCCCTAAACCCTGAAACACCACCCCTCAGCACGACACCCTACACTGCCCAAACACCACTGCACTGCCCTAAACCCTGAAACACCACCCCAGCATGACCCCCTACACTGCCCGAACACCACTGCACTAAACCCTGAAACACCACCCCCTGCACGACCCCCTACACTGCCCGAACACCACTGCACTGCCCTAAACCCTGAAACACCAGCCCCTGCATGACCCCCTACACTGCCCAAACACCACTGCACTGCCCTAAACCCTGAAACACCACCCCCAGCACGACCCCCTATACTGCACGAACACCACTGCACTGCCCTAAACCCTGAAACATCACCCCCAGCACAACCCCCTACACTGTCCGAACACCACTGCACTGCCCTAAACCCTGAAACACCACCCCCAGCATGACCCCCTATACTGCACGAACACCACTGCACTGCCCTAAACCCTGAAACATCACCCCCAGCACAACCCCCTACACTGCCTGAGCACCATTGCTCTGCCCTAAACCCTGAAACACTAGCCCCAGCACGACCCCCTACACTGCCCGAACACCACTGCACTGCCCTAAACCCTGAAACACCACCCCCAGCACGACCCCCTACACTGCCCGAACACCACTGCACTGCCCTAAACCCTGAAACACCAGCCCCAGCAAGACCACCTACACTGCCCGAACACCACTGCATTGCCCTAGACTCTGAAACACCAGCCCCAGCAAGACCCCCTACACTGCCCGAACACCACTGCACTGCCCTAAACCCTGAAACACCAGCCCCAGCACGACCCCCTACACTGAACGAACACCACTGCACTGCCATAACCCTGAAACACCAGCCCCAGCACGACCCCCTACACTGCCCGAACACCACTGCACTGCCCTAAACCCTGAAACACCAGCCCCAGCACCACCCCCTACAATGCCCGAACACCACTGTACTGCCCTAAACCCTGAAACACCACCCCCTGCACCGCCCCTACACTGCCCGAACACCACTGCACTGCCCTAAACCCTGAAACACCACCCCCTGCACGACCCCCTACACTGTCCGAACACCACTGCACTGCCCTAAACCCTGAAACACCACCCCCTGCACCACCCCCTACACTGCCCGAACACCACTGCACTGCCCTAAACCCTGAAACACCACCCCCTGCACCGCCCCCTACACTGCCCGAACACCACTGCACTGCCCTAAACCCTGAAACACCACCCCCAGCATGACCCCCTTTACTGCTCGAACACCACTGCACTGCCCCAAACCCTGAAACACCACCCCCAGCATGACCCCCTACACTGCCCGAACACCACTGCCCTAAACCCTGAAACACCACCCCTGCACGACCCCCTACACTGCCCGAACACCACTGCACTGCCCTAAACCCTGAAACACCACCCCCTGCACGACCCCCTACATTGCCCGAACACCACTGCACTGCCCTAAAACCTGAAACACCACCCCCAGCAAGACCCCCTACACTGCCCGAACACCACTGCACTGCCCTAAACCCTAGAACACTACCCCCAGCATGACCCCCTACACTACCCGAACACCACTGCACTACCCTAATCCCTAAAATACTCCCCCAGCACGACCCCCTACACTACCCGAACACGACTGCACTGCCCTAAACCCTAAAACACTCCCCCAGCACGACCCCCTACACTACCCGAACACCACTGCACTGCCCTAAACCCTAAAACACTCCCCCAGCACGACCCCCTACACTACCTAAACACCACTGCACTGCCCTAAACCCTAAAACACTACCCCCGCATGACCCCCTACCCTACCCAAATACCAATGCACTACCCTAATCCCTAAAACACTACCCCCCGCACAACCCCCTACACTACCCAAAGACCACTGCACTACCCTAAACTCTAAAAAATACCCCCGCACGACTCCCTACACTACCCAAAGACCACTGCACTACCCTAAACCCTAAAATACGACCTCCTACACTACACAAACACCACTGCACTACCCTAAACCCTAAAAAACTACCCCCAGCACGAACCCCTACACTACCCAAACACCACTGCACTACCCTAAACCATAAAACACTACCCCCAGCAGTACCCCCTACGCTACCGAAACACCACTGCACTACCCTAAACCCTAAAACACTACCCCCAGCAGTACCCCTACACTACCCAAACACCATTGCACTACCCTAAACCCTAAAACACTACCCCCAGCAGTATCCCCTACACTACCCAAACACCACTGCACTACCCTAAACCCTAAAACCCTAAAACACTAACCCCAGCACGACCCCCTACACTACCCAAACACCACTGTACTACCCTAAACCCTAAAACACTCCCCCAGCACGACTCCCTACACTACCCAAACACCACTGCACTACCCTAAACCTACCCCCAGCATGACCCCCTACACTACACAAACACCACTGCACTACCCTAAACCCTAAAACACTACCCCCAGCATGACCCTCTTCACTACCTAAACACAACTGCACAATTTGTTACAGGCGTTGCAACGCAGGCCTGTGGTGCTTACTGGAAGTACCTGGTGGGCTGGTTGGGCCCCAGGGACTCTCAGGATTCAAGGTGACCTAATCCCCCAACTTAAAACGCGCCACGGGGCGCGTATGCACAGTGGTGAAGGGAGGGGGCGGGGCCTCAGGTGACATGTGCGCAAACACGCCCTGTGGTGCGTTTTAAGTTGGGGAGTTAAATCCCTTTGAATCCTGGGGGCCAACTAGCCCACCAGGTACCTTCAGTAAGCACAACAGAGGTGCGTTGCAGAGAGGTGAAAAAAGGTGCGTGGCCTCGGAACGCCTCTCTGCAACTCAGCTCTGTGGTCCTAACTGTAGGTACCTGGGGGGCTAGTTGGACCCCAGGGACCCTCAGGATTCAAGGGGACTTAATCCCGCAACTTAAAACGCGCCACGGGGCGCGTTTGCACACATGTCACCTCAGGCCCCTCCCTTCACCACTGTGCAAACGTGCACTGGCTCTGGTTAGTCAGAGTCAGTTACCACCAGTACCCGTCTGAAAAAGTTGTGGGCACAGGATGATTTTGCAACAAGGCCTCTTTCTGCTCCTCTGTTGGTTCTTTCTGCACATCTTTTGCTTCTTTCTGTGCGTTTTTTCTTCTTTCTTCACATGTCCTACCTCTGTTGGCATAGTTAGAAACTAGCATTTAAAAACCTTCGAAATTCACTTAAAAAATCATAGTTTTCAGGCACGTTATAGTTAGAAATTAGCATTTAAAAAACCTTTGAAATTCACTGAAAAAACCATAGGTTTCAGGCACGTTATAGTTAGAAATTAGCATTTAAAAAACCTTTGAAATTCACTGAAAAAACCATAGGTTTCAGACACGTTATAGTTAGAAATTAGCATTTAAAAACCTTTGAAATTCACTGAAAAAACCATAGGTTTTAGGGACAGTTATAGTTAGTTGGACATTGCACTCGTACAAAACCCGTGAAATTCCCCTGTTATAGTTAGTTCAGCTAACTATAACTCGCGCCCCGCAATGCACTGCTGATGACGTCACATATTACATCACTCATGACATGGTCAGTGACATCACTGATGACATCACTGATGACATCTCAAATGACATCACTGATGACATCATCCATGTGATAATTTCATGCATCTTCTCACACCCTAATATAACTTTTGATACACCCACTCTAAATTACAGACTGCCATTCTCAAAACCATAGACACTCCAACACCAAAAACTACATACCCACTCACTGATTCTTAGGTCTACACACACATCCACTCACTCACCTGTACAGTCACTCATACTTACAGTCACTAAGTACAGGACTATCATATGCACTCATACACCTATATAAACACTCACACACCGCCACTCATCCATAGAGGTACTCACACACCTAGTCAGTCATGCAAAAAATTAATCACACACCCATTTACTCACCTATACAGTTATACACACACCAGCTCACTTACTCATACAAATACTAGCACATTCTTACGCTCTTATACAATAACTGATACAAGCACACACGCATCCATACAGCCACTCTCACAATAACACACTCTCACTTATAGCCATTTAAATACTCTAACACACATATATACTGCCTTTTACATATGTAGTTACTCGCACATGTACCACTGAGATATACATTCACTCACTAACACACCCATACACACACTCACCCACCCAAGCAGTCCATCACAGATGCACTCTTGAAATCATGCACCCAGTGAATCACCCACTCACACATCTATGTATAGAGTCACACACACCCCACCCACACAAACACTCAGGCAGCCATACAGATACTCAGAGAACCAATCAATAACCCATATAGACACTCATGTAGCTATTCGCAAATCCATGCATCCACTTACACACCAACAAGCAGACGGATACAGACATTCACACAGTTTAGTCACTAACCCATGCATTCAGTAAGATACGTTTAATCACTCACTTGTAGAGTCAGTCACTCACGTACTAAATCATCCATTCAGACACTTATACACCCACTCATTCTTCAATACCCCTTTCCCTATATATATTAAACATATTTAATCTTTACAGAAACACAGTCACTGGATGATGTCATCAGTGATGTCATCAGTGATGTCATCAGTGATGTCATTTGAGATGTCATCAGTGATGTCATCAGTGATGTCACTGACCATGTCATGAGTGATGTAATATGTGACGTCATCAGCAGTGCATTGCGGGGGCGCGAGTTATAGTTAGCTGAACTAACTATAACAGGGGAATTTCACGGGTTTTGTACGAGTGCAATGTCCAACTAACTATAACTGTCCCTAAAACCTATGGTTTTTTCAGTGAATTTCAAAGGTTTTTTAAATGCTAATTTCTAACTATAACGTGTCTGAAACCTATGGTTTTTTCAGTGAATATATATATGCGGGCCCGATCGTTTTTTTTTTTTTGTCCCCTGAAGGGGGGCTGTGTGGCCCCCCTTCCTTTTTCATGTTTTTGGGCCCTGGGGACCCCATCCCCCAGGGCCTTACCCCTTTTTTTGTAATTAAAATAAAAAAATAAAAAACGGGAAGGGGGCCGCGTGGCCCCCCTTCCCTGGGCCTGTATTGGCCCCGGGGACCCCATCCCCCGGGGCATGGCCTTTTTTATTTTTTCTTTGGAGGGGGGCTGCGTGGCCCCCCTCTTCAGGCCATTTAAGGCCCCGGGGACCCCATCCCCCGGGGCCGGCCTTTCCATTTTTTTTTAAAAAAATTTGGGGAGGGGGCCGCGTGGCCCCCTCCCGGGCCACTTCTTGCCCCGGGGACCCCATCCCCCGGGGCTGGCCCTCTCCGTTGGGGACTGTGGGGGGGTCCCCAATCCCCCCACAGTCCCGCCAGCTCCCCGCGTCCCTTGGGAGCCGGCATTGCTTTTACACATGGAGAGCAGCTAACATGCTGCTCCCCATGTGGAAAAGCAATCGGCTTTGGATATTGGAAGAGAGAGCAGGTTTCCCTGCTCTCTCTTCCAATATCCAAAGCAAGTTTGCAATGGCAGGATGGGAGCCGCGAGGCTCCCGTCCTGCCATAGCAAACTACAGTGTCCTGGGGGTAGGCACCCGGGACACTGCAGGAGCCGGCCCTGGGGGTGGTGGTCCCCAGGGCCATCAAGGGCTCCAGGAGGGGGCTGCGCGGCCCCCTCCCTTAAATTGCACAGCCCCGGGGAGGTGGTGGTCCCCGGGGCTATGGGGGTCCGTAATGGACCCCCACATTTATTTTGTAAGTGCCCCGGGAGGTGGTGGTCCCTGGGGCATGTGGGGGCTGGAGCCCCCCACACCTTATTTAACATAAAAAAGAAGCCCCGGGGGTGGCGGTCCCCGGGGCTGCGGGAGGGCAGAAGAGCCCTCCCGCACCATTTTTATATAAAGCCCCGGGGGGTGGCAGTCCCCGGGGCTTGGGGGCCCTTGAGGCCCCCACACATAAAATTAACCCCCTCACCATGCCCCCGGGACTTGGGCCACCCGGGGCAAAATTCAATCGAAGCGCGGGAGACCGCGCTTTGATTTTTTTTTTTTCGGCAGGATTCGCGCACCCTGAGCGCATCCTGCCGATTTAAAAAATTATTATTTTTTTTTTTTTTTGCCCAGGGGGTCCTTGTGGGACCCCCTGAGCAAACCTAGGGGGTCAGGGTGTTTCTACCCTGCCCCCTTTGTGCGCTTTGCGCACTTGTTTCTGTCCCTCGGTTCTACCGAGGACAAAATGGCTGCCAACATTTCCTGAATCGGAATGTTGACAGCCAGCTGACAGCCAATTAACATGCAGCTCATGATCGGGAGGGTACGCGGACCCTATTCGGCCATAGATATCACTATCTTTTTACTTTTGATTTTCTCAGCAACTACTGAACGGATTTACACCATTTAACAAAAGGGTTCTTTCTGAACCAAGAACTACCTCTTTGCCAAATTTGGTGTAATTCCGTTCAGCAGTTCGGGCTGTAGCCGTGTCTAAAGTTTCCTATGGAAAATTGCATGGGGAAAACGCGTTTTGGGACCCCCTTTTTCTCGGCCCCCGCTGACGAATCCCCCGAGACTTTCAGGGTAGGAGCGGACCGGAGCGGGCCACAAAGTTTGAAAATTTTGCGAAGATACGTCAACCGGCAAGAGAGTTATTTCAAATAGAATGTCGCGGATTTCCTATGGATAATAGGTTGTAACTATAACTATCTACTGGCGACCGCCAGTAGATAATATATATATATATATATATATTTGCCCCCTGGTGAAGTACACTCGCAACAGGCTGAATCCACGAGGAAAGTACTTTATTGAATTTCATGCATTTGAGCAGCATTTGGGAGCCGACGCGTTTCGGGCATTGCGTCCTTCATCAAAGGCATGCTGTTGTGAAGCGGCTACTGCAGCATACAACCCCTCTTTTATCTCCATCACATTCAAGTGAGTAAACAGCATGTGCCTAGCATTATGGGATATGCAGTCCTAGTGGTGTCCATGTGGATTGCCACCCTCCATGCAGCAAAAATAAAATCCCGCTAATGAAATTCCACAAAGTCACCTTCCTTCATCACAGGATCCCGCTGCTCCGATTGGTGCCTGCTCGAGTGAGCAAGTCACGGACCCGCTGGTTTCTTGCAGTATTGCACTTCTCGGCCGGGCCGGCCGAAATATTTGCACGAAAAAGGTTGCCCCCTGGTGAAGTACACTCGCAACAGGTTAAATCCACGAGGAAAGTGCTGAACATTTCATGAATGATGTAATATGTGATGTCATCAGCAGTGCATTGCGGGGGCGCAAGTTATAGTTAGCTCAACTAACTATAACGGCCAAATTTCTCTGGTTTTGTACGAGTGAAATGTCCAACTAACTATAACGTCCCTTTAACCTTTGGTTTTTTCAGTGAATTTCTAAGGTTTTTTAAATGCTAATTTCGAACTATAACGTCCCTGAAACCTATGGTTTTTTCAGTGAATTTCAAAGGTTTTTTAAATGAACATTTCTAACTATAACATCCCTGAAACCTGTGGTTTTTTCAGTGAATTTCTAAGGTTTTTTAAATGCTAATTTCTAACTATGCCTACAGAGGTAGGACATGTGCAGACAGAAGAAGAAATGCGCTGAAACAAGCAAGAGAAATGCAGAAAGAGGCAACAGAAGTTCAGAAAGAGGAAGAAAGGTGCAGAAAGAAGCAAGAGATATGCAGAAAGAACCAACAGAGGTGCAGAAAGAGGCCTTGTTGCAAAGTCATCCTGTGTCCTGGGCACCCCCCAACTTTTTGCTGACTGGTACTGGTGGTAACTGACTCTGACTGACCCTGGGCTCTGCCTAACCAGGCCCGGAGCCAGTGCTATGCTGAAAGACACTTAGAATACAGTGAAAACACCTACATACACTAGGGCACACTATGGGTTGGGGTACCCCTGTGATTGGCATGACCTCCCCTGTAAGGCCCTAGTACATAATAGGGCAGGGGGATTAAAACTACCTCTAAGTCCCTAGCATATAATAGGGCATGACAGTTTACAGGCCAGCAGCCCTTTTCTGCACTTGCATGTGTGCACTGCTGAGCCTGAGGTCAGTTTAAAAGTAGCCCTGTGTGTGCAGAAAGAAGCAAGAGAGGTGCAGAAAGAGGCAAAAGAAGTACAGAAAGAAGCAACAGAGGTGCAGCAAGAAAGAAGAAGGTTGCAGAAAGAGGCAAGAGAAGTGCAGAAAGAAGCAACAGAGGTGCAGAAAGAGACAAGAAGTTCAGAAAGAGGCAGCAGAGGTGCAGAAACATGCAGAAGAGGTGCAGAAAGAGGGAACAGGGGTGCAGAAAGAGAGAAGAGGGGTGCCGAAAGAGGCAAGAGGGGTGCAGAAATTTGCAATAGAGGTGCAGAAAGAAGCAAGAGCAGTGCAGTAAGAAACAACAGAGATACAGAAGGAGGCAAGAGGGGTGCAGAAAGAGGCATGAGCAGTGCAAAAAGAACCAAGAGATGTGCAGGAAAAGGGAAGAAGGGTGCAGAAAGAGGCACGAGGGTTGCAGCAAGAAGGAAGAGAAGTGCAGAAAGAAGCAACAGAGGTACAGAAAGAGGCAAGAGAAGTGCAGAAAGAGGCAAGAGAATTGCTGAAAGAAGCAACAGAGGTGTAGAAAGAAGCAAGAAAAGTGCAGAAAGAGGCAAGTAAGATGCAAAAACAGGCAAGAAAGGTACAGAAAGAGGGAAGACGAGTGCAGAAAGAGACAACAGGGGTGCAGAAAGAAGCAAGACAGGTGCAGAAAGAAGCATGGAAAGTGCAGAATGAAGCAACAGGGATGCAGAAAGAGGCAAGAGAGGTGCACAAAGAGGCAAGAGAAGTGCAGAAAGAAGCAAAAGAGGTACAGAAAGAGGCAAGAGTGGTGCAGAAAGAGGAAAGAGAGGTGTAGAAGAAGCAAGAAAGTTGCACAAAGAGGGAAGAGAAGAGGCAAGAGGGGTGTAGGAGGAAGCAAGAGAAGTGCAGAAAGAAGCAACAGAGGTGCTTAAAGAGGCAAGAGGGGTACAGAAAGAGGCAAGAGAAGTGCAGAAAGAAGCAACAGAGGTGCCGAAAGAGGCAAGAGAGGTGCACAAACAGGCAAGAAAGGTACAGAAAGAGGGAACAGGGGTGCAGAAAGAGGTAAGAAGGATACATAAATTTGCACAAGAGGTGCAGAAAGAAGCAAGAGCAGTGCAGAAAGAAGCAAGAGAAGTGCAGAAAGAAGCAAGAGAGGTGGAGAAATAGGGAAGAGGAGTGAAGAAAGAGGCATGAGGGATGCAGACATTTGCAAAAGAGGTGCAGAAAGAAGCAAGAGCAGTGCATAAAGAACCAACATAGGTGCAAAAAGAGACAAGAGGGGGTGCAGAAATAGGTAGGAGAGGTGCACAAAGAGGCAAGAGGGGTACAGAAAGATGCAGGAGGGATTCAGAAAGAAGGAAGAGAAGTGCAGAAAGAAGCAACAGAGGTGCTGAAAGAGGCGCAAAGGGTGCAGAAAGAGGCAACAGAGGTACAGAAAGAGGCAAGAGAGGTACAGATAGAGGGGAGGGGGTACAGAAAGAGGCAAGAGGGGTGCAGAAACAAGTAAGTGAGGTGCAGAAAGAGGCAACAGAGGAGCAGAAACAGGCAGGAAAGGTGCAGAAAGAGGGAACGGGGTGAAGAAAGAGGCAAGAGGGATACAGAAATTTGCAAAAGAGGGGCAGAAAGAAGCAAGAGCAGTGCAGAAAGAACTAACAGAGGTGCAGAAAGAGGCAAGAGAAGTGCAGAAAGAAGCAAAAAGGGGCAGAAAGAGGCAGAAAGAGGCAAGAGAACTGCAGAAAAGGGCAAGAGAGGTACAGCAAGAGAAAAGAGGGGTACAGAAAGAGGCAAGAGGGGTGCAGAAACAAGCAAGCGAGGTGCAGAAAGAGGCAACAGAGGTGCAGAAAGATGCAAGAGAGGTGCAGAAACAAACAAGAGAAGTGCAAAAAGAGGCAAGAGAATTGCTGAAAGTAGCAACAGAGGTGCAGAACGAGACAAGAGAGGTGCAGAAACAGGCAGGAAAGGTGCAGTAAGAGGGAACAGGGGTGCAGAAAGAGGCAAGAGGGATACAGAAGTTTGCAAAAGAGATGCAGAAAGAAGCAAGAGCAGTGCAGAAAGAACCAACAGAGGTGCAGAAAGAGGCAAGCAGGGTACAGAAAGAGGCAAAAGTAGTGCAGAAAGAAGCAAAAGAGGTGCAGAAAGAGGCTAGAGAACTGCAGTAAAAGGCAAGAGAGGTGCAGAAAGAGGAAGGAGAGGTGCACAAAGAGGCAAGAGGGGTACAGAAAGAGGCAAGAGGGGTGCAGGAGGAAACAAGAGAAGTGCAGAAAGAAGCAACAGAGGTGCTTAAAGAGGCAAGAGGGGTACAGAAAGAGGCAAGCGAAGTGCAGAAAGAAGCAACAGAGGTGCCGAAAGAGGCAAGAGAGGTGCACAAACAGGCAGAAAAAGGGGCAGAATGAGGGAACAGGGGTGCAAAAAGAGGCAAGAGAGGTGCAGAAAGAGGGGAGGGGGGTACAGAAAGAGGCAAGAGGGGTGCAGAAACAAGTAAGTGAGGTACAGAAAGAGGCAACAGAGGAGCAGAAACAGGCAGGAAAGGTGCAGAAAGAGGGAACGGGGGTGAAGAAAGAGGCAAGAGGGATACAGAAATTTGCAAAAGAGGGGCAGAAAGAAGCAAGAGCAGGCAGAAAGAACTAACAGGTGCAGAAAGAGGCAAGAGAAGTGCAGAAAGAAGCAAAAAAGGGGCAGAAAGAGGCAAGAGAACTGCAGAAAAGGGCAAGTGATGTACAGAAAGAAAAAAGAGGGGTGCAGAAAGAGGCAAGAGGGGTGCAGAAACAAGCAAGCGAGGTGCAGAAAGAGGCAACAGAGGTGCAGAAAGACGCAAGAGAGGTGCAGAAACAAACCAGAGAAGTGCAGAAAGAGGCAAGAGAATTGCTGAAAGTAGCAAGAGAGGTGCAGAACGAGACAAGAGAGGTGCAGAAACAGGCAGGAAAGGTGCAGTAAGAGGGAACAGGGGTGCAGAAAGAGGCAAGAGGGATACAGAAGTTTGCAAAAGAGATGCATAAAGAAGCAAGAGCAGTGCAGAAAGAACCAACAGAGGTGCAGAAAGAGGCAAGCGGGGTACAGAAAGAGGCAAAAGTAGTGCAGAAAGAAGCAAAAGAGGTGCAGAAAGAGGCTAGAGAACTGCAGTAAAAGGCAAGAGAGGTGCAGAAAGAGGAAGGAGAGGTGCACAAAGAGGCCAGAGGGGTACAGAAAGAGGCAAGAGGGGTGCAGGAGGAAGCAAGAGAAGTGCAGAAAGAAGCAACAGAGGTGCTGAAAGAGGCAAGAAAGGTGCAGAAAGAGGCAAGAGAAGTGCAGAAAGAAGCAGCAGAGGTGCAGAAAGAGGCAAGAGAGGTGCAGAAACAGACAGGAAAGGTGCAGAAAGAGGGAACAGGGGTGCAGAAATAGGCAAGAGGGATATAGAAATTTGCAAAAAAAGGTGCAGAAAGAAGCAAGAGCAGTGCAGAAAGAACCAACAGAGGTACAGAAAGAGGCAAAAGGGGTGCAGAAAGAGGGAAGAGAAGTGCAGAAAGAGGCAATAGAGGTGCAGAAAGAGGCAGGAAAGGTGCAGTAAGAGGGAACAGGGGTGCAGAAAGAGGCAAGAGGGATACAGAAGTTTGCAAAAGAGATGCATAAAGAAGCAAGAGCAGTGCAGAAAGAACCAACAGAGGTGCAGAAAGAGGCAAGCGGGGTACAGAAAGAGGCAAAAGTAGTGCAGAAAGAAGCAAAAGAGGTGCAGAAAGAGGCTAGAGAACTGCAGTAAAAGGCAAGAGAGGTGCAGAAAGAGGAAGGAGAGGTGCACAAAGAGGCAAGAGGGGTACAGAAAGAGGCAAGAGGGGTGCAGGAGGAAGCAAGAGAAGTGCAGAAAGAAGCAACAGAGGTGCTGAAAGAGGCAAGAAAGGTGCAGAAAGAGGCAAGAGAAGTGCAGAAAGAAGCAGCAGAGGTGCAGAAAGAGGCAAG
Organism: Calotriton arnoldi; assembly: GCA_963921515.1. NCBI lineage: Eukaryota > Metazoa > Chordata > Amphibia > Caudata > Salamandridae > Calotriton > Calotriton arnoldi. The sequence goes on from CAWUFW010009877.1 coordinate 15,383, forward strand.
AGAGGTGCAGAAACAGACAGGAAAGGTGCAGAAAGAGGGAACAGGGGTGCAGAAATAGGCAAGAGGGATATAGAAATTTGCAAAAAAAGGTGCAGAAAGAAGCAAGAGCAGTGCAGAAAGAACCAACAGAGGTACAGAAAGAGGCAAAAGGGGTGCAGAAATAGGGAAGAGGAGTGAAGAAAGAGGCATGAGGGATGCAGACATTTGCAAAAGAGGTGCAGAAAGAAGCAAGAGCAGTGCATAAAGAACCAACATAGGTGCAAAAAGAGACAAGAGGGGGTGCAGAAATAGGTAGGAGAGGTGCACAAAGAGGCAAGAGGGGTACAGAAAGATGCAGGAGGGATTCAGAAAGAAGGAAGAGAAGTGCAGAAAGAAGCAACAGAGGTGCTGAAAGAGGCGCAAAGGGTGCAGAAAGAGGCAACAGAGGTACAGAAAGAGGCAAGAGAGGTACAGATAGAGGGGAGGGGGGTACAGAAAGAGGCAAGAGGGGTGCAGAAACAAGTAAGTGAGGTGCAGAAAGAGGCAACAGAGGAGCAGAAACAGGCAGGAAAGGTGCAGAAAGAGGGAACGGGGTGAAGAAAGAGGCAAGAGGGATACAGAAATTTGCAAAAGAGTGGCAGAAAGAAGCAAGAGCAGTGCAGAAAGAACTAACAGAGGTGCAGAAAGAGGCAAGAGAAGTGCAGAAAGAAGCAAAAAAGGGGCAGAAAGAGGCAGAAAGAGGCAAGAGAACTGCAGAAAAGGGCAAGAGAGGTACAGCAAGAGAAAAGAGGGGTACAGAAAGAGGCAAGAGGGGTGCAGAAACAAGCAAGCGAGGTGCAGAAAGAGGCAACAGAGGTGCAGAAAGATGCAAGAGAGGTGCAGAAACAAACAAGAGAAGTGCAAAAAGAGGCAAGAGAATTGCTGAAAGTAGCAACAGAGGTGCAGAACGAGACAAGAGAGGTGCAGAAACAGGCAGGAAAGGTGCAGTAAGAGGGAACAGGGGTGCAGAAAGAGGCAAGAGGGATACAGAAGTTTGCAAAAGAGATGCAGAAAGAAGCAAGAGCAGTGCAGAAAGAACCAACAGAGGTGCAGAAAGAGGCAAGCAGGGTACAGAAAGAGGCAAAAGTAGTGCAGAAAGAAGCAAAAGAGGTGCAGAAAGAGGCTAGAGAACTGCAGTAAAAGGCAAGAGAGGTGCAGAAAGAGGAAGGAGAGGTGCACAAAGAGGCAAGAGGGGTACAGAAAGAGGCAAGAGGGGTGCAGGAGGAAACAAGAGAAGTGCAGAAAGAAGCAACAGAGGTGCTTAAAGAGGCAAGAGGGGTACAGAAAGAGGCAAGCGAAGTGCAGAAAGAAGCAACAGAGGTGCCGAAAGAGGCAAGAGAGGTGCACAAACAGGCAGAAAAAGGGGCAGAATGAGGGAACAGGGGTGCAAAAAGAGGCAAGAGAGGTGCAGAAAGAGGGGAGGGGGTACAGAAAGAGGCAAGAGGGGTGCAGAAACAAGTAAGTGAGGTACAGAAAGAGGCAACAGAGGAGCAGAAACAGGCAGGAAAGGTGCAGAAAGAGGGAACGGGGGTGAAGAAAGAGGCAAGAGGGATACAGAAATTTGCAAAAGAGGGGCAGAAAGAAGCAAGAGCAGGCAGAAAGAACTAACAGGTGCAGAAAGAGGCAAGAGAAGTGCAGAAAGAAGCAAAAAGGGGCAGAAAGAGGCAAGAGAACTGCAGAAAAGGGCAAGTGATGTACAGAAAGAAAAAGAGGGGTGCAGAAAGAGGCAAGAGGGTGCAGAAACAAGCAAGCGAGGTGCAGAAAGAGGCAACAGAGGTGCAGAAAGACGCAAGAGAGGTGCAGAAACAAACCAGAGAAGTGCAGAAAGAGGCAAGAGAATTGCTGAAAGTAGCAAGAGAGGTGCAGAACGAGACAAGAGAGGTGCAGAAACAGGCAGGAAAGGTGCAGTAAGAGGGAACAGGGGTGCAGAAAGAGGCAAGAGGGATACAGAAGTTTGCAAAAGAGATGCATAAAGAAGCAAGAGCAGTGCAGAAAGAACCAACAGAGGTGCAGAAAGAGGCAAGCGGGGTACAGAAAGAGGCAAAAGTAGTGCAGAAAGAAGCAAAAGAGGTGCAGAAAGAGGCTAGAGAACTGCAGTAAAAGGCAAGAGAGGTGCAGAAAGAGGAAGGAGAGGTGCACAAAGAGGCCAGAGGGGTACAGAAAGAGGCAAGAGGGGTGCAGGAGGAAGCAAGAGAAGTGCAGAAAGAAGCAACAGAGGTGCTGAAAGAGGCAAGAAAGGTGCAGAAAGAGGCAAGAGAAGTGCAGAAAGAAGCAGCAGAGGTGCAGAAAGAGGCAAGAGAGGTGCAGAAACAGACAGGAAAGGTGCAGAAAGAGGGAACAGGGGTGCAGAAATAGGCAAGAGGGATATAGAAATTTGCAAAAAAGGTGCAGAAAGAAGCAAGAGCAGTGCAGAAAGAACCAACAGAGGTACAGAAAGAGGCAAAAGGGTGCAGAAAGAGGGAAGAGAAGTGCAGAAAGAGGCAATAGAGGTGCAGAAAGAGGCAGGAAAGGTGCAGTAAGAGGGAACAGGGGTGCAGAAAGAGGCAAGAGGGATACAGAAGTTTGCAAAAGAGATGCATAAAGAAGCAAGAGCAGTGCAGAAAGAACCAACAGAGGTGCAGAAAGAGGCAAGCGGGGTACAGAAAGAGGCAAAAGTAGTGCAGAAAGAAGCAAAAGAGGTGCAGAAAGAGGCTAGAGAACTGCAGTAAAAGGCAAGAGAGGTGCAGAAAGAGGAAGGAGAGGTGCACAAAGAGGCAAGAGGGGTACAGAAAGAGGCAAGAGGGGTGCAGGAGGAAGCAAGAGAAGTGCAGAAAGAAGCAACAGAGGTGCTGAAAGAGGCAAGAAAGGTGCAGAAAGAGGCAAGAGAAGTGCAGAAAGAAGCAGCAGAGGTGCAGAAAGAGGCAAGAGAGGTGCAGAAACAGACAGGAAAGGTGCAGAAAGAGGGAACAGGGGTGCAGAAATAGGCAAGAGGGATATAGAAATTTGCAAAAAAAGGTGCAGAAAGAAGCAAGAGCAGTGCAGAAAGAACCAACAGAGGTACAGAAAGAGGCAAAAGGGGTGCAGAAAGAGGGAAGAGAAGTGCAGAAAGAGGCAATAGAGGTGCAGAAAGAGGCAAGAGAGATGCAGAAAGAAGCAAGTGAGGTGCAGAAAGAGGCAAGAGAGGTGCAGGAAGAGGCAAGAGAGGTGCAGAAAGAAGAGAGTGAGGTTCAGAAAGAGACAAGAGAAGAGCAGAAAGTGGCAAGTGATGTGCAGAAAGAGGTAGGAGTGGTGCACAAAGAGGCAATAGGGGTACATAAAAGGCAAGAGGAGTGCAGAAAGAAGGAAGAGAAGTGCAGAAAGAAGCAACAGAGGTACTGAAAGAGACAAGAAGGGTGCAGAAAGAGGGAAGAAGGGTGCACAAAGAGGCAAGAGGGGTACAGAAAGCGGCAAGAGGGGCACAGAGAGAAGGAAGAGAAGTGCAGAAAGAGGCAATAGAGGTGCAGAAAGAGGCAAGAGAGATGCAGAAAGAAGCAAGTGAGGTGCAGAAAGAGGCAAGAGAGGTGCAGGAAGAGGCAAGAGAGGTACAGGAAGACGAGATTGAGGTTCAGAAAGAGACAAGAGAAGAGCAGAAAGTGGCAAGTGGGGTGCAGAAAGAGGCAAGAGAGCTATAGAAAGAGGCAAGATAAGTGTAGAAAGAGGCAAGATAAGTGTAGAAAGAGGCAAGATAAGTGTAGAAAGAGGCAAGAGAAGTGCAGAAAGAGGCACTTGAAGTGCAGAAAGATGCAAGAGAGGTGCAGAAACAAGCAAGAAAAGTGCAGAAAGAGGCAAGAGGGATAAAGAAATTTGCAAAAGAGGAGCAGAAAGAAGCAAGAGCACTGCAGAAAGAACCAACAGAGGTGCAGAAAGAGGCAAGAGGGGTACAGAAACAGGCAACAGAAGTGCAGAAAGAAGCAAAAGAGGTGCAGTAAGAGGCAGGAGAACTACAGAAAAAGGCAAGAGAGGTGCAGAAAGAGGAAGGAGAGGTGCACAAAGAGGCAAGAGGGGTACAGAAAGAGGCAAGAGGGGTGCAGAAGGAAGCAAGAGAAGTGCATAAAGAGGCAAGAGGGGTGCAGAAAGAGGCAAGAGAAGTGCAGAAAGAAGCAACAGAGGTGCAGAAAGAAGCAACAGAGGTTCAGAAAGAGGCAAGAGGGGTGCAGAAAGAGATAGGAGTGGTGCACAAAGAGGCAATAGGGGTACATAAAGAGGCAAGAGGAGTGTAGAAATAAGGAAGAGAAGTGCAGAAAGAAGCAACAGAGGTACTGAAAGAGACAAGAAGGGTACATAAAGAGGGAAGAAGGGGGCAGAAAGAGGCAAGAGGGGTACAGAAAGAGGCAAGTGAGGTGCAGAAAGAGGCAACAGAGGTGCAGAAAGAGTCAAGAGAGGTGCAGAAAGTAGAAGAGATTTGCAGAAAGAGGCAAGAGAAGTGCAGAAAAAGAAAGAAATGTGCAGAAATAAGCAACAGAAATGCCGAAAGAGGCAAGAGAGGCGCAGAAGGAAGCAAGAGTGACTTGCACACCATTAGTACCAATTTAACACCCACATTTAGCAATAAGTAACAGGTGACCATTCTAGGTTTGCAAAGGGCCTTCCACCACGCTGTAACACTTGTCGCTGCATTTTTGGTAACATTTGAGCCGTTTGAGCTAGAAACAAGGCTTTTTTTGTTCAAATCTGCAGATTAGGCAGCAGATGATGGATTATATGGCTAATGCGGAAAATGTATAATTGTGCGAATGTCGGTGCAGCCAAACAGTCGCATAATTCCAGTGGCCCTGCTCATACCTCTGACTAGGTCCAGAAGTGCTCCTCAGTGATTCCTTCTTTGTTTTGTCTCTTTGAGTTAATAATTTAGCTTCTATGGAAACAAGGAAGACTAAACCTGAGGTTACCACTCCACAACACAGAATACCATACCACATAATTACTCTCCATAACACATAATCTCAGTCTACATAATTCCTATACACTAAATACCACATACTTTCTATCCACATAATTTCACTGCACAACATACCACATAGTTCCACAACACACAAAGTACATCCACTCCACTCCAAAAAACATTAATAAAAACTTTTAGATTTACAACGCCAATAGCTCTAACTCTTGCAAATGCGAGACCTATTACATTACAAATGCTTCTTTAACTGGTAGTCACGTTTGCAGAGTGGTGGAGAAAGGGGGCTAAGCCTCCAACCTGCTCTCGGGAATTCCGCTGCGTAGGACTTACAGGAGGTACCAGGAGGGCTTCTTGGCCGCCAAAGTCCCTCAGGAGTAAAGTGGACTTCATCCCTCAACCAGTACTGTGCCAGGAGGCGCATTTGTAGAGTGGTGGAGAAAGGTGAGCTTGGCCTCCAAAGACCTCTCAGCAATCCCACTGTGTAGGACTTACTGGAGGTAACAGGAGAGGTAGTTGGCCCCCAAGGTGAACCTTGGGGGCCAACTACCCCTCCTATTACTTCCAGTAAGTCCCACACAGCAGGATTGCTAAGTTCTCATAGCAGGCCACGCCCCCTTTCCCCACCACTCTGCAAACACACTTCCTGGCGCGCTCTTGGATGAGGATTAAAGTCCCCTTCACTGCTGGGGATCCTTAGGGGCCAACTAGCCTCCCTGATACCTCCAGTATGTCCCAGATAGTGGGATTGCTGAAAGGTGGACCCAGGCCACATCCCCTTTCTCCACCACTCTGCAAACGCACCTCCTGACGCGTTCTAAATTGGGGGATTAAGTCCCCTTGAATACTGAGGGTCCCTGGGGGCCAACTAGCCCACCAGGTACCTCCAGTAAGCACCACACAGCTTGATTGCTGAGAGTGGTCCGAGGCCACGCCCCCTTTTTACACCACTCTGCAAACACGCCTCCTGGCGCACTGCTGTTTGGGGGATGAAGTCCACTTTAGTACTGAGGTCCTCAGGACACAAGAGGACCTCATCACCCCACCAGCAGTGCGCCACGAGGCACATTTGCAGAACTTCCAAGAAGCAAAGCAGTGTTTGCTATGGCAGGAGCCGTGCTCCCGCCCTGCCATAGCAATCGGCAATGTCCCGGGAGTGGGCACCCGGGATATTGCAGGAGCCGGCCCTGGGGGGTGGCGGTCCCCAGGGCCATAGAGGGCTTCAGGAGGGGGTCGCACAGCCCCCCTCCCAACTGTTTAAAGCCCCAGGAAGGTGGTGGTCCCCACGGCCAGGGGTTCCGCAACGGACTCCTGTATTTAAATAATTACTGCCCAGGGGAGGTGGTGGTCCCCAGGGCAGTGTAGGGGGGGGGCAGGAGCCCCCCCACACTTCAGTTTTACCGAGTCACAAGATGGCTGCTAACACTTCCTGGTTTGGAGTGTTGACAGCCAATCAGAATGAAGCTCGTGCTCAGGAGGATTCGCGAATCCTCCTCGGTGCTCAGATATAAATATTTTTATTTTTTGAATTTCTCAGCAACTACTGAACGGATTTACACCATTTAAAAAAAGGGCGCTTTCTGAACCAAGAGCTACCTTTTTGCTAAATTTGGTGTAATTCCGTTCAGCAGTTCAGGCTGTAGCCTGTTCCAAAATTCCTATGGAAATTAACATGGGGAAAACGTGTTTTGGGACCCCCCTTTTTTCTCGGCCGCCGCTTGACAAATCACCCCCAAACTTTCAAGACAGGAGCGGGCCTGAGCTGGTCATCAGTTTGGAAAATTTCGCGAAGATTCGTCAAATGGCACCAAAGATATTGGCAAAAGAAAAAACGCTTTTTGAAAAGAAACAAGATCCTAACTATAACTACCTACTGGTGACCGCCAGTAGGTAATATATTTATATATACACACTCGCATATATATATATATATATATATATATATATATACATATGAATTATTTTTATTTTTTTTACTGAAAAAAACAAAGGTTACAGGGACATTATATTTAGGAAATAGAATAAAAAAACATACAAATATATTTATGTATATATTTTAATTTATTTATTAATATTTAGATTATTGTATAAATGTCATTTTTGTAAATATTTTGTTGCTAATATTGTTTTTTATTCAAACATGTATACATATATTTCTTAATGTTTAATGTTATTTGTTTGACATAAAAACTTTTTTCAATGTTTATTAATGATAATGTCATTATTTTGGCTATGTGATTTGTAGACAATATTGTGTTTTGACATATGTTTATTTAAAGGTAATGATATTTTTGTTTCTGATATTTGTGTTTTTGATTTAAGTAAAAATCTATATTTTTAACTAAGATATTTGTATTCTCTATATTTGTTGTTTTATTAGTTAACTATAGGAAGACAATATTTTTGTTAATGATCTTTATTTTCTGATATTTTTGTGTTTCGATACTGTGTGCATCGATATTATGTCAGTGATCTAAACTTAAATGGCCATGGCATGTGGACATTATGTCACTTCTAAAGGATGCATTCATCCTAACCAGCAGTTGACCTATTATTAAATATGACAGGTCATATGGTAGTATCAGCACACTTATATTTTCATACTTCTCTGCCACACACTCTCCAATGGTTTGTAGAAGTCACAGAAATACAGAAAACACAAAACAAATAAGGTAGTGACTCAGAAAACTGGGAGCATTACAACAGGAAGGATTCTCAGTCTGGGCTTTAATGAATCCCAAAAGTCACAATTCCCCAGGATCCTTGAAACCTGTACAAAACCTCTTCCTGCAAAATCAGCAAGGCCAAAAGTGCAGTGGCTACACTGTTAAGATCAAACTTGCAGGTGCATCTGTGCACCTCCATCCATTTATTAGCAAGGCCACCCCTTCTCTCAAAATTTAATAAAGTGGAAGAATTATGAGAAATTGGTGAGACTCAACTTCAGCTCTCAGGTGCAAAAGCACCCACAGGCAATGAAAAAGTTACTGTTTTCCTGCTAATATTGTAATTAAAATTGCTTTAAAAAATAGCAACTTTGTACACTTTTTAACCTAACAAATCCTTTTTAATGGGGACTCTTGAATGTAGACCTGCAAGCCTATTTCAACCTATTTTAAACTGATAGTTTTAAAAAATGTTTTGTGTGATAAAATGTATCTCTAAATGCTGTTAATTTATTACAATGATGTACTAAAGTTTAATAATGTTCAGTCTCCTTTTTATGTCGATATGTCAATATGTGATAATGTTTTCATATATTTTTAATTTGGTGCATAAATCTATTTGCCTTCATATCAATATTAACCAATTTAAAAATTAACTTTACTAACTAGAGTGTATGCCTTTTTGCTAAAAAAAAAAAAAAAGTAGCTAGTAGTCGATCTGCTACTGTTGAACCTCTATCATACTCCATGTAAAAAGTATTTTTTTTTCAAATTTCCTTGATCTATAATTTCCATTGTTACCTAGTGTCAGACTAGCACTGACTATTCATTTCTGTTCCTTGTACCAGCATTGACCTTTCTATTTTTGTCATTTGAAACTTAATGCATAATCCTTATCCTGTTCTCTCACTTACTCCTTGTACCTGGTTCTAGATTTTGTATTTGCTCAGGTTTAGTTTTGCAATGCTGCCCCAAGCTGCTTCACAAGGTTCTGGTCCACTCCTTTGTTGGACCTTCACTCACATAGTTCTACCTTTTATGCCCTTTGTTTTCTGTTTGAATGTCCTATTATTTTCTTGCCTTATTAACACCCTGCTTCTTTCCTAGGATCCAGCATTCGAGTTGGTGGAGTTCATTGTGTGCCAGTGCAGAATTCCAGCAAACACTTGCTTTGGATCCTGCTGTTTCTTCTGTTGTAGCATTGGTCCTTGTGTAAGTATTGCATGTTATGCTGTTAGTCAGAAGTATCCTTAAAATCATTGCAAACATTTCTCTCACAATGAATAATTCCGATCTTAACTGTAATATCATGTACCAGTAATCAAAGGCATAACTCATGAAGTGCTTTACTTTCTGACAGAGTTTATTTGTCATTTAATCTGGAATTACAGCAACACTTATTATGAGGAACTATTTCAGATGTTCCATATTTAAACTTTTTAAATTTTTGAGACAGGCTCAACCTTATTGAAAAAAATCAGCAAAGAGATAGTTAGGTTAGAACTGTATAGCAGCATATCAACTTCATAAACAGAAAACTTGTTTATCTTCATAGATAAAACCACTTCTATAGTTATTTTGTTAGATTTTTTTAAAACTTTTAAAATGATATAGTAAAAGGTGCAGATGACAAGGGGCAACCTTGTCTAGTTAGTACCCCTTTAGAAATTGAAATAAAGAGAGATAGTACCATTAACAGAACACACCACCTTCAGTGAATCATCATTAAAAGAAGAGATAATGTATGTATAAATTTGGGGCCTTTCAATGCCACTCCTAGGATTTTAACATAAGTTCTCAACTGACTGTCTCATAAGCTTTTACAGCATCTAAATTTATTGCAGCTAGACGTTGCCTATATTTGGAAGTGGTGCTAATAATGTCCAGAAACATTCCTGTACAATCAGCGGACAATCTACCTTTTATAAAGCTAGAATGCATGAAAGGTTCGAATCTGAGTGTAAAAATGTTCACCAAAATCTTGCAATCCACATTTATAAGAAAAATGGGTCTTTAGTTCGTACACTATTTTGGATGCTGTCCCTCATTTAGTAAGCAACATATTGCTCAACAAAAGTACTTTGGGCTTTCTTCTGAGAGGTAAAGTGAAAACATAAATTAAATAATCTGGGAGTCAAGTATGTGGAGAAATGTAAATAAAATAAAATTTTAAAAAACATCAGAACCTGGTGATTTTTATCCATCTAATGAGCTCATGGCTTTTATAATTTTATCAAGTGAGATATCATCTACCGAAAAAGAAAAATCAACATGCGATGTATGAGATTTCCCCGCTGAGGAAATTGATCAATATCTTCTCTGTTAGGAGAGCTGGCAAGTTTATATATATTTTTATTAACATTTCTGAACTAAATTAGACATGTCTGAATTCTTAAAGATATGCTTTTCCTCTTCATCTGTCAACACATCAAGTGTATTATGTTCCTGTTTGACTATTTAATAGTTTGGTAAATGTTTCCTTACTTTATTTATGCCCCCAAGATGCCTAGAGTTTGTTTTGAACACAAAACAGAAGTATTCTTTATAGATATCGCTATAGAAATCCTATCTTTTAATACACCCTCCAAAGCTTATTTAGAATTAGTTGTATATTAGATATGCTCTAAAGTTTTTGGTGTTATCCTGTATGCTCTTAGCTTCTTTTTGAGCTGTTAGTTTTTGAGCAGTTTTCTCTTGCAGATAATTGTTTTAAAAATCCCCAATTGTATGCATAGAAACATCTAGAGCCACTAAATATTTAAAAACTTCATAAACCTACCAGACGTCTTGAGATATCAACTGACATCCTTGGTAAGGAGACAGGACATGGTGGTGTGAAACCGATGCACAATCAAAACCCATATGGCTACCCATTGAAAGTAATTTAACATACCCTTTGCCTCTTTGCACTATTATAACAAGTAATTATAGCAATCATACTAACACTGTCCATTCACACAACATAATTTATAGCACCATAGAAGTTCTCAAAAACTTGATGAGAAAATTTCACTACAAATGCTCAAGTCAGACTTTGCCATCCTATGGTATAACATACGCCTCAAAATAGATGGCAGAAATCTATACTTGGAGAATTGGAACACTAAAGGCATTAACTTTGCCAAAGATCTGTGTCTACATGACAATCCCAAACATTTTTCAGAATTTAAAAACCGTCATAATTTACCGAATCTGTATTTCTATAAATTCTTCGGGCTCAAAATTGTCCTCAATAAAATAGAGAAAACTCACAATCCAGACCTTGCCTGAATATTTAAAAAAAACTAACAACATTAAGACATGTAGCATGCAAAGTTTACAAACCTTAGCACCAAATAGAACTTCCCAAACTCAAAACTAATAAACAAATGGAACATATGCCATGGAAATTATTCTGGAAAAACCATATGAACCTCAGCCTGGTTCAAGACCTGGAACTCCCTGTTCATGGTAATAATTTCACCCTCATTAGCCCAAACAAGACTATGGACTATTCACAAAGCTTTTGGGGACTTGGGGAACCTTTCCAAAATAGTTCTTCTCAGAAACTAATGTTAGAAATGTGGAGGTGGAATAGGTGATCTAGAACACATGATGTTCAGCTGCAAACATGTCAAAATACTAAGGTTTAAGATAAAAGGATTAATCCAAAAATATTCCATATCATAACCACCCTCTGAAACTTCCAGAACTTCTTTTGATTGACCTTCTCCTAACACCGAAGGTTAAATTGATATTACTAGAATGGAAAAATGCAGCAAATCTATCCTTTCACACATGGTGTGGCTAGCTGTGATTCATCAGGAGTGGTGACAATTTATTGTATTCGAAAACGCCTTCACTACATGTTTCATGACAACAATGGAATAGCATCAGAATGTGCTTACAGATAAACCAGCTCCCCTAGAATCACTGCAGAAAATAGCTTTTCTTGCTATGACAGTGTACCCAGAGACTAGACCACCTGCCCACACACATATACTGGAAGTAGTAATATAGTATTAGTCTGAACATATGGCCCTTAATGATCTACATGCCTAACACACCTACTTCTCTTTAAATTCCCATTTTAGCTCTCTTCATGCATGTTTTCCCTTTTCTGCTTTCCCTCGCTCTTTCCTTTAGGTTGATTTGTCTCTATCCTCATATACTGAATACTCAAGAACAGAACTCTGATAAAACATTACTATATCTTTACAACCTCACATGCGAAGGTTAATGATCAAGGTACGATGGAAACTACTACTTTATTGTGTAATGGCCATATGAAAATTTGGACCCAGTTTATTTATTCTGTATTCTTTTGTTTTTAAAAATGTAATAAAAATTTGAGAAATAAAAAATCACTAATGAAGCCCTGAAATGTTGAAAACAAGGTAGGGCCTTATTTAGAGCTTGTCAGACACGTTACTCAGTCACAAACTCGGCAGATCTCGCGTGCACCTTATTATAAGTACATTACAGCTTACATCACTTATAATATGGTAGATGGGATATTTGTCATGTTTTGATGGAGTATCCTGTGAGGAAATTGATTTTTGCAGATTCACCTCCACTTTTTGCCCCACTTTTTCATTATTACGTACTGGTGTAATGACTGTCTGATGCACTGAGCCCTTCTGACCAGGTTTTGCTGAATGTGCTCTGACCCCTAACAGTGTATGTTTAATTGGCTTATACCCAATTGGCATAAGTTAGCTTACTATAAGTCCCTAGTATATGGTGCCAAGGGTACCCAAGGCCTGCGGTCTACTAGGGAGTGTCTCTCAAGGACTGCAGCACTTACTGCGCCACCCTGAGTGTGACAAAGTAAAGCATGTCCCCCAACCTGCCACTGAAGCTCAGTAGAGCAGTTTTAAACCGCTAACGCGACTGTGCTTTTTAAAGTAATGGCAAAGCCTAAACCTTCCTTTTTAATATATATCTAAGTGATCCCTAAGGCAGGCCTAGTGAGCTTAAAGGCAGGATGCTGTATATTTAAAAAGTAGGACATGTGTTTTTACATGTCCTGGCAGCAAAAACCCCACATAGTTGTTTTTACTGTAGAAAGGCTAGTTGCCCCATTGGCAATTACATGGTTACCAGATGTCAAATTAGAAGTGCTAAGTTCTGCATGGCACTACTTAATACAATACTTTTAGGAATCAAATATTTGTTACATTAAACCCGACTTGTTGCTCAAGTTGAATTGATTGTAACTTGCACAAATGGCAACTTTAGAAAGTTACTACTTTGTTGCCCAAGCTTTCCAGTGACTGTTTACAGTTGCATACACACTGCTGTCTTTGAGTCAGCTTTATGCCCTCCTGGGGAGAGGTGTGAATGACTCTCAGAAAGGTACACATAGAATCTGCCAGGGCAGGAGGCGTGACCTCCCCCCTGGCAGGAATGCCAAATAAGGTGTGAGTTAAAAGAGTGAGCTTCAATGGGGACGCCACTTTTGAAGGGCAAATGGTGATCACACAGAGGAGGTGCAGCTGTTTGGTTGTTGCAGACAGGCATTTTGGTGATAGAGGGAAAAACTGTTGCCAAACCGTTTTTTCAAGGAGAGGAAATAGCCTAAGTAGCCACATCTCTAGAATGGCTAGGGAGCTCCACAGCCCAAGGGAAGGGTTCTGCCATGTTCAGGGTTGGCAGAATCTTGCACCCTGGGATAGCTAAATGCCATACTTTGTAGAAAGTTGTCATGAGGCAGGAGGGACCTAGTAGCTTGATTGGATAGTTAGTCACCCCATCACCTGGGCTCATAAAAAGAATAAAAGAGGCACCCCTGAGACCCAGGCCTCAGATCATGTCTGCACTGGAGAGAGAACTGAAGAAAGATTGCTCAGGTGTTCCCTGGACCCGGCAAAGAGAGGTTGCATCAAACACTGGACTGTTCATGATGATCCTTGGCCTAGCAAAGAAAGAACTGTGTCTGTGGTGCCCTGGTGAAGGAAAAGTCATTCCTTAGACCCAGACAGAAGAAGTGACTCCAGGAGGCAGTTGGCTGATTTCCTATTACAGCTGCTACAGGGTCACAAAAGATGAAGAAGCCTGCCTAGGCGAGTTGGTAGCCACAATCACCTGGCCACCACTGACTGCCAAAGCACAGCCTGGGAGACACTATCTCCAAACTCAAAAGTTGCACCCGAGTCTGTCGGACCTTGGAGAGTTATCGGAGTGCAATTCAGTCACCCATGATGGAAACTGGTATAAGTTAAAGGGAACCGCTTGTTTTGCTGTAACCGGAGACCATTAGCCAGTGGCAACTGGTTTTTGGCTGGACTTCAACCGGACTTCGAGGGACATCGCCCCAGTGGCCAAAGTCACCCATACTGTTTTAATGAACAAGGGGTGGACCCAGGAAGACCCCTGTCACCGGATCAGCATACTTAGCATCCTTCAGCATCTTCAGTATCTTGTATTGCTTGTATTAGCACCACTCCATTGATGTCTATGGTGGTTTGTCCATAGAGCCTGGAACTGGACTGAAGACTGCTTTGACTACAAGGTAACTGTCCTACTAAGCTTCATTGGCGATTGTGACTCACTCTCAGCTAGAGTTGTTCATCCAAAGTGGGCCAGAATGTTTGGACACAATTTACAAAAGTTTTCATAGGTTTCCCAAATAACTAAGGTCCTAATTTTGATGGCGGTTGGTCGGATCACCGACCGCTATAGCGGGGGGTCACGAGACCGCCCGACAAGCAGGCAGCAGTCCAACCACCGCATTAGGATGTGACTGCCGGGATGGCAGTTGCATGGTGTTCCTTATCACGGCGGCATGTGTTATGGCCAAGGAAAAGGGCCGTAGCACTGCCGCCATTCTGTGCCGCAACTCCAACTGCCGCCCTGTCTGGATCTGAGATCCTAGCTGAGGTAGCGGTCTGGACTCCGACCGCTGTGGTACAACCACCAGCATTAAAATGCGGTGGTCGGAGCGAAGGGCTGTTGACGTCGGACCGCCACTGACGGCCTGTCGGTGGTGGTCCGACCTCAATCAAAATGAGTCACTAAGTGAGGTAGTTGCCAATGCTTGTTTGCAATTTGAATGAAAAGCAGTGATTTATTATTTGATAAATCATTTATGTCTCCAGGACTCTCCAGTTGATTTTGATCATTCTGGTGTCAAAAAATTAATAAAAATAAAAGCTATTTTTATAATTTGGAGTTGGATTTTCTTTGTGTCGTGTTTCTTTCTTCAACTATTTAGATACCGCTTAATGCTTTGCACATTTTCCTTCGACAAGGTCTGACTGATCCCCGGGATTGGGATAAGGTTTTCCAAATGAGCGTGAGTAGACCCAAGAATTGTGAGTACATTACACTGTGAGGCTGCACGATCACGCCATATAATAAACCACTTTCTTCACATTCCCACCTGCCAAAACTCTCAATAAGAATCTAGTATCGTTCAATAAAATATCATTAATTCTCTACCTACCTACCTGGACCCTTTCTTGGGGGAACAAGCTCAAAGTATGTTAATATAGGGGCATGACCTGATATAACAATCACATATTTTTCACAATTGCATAAGTTTTTAAGACAATTCTAAATTAACAGTGAGATAATCTATTCTAGATTGTGAACAGGAGAAAAAAATGAATATTCACAGATGTCGGGATTATAAATTTCAATATATCAATCAATAAGAGATACTGGGGCAGATGTATCAAAGATTTGGTTAGCGATTCTCAATTTGCGAGTTTTAGCGATTCGCAATTTGAGAATCGCTAATCGCGATGTATCTAGAAAATCGCTAAAAATCTGCGATTACTTAAAAGTCTAAGAATATTCTTAGAATCCCGATTTTGCGATTCCTTATTAGCGAAATTCGCAAATAAAGAATCGCAAAATCGGGAAGCAGCAATTCTGGTGCAGCTTGATGACATCACACCCAGGAAGTGGGAGTGATCTGCTGCACCTGAGTGCCTGAGGCTGGGTCAGAGGCTGTGAGGAGAGGCAGAGGAGTGAGCACAGCAGTCACAAACAGCAAAAATGGATTCCCAACACAAAGAGAAGGACAAGGAGAGGGCAGTGAGGAAGAGGAAAAACAAGTTCAGTGAAAGGGAGCAGGAGGTCTTGATTGAGGAGATGGTGTGCAACCATGAACTCCTATTTGGAAAAAAGGCACTCCGTGTACCTGAGTCCAGGAAGCGCAAAATCTGGCTGGCCATCCAGGAAAAAGTAAATGCTGTAGGTGTGACCCAGCGCACGGTCGAAGAGCTGAGGAAGAGGTGGTACGACATGCGCCAAAGGTCCAAAGAGAAGGTGGCAACCAGGCTGGCGCAGTCCAGGAAGACAGGGGGTGGAACATCCACAGCAACCGACTGAACACCCCAGGAGGAGTTGGTGGAGAGCACCCTCCTGCCAGAAAGCATCAGTGGAGTGGCTGACATAGACAGCTCAGAGCCTGCAACCACCAGACAAGGTAAGAGGCATGCCAAATGCAGCCCCCCACAGCACCATCCCATCCCCACACACAGGAATGCACCCAACACACACTACAAATGCCACTCCGGTCCACTTATTCCAGCACACACAGCAATGCATCATGGGAGACGCAGTCATAGGCACAACACAGTGGGGCAAGTACACACAGCAATGTTGAAGCAGTATGTGAGACCCTGTAAAGGCAGGAATGCTATAGATACCAGTTAGCCAATCCAAAATGTGAAAACTTTATTAAGTGAGAAATGTAGACAATGTCACAAAATCAATTTTCCCGCTTCATCCACAGCACAACCTGGGCCACTGGATGACAGTGCGGGAGATGAGGAGGTGGAAGATACAGCTGAACAGGCAGGGCAGGGGGAGCCAGAAGACAGCAGAGAGAGCACACCTGTCCCAAGGAGGAAGCGCACCATTGTGCCACCACTGCCACCCCTGGAGGCAGATACACAGTCCACAGGCGAGGAAGAAGCACAGGCAGAGCCAGGGCAGGGTGTGACACAGGTCCCGGCACAGGCCACACTGCGACATAGAGTGCATGGATAAGGGAGACGCAGGCCACGTGCCAGCACCAGCTGTGGCACGGATGATGAGGACACGGTGTTTGCTGGACTGGAGGGCAGCATACTGCAGGTACAGCGCCTGCAACAGAAATGACTACGGTCCATAAATCGGCAGCTGTGCACAGTGAACAAAAGCCTATGTCACATGGGGGAGGGCATCATGGCCATGGCAGGTGCCATCCATAAATTGTGTGCCACATTCAAGAGGGACAAGGCAGACAGGCACAGACTGAGGCAACGTGCGGACAGCCGACTGCACAGCTACACCAAGGCGGTGAACCGCCTCTGCACTGCCACTAGCCAGCTGACACGTCGCACCATCAGCATGCAAGTGGAGATGTCCCACTGCTGCCAGGATGTGGCGAAAGGCCTGGTGCTGGTCACCAGTGCCGTGGAACACATGCAGATAGCCAACACAGGTGGCCCAGCACTTCGGGTCTCAGAGGATAGCGAGGAGGTATCCAGCAGGAGCAGCATTACACCACCAGTGCCTGTGCCAAGACGGCGCAGTGGGAGACAGGGAGCTACACATGTGGAGTCATGGGAGGCCAGTCAGCACCCAGAGCAGGCACCAGCAGGCCGCACCAGGAGAAGATGAGCTGCCCAAACTGAGTTACGCCAAAGGGTGAGGTAACCCATTACAACAGGACTCCTGGCTTGCTCACAGACCTGCACTGTGGACATAACATGTGCTACACATAGTGGGCTGCATGGAGTCTCTCAGGCTGTGTGACGTATTCTATCCTGCATGTAAGGGCTGAAATAAACACAGACCTGAAACCAAATAACACATGCCTCATGTCATTATTACTCACCTAGAAGTAGTTATGGGTTATCTCATTCCGTCTCTGTCGTCCCACAGCTGCCCCAAATCCAACTGCAGGTCTTCCAGGGGGGCATGGGTCTTCATCGTCAGAAGTGTCACTGTCTGACAGTTCAACTGGGATGCCTTTCCTCACCGCAATGTTGTGTAGCATTGCGCAGGTGGCCACAATCTTGCAGCTTGTCTCCGGGCTGTATTGGAGTGCGCCACCGCTTTTATGCAGGCAGCGGAACCTGCTTTTGAGGATGCCAAATGTCCGCTCTATTATGCATCGTGTTGCTTTGTGAGCACGGTTGTAACGCCGCTCCCTGGGATTGGCTGGGTTCAGGTATGGCGTCAGGATGAACTCTCGCACCGCATAGGCACTGTCACCTGCAGGGACAATCATGAGAGGTCAGTCAATGGCCCACAGACCAGTGATGTACCTGTATATGGGAGGTCAGACATGCACTTACCTAGGAGGTAGCCCTCACCAAACTCGCCAGCAGTGAGACGTCCGTATATCCCACTGTGCCTGAAGATGAAGGAGTCGTGGCTGCTCCCTGGGAATTTGGCAACAATGTCCGTCATGAGATGCCTGGCATTGCATACGATCTGAATGTTGAGCGAATGGTAGGACTTGCGGTTACGGTACACATATTCGTTGGTTGATGGGGGTGTGAGAGCCACATGGGTACCATCAATACAGCCAATTACGTTTGGGAAGTGTGCAATCTGGTAGAAGTCCAGTTGTGTCTGTTGTAATTCCTGTTGTGTGGTGGGGAATTGTATGTGGTTGCGTAGCCTTTGTACCATGGCATCTAGGAATGCACGAAAGAACCATGACAGGCAACTCTGGGACACCCCACCTGCCACAGCTATCACCCCTTGGAAACTGCCTGTGGCCAGCAGGTGCAGTGAGCACACTTCCTGGACATGGGCTGGTATGCTTTGGGTCCTGCCTGTTGGGTGTTCCATGTGGGGACTCAGCTCCTCTATCAAGTCCAGGATGCTCTTTGTGTCCAGCCTGTACTTGTTGTGGATCTCCTCCTCAGTCTGCATGAAGAGTGTGATGCGCACCCTAAACACCCGTTCTTGTCGCATCCTTCTCTGTGCTGCCGCACGCAGTCGCAGCCTCCTTGCTATCAGGTAGAGTGAAGCCATTGTGGAAGTGGCTGGTGCATTGTGGGCCTCTTAATATAGCTTGCACCTGGTTACCACCTGGATTGTGTTGGTGTTAATTCTATGGTGCTAAATATCGATTTCTTAGGATTCGCTATTAGCGATTTTTTGATACATTGCATTGCGATTCCTTACACAGCGATTTCGCAATTTGCGTATGTCGCAAACATTTTGGAGCGGTTTGCGAATTCGCAAGAGGGATACGCACATTTTAAGAATTCGCTAAATAGGAAATCGCTTATTTAGCGATTTCTTATTTTGCACTGCGAATATTGCTCATACATCGGGTTCTCGCTTTTTGAGGTCGCAAACGCTGTTTTTTAGCGAATCGCTATTTTTGCGACCTCAAAATCGTTTGATACATCTGCCCCACTGTATCTAAAAGTTTAATGCGTTTTATTAGCAGTTTGTTTACATTTTGAAATTAGATCTAAAAAAGGGTCTATTATCTAATTACAGCCTGTACCAAGAAGGTTATCCGAAGAACATTTAATTAACTTGGTACATATACATTTCTAGAACATGGAATCAGAATTAGTTGCACCATAAAAGCTGGCAATATTTATGGTGGGGGTTTTTTATCAATGTGTAACTTTAATTTTATCCTGCACCATCAGAATAGTGTTCCTGAGAAAGAATTATGAAATCCAACTTTTTATTACATAAAAAAATCATACTATTTTTCCAATTCATCACTTGTGGAGCTTAACCGTTACTAGCTCACTGTTTCTAGACAAATGAGATTCCTGCAACACTACTATACTAGGAGTAAAGTTAGCAGGGTCAAACATTTACCCTTTTAATTGGGTAATATTCCAAGAGAATACTCGGAATTGTTATGAAAATAAAGCATACCATAATATAGGTCGTCCTAAAAAACAAGAGGCATAAAAATGAAAGCAAACACAAGGGGATAATGGACGGAGTGCTGAAACTTTTCAGACACTCACCCCGAGTAACAGATCTGGGTTGAATCCATCATCATTCTTTAGCTCACTTCGCCACCTCAGTTCAGACCCAGCTATATGCAAATCAGTCTTGACCCTGTGCCTCATGGGAACAATCCAGCCCGAACTGCCAAGCCAGGTTTTCCCTGAACCAGAAACAAGTGTCCTAGGACCGGTTTCTGGGTAACACCCTTCATCAGCCAGGCTAGCTTGAATCCAGTGGCAAAGTGAGCAAGGGACCCACATCTGGGCATACCCTGCCAACTTAGGGCGAACAAAGTGAACACAAGGAGATGATGGACCGAGCGCTGAAAGTTTCCAGACACTCACCCCCAGTCACAGATCTGGGTTGAATCCATCATCATTCTTTAGCTCACTTCGCCACCTCAGTTCAGACCCAGCTATATGCAAATCAGTCTTGACCCTGTGCCTCATGGGAACAGTCCAGCCCGAACTGCCAAGCCAGGTCTTCCCTGAACCGGAAACAAGCATCCTGGGACCGGTTACTGGGTAACACCCTTCATCAGCCAGACTAGCTTGAATCCAGTGGCAAAGTGAGCAAGGGACCCACGTCTAGGCATACCCTGCCAACTTAGGGCGATCAAAGCAAACACAAGGAGATGATGGACGGAGCGCTGAAACTTTTCAGACACTCGCCCCCAGTCACAGATCTGGGTTGAATCCATCATCATTCTTTAGCTCACTTCGCCACCTCAGTTCAGACCCAGCTATGTACAAATCAGTCTTGACTCTGTGCCTCATGGGAACAGTTCAGCCTGAACTGCCATGCCAGGTCTTCCTGAACCGGAAACAAGCACCCTGGGACCGGTTTCTGGGTAACAGCCTTCATCAGCCAGGCTAGCTTGAATCCAGTGGCAAGTGAGCAAGGGACCCACGTCTGGGCATACCCTGCCAACTTAGGGCGAACAAAGCAAACACAAGGAGATGATTGACGGAGCGCTGATTCTTTTCAGACACTCACCCCCAGTCACAGATCTGAGTTGAATCCATCATCATTCTTTAGCTCACTTCGCCACCTCAGTTCAGACCCAGCTATATGCAAATCAGTCTTGACCCTGTGCCTCATGGGACCAGTCCAGCCCGAACTGCAAACCAGGTCTTCCCTGAACCCGAAACAAGCATCCTGGGACCGGTTTCTGGGTAACACCCTTCATCAGCCAGGCTAGCCTGAATCCAGTGGCAAAGTGAGCAAGGGACCCACGTCTGGGCATACCCTGCCAACTTAGGGCAAACAAAGCAAACACAAGGAGATGATGGACGGAGCGCTGAAACTTTTCAGACACTCACCCCCAGTCACAGATCTGGGTTGAATCCATCATCATTCTTTAGCTCACTTCGCCACCTCAGTTCAGACCCAGCTATTTGCAAATCAGTCTTGACCCTGTGCCTCATGCGAACAGTCCAGCCCGAACTGCCAAGCCAGGTCTTCCCTGAACCGGAAACAAGCATCCTGGGACCGGTTTCTGGGTAACCCCCTTCCTCAGCCAGGCTAGCTTGAATCCAGTGGCAAAGTGAGCAAGGTACTCACGTCTGGGCATACCCTGCCAACTTAGGGTGAGCAAAGCAAACACAAGGAGATGATGGATGGAGCGCTGAGTTCAAACTGAAATGGCATGGTGAGCAAAAAAACGATAGATTTAGGCCCAGATCTCTGTACTGGGGTGAATGTATGACATTGTTCTTCATTCTGTCCATCGATTGTTCTTTTTGCATTTGTCACCCCGAGTGGGAAGGGTATGCCCAGACGTGGGTCCCGTGCTCTCCATGCCACTGGAGTCAAGCTATCCTGGCTGATGAGGGGTGAAACCCCGAAACCGGTCCTAGGATGCTTGTTTCCAGTCCAGGGAGAACCTGGCCTGGCAGTTCGGGCTGAACTGCTCCCATTGGGCGCAGGGTCAAGACTGATTTGCATATGGCTAGGTTCAAACTGGAATGGCAATGTGAGCAAAAAATCGATGGATTTAGGCCCAGATCTCTGTACTGGGGTGAATGTATGACATTGTTCTGCATTCTGTCCATCAATTGTTCTTTTTGCATTTGTCACCCCGAGTGGGACGGGTATGCCCAGACGTGGGTCCCGTGCTCTCCATGCCACTGTAGTCGAGCTATCCTGGCTGATGAGGGGTGAAACCCCGAAACTGGTCCTAGGATGCTTGTTTCCAGTCCAGGAAGAACCTGGCCTGGCAGTTCGGGCTGGACTGTTCCCATTGGGCGCAGGGTCAAGACTGATTTGCATATGGCTGGGTTCAAACTGGAATGGCATGGTGAGCAAAAAAACGATGGATTTAGGCCCAGATCTCTGTACTGGGGTGAATGTATGACATTGTTCTGCATTCTGTCCATGAATTGTTCTTTTTGCATTTGTCACCCCGAGTGGGACGGGTATGCCCAAACGTGGGTCCAGTGCTCTACATGCCACTGGAGTCAAGCTAACCTGGCTGATGAGGGGTGAAACCCCGAAACCGGTCCTAGGATGCTTGTTTCCAGTCCAGGGAGAACCTGGCCTGGCAGTTCGGGCTGGACTGTTCCCATTGGGCGCAGGGTCAAGACTGATTTGCATATGGCTGGGTTCAAACTGGAAGGGCATGGTAAGCAAAAAAACTATGGATTTAGGTCCAGATCTCTGTACTGTGGTGAATGTATGACATTGTTCTGCATTCTGTCCATCAATTGTTCTTTTTGCATAAAAATGAAAACTTGAAAACTGGAATGGAAAATTCCATAATTCGAAAATACCCAGCATAATGTTATTAGTAGTAAGATGCAGCTTAGCACTAGGGAGAGTGGGAAAAGAAAATGGAAAACAGAAAGTAGCTAGTACAAGTCAAAATGATTATGACTGAGACTAATATCTAACATAGATGATTTACACTGGGGATAGTGAACCACAGAAATTGATGACATATCCACAGTCACAGCACCAAATAGAAGTTGGAAAAGAGAACAACATATTACATATATCCACCATTAGTAAAGCCAAGAAGACAACATATAAATAATGACTATAAACATAAACTACTGTGAGAGCTATGATTCATAAAATAAATAATAATAGACTAAAACGAGAAATGAATGCATTCAAATGTCAAAGTGGTTGAGAAGACGTGGATTATCAAACATAGAGCATCCTCTTTACATTCAGAAATTAGTTGCCTCCCTAGATGAATATACGCCAGAAATAGGATTGTGACTAAGCCTGGGCGAAATTTTAATTTAGCCGAAGTAATTGGAGTAATTTACAGAAATTATGCGATTACTCCAGCTTGAAGGATTAAGAGTAATTTGGGGCAAAACCCCTACCGAAGGAGCACAGGAACAACAAACTAAGAGAGAGCGAGCAGCTGCTGGCTACTGCTGCTCATGTCCTGCAGCATTTAGTGCTTGTTTCTCAGTGCAAAATGCATCCTCGTCCCATATCGGAGTGAGGGTGCATTTTGCTTGAAGAAAACAGCACTAAATGCTAGATTACACTTCTCACGTAAGTATAGATAATTATGAGTAATTCTGCTGTAATTGTGAGTAATTACGCTAGAAAGAATGACTCCAGTTACACCCACCCCTAATTATGACTCCTCTAGGTTTGAAGATTTTGCCATTAAACTTTTGTTTTTGTCCCACATGGTGAGCCCTTTGTATATTATATTTACTAGAATTCGGCTTGCCTAAAACTTTTTTTCCTTTGAACATCTTTTATTAATAATTTTGTATTATAAACATTTCAGGTAAAGTACAATAGGCTTTTTGAGCAGTGTGCATAGTAGTTAAGTAAGTACTACAGGATGAAAGCGTACATTTTTCCTCTTTAAGTACTATACAGTGACAATGCATTGCCATGTGGTATTGCAGTGAAAAGGTGGGAAGGAAACGTAACAGGGATGAACACACTGGCATGTGAGTGGTATCGGGGGAATTAATTTGAGAAGCTGCTGTTGACTGGGCATGCCAAGGGTGGCACAGGTGCCGGAGAGCAGGTAGAATAGGCCGACAAGAGTCGTGCTGTGAAAGGAGATCAGGGAGGGGGCACTTGTGTTCCCTAGAGCCCAGATAATAGGCCAAAAACATAGGAACGTGTGGGCTTTGGGAATCCTAGGGGAGTGTGAGAGGTTCCAGGTTTAGTGCAGGAGGAAGTCATCCTTGAGGATGCTTTGGAGATGAATCAGAATAGCATCCCATTCCATTGATACGGGGGCGTTGGCGGATATCTCTTGACTTTTCACTGTGAATCACCATTCTTTCAGCTTCCGCCCAGCAGGCTAGCATGCACTGCCAGGTCGCAGCTAGGGGGGCAGTTGTGCAATCGATTTCAGGGTAACACCCCTCTTAGCGAGTAGGAGAGCAAAGCCAGCAAACCAGGCTGCCACTTTGTTCTGGTTAGAGCCCTTATAGACTCCTAGGCCAACGGCCTCCCAGGAGTCCAGTCCAACACAGTGGTTAATGTCAGCTATGGTGGGCAATACCACTCACCAGTAGGGCACTAGAGAGTGGAAGGTCCATAAGATGTGATAAATACCAGCAGTATCTGAGTGACAGTCGAGTCAGTAAAGTTCAGCGGCGGCTCCTCCGTTGTGGCAGAGGAGTGTCGCCCCACCTGTTGCGAGTGCAGCAGGCACACACATTAATAAAATGGTAATAAATACCATTTTATTAATGTGTCCCAGGCTTGTGCTGTTACAGCACAATGGCAGGGGGCGAGGCTGATTAGTGCAATTGCACTATTGATGCAACCCCTGCCAGTGCACAGGCCAAATTGGCCGGCTGCCTACAGCCGACCAATCTGACCTGCACACTTCAGAGCCTGCAATCCCAAAGCTAAGAAACAGCTGAGGGATTGCAGCCACAGGCCCCCAGCCTCAAAATGAGTGATGAGTTAACCTGCTCCAACCAATCCTGGAGCCGCAGGTTGGTTTTGCGTTGCACTAGGGCAGAAGTCCTTCCCTTTTCATCCGAGTCAGTGCCGAGAGTAAGAAGGAGACCGCATCCGGAGCCTGCGCAGCAGCGAGGACACAGAAAAGAGCGTCGGGCGGAAGATTTGTTTGTTTTTTTAATGTTTATTTGTTTTCCCTCCCTCCCCCCACATCCTCGTCATCCCCCCACTCTGTGCCCCACCACTCCGCCCCCACACCAGTCACTACTAGTAAAGTTGTATGTTCATGTAAATCAGATTAAGATTCAGTTTGGTGGGGGTAAGATATGCTCTGTGTAGAATGGAAAAATGGATATTCTTAAACTAGGCATTTCTGGACACTAGATGAGGATATTCCAGTGCAAACACCCACTCTGAATTATGAAGTCCCCTCCCAAAGTATGCCTCCCAGTACTCGCAAAACTGCTTGATGTTAGAGTGTGCTATCTTAAGGCTTTTTATAACCAGGTGATTTAGTGCTGGTCAGTGCCCATGACTAGTAATTTTGGGATCACTGCACCCTTTTATGGTTCTTCCTGGATGATTCCCCACAGTATGTTTCAGACCCGCTGGAGCTGTTTATGCATTATGAAATGTCCTGGTGTGATGGCATGTTCTGCAATACGTTGATTAAATGGAAGAAAGTGGCCATCTAGTATGATGTATCCAAGGGTAAATATGCTTTTGTCAAGGCATGGTTGCAATGCCACGTGTCAAGAGTCCTGTGCCAATGGGCAACCCCTGAAGGGTATCTCAGGAGAGAGGCTCTGGACAGGCATGTCGAGTAAGTTGGAATACTTGGCGGGCACATTGTCTGATTATTGACACCAATCTAGGGGATGCATGGCACAATTTAGTTTGGGGCAAGAGGAGTTGAAGTAGATGTTCCGGGTTTATCAAGCCCTGACCCAAACCTCTGTCCCCCAGGAAGTACCCAGCAGCCCAGCCATTTATGCTCTGCTACTAGGTAGTATTGTTCGAAGGAGAGAGCCCCCAGACCACCCTGTCCCACGAGCAACTGAAGATTATTAACTGCTTTATGGCAGTGTCCAGATGCCCAAATTAAATCACAGGGACATTTGCCAAGTAGTAGAGCAACCATGGGAGCATTACCATCTTGGATAAGGCTATTTTACCCGTAGTTGCCAGTTGGAGGCCTTTGCAAAATTGAATCTGGGCCTCCAATGCTGATTGGACATATACCAGGTTGCCCTCATTAAAGATTGATGTCAGGGTGGTAAATTCTGATGCCCAGATACCTGAATATGCGTTCCTCCCTGGTGATCAGGCCTCCACGGAGATATATTGGTCGCTGGAGAATGCTGCTTCTGAAGAGAGAAATGTATGATTTTCCCAAGTTTATCCAGGCCAGCTGCACCGAATTCCTGCAGGCCAGACTAATAGTGAAATACCCTGTATGAACATCTTCAAGGTAAAGCAGCAGATTTCCCACGTATAAAGAGATGCCATGCATTGTGCTGGCAAGAGGATTGCCCCATGACGCGGCCTCAGATCCGAGCTATATTGCAAGGGGCTCTATTGCGACTGTTAAGAGCAAAGGAGATAAGGGGCAACCCTGCCTCATGCCCCTAGGTATAGGGAATGAGGCAGATGTCAGTCTGTCCACAAGTATGCACGAGAAGGGAGCAGTGTACAGAAGTCAAATTAGGGCAAGCCATCGCCCATCAACCCCAATTCCAGTGAGGACTTGGAAAAGGTTGTCCCAGTCCAATGTATCAAATGCTTTCTCCTGGTCCAACTCCAGGCGGGCAGAATATTGTAGCTGAGGGGAAGCTCTGTCCATAATGTGAAGTAGTCTACGGACGTTAAGAGAGGTGCTTCATCCAGAACAAATCAGTTTTTAGTCAGAATTGATAAGGACTAGGAATATTTGTAAGTATCTGACCACTAGGATTTTACTTAGGATTTTGTGGTCTGTGTCTATTATTACTAATGGTCTATAGGAAGACAACTGGATGGGATCACGGTCTGGGTTAGGGATTGAGACCAAAAGAGCTTCCCCGAGGGACAGTGGTAGGACACACATTTGGAGGGCTTCTGCATACATCGTGGCCAAACTGGGAACCAACTGAGCTGTGAAAGTTTTGTAATATTAGAGGGAGAGCCCATCTAAGCTTGGGATCTTTCCTGTTCCCAGGTCATGGATGGCAGCTTTGATTTCCTGTTCAGTAATTGGCTCATCCAGTTCTTCCAGATGGTCAGCGGGTATGCACAGGAGCGTGACAGGAGCTAAAAAGCAGACTGCAACACCTGCTGTATGTTTATAGGCATTACTGGATACATTTGAACAGTAATTGTGGAATGCATCAAGTTTGTCAGTTAGGGCATACAAGACCTTGTCCGGACAAAGGTGCATAGATACTATGGAATTGGCCTTGGTATCCTGTCGTATGAGCTCTGCAAGTAGCTTGCCAACCCTGTCACTCTCTGCATGTGTCTAAAAAGTGAATATGGCGTAGTTCAAGAAGTACAGGTGTTTGTCATGGGCAGTCATTAACTCATCTACCCCAACAGGCCTTTTTCCAGTTGAGTCAAAGAAATTTGAACATCTGTGATGCATCACTCAAGTTCTCTGCGTGTTCCCGCTATTGTACAGGTACAGAGACTCTGTGAAAAATTGAGTTTTTGGTTGAGAGGGGGGGTGTGACCACTTCACAACAGCAGCCACAATCCTTGTCAGGAAGCACCACAAAAAGTCACTAAATTAACCTGTGCTTAACCTTCTGGTAACAAGGGTCAAAAGCAGTCAGGCTTACCTTAGAGGCAATGTGTAAAGTATATATGCAGTGCTGAAACAATAATGAAGTGAAAAAAAAAACTGAAAAAAATCTCACACCAATTTAGAAAGATTGAGTAAATTGTAATAAAGTATTTGATATCAAAATGACAAAAATCCAATCAATAGGACAGTTATGATCTTTTAAAGTGAAAAATAGCTCCCAAAAGATTCAAGCGCTAACCGTGGACATCTAGTCAGACGAGACCCGAGCAAAGTCAAAAGTTATGGCCGACAGCGATGCAGCATGGCTCGGACACACACAGTGGATTTGGCCCGGTCTCCATTTACCTTCGGACTTAGAAGAAATTTTGAAGAAAAATGTCTGAGAAGGTAAAATTCAGCAGGGCAAAGCAGCTGGTGTTGTACAAGGAAGAGAAGGAGGTGTCGTTGTCTGGGAACTGCAGTGAAGACTTCTATGTTCAGATTGGTCTCTTTTTTGGAAGTCAAAAATCTCCAGCAGCGCAAAGCTTCATGCTGTAGATGACGAGGGCTCCATGAGGCCAGATACCCCTTCTGCTAGGAGCTGCTGAACTGGATTTGCTGCTGTGGAGAAGATCTTCATGGGAGCTATGATATAGTCAGGCCGACAACCTTGGGCGGATTCGCAAGCAGGTAGGTCCTGGTTTCCTCTTGGTTCTCAGGGCAGTTTTTGACTAAACATTTTCTATGTCCCAAGTTTTAGATTTGGGCTATCTGAACACCATTACCACCACTTCCAAGGTTGCAGGACTGGAGGTTCACCACTTTGAGGGTCAGGACTTACTCAGGCTGGGTCCAGGTATAAGTTTAAGGTGGTTAGAGCCTTTTTTGTCCCTAAGTCTCTGATTAGGAGGCTAGCTAACTAGCCCTTGGAGTCACTCTGGAAGTCCTGGGCTCAAGCAGAAAATCAGGTCACAACCAGGAGGGCAGTCCTCTGAGTGTACCAGGGTGGTCCTATTGGTGCAGCTGGGCAGCCCTCTGAAAGAAATAGCAGGATACAGGACACAGAGCAGCCCTCTGAGAGTCCAATGCAAGTTTAGTAGCGAACTAAGGAGTAGGTCTGCGGGTCCTTCTTTTATACCTGGTGTCAGCTGTGAAGTGTCAGATACGTCTGGAGTTTCCCTCCCACAGACCTGTCCGAGGGCACAAAAGGCTAGTGTGAAGTTCTTTGTGTGAGGGCTAAAGAAGCTGTTTTGAAGTGCACAGCTCCACCCTTCTGATTCCCACAACACCCAGTCTCTCTTTTTTGTGGCTGTCTGGGAGGAATACACAAATGCCAACTGCCAGCTACAGCTAGTCATGTGACTCAGGAAAGAGGCTTTAGGCAACAAATGGTTAGGACAAGAAATGGTAACTTTCTAAAAGTGGCATTTCCAGAATTGTGACTTAAAATCCATCTTTACCATTAAAGAGGATTTTAAATTCCAATTCCTTACACACAAAATATGACATTTCTACCTGCTCCAAAACAAAAGTTATCACTTATTAAAAGTAATAAGGTAACCCAATGTTATCCATTGGAAAAGGTAGGCCTCACTGTAATGAAAAATCAATTTGTAAGGTTTTCACAACTAGGACATGTAAAACCTAAAAGTACATATCCACCTTTTTTAATACAATGCATCTTGCCATATTGGCTGTTTAGGGCATACCCTAAGGTTGACATATGTATTTAAAAAGAGAGTTTTAGGCCTGGCAAAATGTTTAGTTTTTCCAAGTTGAGTTGGCAGTTTAAAACTACACCCAGGTTCTGGAGTCAAAGTTTGACCCCCAAAAAAGAGGCTTGCTAATGAGGCACTGCTAGGGTGTAGTCTGGAAACACCAGAACATATTGGTTATTAATTTCAGGGGGGGGCGGCTTGCCGGGCTGCATGAAGAATGGCATTCCTGTCTTTACAGTAAAGTACTATAGCCGCCACAGCCTACAGTGGAGAGCCTGGCTGGGACCTTCGATTAGGAACTCGGTGAGTGCATTCTAGGGAGAAGAATTCCAATAAGGATTGTGCCAGTGTGAACATTTTGAGCTAGTTCTCTTAAACCTCCACCATGTTGTGTCCCTCTGTGCCCTCAGGTAGGTCAGCCACCCTAATGTTGTTCAGCGGGCCGAGCCTCTAGTCGTGCCCTCTATGAAGCATAGTCAATCTAGGACAACAGTCAGCTGCATCTATTGTTGTGTTGCCTATAGTCACAGCACAGCTCCCGTATGGTGTACTCCACCTCAGTCACTCTCCCAGTGAGCTTCCTGCCACCATTTATTCAATCTTCGCCTTCACAGAGGTGTGGGAGGTTTCTATGCCCTGCAGGATTGCGTCCAGTTTGTCCCTTAGAGACTGCTAGTCTTGGAGAAGGGGCTCAGACCATTTAGTCAGCTGCGTCAGCACCTGGTGGCGGTGTGGATGAGTGCGAAGGTGTTTTGGCAGGTTTCTTGCACCCCATTGTAAGGACAATGAGATGATGATCACAGTGGTGATATCTTAGCGCACCAAGGCATGTGAGGTGCTCACCCAATGCACTCAGGCAAGGTCAAAGCTCAATAATCGTCATGCCAGTCCCTAATGGTTCCCCAGAGGGACTGGGTTAATTCAATCAGCTCCCCACACCAACAGTCAGTACTGTGGTCTTGTCAGTGTCAAGGCTGCCACTAGTGGTGGGGGGGGCAGCCTTAGCTGTCAAGTCCAGGAGGAGGGGACACACGGAGCAGGCTCCAGGAGGTGCCCACACCTGGTGAAGGATACTGCTCCAAAAGATCACTGTCTTCAGAGCTAGCACCCACCTCCCACATCACCTGAAGAAACCTGAAGAACAGTTGGGGGCCTTGCTGAACCAGAGGCTGACAGGTACCAAGAGATCGGCCAGAAGGGTCCCCACCCTCAGAGTTGGTGGTGATAGTCAATCTGATGAGGCGGGGCTCTCTCCTGCATAGGCCACAGACTCCATCTGCCAGGGTAGCAATATTCCCAATTCACCTATCTACACCCAGAGAAATTGGCGGATGCGGCTATGTCCAGGGGCACCAAGAAGGCTGTCATGCAGTGAGGAGATGCGATGCGGAGATGCGTTGATGACAGCAGGAACAGACGTCCTCCATCAGGTGATGGGGGACCTACTGCTCCATGGGGCTCAACCACCTCAGGCTCACCACTGGACTCTGTGAGGAGAAGTCAGGCCATGTAGGACCAATAATGGTTTGAGCGCTGGAGTCTCAAAGGAGGGAAGGTGAACTCACCCACAACGCTGAATCTGCTTTGGGTTTATTGCTACTCCTCTCCCCAACTTCAGTGCCATGTAAGGCCACTGGCATTCAAACAGCTCTGCTGGCACCTCTGGCGGCTACCACCACTCCCATCCTGTACCTGCCTTTAGTGGGTGACACCTAGCAGGGCCAAATGGACATGGATTACTGAAGAAGATGGGCCTTAATGTCTGAAGCTCTGTCAGTGTGTGTCCGCCATCTTGGATGACTTGGCCACACCCTGGCTAGGCTAAAACCTTAGGAATTAACATTTTGAAGATGGAAATAGGATCAGATCCTTCGGTGTCTTCGTACTAACTATAGATGCATAGTTGAAGTCTCCTGTTCTGATTTTCCAAATCTTTGTTTCTTGAGAATCGTGACCTTAGGCTGTAATTGGTTCACTTTTGCACTCTCATCTCTTTTTTATTAATCACTATTTGACTGCCTTCCCTTTTACTTCAACCTTTATCATAGACCATTTATTTTCAATAATTGAAGCCAAAGACGTGATTGTCCCAGTGTAGTTATAGTTAGGACCTAGCTACCATAATAAATTGATTGCTTTGCTAATAACTTTGGCACTGTTTGACGAATCATCACATAGATTAAAAAAAAGATCATCCTCCTTAGCTCCTTCCTGAAATGTTTCAGGGTGATCCATCAAGCAAGGGCCAAGATCAAGGCAGGTTCCAAAACACAAAGTAGGACAGTACTGCCGCCAAAAGGGCTGAATGGAATTACACCGAATTTGGCAGAAAGCTAAGTCTTTAACCAGATAGTATACTTTTTGTGATTTGGTGTAAATTCATTAAATATGTTCAGTAGTTTTTAAGAAACTAAGGTTCAGAATTCATAGATATCTTGACTGTTGGGTCCGCGTGAGTCATGCAGGCATGCAACTTTAAACAGTAGAGTGATACGATTGGCCAAGGGGGCCTTTTTTCCCTTTGGCCTTCTCACTCCCACAAGAGGTTATGCTGTGGTTGGCTGGCTGCAACGTGAAGAGAAATGTTGCTGCCTGCCATTACAGGATACAGGGACTCGGGACTTTGCCTCTTCGATTATTCACTGTGAAGTGGCAGCGCCCCCTCGCTTGTGCTGAACCTGACCTAAGTTGTCCATTTTACCCAGATGTCAAGTAAACTGTTGACTATGTCTTGTATTTTTGTCCTCAGTACTCTGTACATAGGATAAAATGGATCCTGCTGTTGTGTCGCAATCTGGGCATTAGGGACTACAAAATTGCAACTAGGGTATTCAAGGCAGACACAGCACAACCAATTGTCTTTGCTGTCTCCCGGTTTCTGGTATAAATGTGGAGACAGAGGCAGAAAAAGACTGTCCAGTTGTTGTCTGTTACTTAGCACCTATGATTTTTGTGCGTTCAAGTTGTATTTTGTTGTTTTTCTATGACTCCTTAAGTATGTGCAATAGTAGATAAGTATAGGAGCTGCTGAATGAAATTTAACTTTGCATTTTAAAACTGCTATGATCTTTTTACATACTGCTAGTTTTAATTGTAGACATTTTAATTATTTTATATGTTATGTTTTTTTTAAATGTTCAATTATTGAATCATTTTATAGTTTTCAGTTATTGTTTTTGCTTTTATGGCAATTGCTGAAAATAAAGCTATTATGATGATGATGACTAGGTATATTTGTCCTGAAAATTAAAGAAAAATAGTGCGTAAGAGGGACGGGTAAGTGTACCCTGATGCCCTGGACATTGTGAGAGTCCATGGGATCAGAAAACCATTGGAAATAAAAAGGAGGTGTGAGTGTCTGAAGTAAGTTGGCCGCATATGGGCAGTTGGCCCTGCGGCTAACCGGTGCTGCACATGGCCCAAGGCGGTGCGCAGTGTGGGGGTGGATGTCCATGGGGGCTGGGTGCAAGGTCTGGCCGCAGGCCAGGCCCTGCGACCAACCACCTACTTTGCACAGCCTAAGGCCGTGCGCAACTGGGATGGCTGCCCGCAGGGGTTTGGATGCAGGCCTGGTATAGGTATGTATGGTGATAAAATATTACTTTACGTTAGAGAAAAAACAAGAAATTCACTGAAAAAAACAAAGGTTAAAGTTATGTTAAAGTT
Organism: Calotriton arnoldi; assembly: GCA_963921515.1. Taxonomy (NCBI): domain Eukaryota; kingdom Metazoa; phylum Chordata; class Amphibia; order Caudata; family Salamandridae; genus Calotriton; species Calotriton arnoldi. The sequence goes on from CAWUFW010009877.1 coordinate 47,942, forward strand.
AGGTATGTTAATAATATTTTACTTTATATATTTTTTTAAAACTTAGAATTTCACAAATGTGACAGAGGTTAAAATGATATTATAGTTAGGTGAAAATATCAGTTTCAACTTAACATTTTAAACTAAAAAAAATACTGAACTTCACTAGTTATAGTTAACTGAAGTAACTATAACTCGCTCCCTTGCAATGAACTGCTTATGACCTCACATATGACATCACTCGTTATATGTTCTATGGCATCATTGCATCACTGATGACATCTGAAATTACATCATTGATGACAACACTCTGCATAGCGGGGATGCGGATTATAGTTATTTCAGTAGCCTAGTATTGTGTCTTCAAGACAACAATAAATAACACTCAACCTAAATAATGTGGCCCTTGTCACAATACAAAGAGTACCGAGTTAAGCCATATGGTGGTGATGCACCAGTGCAGTGTCTGACCTCCAGGGCAAAGTCACGGAATTCTGTGCAGACTTTGTGTACGTAGCCTAGTGCTCTCTTGTGGTAGATGCAAAGTTATGCATCAGTTTTCTTTGGATGGTGTGTGTGTTTCGCATGCATTTCTTTAGAGCCCTTCAATCAGTCACACATTTTTTCATGTATTTGTACATTTGGGGTATATAAACAGCACAATCACACACCCGTAGGCATCATAATATTTTACACTAGCTTAAAATAACCAAAAAAGTAACAATTAATATTTAATACTTAAAAGGAGTAAAACTAGGCTTTCAAGGCTTTTCTGCTGTTTAGTAAATTAGCTTCCTTCCATAAAGGAAGAGGCAGTTTATTCCACAGAGTAGAAGTGGCAACCAGGAAGGCTCTGAAGCTTATTCAAACATGTTTAACATTCATGAGGGACAGTACCATTCAAATTTGTAAGCAAATGGTTCTATTTCAGATTGTCAAGGTATTCATAAATGTGAAAAATTGACTTAAAAATAATCTTCCATTGAATCTGAGGCCAATGAAAGTAAGCCAAGACGGTAGTAATATGATCACATCCGCACAGGCCCGGCAAAAAACTATGAGAACCTTTACTAAACTGTGATGCAATGCAGCACAGCACCCAAAATTGCTGTGCTGCCTTGGCAGAGTGAGAATCAATGCCAAATATACTAAGATATGGTGCTGGCATAGCCATTCAGCACATTGTCTTTAGTCAGATATTGCTATGGCCTTGACCTTGGCTAAAGTCTTTGTGAAATTCATGCTTCTTCCAGTTCACAGGCTGCCTTGTCTCTGATGGTTTGTCCCAGCGCCTCTGAACCAGTCATTAAAGAACTCTCTCTTAAATTGAGAGTTTTGGGAAATACATTTTATTAAAGTTTCGTAAGTTTCAAAGCGATGTCAGTAATGTAACATTTTGTACAGCACAATTATAGAAATAAAAAAGCCCCAATTGCTTTGCTCCCTCAGAGATGAAAACTTGTGAAATGTTCCTTTTTATTCTCCACAAAGACGTCTAGTCTCTTTTCTAATATTGCATAACTTCAGGTCATCATGAGAATGTCTTTGTCTTTGTCCACATGGCTGGTAAACTTTTCCAGGGCCATGTTTTCCCAAATGTGCTAGCTCAGACTTAGGGGTTGTTTTCAATGCTCACTATCAGCAGACACGGATGAGTCAATCACCAGTTGGCCATCACCCTCTTCTCAGCCTGTAGATCGTAAATGCAGGTCCGTTAATTCCGATAGACTGATATTGGGACACCTGGCATTTCTTTTATGGCTGCCAATACTTCATTCCAAAATCTTTGCATCTTGGGTCAATCCCACCACAGAAGTAAGGGAGTGACCCCCAGACCACATCCCTTCCAAACACTCATTCATGGCTGTATGGGGGTGAATATCTTGTGTAGTTTATGAGGAACCACGTTGTCAGTACCCATGGCACACAGGTAGGATGCATTCATATATTTCTCTCCGTGGTGTCCCCCAAGGTTTAAGAGGTATGTGGTTTTTTAATGTGTTGGAACATGTGCCCATATATGCCAAGAAATTTGGAATTTGAGGAGAGGTTAAATATTTGTAAATACCAGATATCCACCCCTTGATTCCACTATGTGTGGTGAGAAGGTATTCCCCTTATGTGAGTTGATGTGTAGCAGCTTCCTATGTTTGTGCTTGTAGAATCCTGTGGCGGACCTGTTCGTATTTGAACCTTTCTTGTTCAGGGAGGTTATATGTTTTTTTACATTCAATGAATGATCTAATCTCTCTGTTTGAGAACATGTCTGCTATCATTGGTCAGTCCCCTGTTCTCCAATGTGGATGGAAAGTCAGTCCTACTGCCGGTGTGGCATCTGGATTGTCCAGGATAGGAGTTACAGAAGAGGGAAATGACATAATAGCATGCTAGATGGCTACTGAGTCCCATACCTCAAGCAGTGTACTTGTGATCTGACTGTAGTATGCAATTTGTTGCTTACATTTACATCACATTCACATTATGTCCCAAAGGTATCTCCCAATGATTGCTCTATCCATATGGAACCAGTGTTCCTTTCTTTTTGACCATTCTCCACGTATACTCAACTGTTCCACTCTGTAGTAGTTCCAAATGTGTTCAAAGTCTAGGCCATCACTTGCTCTTGTCATTAGCAGTATTTTCCTAAGCACTCCTGGAGCTTTACCTTGTCAAACAAATTTGACCAGGGATCCTTCGAAATAGATCCATAGTGGATTTTGCTATAGGGGGAGTGCTTGGAAGACATACAGCAGCCCGGGAATTAGATGAATTTTCACGGCGACCAAGCAACCTACTCATGAGCTATTTTACCGACCCATTTATCCAAACCATATTTAATGTTTTCCATAATGGAGGAATGATAACTTGATACCATCCTGAGACGGAGTTGATGAGATGGACTCCCAAGTAACTAATGTTATGTTATGTTATGTTAAATTATTTTTGTAAGGCGCACAGCTACCCAAAAAGGGTTTCCCAGCGCCCGCCTGAAGAGTGGAAAGGAAAGTACTGATATTATTGGTTGAACAGCCATGTCTTTAAACCTTTGCGAAAGTTTGCAAAGCTTGTTTCGTGCCGAAGGGATGCAGGAAGAGTGTTCCACAAGGTGGGGCAGAGAAAGGCAAAGGAGCGGCCTCCCATCCGTGAAAGTCTAACCCTGGGTACCAGAAACTTTCCCTGGGTAGTGGAACGCAGCAGGCGTGAAGGTTGGTAAGGCTGGCTAATGCTTGCAGATATTGGGGAGCAGTGCCGAACTTGATCTTAAATAAAAAGCTCAAGGCTTTGAACTTAACTCAGCTTTCCACTTTCAACCAGTGAAGATCGCGTAGATAGCTGGAGATGGAAGTAGCTTTGGGAATTCGGCATAGTAGTCTAGCCGCAGCGTTCTGCACCACCTGCAGCTTCCGTAGTACATCTTTACTAGCCCCTAGATAGAGGATGTTGCAATAGTCTATTCTTGAGGTCACAAGCGCTTGGACCACAGTTCTTTGGGTGGAGCAGGGAAGCATCCAGACAATTTTTTTTAGCCATTTTAATACAGTAAAGCAGGTAGCCGCCACCTTTACTACTTGCTGTCTCATAGACAGCTGATCGTCAATAATGAAGCCCAAATTACGGACTTGTTGGGTGGGCTGGGGTGGAGTTCCCATTTCGGTAGGCCAGTGCTGGGGGCCCCATAGATCTTTATTATTCCCAAAAATGAGGACCTCGGTCTTATCGCCATTAAGTTTGAGCATGTTAATTTGCATCCATGCTGCAATTTTTCTTAGGCCGTCCTGAAGAGCTGATGGGCCGGACACCTTTTCAGTGGAAAGCGAGAAGATAATCTGGGTGTCATCTACGTATGAGAAAATGGACAACCCGGCCTCCTCTGCAATGGTCGCCAGTGGTTTGACATAGATATTGAAGAGCAGTGGACTAAGAATAGAGCCCTGAGGGACCCCATATTGGGAAAGGTGAGGTTTGGAAGTGGCAGCAGAAGAAAAAATTTGAAATGTACGATTGGTAAGAAAAGATGTCAACCAGTCCAGTGACTAATTGCCCCAGTGGTAATTTTCAGGGGAGTGTGATCCTAAGGTGCTGGATGTCTGTGTTTAAAAACACCCAAAGTTAGGAGTTTAGATTTTGTTTCATTCACTTTATATCCCAACACTTCACCATATTGACCAAGAAGACAGAGGAGTGATGGAATAGCATCTTTGGGTGGCAGCATGAAGATGAGTATGTCATCTGTGAATAGTGATATTGTTTGGTCTTGGTGTATCTTCATTGCTAAAGGCTTTACCATCATTACTTAAAGTAAGGGGGGCAGGGGTCACCCTTGTCTTGAGTCTCTCTGAAGGTGCAGAATGTCAGAGAATGATCCATCTGTTCATACTCAGATTTTGGTGCCTGATGTGCTGTAATAATTATACCTATTAAAGCCTCCCCAAAACCAAATTACTGTAGCACCACCCTCATAAATTGCCAGTTTGATTGCGTTGAAGGCTTTCTCTGCATCAAGTGGTAGTAGAGGCCCTTTCAGTGCTTTACACTTGATCTTTTCGATAAGGTGGGCTATATGGCATATGTTATCAAATGTTTGTCTTACAAAACCTGATTAGTCCTCTTGGATCAACTGGGGTAGAATGGGGGTCACCTGCATTGCTACTATTTTCATATGGATTTTATTGTCTATGATATGTGATCGGTCTGTACGCCGAGCATTCCGAGGGGTCCTTGTCTTGATTGGGGATTACCACTATGGTGGTTTTCTTCATCGACGGGGTAAAGCTGTTAGTAGTAAGGAATTAATTAAATATGTCTTTGAGGATTGGTGCAAGTCTATTTGTGTAACGTTTATCAAATTTCCTTCCAATTGGCCCTGGTGTTTTATTTATTTTAAAGGTTTTGACTGCATCCTTAATAATCGCCTCTTTGATGGGGGCACCAAGTTCCTGAAGTTGGGCACCCATTTTTCTGGAAAAGTGTAGGGTTTTTAGGTATTGTTGTACTCAGCGGTGCGGCGAGCGCAAGGTAAGTGGTTTTATTTTTAATTTTTTTAATTTTACCTATCCTGTCGTCTGACACCTCATGTAAGCTATGCTTGGTGGGCCCAATCACAAAGGCATTTTTTTGTAATTAACATATGTTAGAATCCAAAAATAATAAATTTACACTTGACACAAATAAAAAAAAGATTCCTAGCAGACTTAAATGAATATATACTACGGCATATTTCTCTGCCATGGGTGCATAGAAATCAGCAGCAGTAAATCCCATCGAATGGGTGGGAAGTAAAGGATGCTAGGGGTGACTTGCCTTGCACATTTATGAATAGCGAGAAACATATATTTGTGCACAAACTAAATAGAACTGAAATGCAACTCTTTTTCACCCTGAAAATGGTCAGAAAGTTACACCAGCCACGGGTTGGATGGGGAAGGGAAAGGTTCACCCACAGAGTTGTTGATGTTCTAGGGTAAGGGTTTTCTTCCTGGCGTAAAAATGTATTCTCTGTGGAGAAATAAATGTGCTTTTGCACTTATAGCTGCTCTTCCCACTGTGCAGAATAGCATTCTATGTACAATCCCACATAGAAGGAATATGCAGTCTCAAAAAGTTCACATGACACGCAGTAGTACACCTTAAAACCCGCACCTCGTGTTATTCCAGACCTACCATTACACCTGATTTCTGAAAGGCAAAAAAGCGTAAAAGTAAATTAAGGCAGTCATAGGTCTCCAATTCTATTTTTACACTTTTCTACACAGAGCTGTTACATTCTGGTGGAAGTAATTGGTTCCATTCATGGTACTCTAAATAGATTTACCGGGCAGGGCTGGTAGTCATTATCCTGAAGGGAGGGTGCAAGTAAAAACCACGAGCCCTACAACTATATCATCAGCCTCAAACAACGATTATGTGATGGCCTTGTTCTAGGGGTAGCAATCAGTCATGCTAAAAGGAATAGCTTTTGGGTGCTTCCCAGGTCCATTGGAGTTGATCAGTCTCCAGGCAGGTGAGTAACTCACTGCCATGTAGAGTCTCCGATCAGTAATGCAGGATAGGAGCCTCCTCTGCAGGAAACAACTGGTTACATCAGAAAATTAGAAAAACAGAAAAAGGGCAAAAGGCCTTCTGCACCACGGACCTTCGACTCAATGAGGCTGCAGATCTTTACTAGAGCAGATCTCTGTGGTTTCAGTAGTTCAAGCACCAGGGCAATTGCCTTGTTGAGCTCAATACAAACAAGCCACGCGCTCCGTGTTTGATCAACAATTGCACTTAGTCAATTGTGAGAAATCATTTGCATGTTTAATCCGGCAGCAGCTGTCAGACTTGGACCATGGGGGTGTGGGCAATATTCACTCATGTTAAAAGAAGTATCACTTTGGATGAATCCTATCTACTGCAAATTTGACCAGTCTGCAGGTGACTAAAACACTAGAAAATCACATATTAGGCATGCATAGGTACTCAGGATATCAGTCTCATGTCCAGAAAACTAACTAGATTAGAAAATCAGAAGCAAACAGCTCAGTGCTACTGCACAAAAGATTATGTGTACAAGACACTAGGTCATTACCAGAGCAGTACTCTGTGGGTTCAATATTCTGAGTACCAGGAAAGTTACTTGACTGGGTTTATCACAAGCGTGGGATTATGTGACATTTCTCATCAGTTATAATCACTAAATGTAGAGAAATCGTTTGACTATGTTATCTTGTAATGGCTAACGACTTCTTCCAAAGGTTTGGCAGGGTGTGTGCATTGTTGTGAGTAGTTCAAAATATAAACAACTCTTCTCTTTAGGTTTCAATAATTTTTATTCGATTTTCAAGAGACTTGTTACCATCGAGTAGTTAACATCACAACTTGAAAATACAGCATCTCTCTTAATGCCATGTCAGAGCACAAACAAGAATTCACAAAAGAAGACCTGCTGACACAGCCGCTGATATGTTTGTTAGTATAAAACTTCCTCCAGTAGCCGAGACTATGGATGAGAGCTAGGCTGAAAGCATGAGCAACAAATGAGACCAAATGAGCACCAAGAAGTTTCATATTCTTTCCGTAAACTCAGTTAGCCCTGCAATATAGGCCCCATAAGCCTAAACGCTTTTAATAGGTTAAAACTGAGGTCCGATGAATTCCTTATGTCCCCCTTGTATCCAAATGTATGGCCCATCTAAAGTGGGTGAGCTATGGGAAACATATTAAAGCTGATGAAACGGATTGAATGACGCATATAGAAGAACGGGTAATAAAGAAAAGCATACTATATCTTTGGCATATACCTCAACCAATTATTTCACCTTACATGCACTGTTAACTCCATTCGTTCCAGATGCAGATGAGGAGCCACGAGAAAAGAAAATATCTAGTCCAGGATCATTCATTTTCAATTCCTAAAACAAATAATATGAGAACTTTTTCTTAACTCTCAATACTAAATTGAGCCCAGAAGTGCAAAAAACTATCATAGACATAATTCTTCATAGGAGAATTAACACAAACCCAGGAATCCAGAGGAATCTATTTGATCAAGATTCAATGCAGAGGCTGAAACAAACATCAGGAAGACTTGACGTGAAGGCACTTAATTTTGTATTGGGGATTGTCAGAAGACTTTAATGATGCAAAGAGTCGCTGCTAATCATGTATATCTGCTACTTTCTAACGATTATTGCAGCACATCTATTTTACACTAGAAGAACAACTGTGCAATAAAGTCTTATTGTAACACGCCCGACTGTTTCTTCTGTGTAATTCTCTGAGACCGAACAAGTGAGCACGAGTGACTGAGCGAAAAGTAGTATATTGTTTCCACGATCCTGAGGGATCAGGGTTGTCATGTTCTGAGGTTGCCAGAAACTATTCTCTCCCCGATAAGAGGAGACACTAGTTGGCTAATGCAAACAGGCTAACATTTTCGGTGGGGGTGTTGAGAGTCAGTCTGCCACCAAGCCCACAGTTCATGTTATCTGAACGCACAGATTCTGTATAGGTTATATATAGGAACTACACGACAATACTCATCCCGTACTTAGCCAAAGTACAAAGTGCAAAATGCAGATAATAAAGTGCAGTGTGGAGCAGTTTTAACATAATCAGATTGTTAAATTCGGCTAGCTAAAAGAACAAGTCTCGCGCCAGAACTAAAAACATAGATAAAATTAAGATAAAGTGCGGTGCATTGCAGCTTTTACATAATAGAGCAATAGTTACAACAGTGCAAATAAAATCCATTAGAAGGCCTTATTCCAAAGTGCTCTATGTTTTGTTTTCTGTTTTATCCATAGGTTTCCACACTGCAAGGAATTTCTTAGTAGCCCCTACCCTTCTTGCATAAGCTTCTTCGAAAGTTTTGATACGTAGCATTTTTTTATGCCAATTTAGGTAGGTTGGTACATTAGCGGTCCTCCAATTCTGAAGAATCAGGGAGCTAGCCACTAAAGCGGAAATCGCTACAAATGCTTTCTCTCCTTTAGAGATTGGAGTATTCAAACTCTGCCTTACCAACCCAAATAATGTAATCTCTGGTTCTGGTTTTAACTCTCTCTGTAAGCCCTCATTGAGGGCGGAGAACACTTCCTCCCAGAACTGGGTTAAAAGCGGGCACGTAAAAAAAATATGCATCCAACCTCCCTGCCCTATTTGCTGACAGCGAAAACACTTGACCTCTACTTCTGGATACATCTTATGTAAAACTCTTGGTGTATAGTAAGACATCCAGCGGGATAAAAATGCCATTCTTTTAAAGTTTGCAGCTCTTAGTACTTTATAGTCCTGCAGCGAAATCTTCTGCCACTCTAGTTCTGAAAGAATATACTGTGTTTCTTGGGAGATTTTGTCTAAAAAGCTTGTTACTAAAGAGCTTTGCCCTTGATTCCGTAAAAGTCTGTACCAATTTCCAACCCCCCTTAGCTTAGCTCTAAAAAGGGCTAATAATAGGGGCACCGGGGCAGAACTTAATGGAAAACATACTTTCTTCCCAAATTGAGTGATCTGGAAGAAGCCCAAAAAGACGACTTACAGCTAGTTCCATACCTAGCCTGAATCTCCTGCCATTTTAAACATCTCCCCCTACTATAAAGTGGCCTATTTCCCTAAAACCATTGCTTTCCCAGAACCTTATGTGGTTACTTGGCAAATGAAGGCCCAGTGTTTTGCATTCAGAAAGTTTCAAAAACTTATATCCCGCAGTATTTGCCTTCATATGATAGAACAAGCGTATTCTATCCCGAAAACCCTGTTGTGTCTTATATCGAGTCTTTTTAGGAAGTTTAGCCATTTTAATTAAGACTGAAGTCTGAGATTCTGCTTCCTGCACCATTTTGTCTACAAAAAACTGTCTAATGATTCCTTGCCGTCTAATATTCGAACCATCATATCCTATGGTGGTTGGAACTATTCAGAGGGACATAATGACTTGCCTTGACCCGTATAACAATCTTTCTAGTATATTGCAGTTCTTTGAGATAATGCTGAGTGAAGTGAGGTGTAACTTATTACGCCCTATGAGGTTCTCTAAACCCTTTGAGCCTCGCTGGTTCGATGCCGCTTGTACTAAGGCACTTAGCAACTTACATACGGCACTGAGAAATAAACCAACAGATAAGGCTGTGGTCACGCGCCTCCGCTACCAATATAAGGAAACTAGGAAGGTTAGGCTAAGAGCCCTGAAGGAGGAGGCTTGGGAAAATCTTCAACATGCTGCACTCTCTAAAAAAAAAACAAGAAGGTTTTGGGCTGTAATTAATTCTCCCTTCTTGAAACAAGACTCTGGTCCAAATTTAGATGCACATGTGGACAAGGACTCTTGGGTTAACCGTTATCTTAATATATTTGGGACTGGTCCTGAAGGGATAAACTATCCTACCAACGGTGAATCTAATGTCCCTCTACCCCTTTTAAGATTCTCTATGGCAGAGGTGAGATATGGACTCCTGCAATGCAGTAGTGCTAAGGCCCCTGGCCCTGACGGAGCCCCTATAGATTTATTTTTTGCTAACCCGGATCTTTGAGTACCTCTGTTGACTAATGTATTTAATGCAATTGTGGTGGCGGGCCGCCGGATTCATAGAAAAAGACAAATCACTGACCAAAAATTAGATGCCCATTTCCATTTTGAGCGGCACAGTTAAATTGATGGGCTGTCTATTATTAAATAGATTAAAGGACTGGTCCACAGCAAAAAATATTTTAATACCGGTACAATACAGTTGTAAGAAAAGGAAAGGGACCATGAATCAATCTTAAACCTGAACTTGATTGCAGCTAAGTATACTCTAGCTAAAGAGGGAAACATTTATATGGCATTCATGGACCTGTCGGCAGCTTTTGACTGTGTCTCCCATCATAAACTTTGGAGAATTATGAAAGAGATGGGTGTAGATGAGACAATTATATCTTTAATACCACAATTGTATTGAAAAATATCAGTGTGTGTACGGTATGGTAGCCAGGGGAATGTACAAGATGGCTCCCCATTCATAGGGGAGTTAGGCAGGGTTGTGTCCTGGCTCCTTTTTCGTTTTCCATTTACATGAATGGTGTAAAATCCGCTCTGGCAAACTCTACAACAGATGTCCCTATGGTAAATAAAATGCGTATTCCTATACTATTATATGCAGATGATGCAGTACTGATCGCAAGGACCGGGGGCAGCATTGCAAAAACCTATTGATGAATATGCCCTTTTTATGGCATCATTAGATCTCCTGGTCAATTAGTCTAAAACTTATATTCTGATTACAGTGAAACGGTCCAAAAAAACTACCAACTTCTCATAATGCTGGACGAAGAGTTGAAATCACCCAAACCTTTTTATATCTGGGTGTTTTATTTAATAGTATGGCCTCATGGACTAATACGATAGTTAATAGATGTAATATGCTAGAAAAAAGTATTCTGGCTATATTTTCTTTCATGAAAAAACTAGATTCTAAGCCATTGGAGGCCATTCAAAAGATTTACTCAGCAAAAGCAGTCTCTGTAGCCACATATGAGGCAGGGATTTGGGGTCTGGCAAATGTTGATGTCTTACAAAGCATAGAAGATTCCTTTTTTTAAAAACTTTTTGTTCTCCCTAATTGTTGTTCTAATTGTAATATCTACAAAGAACTGAACGCAACTTATATATCAGATTTGGCTTGCTTTGCACCGATTTTATTATGGCACTCATTAAGGAGAAGGGAAACTGTGGCCCTGACAAAACATATTATTAGGGATTGCTTAACCCTTGATTACCTGATCAAGGGTTAAGCAATCCCTGATAATATTTTGTGTTCCCTGGATTCAATGTGTTAAAGATACATTGACCATTTTGGGGCTGCAGTCTCTGTTTACGAATCCAGCTAATTGTCAAAGGACCTTTAAAGAACAAATCAAAAAGCTCTTTTTAACAAAAAGATGGAACGAAAGGCATGAAAGCAATCGTAATAAATTCATGGCAATATCATATTCGAGGATACCTTTTATCCCCTTTGATTCCGGTTAAATCTTATCCCGCGTATGTTGGAATACCCTATGGGAACTTATTCACCAAATACATTGCCAGTTTGCCCGTGTGGAGGAATTTAATTTACACGTAATTTTTTTCTGTCAATTTTATTTGGTGCACAGTAAAAGGTATATTCTTTCACTTATGCAGAAATATAAATTTATACAATGTCGCCCTGCCTTATACTTTCTTCAAATGTTGTCTGACCACTTTGTGTGCCATTGCCTTGCATCCTACCTTTGTCTGTCAAAAACCACCAGGAGATCAAATGATTCTTAATAATAACAATAATAAGTTTTATTGATTACATATTTTAATCTTTTTCAGGTCTATTTTATATAGAATTATTTATATTGCAACATGAATTCGGGAGTGTCTTCGTGGTTTCATATAGATGGTTTTAGCTCCAAAATTAACAGCTGCATTCCTATTCTTTTTATATTTGCTATTTGTGCACAAGCATTTTTATGTAAACTTTGATCTGATTTACTATGTACAATTTAAGTATATGCACTGTTACTTTGTGAGAATGCAGCCTACGATGTAATGTACTTTTATGATCTTTATTTTAAAGATCGAATAAAGTTATTTGACTGACTGGCATGGTACTCCCCCACATTTTTGCCTTCACTATCCTAACTTATGCTCAACACATTGTCGTTGGCATTACGACGCTGCACACTTTACTCTTGCTAACTAGTGGTAACGTGCTACTGCTCTCCCTTCCAAGCCTGGTAAATTGGTATAACCCTGATTAGCACATGTAATTTACTTCTAAGTCCCCAGTCAATGGTACCACATCTACCCAGGACCTGAAAATTAAATGCTACAACTGGGTTGCAGCACTCATGCCATTCACTAAATTAGCATTGTACAAAATGCCTGTGGTGCAGTTTTAAACCGCCATTTCAATCTGGCAAAGCCTAAGCTTTCCTCTATTTCTATGAATGCAATTTGAAAGGGTCAAATGTGATACTGGTTACATCCCTGGCTCTTAGAGCAGAGGGAGAATGGTATCCACAAAAAAGGTCCAAGAAAAACTCCTGCAATCATCAATCATCTCTTGTATGTATGTCACATCCCCCAAGAAAAGATTTTCTGGCAGAATACTTGGAGCTAATCAATAGATTGGTCAAATAATTGTGATATAGTTTCAACAATTCATACTGGTTTGAGGAAAGTTTAGCTTTGACAACCAGCCAAGCTCATACACAAGGCACTGTAACATCGAACTGTCCATTAATAGATTTCCCCAAAGCTTTTGAACATATGCACCAAGAGCCAACTTATGAGGTAAATATTTTAACATGGGATCACAATTATAGCCTTATAGCCCACAGTAGCAGACTATATCAGGCCATTAAAGGCCCCCTCCAGTGTTAAAGGGAGCGGGCCTTTAATGGCTGGTATAGCCCGCTACGGAGGGCTATAAGTCTATTTGAACATTCCGCACCTAGAGGACAGAATGTTCTAAATAGTAAAACAAAGGCCTCATGGAGCCCAAGGGGGTTGAAATCCCTTTGGGCTCCATGAGGCCTTTTGTTCACAGCATCAGCTGTGAACAAACACTGGAATGTTGATGCTCCAGGCTTCTACGGGTCATTGTCTTCAATGGAGCTCCGAACATTCCAATGTTCTGAATATTTTTAGCTAACATTCTATCACAACTGCATAATAAGATCTGGGCAACAAACATTCCACAGTACTGCTTGGATGATGTCAATCAAATATATGTTCATTATGGCAGGATTTGTTGTAGCTCCTTATTTATTTAATATCTTGGTAAGCAATTTATTTTCCTGTTTGAAATCAATTGCTACCAACCGACCACAATTTAGTTCAACAAGAATATAAGCCTTGTTTTATGTAGATGACCTTCTACTACTGGACAACAAAGCCATAAGACTTCAAAGATCTGTAAATATCTTCTGTTTTTATATGAATGAAAATCTTCTGGAAATGAGGATTGTGAAAAGCCAAACATTAATCTTTGATGTATGCAGCTATAAGGATGCTTGCTTGGTCAATTGATAGCCACAAACTTGAAGCAGTGTCATTATGGAGGTAGCTTTGCACAGTCTTTAATCAGAACCTAACAAGGAAGCCTTTTTTTTCACTCTTAAAGCCTTTGCGATTGAGGATAAAATTAAGAGGTGGAGCCATGTCTCCACTACTTACAGCAAACACGGTAAAGGTAACTCCCATAGTGATTTTTGCTTCTCAAGTGCAGTTTTCTTTGCCCCAGAAAACAATTGCTCATATAGAGGCCTAAACTCCTAGGACCAAATAACTCTTAGGACTAAACGAAGGGGACATCAATACAAGCAATATGATTAGAATACAAAATAGTTTAAATCAGTGTACAAATCATTCTATCTATTCATTACCTTATTACAATCAGCGATAGGAACAATGGTGAAAAGGATCACCAAAGAAATACATTGCATTGCCACCCACATAGAGCCAATAATATCCTTGTCAAAGCATTGGCTGGAGCCCTTGGGTTGAAGGGCTTTTTTTGCTGATAGTGTAAAGTCAAGGCCATTATTAAAGGCATGCATTAAGAAGCAAGCCACAGACTGGTCATACACAACTGATCTACAAAATGTATCCATGGAAAAACATATAGTCCATTATATTGCCTTCTTAATGTCATGCTTTCCCTTCAGTAAAGGGTGATTTCATTGGTCCTAACAGATGCTGGAAAAAAGCTGTGAGAACAGAGGTGTAGGTAATGTGCAGGATAGGTGTGATGGCTTCCAAAGGTAGAGATTTACTGGGTAATGGTAGATCTAGATCATCAATATAGATGGTTGGGTTTGGTGAGTGTAGGATGATAGAGAGTGTTGTATTGACCTTGGTTTGAATAAGTGCCAAGGAGAGGTATGTTTACAGGCTTTATAAAGTATTACATTTAGAGGAAGTAGCATTGTCAATGTTGAGTCTGACTGTTTTTTTCTAAAAAAAATATCTATCAATATCACATGATTTCTGTACTAACTGCAGAATAGGTATTGGTGGAAGTGGGTTGGAACAGTGTTTGAGAGCTTTGAAGTGTGCTTTGATTTCCTTATTACCTTAAGTGTGGTGTTCGGGTAATAATTAGCCAGGCAGTTCAAATGTAATCTTGCATGTGCTGCATGCTATTCCGAGGCTGTCAAGGTTCCCAAGGTTTTTGATTTCCTCCATGTATTTTCATATTTACAGATGCATGCTTTAGATAAGATTTATTTCCTGAGTGTATCAAAGATCAGAGTGCTTCATACTGATTTCTTGTCACATATGGAGAAGCACCGGTCTGTAAAATAGAGCACAGGAGTTGGCTGACAGGTAGGGAGCTCCAAAGAGAGCTCCTTCAGATGGGGAACATATCAGGTAAAAACTACATTAGCAGTCCACATGCATCTAACAGACACATTTGAGGCTAGATTCTGTGAATCTCTGACAGACTACTTATGAGTGACTGGAATCCAGGAGGATACAGCGACTAGCATTGCTGACTTACTATCTGCACTGAAAGGCAAGTTAACATCAGGGTTAAATTGTTAGATGGCAGTTAGAGAGCGTAGGAGTGTTGTAGATTCGCTGACACATGACGCTCTTTCTGGCTGCCCATACCACTCTATGGTCACTGTTGACTCAGCATACCGTTAACATGGGAGTGGCATATGGCTTCCAAAGCGGACAGACCCCTTAATGCGTCACTGGGCACTGAAGTTCAACTGCCTTCTGAGCTGCCAGCCTGCATTGCACTCATTGGATCATCTGGACGTCAATGTGGATCGCTTCTAGTGGGCATATGAGTTATGAAGTTTTGAGAGTAGTGCCCATGGTGGAAGGTCTCTCATCTCCAGTAATCACAAGGTTACTTTCTTCTGAGCCAAGTCTCGAAGTATGTACTGATTTGTCCTGTGATGTCATCATTTACACCCCTATCTCAGAAAACAAGAAGCATGGCCGTTGCCAGTTACAAGGCTGAGATAGGTCTGAGTGTCTTTATATTGATTAACGTTACTACATGGTGTATTTTTATTATCTGCTTCACTTAAGTTTATATGTGTTATTAATTTGTCACTCTCCCTTTATCCCATGTATCTGGTCATGCAAGTAAGGATCACACCCCTACTTTAGAACATATTGTCGTGGCTGAACTTTTGTGAGCATATTGTGTTTGTGATATATATTGTGTTCATTAATCATTCTTGTGACCTGTAACAAACCACCTGATTCTATGAAAAGTATTATGTCAACCACCAGTCTAGTGCACGCTACATAAAACTAAAATAAATTAATATAGCCTGAAAACATTGTGCTCTTTGGATATTAGTGTGTTAGAGTGGGGTGGATGGAACTGAATTTAGTATTGGTGTGGCATTGTATACTGAGTAATTCTCAGACCATCGTGTTATCAAAAATCTGTCACATTGCTTTTGTTTGTTTCCATTCATGTGCCAACCCATCAGGCCTTCTGTACAGGATCACTACTCTGTGCTCCTGGAATCTCTGAGGGAGCCCTGCAGCTTCCCTACCTCGCAATGCTGAGTATGCAGCCTGAATTTGTCTACAGTATAACACTTACAAAGGCCCTGAGGCAGCCATTGTGACTTGAGTAAGGTGCACAATTGAGACTTGCGCGACCAATCCTCCCCAAAACAGTTTTCTGACCACAGACAAGATCGAGCTTAAGATAAAGGCTGAAATGAAGATCTTCACTATTCACCAGGTGGCTGCCATGACCTATAATGTTAAATAGGTTTGGTTTCAGGCTTCCTGTGTATACTAGATTGGTGGGAGGTCTGTAGGTGTGTGCAACTGACAAATATATACCTGACCAATTCTGTTACAGTTGGTAAACAAGCTTTCATAATCTACTTTTGGGTGGAAGAATTATCTATCAAAACACTTTATCTTGGTGGTGATTTCACCAGCAGATTTATAATTTTGTGCATCCCTATTTCTAACATGATACATGCAGATTAATGAGAACATGATACGTGCTGATTAATGAGCCACGTCGGAATATAGCTATGAGAAAGGAGAGATTAGATATGGTGCAGACGATTTCAGGATGTGGAGTATGGAAGACGCAAATTTATTGACATATCAATATATCACTTTAAGAGCCACTTGAAATAAGTCAAAGAAATGTGAGACAAAACACAGGTCCTTGGAGTCCCTCAATTTTGGAAAGCGCATCAGATGTCCATATGTGGCCTGTCTTACACTGCTACATATAGCAACAACAACAAATGATGGATGGAATGCTGAATGAATCAAACATTCACCCCCAGTCAAGAGATATGGGTTAAATTCATTGTTCTTTTGCTCACTATGCCACCCCAGTTTGGACCTCGCCATATGCAAATCAGTCTTGACCCTGCCCCTCACGGGAACAGTCCAGCCTGAACTGCCAAGCTAGGTCCTCCCTGGACCAGAAACAAGCATCCTGGGACCGGTTTCGGGGTAACACCCCTCATCAGCCAGGCTAGTTTGAATCCAGTGGCACAGCAAGCAAGGGACCCAATTCTGGGACAACCCATCCCACTTAGGGCAAACTGCTGTGGCAACAAATGATGGATGGAATGCTGAATCAATCAAACAGTCAGCCCCAGTCAAGAGATCTGGGTTCAATCCATTGTTCTTTTGTTCACTACGCCACCCCAGTTTGGACCCAGCCATATGCAAATCAGTCTTGACCCTGCTCCTCATGGGAACAGTCCAGCCGGAACTGCCAAGCTGTGTCCTCACTGGACAGGAAACAAGCACCTGGGGCCGGACTCGGCGTAACACCCCTCATCAGCCAGGCTAGCTTGAATCCAGTGCCACAGGGAGCAAGGGACCCACGTCTGGGCATACCCATCCCACTTAGGGCAAAAACTGCTGCAGCAGCAAATGATGGATGGAATGCTGAATGAATCGAAAAATTCACCCCAGTCAAGAGATCTGGGCTAAATCCATCGTGCTTTTGCTCACTATGCCACCCCAGTTTGCACCCAGCCATTTGCAAATCAGTCTTGATCCTGCTCCTCATGAGACCAGTCCAGCCCGAACTGACAAGCTGGGTCCTCCCTGGACTGGATACAAGCATCCTGGGACCAGGTCTAAACTGGGGTGGCATAGTGAGCAAAAGAACAATGGATTTAACCAAGGTCTCTTGACAGGGGGTGAATGTTTTATTTGTTCTGCATTCCATCCATCATATGTTCAGACGTGGGTCCCAGACTCACTGTGCCACCTGATTCAAGCTAGCCTGATTGATGAGGGGTTATCCCCAAAACCGGTCCCAGGATGCTTGTGTCTGGTCCAGGGAGGACCTGGCTTGGCAGTTCGGGCTGGACTATTCCAATGAGGAACAGGGTCAAGACTGATTTGCATATGCCTGGGTCTAAACTTGAGTGGGATGGTGAGCAAAAGAACAATGGATTTATCCAGATCTTTTACTGAGGGTGAATGTTTGATTTGTTCTGCATTCCTTCCATCATTCATGTGTCTTTTGCTTACTCGCCCTAAGTGTGCTGGGTATGCCCAGACGTGGGTCCCGGGCTCACTGTACCACTGGATTCAAGCTAGCCTGGCTGATATGCGGTGATATCCTGAAACCCATCCCAGGATGCTTGTTTCTGTACCAGGGAAGACCTGGCTTTTCAGTTCTGGCTGGATTGTTCCCATGAGGAGCAGGTTCAAGATTGATTTGCATATGGCTGGGTCTAAACTGGGGTGGTATGGTGAGCAAAAGAACAATGGATTTAAATTAGATCTCTTGACTGGGGGTGCGTGTTTGATTTGTTCCGCATTCCAACCATCATTTTGTGTCTTTTGCTACATATAGCAAGGCAGAGTTGAAGATGCAAGATGTCATGATCCTATTTGCAATAGGCAGGTTCGGAGTTATGGAGCAGTGACTAGAGTGCTTGCATAAACAGACCTCGACTGGGTTCGTTAGTCAAGATGCTATAAATAGCACCTATTGTGAGTTTCTGGGGAATAAGATGTGAACTTTGATGTTTAATGCACCAAAATCTGAATGATACGGTAACTGCCATATGTTTTTTCTCCTGTTAAATTTCGGCAGGTTTGACCTTCTGAAATTTAATGAAGGTTGAGGTATTAAAACTCAACTTGTAACTCTGACCTGTGCGTATACAGGGGTTTAAGCACGGGTCAGAAAAAAATGAAAGACTTGTAATAAGGCCCTATGACTGCAGATGAAGTCATCTCAGAACATTCAATGTATTTGTGCAAATGGTATGTGTAGTAGAAGTGTAAAATGCCAAGGAATCAAAAAAATGCCTCTAAGCCATACAAGAAGCACAATACCCTAGTTTGAGCTGATAATAATGTAAGACGAGAAGAATGAGATAAAATACTACATTGCATCTTCTTTGCCATATATGGAAATTCAAATAACTAGATATTGTCAAGGTAATTTGACGTGTTCTTGGATATGTATTCCGAATACGCTAACTATTCACTTTGATATGTTGATCACAGCATAAAGTTTATTTTATCCCTACGATAAAAGATGTTCTAATCTTATCCTGGGTGTTCACTAAAGCAAAAAGTAGTTTACTTTATCTGCTCTTTTGATGCTATGTGCAGATTACTGTGCAGATGCTAAAAAGTCTATCTTCTTCATTAGGAGATTATTGAAAAATAATGATTGCAGTGGGTCGAGAGCTGATGGCATCAGCATAGGTAGATCAAACACATATATTGCATAACAAGACTTTTATGCCGCTCCAGTAAAAGCACAGGACATTACTTGCTTGCATAACATCACACACATTAATAGTCCATTTCACAACAACTAGTAGCAGACTGCTACAATATATATCGCTGTCCCACACCAACAGAAACAATATGCCCATGAATGCTGCTACCATATTTTAATTTGCTGACTCTGGGCTACAGATTTAAGCTCATGGCATACACAGAGCTGGCCCAGTAAATAACAAAAGGGAATGTCAAGACAGCTACTAAGTTCACTATTTTCAGTCTCACCCTACAGTGGTTATAAATGTGCACTCTCCAAACATCATATGTTTCTTTTATAGGCAAGATGGCACCTACACTCAGATGACTCTCTACTTTCTAAGGAATTGTACTGCTGCTCCATAGCTACCCAAGTAATAGTACCACAGCCTTGAAGACCTAGGGGCATAGTTATAAGTCCTTAACACCACCAGAGCATCACTTTTTATCACACTCTCATGTCATAGCGGCCTTCCCCATATTTACAAGGTGGAGCTAAGCCACTTACCGTGGCTTAATGCCACCTTGTAAATATGCCCCTTTCCACCGCAGTCCTCTGCGGCAAATGGGCATGCAATGGGTGTTGCATTGGGCATTCCACAGCAACACCCAAAAAATGTTTACGCTGCCCCAGATTTTCAAGGCTGGGGCAGCACCAACAACTAAGGCCAGGGAATACCTGGTCTTAGAATGGCGATACGGGGGGAAATTATTAATTTCTCCTTATTTTTTGCTCTTTCTTTGTGTGCTGTAGAAAGAGCAAATCGCCATTATTAATTGTTTATGTGCAGGAAGGTGTCCCTTCCTGCACATAAACAATCGCCCCTGCAGCACAGGCACCCTTGCAACATGGCAGCAGGGTGCCTGCGCTGGTGCTTGGCAGCTTTTTTAGTGCCAGCGGAAACACAGGGGTGCACTGTATTCTTGCGAATATGGCACATCCCTGCATTTTAAAAATGTCACAGCGCCGCGTTCCCAAATTTGGTGTAACACCTCGCTCAGACATTTGTAAATATGCACCTTAGTGTGGAAGGTGGGCGGTCTTCATGGAGTTACAGTGAAGTCTTTATCAACTAGTCATCGAATGAGGGAGATGCTTCACAGGGCGGTAGATATCACTTGGTGCAGTACTGTGATGAGTTTGCCCTGTGTTAGTGAGAGTGTTGTATGTAACTTCAAGCCAATTGGTTTATCCATGCTCCTCCGTACATTGCAGAAGCATAATATGTTGTGTGTTTGTGGATATAGGTGTATTTGCGTCTATCATTTAATGTAAACGCATTGTTTATGAATTTCTTCTCCAATGGATGAGTGTCAATCATGAATGAAAGAGTTAACATGTTTTCTCTTTTCCAATCAGGTCCAATACTTCAGGATTCAGTGTGATGAATGGGTGTAGTTTTATTGTTGCATGTGTGAGGTATCATTTCCTTTTCCTGTTCAGACCCAACTGTCTGTTTAAATACGTACTGTGTGTGAGTGTATATATCTGTGCCGTAAATACAAATTTTATTTGAAGTTTAACTTTTTATTAAAATCATAAACAGATAATAAAGTACATATGCCAGAAGATCAACATCAAAGCAAACTGGATTTACCATTAGAGAGTATACACTTGCAAACAGAATATGACTGCTGTTAGACCTGTCAGCCATAGGCTGGGCTTCCCCCAAACGTTTTGCTGAACCTATTTTTGCTGGACTTGGACTCTGAGCACTTCACCACTGCTAACCAGTGCTGAAGTACTTGTGCTCTTGACTTAAAACCTGTCAAGATTGGCTTAAACCCAATTGGCATATTTAATTTACTTGTAAGTCCCAAGTAAAGGGGCACTACATGTACTCTGGGCCTGTAAATTAAATGCTAATAGTGGACCTGCAGCACTGTGTCATGTGGCCGATAGGGACATTGTCGACATCGCTAAGTTATCATGAGCCCAGCAGCCATGATGCTGCTTTTGCGCACGGTGCTACATGGCTTTATTTTTGCAAGACTCTGTTTATGCCTTTCACATGAGAACCGTCTGCTTGGTTTGTTCTCTACCTGTTACTGGAGTTTAGTCTGAACACTGTGAGCAAAGTCGATAAACAATGCCCCTTGTTATTCTGTTCTGGTCAGTCCCTAGCACCTAGATAAAACATGCTAATGCAGCTGCTGCTGGAAACTGGTGTTTCTATATTATGAGATGCATGTTTAGGTAACACACACTTGGAGAGGGAGCTTTCCAGAGAGAAGAGCAATGAGGTTCCTATGATGTAGATATACCATCTAGGCACTAAGGTATGGGGTCTGCTGACAAAGCCCAGATATCTTCTATTATATAATAATACTTCTTACCAAGGGGAGGGTGGTTAGGCCTTATAGACCTTGATCCACTGTCTTTATATGATGACATCTCCCTTTATGATATATGGCCTTGCTGCAATGCTAACTGTATTAGTTTAATGCATTTTACTGCTGGTTGTGGCTTGTATACTGCATTTTAGAGCACAATAGTTAAAATAAACATTTTAAACTATATTCGTGTCTCAGTCAGTTCTTATTGTGGACATGTACAAGAGAGTGAGCGAAAAGGTGTGTCTTACTACCGCGATTCCTGAGAGATCCGGGAGTGTTGTGTTCTGGGGTGTCTAATCGTTTGCTTCTTCATGAGTGTGTAGGAGAGCGAGTGAGACACTATAGCTAGTCAGTCCTGGGTTCGTGGGCACTAAGGTGGTGGGAAGGCTAAGCCCATATACACTGAGGTCCCATTTTCCTGCGCATAGTTCTGTGTATGTGCAGAAACCCTGCAACAACTCATTGTGCCATCCACTTTAGTAGCCCTTTAAACATGTCTCAGGACTGCCATTGCAGAGCCTGTGTGGCAGTTTTAAACTGCCATTTCGACCTGACAAAATGAACCCTTTGTTAAGCCCAAACCTTCCTTTTTAATACATATACATCACCCCTAGGGTAGGCCCTGGACAGCCCAGAGGGCAGGGTGCAATGCATTTAAAAAGTAGGACATGTACTTTTAAGTCTTACATGTCCTGATAGTGAAAAACTCTTAAATTGTTTTTTCACTACTGGAAGGCCTATCTCTTCTGAAGGATAACATTGAAGTTACCTTATTACATTGTATAAGTGTAATTTCCAAATGGGAAGAGATAACTAGTCATGTTTGGCGTCTTTAGAATTTGGGTGAAAGCCCTTTTTAGTGGTGAGGTATGTTTTTTTTATCACAATTAAAAAAAATGCCACTTTTAGAAAGTTTTTTATTTAGAAAAAAGGGCAACCCAATATTCCCTCAAGAGCTTGGGTAGACGGTAAAATAATAGGTAAGAATGTCCTAAAGGGATGTATATACACAAGTATATTTGACCAATTTTTTATGCAATACAATAAGTCATATTTTGACATCAACAAATCAATTGACAGTTATTTAAAAGTAAGTTCAAGAAAACATGACTATTTTGAGAGGAAAAAGAACAATTCTAAAGCAGGTGTGTAGATTAATAATTTTATATTGAAAAAAATGCATTTATATATACAATAGGGGTTCATAAAAAATCAATCTCAACATACATTGACAAAGTTTTTTCTTAAATTACATATATCTTTAGAGACCACATGTCAATGTATAGAATGCCCAAATCCTATATCCAGCATTGAACCTGTCCAGCAAGCAGAACTAGACTACGAATAACATGTTTGACAATAACTTTAGAAGAAATTAGACAGTTCATCGACGTTTCGGTCTCTGTCACTGTGAATAAATGAGACCATCTTCAGGACTATGGATATTTCAAGATGATGGAAGCCCCCTTTCTGAGGTTCAAAAAGGGGCGGTTGTAAGATGGACTGTGAGGGCGTGCTCAGATAGGAGTCACTGAATCTAATGTCACGACTAATCGTGATATCAATGGTGATTAGGGAGTTCCTTGTATCTATATCACAGAGACAAGGCTGTTCTGTGACTAATTTTAAACGGATGCAAACCAGAAGTTAAATAAGGTGAAAAATCATCGATGTCAGGGTACAACGCTAATGTCTCCCAGTGAGTCGCGGATTGTAGCGTCTCTGCCCCATGGCGTTTGACATGAATTAGACGCAGCTTTTAAAATGTTGGCCCTTGTCTGCTCTTTGCCCATTTGTGCCTATAGCCTGGCCTGGGTCACATGACTGGATGTAACTGACAGTTAGACTTTGTGAATTCCTACCAGACAGTCGCACAGTAGAGGGATTCAGAGTGCCTGAGTGGGCCATCTGCTGGCAGGATGGGGGCGGAGCTGAGCACAGCCCCACTCACACCTGAATAGCCTGTTCTCTGCCTTCACAAATAGGGCCTACCAACCCTGCATTGTCACTTCAGCCAGTTTAGATCAGGGCAGAGGAGGCAGGACATTCCATGCACTTCAAAGCTATTGCCTAGATCCTTCTCCCACCTTCTAGAACCAGGGCACCAGTGTATAAAAGAAGTACCTCAGATACCACCACTTCAGTAGACTTCTGGACCTGTGGATACTCTTCCAGGAAGAAGGACTCCTGTACTGCAACAAGGACTGCACTCTACTGGACTAATGCTCTGAAGGAACTGCTGCACTGCTGTGCTGACCTGCTGCCCTCTTGACTGGGCATGAAGAATTGCACCTGCAACCCATCTTGAACCCAGGACCCCAGAATGACTCAAAGGGCTAGTCTGCTGAGCTCCTGATATGAGCCTCAGGGACATTAGAGGCTTCCCAACAGCTCCTGGACCAGTCGTCAGTGAGTTCCTGACCCCCAGGTGGTGACCCTCAGGTGCTGGACCCTTGGTGCGGCTCAGCGGGCTCTTAAATCAAGCTTTTGGGCTTTTCACGTCTGCGAATGGTCCCGTGTGCACCGGAACCACGCCGTTAGCATGGAAATTCTTTGTCATCCCCCGCCCGCTCATCTCCTCACTCAGCAAGCATCGGTCAACTCAGAGGACCGTCAACATGAAGCTCCAGCCCACCTGTCCGCAACATCTGATCTGCTCTTCGCACCACGCCAACCACCGCCAGTGATGCTCATCTTGCTCTCTGGGACCCTCTCCAACGCAAACAGGACTCTTGGCACATAACTTGAGAAGGTAAAATTTCAGCAGGACTAATCTGGGACTTTATCTGACCTGCGCTCCATTGCAGGTGGCTAGAACTTTTTGTCTTTGACTCGGTCCAGTGCAACCAGATAGCCGCTGTTGGCGCTTTCTGCTTTAAGCACTATTTTACAGTTTATTCTATTATTTTGCTCTATTTTTATAACCTAGGGTAGGATCTTTTTGTGTGGTGTTTTTCACTGTTTTACAGTTTGAATTGTTGCACAAATACCTTGCACATTTCCTCTAAGTTAAGCCTGACTGCTCTGTGCCAAGCTACCAGGGGGTTGAGCACAGGTTAATTTGAGGTTTGCTTGTGCCTTACCCTGACTAGGATTGTGGTTGCTGCTTGACCAGGGTTCTCACCCTAGTCAACCAGTATACCAATTTCTAACAACTGCAAAATGGAAATCTTAGTACTTACTAATGAATGGCACATAACAATATTCTATGGCATATAAAAATATAAAGAAGTTTTAATGTTAGAAAAAAAAATAAGAAGGAAAAGAGAGGAAGAAGAAATATAGAGGTCAAAGAAGATAGGAGAGAGAAGAATAGAAGGTCAGCAATAAAGTAAGAGACAATGATTGAAGCTGTAACAACTTATGAAAATATATTCTTAGTTTGGTATATACAAACATTAAACCAAAATGTATATCAGTATTAATTTCTAAAGCTATGCATGAAATACAGATGTTATAATCAGTAACAGTATCCTGCCTGGATGCTCATACCTGAACATGGTTTTTTCTTTGTTGGTGATCATGACCATGTATTAAGACCTTCTCTTAATTACATTCGGCATATGATCCTCACTTAGAAAAGGATCCTGAAGTCTCATTGCAAAGTTATCAAAATAATGGTACAGCACATTATGTATCACACCTTCAGTGATGTGTATTGTAAATCCCAACACCTCCTCTGTAGGCAGTGCCTTAAGACCTGGCACGCAAGTTCCATGGCGTCAGGAATCTAAATGCTGCAATATAGTTTAATTTCTCACTGGTAAGCCAAACAGTGATATCATGGTCATTGAAAAGCCTGCAATGACATTCATTATTGTGTTTGCTATTGGGCACCATTTCTGTTCTTTGTGGTATGTGGATTCATGGTTGAAGTTCCTGTTCATTTGTGCTGTATGATGACACTAATGCGGTATGAACCAATACCAGACTCTCCTTTATGTCACATGGCATGTCTGTGAACACCAGATTCATGTATACAGTTTCATTCAGCATGGGTTAAAATGCATCCCTTCCAACCTTACCTTCAAGCATGTCTTTATGTGATAGTATGTCCTCATGTTTTAGGAGAATCTGCTGTTCCTGAGTATGGTGGCTTTGTAATTGACCCAATGTCACTCTCAAGAAATACATCACAAATAAAATCAAAACAGCCTGATGCCAGTTTTGTCCACTAATGAAAGTGTTCTGTATGGTGGAAATGGCCTTCTCCAAGGCCTCATATGCAAAAGAAACAATTGATGGACGGAATGCTGGACAATGCAAACATTCACCCCCAGTCACAAGGATCTGGGTTAAATCCATCATTCTTTTGCTCACCACACCACCCCAGTTTGGACCCAGCCATACGCAAATCAGTCTTGACCTTGTTCCTTGTGGGAACAGTCCAGCCCGAACTGCCAAGCCAGGTCCTCCCTGGACCGGAAACAAGCCTCCTGGGAGCGGTTTCGGGGCATCACCCTTCATCAGCCAGGCTAGCTGTGTCTGAACTGGGGTGGCAAAGTGAGCTAAAGAACGATGATGGATTCAACCCAGATCTGTGACTGGGGGTGAGTGTCTGAAAAGTTTCAGCACTCCGTCCATCATCTCCTTGTGTTTGCTTTGTTCGCCCTAAGTTGGCAGGGTATGCCCAGACGTGGGTCCCTTGCTCACTATGCCACTGGATTCAAGCTAGCCTGGCTGATGAGGGCTGTTAGCCCGAAACCGGTCCCAGGATGCTTGTGTCCGGTCCAGGGAAGACATGGCTTGGCAGTTCGGGCTGGACTGTTCCCATGAGGCACAGGGTCAAGACTGATTTGCATATAGCTGTGTCTGAACTGGGGTGGCAAAGTGAGCTAAAGAACGCTGATGGATTCAACCCAGATCTGTGACTGGGGGTGAGTGTCTGAAAAGTTTCAGCACTCCGTCCATCATCTCCTTGTGTTTGCTTTGTTCGCCCTAAGTTGGCAGGGTATGCCCAGACGTGGGTCCCTTGCTCACTTTGCCACTGGATTCAAGCTAGCCTGGCTGATGAGGGCTGTTAGCCCGAAACCGGTCCCAGGATGCTTGTGTCCGGTCCAGGGAAGACATGGCTTTGCAGTTCAGGCTGGACTGTTCCCATGAGGCACAGGGTCAAGACTGATTTGCATATAGCTGTGTCTGAACTGGGGTGGCAAAGTGAGCTATAGAACGATGATGGATTCAACCCAGATCTGTGACTTGGAATGAGTGTCTGAAAAGTTTCAGCACTCCGTCCATCATCTCCTTGTGTTTGCTTCTCCAAGGCCTCCCAGACCCCGCAATGCCCCTAGCTCAAGGACAATGTACATGCTGCAGCAGGCCTCGTGAAGGGCCTTACAAAATAAGACCACATCACTCCTTAAGGGCTGAAACTCCTTTGGTTTCTTGCCAGCTTGCACCATTTTCAAAACCAGCTACATCAACTACAAAAAACTCAAAACCAGCATTCCCATCTATCCGGGTAATAGTTCATAGATAAATATGTGTAAAACATTTAAAAGGCAACAGATATTCTCTATCTATGAACGCAGGAACGGAACATGTTAGACCTGTCGGTCTTAGGGTGGTCTTCCCCCCCAAACATTTTGCTTTACTCCTCCTTTTTTTGTTGATCTCATTTTTGTTGTCCTTAGGACTCTACACACTTTACCACTGCTAATCAGTGCTAAGATGCTTGTGCTCTCTCTTTTAAACATGGTGAAATTGGCTTACAGCCCATTGGCACATTTAACTTACTTGATGAGACACTTTTTACCGGCCCATCATAACATATGTTATCACTCGTGTCCTGGCTCAGAGAAGGCTCCAAATAATCCTCAATGACCCTAATACCCATTTTGAGTAAAGGATCACTGTGTGGATACTTTTACACTTTAGGGAGACCAGGCAGAACCATAGTATACTGGCAATAATGTATTTGATTAAAATCTTAAATAGATGACTGAGCATAACAGCCATGTTTGAAGCAATAAATATAGTTAGAGCTGCCAATATTATATGATAATTATGTAAAAACTTGTTTGTTATACTTTTGGGGGTCAGATGTATATATTTTCAGGGAGTGCTGCTTTAAAAAGTTTGAAGACAACTGATGTAGACAGTGTTGCCAATGTCACTGGGATAGTCTCTGATACGCTTAAACATTTTTGTGTGGCTTGCGTATCTACATTTGTGATTATCAAATATTGTGCTGCTGGACCAAAGCCTGCATGTCTTTCTTTTCTTGATTTTGAAATCATGGGAAAAATGGGTTCAATAGTGAGTTCATTGCACTAGTAGGCAGTAGGACTTCCCAATTAGCACATTATGAATTGTGGAGTCACATTTTACTTCGCAATAGTGAAGACAAGCATTCTGTTGTCACGTATATTGTCCTGCTTTGAATTCCTATTTATATACTGAGGACATTGCATTCATGGGTTCCAGTTGGCACATTGTTTTATTCAGGACATTAAATAAAATGTGTTCACATATTATCAAATAAGACTATTGTGACAAGTCCAACACAGTCTTTTGTACTGGATATATGTTAATTGATTTTCAAGCAATATCCCTTGGAATGTTAACAGTAAAAATGGTTATACTGGTTACATAGCAGTGAGGGTCCATCCTTTTTCAGCAGACCTTTCAGCTGTCAACAAAGCATCCTTCTGTCAGTCGGTTCTATAGTGCATTTCATGTACAGTAGTAGCTAGGATTAACCAGATATTACAGTTATGCATTATAGAGTTTTACTTTATAATGCATGTTAGGGGTACACTGTTACTTTAAGGCCTATAAATTATCTTAAAGGTCACAAACTATCTCCATGATTTTTTACATAAACTGTTAGAAATGGGGTTTCTGATTGGCAAAGGTATGCACCCTGTGCAAGCAGGAACCTCCAATGTATTGAGGGTAAGCTAGATACACACTAAAAGATAACATGTGCTCACCCTCTGGAAGCTTAGCACTGAGCAGTCAGGCTCATCTAAAGATGCAATTTGTAAAGTATTTGTTCAACACACACACACAGTAACACAATGAAAACACCACACAAATACTCCACACAGGGATAGCAAAATAGATAATGTTATGAGTAAAACAAGACCAAAACAACTAAAACCCCATAAGTAGAACTGGAGTCATGACGTTTGTTAGAAATGGGGGTCTCTAGTTGGCAGAGGTAGGTACCTTTGTCCAAATAGGGACCCTTGCTTCTAGTCAGGGTAAGGGGGATACACACTTTAGATAACCCCTGCTCACCCGCTTGGTAGCTTGGCACGAGCAGACAGGCTTATTCCAAAGGCAATGTGTAAAGTATTTGTACCAACACTCAGAGTAACACAGTGAAAACACCACAAAAGGACACCACACCAGTTTAGAAAATTGAAATATCTTTATCTAAACTTCACAAGACAAAAATGACAAAAACCCAACATACACAGTTAAAAATATGACTTTCAAAAGGTTTCAAGAACTTGTACCATAGAAAACTATGTATGCGTGACTTTTACACAAAGTACCTGAAGATGCGTCAAAATTCACAAGGCCAAACAGCCGCAGAGAAAGGAAGCGTTGGAAAAAACAGCAATGCGTCAGTTCCTGAGTCCTTGGGGAGGCGAGGCGACAGTTCTGCTGCATATAGGAGAAGTGATGCGTCGAATCCGTACTGTAGGGGGAAGTGAGGCGTCGAAATCCAAGATGATTCTGGTCTGCGGGTGATGCGAGGAGAAATTGGAGCACAGATATGATGCGTGACACACCGGAGATGATGCGTCGCTCTGCGAGGCTTCGCGCCGTCTGGCGTCGGTGCTGGGGGCTGCGTGACAAGACTTTGCGTCGCCCGGCGAGACTCGGCAAGGCTCTGGGTCGTCCGGCGTCGGTTCTGGGAGACTTTGCACGGCTTTGCGATGCTTCGCGCCGGTTCTTGCAGAGATTAGCTGCAAAACCCACCTCTGAGACCCTGTAACTGGAAGGGAGCACCTCAGGCAAGGGTAGGACTCACAGATGGTAGAGTCCAGCAGCACCAGCAGATTTGCAGGAAGTCTTTTGTGTTCCTGAGACTTCTTAACAGGAGGCTAGCACACACAGGCCCTTGGAGATCTCCTTCAAGCAGGGGACACAGCACACAGCAAAGTCCTTCTCCTTTCCTTGGCAGAAACAGCAACTGCAGGCCAACCCCACACAGCACACAGCAAAGGGGCAGCACTTCTCCTCAGTCTCTCCAGCTCTTCTCCTTGGCAAAGGTTCCTCTTGAATTCTAGGAATGATCTAAAGTCTGGGGTTTTGGGTCTGATACCTATACCCCAAAATGTCTTTGTTCTCTTTGTGCAAGGGGCTCTGAGCCCAGTTCAAACCAGTTCTGGGGGGCACTCTCCTGGTGCACAACAACATCCATTGACAGTGTGAGCCTTGGCTCCAGACACACCACAAGGGGCGGAGCCAGCATTGTGGAAGGCAGGCACAGCCCTATTCAGGTACAGGTGCTACTCCTCCCACCACTCCAAATGCAGTCCAGGCCTATTCAGCCTAGTGCTGACTCATCCAGACTCATGGAGACACTGCACCTCCCCAGCCCCTGTCACTCCAAAGCCAGACAGTCAATCCACAAACAGGCAGAGGCGCACAGGATGGTTGAACAAGAAAATAGCCACTTTCTAAAAGTGGTATTTTAAACACACAAATTAAAAACCATCTTTACTAAAAGGTATGTTATTAAATCCTGATTTCAGGGATACCAAACTCCATTTTTACATCTTATCCCTATGGGTAGATACAATGTTACAAAGCATTCCCCATTCTGTCCTATGGGGCAAGATAGCCTTTCAATATTAAAAAACGAAATGGGCAGTATTTCACTATCAGGACATGCTACACACACCAGTACATGTCCTACCTTTCACATACACTGCACCCTGCCCAGGGGTTACCTTGGGCCTACCATAGGGGTGCCCTATATGTAAGAAAAGGGGAGGTCAGGGCCTGGCAATTGGGTGCACTTGTCAAGTCAACATGGCAGTTAACAAACTGCGCACAGGCACCGCGGTGTCAGACCTGAGACATCTTTTCAGGGCTAATCATGTGGGTGGCACAATCAGTGCTGCAGGCCCACTGGTAGCATTTGATTTACCAGCCCTGGCACACTCAGTGCACTTTACTAGGGACATACTGGTAAAACAAATATGCGAATCAGGGAGAACCAATGTGTTGGAAATGGCCCTTTTTGCAGGGTTATCCCCAAACTTTTTGCTTCTTCCTCCTATTTTTTCCTGACCTGTGTTTGTTGGCTATAGAACTCTGGGCACTTTACCACTGCTGATCAGTGCTAAAGTGCACATGCTCTCTGTGTAAATTGTTATTGTGATTGGTTATCCATGATTGGCATATTTGATTTACCAGTAGGTCCCAAGTAAAGTGCACTGAGTGTGTCAGAGCTGGTAAATCAAATACTACTAGTGGGCCTGCAGCACTGATTGTGCCACCCACACGAGTAGCCCTGAAAAGATGTCTCAGGCCTGCCACAGCGGTGCCTCTGCGCAGTTTGTTAACTGCCTTGTCGACTTGGCAAGTGCACCCACTTGCCAGGCCCTAACCTTCCCTTTTCTTACATATAGGGCACACCTATGGTAGGCCCAAGGTACCCCCCTGGGCAGGGTGCAGTGTATGTGAAAGGTAGGACATGTACTCGAGTGTGTAACATGTCCTGATAGTGAAATACTGCCAATTTCTTTTTTCACTATTGAAAGGCTATCTTGCTCCATAGGACAGAATGGGGAATGCTTTGTAACATTTTACAAGCATATCTTCCCATAGGGATAAGATAGAAAAATTGAGTTTGGTATCCATGAACCCAGGATTTAATAAAGATGGATTTTAAATTGTGTGTTTGAAAATACCACTTTCAGAAAGTGGCTATTTTCTTGTTCAACCATCCTGTGTGCCTCTGCCTGTTTGTGGATTGACTGTCTGGCTTTGGAGTGACTGGGCTGGGGAGGTGCAGTGGCTCCAGGAGTCTGGATGAGTCAGCACTAGGCTGAATAGGCCTGATCTGCATTTGGAGTGGTGGGAGGAGTAGCACCTGTACCTGAATAGGGCTGTGCCTGCTTTCCACAATGCTGGATCTGTCCCCCTGTGGTGTGTCTGGAGCCAAGGCTCACACTGACAATGGATGTTGTTGTGCACTTGCAGAGTGCCCCCCACAACTGGTTTCAACTGGGCTCAGAGCCCCTTGCACAAAGAGAACAAAGACATTTTGGGGTATAGGTATCAGACCCAAAACCCCTGACTTTAGACTACTTCTGGAATCAAGAGGAACTTTTGCCAAGGAGAAGAGCTGGAGAAACTGAGGAGAAGTACTGCCCTTGATGTGTGTCTGGGGTTGGCCTGCAGTTGCTGTTTCTGCCAAGGAAAGGAGAAGGACTTTGCTGTGTGCTGTGTCCCCTGCTTGAGGAAAGTCTCCAAGGGCTTGAGTAGAGCTTGCCTCCTGTTTTGAAGTCTCAGGAACACAAAGACTTGACCCCAGCTCCCCTGAACTTCCTTGCTGGGAGTTATGATCTGCCAGGAGTGCCTGTGGCTGTGTGTGGCCTCTGGAGGTTGTTCCTGCTACTGGGAGCTGGAAAGCAACGCAACAACAAGAAAATCAACGCATCGCTCTTCTTGCGACAATTTTTCTGCTGCAACGCCGTGGTGCAAGAAGAATCTCCCCGCACCGCCGCCCCGCTGCTGAAACCGACGCAGTGCCTGTTGCCGCGGCAAGAATCGACGCATCAAGGGATCGCGGCTGAAAAGGTCGACTCAGCGCCCCTCGCCACCGCCGCATCGTTCGCCGATGCATCCCGGATTTCCACGCATCGTCCCTGTGCGGCAAGTTTTCCCCGACGCATCACACGTGGATCGAAGTCATCTCAGAATCGACGCATCGCTTCCCCCTACAGACCAGACCCAACGCATCGCTCCCCTGTGTACAGCGGAACTGTCGCATTGCATCCACGAAGGTATCAGGAACGATGCATCTCTTTGTTTTTCAATGCTTCTCATCGCTGCAGCTGTTTGGCTTGGTGAATTTTGTCGCAACAACAGGTACTTTGCAAGAGATCACACATCCATAGTTTTCTATGGACTCAATTGCTCAAACCTTTTGAAAGTCATTTTTCTTAATACTTCTATGTTGGATTTTTGTCGTTTTGGTCTTGTTAAGTTTAGATAAAGATACTTTAATTTTCTTAACTGGTGTGGTGTCCTTTTGTGGTGTTTTCACTGTGTTACTGTGAGTGTTGGCACAAATACTTTACACATTGCCTTTGGCATAAGCCTGTCTGCTCGTGCCAAGCTACCAAGGGGGTGAGCAGGGGTTATCTAAAGTGTGTATCCCCCTTACCCTGACTAGAAGCAAGGGTCCCTATTTGGACAAAGGTACCTACCTCTGGAAACTAAAGACCCCCATTTCTAACACAATCACAATAACAATTTACACAGAGAGCATATGCACTTTAGCACTGATCAGCAGTGGTAAAGTGCCCAGAGTCCTATAGCCAACAACACAGTTCAGGAAAAAATCGGAGGAAGAAGCAAAAAGGTTTGGGGATACCTCTGCTAAAAGGGCCATTTCCAACACAACCCCCTTCCAGCCTAAAGCCAGGGTAGACCAATCAATACTATGATGGGCTTCCTGGCTTGGGGCGAGAGAACATGGAACCTGGTCCAAACAGCAGGGGTCTATTCCTGCTCTACGCCTTCCTGAACCCTGTTGGATCCCTCTATCCATACACTCAGGGCCCACTATGCTAACCCGTGGGGGACCCTTCTCCTCACCTGGGGACCCCATCTGTGCAGCACCTAAACTTACTTTGCTCACAGATGTATCCCAACAGGTAGACAGAACCCACATGGCCAACACAGTGGTGTGGCCCAGTCCACCCCCGGGGTGTGACTCCTGCCCCCCTCCCAGGGGCAACTCTGTCCACCAGGACAGCCAGGCACAGTGGCCACTGACAGCTGTCAGTGATGAGAGCCAGGCCTCATGCCTTTCAGGCCTCTCTAACCTCTGTGGCGTCAGAAAGTGGAGGGCAGTAGCCCCAGGTGCCTGGCACCTTTTCTCCACTCTCCCTCCTACAAAGTCAGGTATGGCATCCTGATACTGGCCCACCAGCCCAGGGTCTGTACCCTGCGGCTGGACAAGAGACTGGGGTGGGCTCTCCCACACCCTGTCTTCCTCCCTGGGGCTCTGCACCCTCCCACCTGGAGCGGTACCACCAGAAGACAACTTGGTAGGGGCACTGTTAGCAGTCGCCCCTTCCTCCAGGTCAGGGGGAACACCCTGAACCTGTCCTCCAACCCAGGGGCTGTACCCTTAGGCTGACCTGTCCATGGCAAACCAGGACTTCCTTGGGAGTACACCCCCCCCAAGGGAAGCACACTCCACATGAGTGGTACGAGAGTCTGCCTGGGGCAGGTCTCCAGCCTCCTATCCACTTGACAGAGCATGAAGACCTCCCAGGCCAGAAGTGGCCTCACCAGGGTCAGTCTTGGGGTGCTCTGACCTCAGAGCTGGCAACCCCTGACCCACTGGTCCTTCCACTGGGGACTGCGTCCCACCTCACCCTTTTCTCTGGACTCATGCACCCTCCCCACTGGAGCGGTGCTGTCAGGCACCAGATCAGGTGGGATGCTTGTTACAGCAGCCCTCCCCAGTTCACCTGACACATTGGGATCCCCCGCAGGAATTGTCCTCCTGGTACAGACTAGGCCCCCCTCCTGGTGTTCACTTATGGAACCAACCAGGCCCTGGGACTGGGTTTCGGGCACCTTGGTACACAGCCCACTCCCTCTCCTTCTGCTCTGAGACAGGACAGGGGACCCTACACCCCTCCCACTACACTGGGACCTATCTGGGCTACCACAAACCTCCCCTACCTCACTTATTTGGGGAAAACCTGAGCC
Source organism: Calotriton arnoldi (assembly GCA_963921515.1). Taxonomy (NCBI): domain Eukaryota; kingdom Metazoa; phylum Chordata; class Amphibia; order Caudata; family Salamandridae; genus Calotriton; species Calotriton arnoldi. The sequence continues at coordinate 82,419 of CAWUFW010009877.1, forward strand.
ACCCCCTTCAGGATCACTCCCAAAAGCTTCTTCAGGCCCTCTGGAATCCACCAAAAGGTCTGCCTCCAGCGCAAGCTCCCTGAAATCAGAGAACTCACACTCCACCTGGTGTTGGCATAGCTCTGAAAAACATGGACTTAAAATATGCTCTACAACAATTGAATTACACAGCCCCCCACAGCTGTTAACCATGCTACCCTTTGCCCTACCATCCAGTGCCTCACACAAGTACCCCACACCACTCTCCTGAGATTGGCAAGACAGTGTCTGACTGTCTCTGTCACTCAACCCACACCCTTCAGGGTGGTCTCCACACTCACACACCAGGACTTCTACCATGGGGGAACCCCTCTCCCTGCACCTCTCATCTAGAGTCTGTAGAGTGTCCCTCCCACCACCAGGAATATGATCCCCTGTGTCAGTTCCCCAATCCACCTCAGGGACACTGCACACCACTGGAGCTACCTCATAAACCTGAACCCCCTGGTATATGTTAACCCACTCCCTCAAGTCAAGCGCCACATCTCTGGGTGTATGTCCTTCTCCCTCAGCACTAGATAACACCATTTTTCTGCCACCATCTGAGCTGGACTCCACCTCCAACCCAGCCAAGCTCACTTCCTGAGCTACACACATCTCTTTTTGCTTGGTTGAGAAACTAAGGTCCTCAAGCCTCGTGAACTACTCATCAAACTCTCTCATTCTCAGCTCATATGCCAAGATCAATTTCTTTTCTTCCAAGGCATAAGCCTTCTTGCTCTCCTCTGCCATCTTTTCTCTCTCTATGGCAGCTCTTTGATTCTCCATTTCCAATATTTTCATCTCGAGTCTCATGACTTCTAACTCATGATCTCTAACCCTTTGGTTTTCCTCCAACTCCTCTGGGGAAAAACTTCTAGCGGAATGGTTGCTGCCAGCCCTGGAGGCTGCTCTTCCCACAGGCAGATCCTGTGATCTGAAACCATCCCCTTGTGCATCCTCATCTACCTCCGCATCATCTGTCTCCCCAGCCTCTTTGACTTCCCACCAGGCCCTTAAGGCCTTCTGTAGCTCCTCCTTCACAGAGCCTCTCTTCATGGGACATCCCAAAAATTATTTGAGCTTATCTACTCTGTAGGTATGCAACATTTCAATATCAAACTCCAACTCTGCAGCCTCACTTGCTGGTTTACTCTTCTGAGACATGATGCGTGGATACTTTAAGGGTCACTCAAAAATAGAACCAAAAACAAAACACAGTATGTGGCTGTGTAGTGGTCTGCACTAAACTATTGATGTACACCAATCACTGTGGGTCAAGTGCAAGTACAGGTTCAAATCCCACCGCTGCCACCAATGTTAGAAATGGGGGTCTCGAGTTGGCAGAGGTAGGTACCTTTGTCCAAATAGGGACCCTTGCTTCTAGTCAGGGTAAGGGGGATACATACTTTAGATAACCCCTGCTCACCCCCTTGGTAGCTTGGCACGAGCAGACAGGCTTATCCCAAAGGCAATGTGTAAAGTATTTGTACCAACACACACAGTTACACAGTGAAAACACCACAAATGGACACCACACCAGTTTAGAAAATTGAAATATCTTTATCTAAACTTCACAAGACCAAAACGACAAAAGCCCAACATACACAGTTAAAAATATGACTTTCAAAAAGTTTCAAGAACTTGTACCATAGAAAACTATGGATGCGCGACTTTTATACAAAGTACCTGAAGATGCGTCACAATTCACATGGCCAAACAGCCGCAGAGAAAGGAAGCGTTGGAAAACACAGCGATGCGTCCTTGGCAAAGGTTCCTCTTGAATTCCAGGAATGATCTAAAGTCTGGGATTTTGGGTCTGATACTTATACCCCAAAATGCCTTTGTTCTCTTTGTGCAAGGGGCTCTGAGCCCAGTTCAAACCAGTTCTGGCGGGCACTCTGCAAGTGCACAACAACATCCATTGTCATGTGAGCCTTGGCTCCAGAACCAATGCAGGGGGGCAGAGCCAGCATTGTTGAAGTCAGGCACAGCCCTATTCAGGTACAGGTGCTACTCCTCCCACCACTCCAAATGCAGATCAGGCCTATTCAGCCTAGTGCTGACTCATCCAGACTCCTGGAGCCACTGCACCTCCCCAGCCCCTGTCACTCCATAGCCAGACAGCTAATCCACAAACAGGCAGAGGCACACAGGATGGTTGAACAAGAAAATAGCCACTTTCTTAAAGTGGTATTTTTAAACACACAATTTAAAAACCATCTTTACTAAAAGATGTGTTATTAAATCCTGAATTCAGGGATACCAAACTCCATTTTTCTATCTTATCCCTATGGGTAGATAAAATGTTACAAAGCATTCCCCATTCTGTCCTAGGGGGCAAGATAGTCTTTCAATAGTGAAAAAATAAATTGGCAGTATTTTACTATCAGGACATGTTACACACTCCAGTACATGTCCTACCTTTCATATACACTGCACCCTGCCCAGGGGGGTACCTTGGGCCTACCATAGGGGTGCCCTATATGTAAGAAAAGGGAAGGTTAGGGCCTGGCAAGTGGGTGCACTTGCCAAGTTGACATCGCAGTTAACAAACTGCGCACAGGCACCGCGGTGGCAGGCCTGAGACATCTTTTCACGCCTACTCATGTGGGTAGCACAATCCGTGCTGCAGGCCCACTAATAGCATTTGATTTACCAGCCCTGGCACACTCAGTGCACTTTACTAGGGACCTACTGGTAAAACAAATATGCCAATCAGGGAGAACCAATCACAATAACAATTTACACAGAGAGCATATGCACTTTAGCACTGATCAGCAGTGGTAAAGTGCCCAGAGTCCTATAGCCAACAACACAGGTCAGGAAAAAATAGGAGGAAGAAGCAAAAAGTTTGGGAATAACCCTGCAAAAAGGGTCATTTCTAACAACGTTTTAAAGATTAAATCAAAATATAGCGCTTAGAGTCACAAAGCACCAATCAGCGACATCTGGTCATGCTAGACCGGGGTAAATCCAAAGTTCAGGTGGGCCACAATGGAGGGCAGGCTGGCTACAGGACTCATGCAGGTCCCGGTGAAAAAGTACCTTGGATGCAATATGCATCAACGTCGAGGCCCTAATACGAGGTCAGATTCGTTATCCTTGATCCCGGGGATGTAGGCGATGCATCGGTTTCGATACGTGCAGTCAGTGAAGCCTCGTCAATTAACGCCTTTGCGATGCAGACAATGTGTCATCAAGAAGTGGAGTCTGTTGTAGCGATGTCATTGAGCAGTAGCAGCATCAGCTTTGAAGGGCGATGCATTGATTCCAATCAGCGCAAAGTCGTCAATGCATGGATTTTGCTGGATAAGCACAGAAACAAGCACTTCCAAGGGCCCAGGACTGGATTGTCACCATTTTGTAAGGCAAGACTCAAATATGACAGAATCCAGGTGCTGTTGCAGGATTGGAGAAAGTATTTGATGGCCCTGAGACTTCAGAACAGAAGGCAACCCACCAAGCCCTTTGAGTCACTCTGGGTTCAAGTGAGATGGTTCCAGTCTTTTTCCTCAGCAGGGCGGAGGGTAGCAAGCAGCTGGCAACAGGCAGCACTTCAGAGCAGAAAAGCATTTCTTCCAAAATAGCAGTATTTCTAAAAGTGGCATTTTTGAAACAGCAATGTTAAATCCAACTTTACCAGTAAAGAGGACTTATCATTATCATTCCAAAGATATAAAACATGATGCAGCTACTTCTTTCTAATCAGGAATTACAGCTTAAAAGTGTATTAAGGAATTCCCAGTGTTAACCTATGAGAGAAGTAGACCTCACAGTAGCGAAAAACGAATTTGGCTGTTTGTCACTACCAGGACATGCAAAACTTAAAAGTACATGTCCTAACTTTTACTTACACAGCACCCTGCCCTATGGGCTACCTAGGGCCTACCATGGTGGTGACTTATGTATATTAAAAGGGGAGTTTAAGGCTTTGCAAGTAGTTTTAAATACCATGTTGAAGTGGCAGTAAACTGCACACACAGGCCCTGCAATAGCAGGCCTGAGAAATTTTTGAAAGGCTACATCTGTGCGTGGCACAATCAGTGCTGCAAGCCCACTAACCACAAGCATTTAAGTTACAAGCCCTGGGTATATGGTCTACCACTTTACAAGGAACTTACAAGTAAAGTAAATGCCAATTGTGTATACACAAATGTTACCATGTTTAGTGGAGAAACACATGCACTTTAGCACTGGCCAGCAGTGGTCGATTGCTCAAAGTCCGAAAGCCAACAAAAAGGTCAGAATAAAGAGGAGGAAGGCAAAGAGGTTCGGGGTGACCTTTCAAGAAGGCCATTTTCCAACATACACAATTTGTGAAAAGTCAAAATATTGTTAAAGTGTCTGAACACTCCTATTTCCCTGTCTGCCTTTGTCTTGCAAGGTTAATGGTTTGTTGACAGGAAAGTAATAGTTGCGGGAAAATCATTTTTTTCAAGACTGATCTTGATTTTCTAATGTATTGATGTATTTGTCTGTGCAAACCTAATAAAAGAGGTAGTGGAGTGCCGCATAGATAGAAATAGATGGGTGAAAACTGACAAATGTAGGAAACAGAGAAGGGGAACATAAAAAAATCATTTCAACATTTGACCAGTGCTCCCATTTCCTGGATTGATCGGGGATAATGGACATGTTGAATATGTTTGCTTTCAACGTCTTCCCAAATGCCAGATGCTTTTTTTTCCTGATAGATGAAAACATACAGTTCCGTAGTTTAGATATTTTTCAGGTAAAGGCTTGGTTTGCTCTTAATGCGTGTTTACTCTTTAGTGATTTCTAGCTATGACCTGGAATGGCGTCTTGTGCTCTTTACTAAGGACACAATGTTTCTCAGAGTTAGTTTTGTCTGTATGTTTTTTTTATGAGTTTGAATCTGAATAATGTAATAATTACTGCCATAACTCATAAAGGTTTCATTTCAGCTAGTTTTTTAAAATTAAATAGTGTTTCTGTCAACTATGCAAGAGGCATAATTAATGTTGGGCAGAGGAATGCTATGCTGCTATTAATGTATTTTTTTCTCAGTTATTTCTGTTATGATGCACTTATTGGGCCATTAAGATGTTGAACTAGTTCCAGTGCGAAATTGGTGCAGTTGATTGCCATTGGTGGGCACTGGCCTTCATTGTCGGGGAACAGGACTCCTTTTTTATCATCAGACTTTGACGCACAGCAAGAAAGATGAAGTTAGAAAAGGGAAAAAGAGAGGGAAGAGAAAGAGGAAAACGGTGACAAATGGGAGAGGCAGGGATAAAGAATCATCTGGAATGCAGCTAAAGAGGCAAGATGTGTAGAATGCTGGAAGAATGAGGCATGAGGTGGAATGAAGAAGGTTCAGCCTTGGTATTCAGCAAAACTGGCATTCAGCAGTGCTTGCAGTGGGTTACTTATAAAAACACTTTACTGCCCTACATTTACATATTCGCGAATTAAGAGCTGATATTTTTCAGCTGGTACCCATAACTCCAGGTTGGCACTTTTTTAATTCAGGTGTTATTGAATGTGCTCCGATACTTCTCATAACTGCAGCAGGTCAACTCGGGAGGCAGCAGAAGTATGTCGGCCATGTTGATGTTTGCAAGCTCTAACTCAATGATGTTCCCCATTCTTCTGTCATGTCACACCCCACAGTTTTCTATCCTGGTTCGCCAACCAGAAGTTTGCTTTTTCTGGGGCCTTGCCATCTTCTCATCACACAATACTTATTACCTCACCATCTCTATAGTCTAGTTTTCAGTTTCATTTTTTCCAGATGTGTCAGTTCTTGTTTGCATACTGTAGCAGGGATTCTGTGCTTCCTGAAGAAGTATAATTTAGGTAAAGTGTGCTTTTCAGAATTCCCTGTTATGCAAGGCATTATCCTAACCTCTGGCCTTATCCTTCTAAATTCCTAATCTCGTTAACCGCAGTATGCAAAATAGATTCTACCATTCTTCCTTTAAACGCTTCTCTTTTTGAGGAGGCCAGTAAGTTTTCAGCAATTTAGCATACTGCTCACAAAGGGCTGATGCCATATTAAGGACAATGTAAGCAACTGTCATATTGTGCCATCACAAGAAGGTGACAGATTGTAAAATATAACCTCAAATATCATTTTTCTACAGAAGAGAAGCAGCCAAGTGGCGAAATGGGATTTTGCTTCGGTTTATGAAAATCGTGCACCGAATATGATATAGACCATGTTTTTCTCTGTTCTGTAAAACTGTACATTCCTTTACAGCAGGTTCTGATGCTATCTCCTTTAATACCATTTCAAAAGCAAGGGAATGAATACATGTTCTCATTGTTCCAACGTAAGTGCTGTCTATAGAGTCTCTCAATATTTACAGCACATCACCAAAAATATTGAGCAGAAAATAGCTGTAATAAAACGTTAACAGAACCTTGGCCAATGTTTAATTGCCTATCGTTTTTTTAATTAACTTGCAATAGGTAAAACTGAGAGTCGTCATTAGCACCTAATTGGAATTTACATTATTATTGACAGCCGTGTGAATGAAAAGAAAGGGTTAACACAGTAATTAAGTTTCTTAACCGCATCCTGATATTTTAGTAATTCATCATAAATAACGTGCATGGTATTTAAGCCCTTTAAGTGAAAGCCCCTTTCAACCTTTGGGTAAAAATCTTAGTTGCTATAGAGTGGATGCGGAAAGTATGTTTTTTTACAGATAGGCTGCACAGGGACCTCACAGGCACTTTGGTGTCATGGATTGTTACCATGAACAGGTGCGCTGGGTCAGGGTAGAGCTGTTTGAGGAGCATACATTTAACTAAGAATTTCTCTGAGTTAGTGCATTTGTTTCAGACAGCATAGCACAGACTAAGGGCCTGATCATGAGTTTGGCGGTGTGGGAGTGGGCCGCCACGCAAGCGCCCCGCTCCCACACTGCCAAACTCGTCTGCGTATCGCCCGCCAGATTAGGAGTTTTCTCCTAGTCTGGGGGGAATGATTTGGCAGTCCCAGGCGGTGAGCTTTGGAAAGGCACTGCAATGGGAATACCAAAGCTAGTTCCTGCACTGCATGGACTGTCAAGTCCATGCAGTGCAGGAACTGGGGGTGCATGCATACAGGGGGGCACACCACGTGCCCCCTTGCATGCATCCCCATGGCCAGAGGCAACAGGGGGACCTGTAGGGCCCCCTTAATTTCCTCACCACCACCCTTTTCATGGTGGGCTCACTGCCATGAAAAGAGTGCATGTGAGGAACCTCGTAATATGCTGGGGGGTGGTACAGCAGCACCGACAGCATATTGCGGCCTCATGTCCCTGCAACACTACCGATGGATCACTGATCCCCGGTGGTTATACCGGTCCTTTGGTGGTCCGACAGCCAAACTCATAATAGGGCTGTCGGACAGCCAGTGCCCGCACCACCACCGTGGCTACGGTGGGCCATCGGTCCTCCGTAGTCATATTACGGCCTAAGTATGAGCCAGCAACAGCTGTCTTCGGTTGAGTTGTCTGCAGCTCATGCACCAACTTAAAGAAATTCCGAGTTAAATGTTTGCGAACTAGAAAACTGGGGCTCAGGCCTGCACTAAGCCAGTATATAGATTAACTGTACGGCCTCTGATTTGTGAAATACTCTTTACCAATTATTTAGATGAGAAATTGAAAATTGTGCTCAAGATTTGAAGATTTGAATTAAGCACTTTACTGCTTATGGAAGGCAAAGAAAGTTAGGGATATGAACTGTATTTAAGCTGTAAAAAGAAAAAAAAGTACAGCGCCCCTAAGTTGCTCTAATTTGTTTCAAAATATCAAGGCTTATTGGGTTTAATTCCAGCTAGTGCCTCTTTCTTCTAGCACTTCCCATCTCGTTGTCAAACATTAGCAGGTTCTTTTTCTTCCCTGCTGTCTCAATTTGTCACTGTTTTCCTCTCTTTTGCTTCCTCCTACTTGCTCTTTTCTCTGTCTCTCTGTGACGGTAAATAAGTCCTGTTTCCAGAAAAAGGATGCAGATGTTCACTGCTTGCAAACACTGACACTAATTTAGCACCAGAGACCTATAGTATAAAGTGTGCATTGCAAAGGCTAATTTAAGACAGGTTCTCTGCCACAGTTTTGGGCTGACTGGTGTATTTAATAGTTGAATAACTGTAGCAGCACTCTTTTACCACCATAGACAGTGGTAAGTGGTTGTTATAGGAACTTTAAAGATGTGCTGTATTTAGCTGCAAATGTAGCAGCATTTGTCTACATATCTGAAGTAAACAACCAAACAACAACTGAATAACACAAGTCAGGATAACACATGTAAAACATATAAGGGTACAACACAACAAAACAGCCAATACAGGATGCAACAGAGCAACTATAGTTCAACACAAGAATATCACATTGCAATAATGCAGCACAAAAGCAGCAGCACAAAAAGGACACACCACCACAACAAAATGCTATACCACAAATGTTCAAAAAGAATCTTGTCACACAGTATCACCTCCAGAAGTCAACATTCGTAACACTGTGGTAAAAGGTGTCTGCAGTAAGCACTACTATAATTTATTACTGGGGTCAGACTGGTCTATAGGGCAATCATGTAGTCTGCTATGGGCTGGTCTGGTAGGTAAGTCGATGAACTGTTTCTTTGATGTTTGTGGGACTGTTTTAAGGTCTGCTGGGCCATTTTTTTCTGCTGATTTCCCTGATATTAAAGCATACGTTGCCTGCAGCATGGTCAAATGCATGCAGTCTTCCATACCTTGCAAAACAATTACACAGTGTTTCTTTACAAGTTCAAAACTGCCCCAATTTTCATACATGGGTTACTTTTTTAGCTATCGAATTCACCAATGGTGCTCAACCTATTTTTCATCCTAGTCCGACTCTGCTTATTACCAAGGACATGGAATAGCACAAGTCAAAAATGTTTTGTGATTCAGCCCTGGATGTAATACAGGAAGGATATGCATCTGAGTTGTGCTTGTCACTTTGGGCTTATTGTTCTAAATCGATCATTGTTCTCTTATCCGAGAATTCTGGAGAATGATTTGAATGATTCTTGAAGTCAATTGGGGGAGTAGAGGACAATGATTCATAATCAGAGAGCAATATTATTAAATATATTACATTATATTTATATATGATATTAACGTGTTAGATCTAGAGTTGCACTACAGGATGTCTTCTATTCATTCTTGGTGTACTTGGATTAGAGCCTGGAGGTGGATGGTTTTGCCTTAGTCTTACAATGTCTTTAGATGGAACTTCTGCTTTACCTGCTGCTCCATCCTAGTGCTGCCTCCAATATTTGAAAGCTAAACAGGAAAAATAGACAGATACATTTTGTTTTTTTCATTTCGATGAGATGAGGCTAGGGTAGGTGAAATTGCTAATATTATTTCACGTTTGATCGGCATTAGATTTGCAAAAATTCTGTGCATTGCGCAAGTAATGCATAGTCCTTTGTCTTCATGAAAAGATTATAGGAGTTTAAGTCTTGATTATAAAGGTCATGCGGGATCTTTTTAATGTACAAAAACTGTATTGATTTTGATTGTGTTCCATTTATAGAGCTTTTCTTTGAATATCACCATCTATAGAGCATTAGAAGTACATACAAGAGAGAACCTACATGTGGCATATCTGGAGGCATGCTGTTTTTGCCATTTAGGAATGTCTTTTGCTGACTTCACAAAGAGACAAAGTGAGATAGGGAGAGTTTGGAAGTGTACTGTGACAGAGGAAAGAGAGCTGAGATGGAACTGAGATTGGACAGCCTTAGTATTCATAACCTCAGTTTTGAGCAGCATTGACAGTGGTCACCAAATAAACTCTTTGGGTCCATGCACTTACTGTTTTTTTTTCTCTTGGCAAATTAACCACTAGTTAACATGAATGTGTGGCACCATAGTTTTTTCTTCCTGTTACCCAGGTTTTACAAGTAATTGTGAGTTATCCTCTTTTTATTTTCGGTATATTGAGTACTAGTTATCAGGGACTTTCCGCCTTTACCCTTTTTTCCAGCGGGTCTTTATTGATTTTTAGTTATAGTTGCAACGGAGGAAGCAAGTCATCATATCCAGCACATACACTGAATCTGGCTTTCTCTGAGCAAAGTGTTCCTGGTTTGAATATGAGTGATGTCCCAACTCATCCACTACCACAGTCTGTGGCTGAGTACCCAACGTGTAAGTGTGGTCTGCATACATCTACCACGGAGACACCACTTGTGTACATTGCTTAAAATAAACAGGGCCAACAGCGTATTAACTAGTGTGTATGAACTTCATGCCTTGTCATTCATGTCATCCTAAAACCCTTTAAGTCGGTTGAGTGGCACGTGTGATTTTCTCTTCAAGAGAACCAACCTAACATGCTACCTGTGGAAAACACTTTGAATCATGGAGGTGAAAACACACTGATGTTTTTGAAGGGGATTCAAATCAGGTAGATCCAAATGTAAGTCAATAGCCTTCACTGAGTCTCCAGATGGAGATACGATCCCTTTAGGAGTCAAGACAAACTGGAAAGGGGTTTGAGAATTCATCCATTAGTCCAATTTGGAATAAGGAATGCCTCACTGAAAAACCTGAAGGAGGCAGCTAGCAAGCAAAAGTTTCTATGTTTTCCCAAAAATATGCAAAACATGAATCCATAAGGAACTACCTATCTAACCTTCCCACTGTCCACCCTGCCAGTAGAGTAATAAACTTGGTCCAAAACGTTGAACAAAGGTGTTGAATCGAATTAGAAGCTGAGGCAGAGAAATATGACAAATCCCCAAGTGCCAGAATGAGTGCAGATATGACAAATGTAATATTGAATCTGCGCTCTGGTCTATTTTTACTCTATGATCAGTGTGTCACTCTGGTCTTTAGACCTAATTATGTTGAAATTGTACTTTGGTGCAGATTTCATTCATAATGTATAATACAGTGAAGCACACACATACTTACACTATGAATGCTTACTCACTGTATAAGACCTACACCAGATCAGCATTGCTTAAGAGTCCCTTCCACCACTGGCTACCTGAGCAGACATTTAGCTGAGCTAGATGGTAGTCTCACACACTCAGTCCATGAACTCTTTATGTGCAACCATCGCAGATATCCTTACCATAGCTGCACAGCACTGAACATATCTTAAAAGACGGACACTGGTGGTTACACTTCCAATCCAGTATAACAGATCTTACAGCGAGTGAGACTCAAGGCCAAAGTCCATAAACTAGGTAGACCAAAAATCCAGGGGGGCTAAATGAACAGAAATCATTTCTCATGTTAATGTAGATGGAATTCAACACAAAACATAATGTGCGTAATCAGTGAGAAACTTACTGAGAAGCAGTATTTGGTTCAATGTTGTTACTCTTCAAGGACTAAAAGAGCCTGCCACAGTTTGGTGTGTGGAAGATGTGACATAGTGTGATTTATCACATTAGAAAGCCATTTATTTATTTTCACAATGTTCTTATTGCTCTACCGAAACAAATCAGTATTTTTGCACCTTATATACAAGTAAATGTAAGAGTTATAATTTCTAATAGGAAAATGACGCAGAGTTGGAAATGTTAGTGTTAGACCTGTCAGCTCGAGGGTGGTCTTCCCCCGAAATGTTTTGCCTTACTTCTCCATTTTTGCTGATCTTGTTTTTGTTGGCCTTATGACTCTGTTCACTTTACCAATTCTGACCAGTGCCAAACTGCATTTGCGCTCTCCTTCAAAAATAGTAAAGTTGTCTTACACCCAACTGGCACATTTATTATACTTATAGGTCCCTAGTAAAATGGCACTGCATGTACCCAGGGCCTATAAATTAAGTGCTACTATAAAGCCTGCAGCACTTACTGTTCCACCCACTTAAGAAGTCCTTTTTAAACATGTCTCAGGTCTACCGTTGAATCCTGTATGTGCAGTTTTAAACTGCCATTTTAACCTGGCAAAATAAACCTTCTGCTATGGCTAAACCTTCCTTTTTAATGCACACAAGTCACCCCAAAGTTAGGCTCTAAACAGCCTATAGGGCAGGGTGCAGTTTATTTAAAATTTTGGACATGTATTTTTAGGTTTTACATGTCCTAGAAGTGAAAAACTCTTAAATGTGTTTTTCACCACTGTAAGGCCTACCTTGCCCATAGCATAACATTGGGTTACCTTGTTACGTTTATTAAGTGATAACTTTCAATTGGGAGCAAGTAGGAATATTGAGTTTGGTGTCTAAAGAAATTGTAATTTATAACCTCCTTTAATGATAAAATTCGATTTTAAGCCACAATTCTGTTAATAGCACTTTTATAAAGCTGACATTTTGTGCCTGAAGCCTGATTCCTGGGTAACATGACTAGGTGTAGCTGGTAGTTGGTCTTTGTGCATTGCTCCCTGACAGTGATACAAAGGGGTAATAGATGTTGGAAGGATAGACCATCTCTGTCTTGATGAGGGGGTGGAGCTCTCACCTACCACACTTGTACATCACAAAGGCTCTGCCTGAGTACTCTAACAAAGCGTTTGACCCTAGTTTTTTGTTCCCCCAGACACAAGCTGGGGTAAGTGCAGGGTTTCAGGAAACACGTCTGGGGTGGAAACCTCCAGAACCTTGTCCTAATTCAAACTGGCACCAAGTATAACTATTGGAACCTCAGAACCAACACTTCAGTACAATTCTGGACCTGTGGAAGACTCAGAAGGGCTGCTGTGTTGCTCTGCTGAAGAAGAACTGCTACACTGCTGTCTGAGTGAAAAGGACTGGACTTGCATCTTGAACCCAGGACCACAAGAGTGACTCCAAGAGCTAGTTGGCTGGCCTCCTGGCCTGAGCCTCCGAGACAGAAAGGGCCCCAACCACCTAGAAACCAGTACCTGGACTCTGCCTGCTGTGAGTGTGGGCTCCCAAGTGGTGCCGCTCCAGTCCTGGACCCTTGGAGATGGACCTGCAAGTGCTCTGCCAGTTCAACTGTGGTCCAAGCAGCACCGGTGCAGCACAACAGATCACCTCACAGCCCTGCAACTGAACCACCTCTACGTGATACCTCCTCAACACAGGACCTCGCATTGCAGCTCTGCAAGTTCTCGGAACCATCACTGCACAATGCATCCTCGACGCTGGACCTTGCAATGCTCCACAACCAGGATTTAAGGTACTTTGTTCAGTGGTTTTAAGTTAATCCCTGCAAACGACCTGACCTCCTCTGCATTGGGCCTGAACTTGTAACTTTGTCCCTGTTCGGTGCGACCAGATCACCACAGTTCGCTATTTTCACTTGAATCTTTAAAACTGCATATCTCCAGTTCTACTGATTGGATATTTGTCATTTTGGTCTCAAATAATGTTTTACATTTGACTCTATTTTTCTAAATCGATGTGGGATTTGTCTTGTGTTGGGTTTTAAATTTATTACTACTTGTGTGCTGCATAAATACTTTACACATTGTCTCTAAGTTAAGCCTGACTGCTTTGTGCCAAGCTACCAGGGGGTGTAGCACAGGTTAATTTGAGGTTGCTTGTGGCTTCACCCTGAATGGAATTGTGGTTTCTGCTTGAGTAGGGTTTCATCCCCCCTCAACCAGTAACCCAATGTCTTACATTTAGCAACAATGTACAGGATGAATGAAGCTAGGTAAATTAATTTCAGTTAGTCGGAATGTCATAAAGATAGTGAAGTAATTAATATCAGACAGAGATATCTATTTTCTGATCCAGACAGCTGTGTTAAGCTTTAAGTATTGCAAATGGGTAAATTAAACTGAGATATGACAAACATTGCATTTTGTCTCTCAGCAGAATCTTCACATCTGCAGTGCTGCTGGGGGCCTAGATGATGAGTAGGTTATGTCTAATAAATAACAGAGAAACAGGGTAGATCAAGAGGGATATTGTAAAGCAAGTCATATAGTCATAGACAACATATTGAAGAAAATTGTATTTGATGATACATTACAATATACTGAAAAATATCTATAGTTGGTGACCACCAGTGTGTTGTTGTCTACTACTTTGTCTCCCCTCCCTTGTAATAGCAATATAGACCATGCTTAATCTCTAGCTCTGACTCTGCGCTAACATTATGTAATGTTTTATATATCCCCTATGGTTTTGTGAACTATGTTTCCTGTACAACCCACACTAAATATGAATTGTCCATCCTTTCTGTGAAGAGGTTCTTTGTGTGATAACTGAGTACTTCCATCTAACACTGCTTAGCTCGCACTTTCTTTATCCAGAAGCAAATTATTTCGTGATTATTATTGCCCTCTTTACAAAGTTTATGACACTGAAGTATTTTGAATGCATTACAATGTCCAGTACACATCATCACTATCACAACTGGTTCACATTATCTGAATATCTTCACCGGTTACAAAAAAACATAAAACCAAATGGTCCTGGGCCTTCAAAATTCTGAGCATTTGCTTCTTAAATGACAAATCTCTTCACTGCGTTCTAGTCAGAGCTCATATTTTTCAAATGTTTGAACTTCTTACCCCTCTCCAAGGCATATTTTATAGATGAAACCATACAAACCATGGCAGCCTTGAGGGCTAAAATCCGGAATGCCCTGAAACCAAACCTGTGGCAGACATTGCTTCAATCCCTTTTAAGGCCTTCTGAAACAGAGGCTCCTCAAAGTCTCTCAAACTCCTGGGCAATGCCCCGTTGCCTAGAGACCAATTGTTTTAGAATTTAAGATGAGTGTCAACTCATTAACTCGCTAGCCTCCTGAGTCTCGCACTCTAGACCATAATCACAGCTTCTTGTGTGATCTTGCGCAGTGTGCTGCGCCCTAGAGGCCTAAAGATTGCCTCCTTCATTGGAAATGTACATCACTGTAATTTCTCTGTGTACTCCAGCATTTTGAAAAACATTGAAAGAAAATGAAATTCTAAGTAAATTGCAAAGATGATTGCGCAGACAGAAACCGGCATTTTAAAGAAAGTCTGCCATCTCGCATTGGTATTTCCACATGAAAACTCCGGAATTTTAACCACCATTTTTTAACAAACAAATATAATGTTGAGGTTCTTATACGAGCTACTCTTTCTATTTCATTTGGATTCTACTATAGCTTGAGTATCTACCTATTTAAATTACACCAGGTTTATGCAGTGCTTATTTGTATAAAAAATAAAAAAGTGCCAGGGCCCTCGACAGGAGGCAACTGCAGCGTGCCACACCTACTGCCCTTGCCAGCGCTGTCAATGACACTACCAACATAACTACTAACCATCACACTGCTACAAGTGTGACAGTTCAGACTATTCCATGCCCCCAATACTATAAGAATGGCCTGGGCGGCAGGTATTAGTCATTTTTACTTTATATTGACCGAATAAACAACTGTTCTTGTCCCGATCGCTAAATGATATACAGCGCCACCATGTGGCTGACTGTCAGAAGTCCCAGTCTTGACAATTAACTGCCGGTGCCGAGCACTGGAAACCACGGTTCAAATTAAGCACTGGGTTGATGTAAAACCTTCTTTTCTGCCATAATAGTTGGCACTTAATCTCCTCTAAAAAAAAGAGATAGTTGGCCTTTAACTCAAGTCGTGTTGGCGTTATCTTGTTGAAGCTTACATCTGTTTTCAAAGGACAGATAGTCTCAGCTAATTCTTTATAAATACAAAAAAGTCAAAATAACTGCCACAGCTCGCAAAGGCTTAAGGCCAGCAGTGCATTTCTTAATCAATTAGCTTCAGGCTTTCCTGAAATGATAGGTGTTCTCCAAATCTTTTAATGGTGCAAATCTTCTCACAAATGCATTAGCTTGCACACTTGCAGCTTTGCAATGTTTATCCAAACAAAATGCACACGTTTAAGTCCAGAGTGTATTTGAGTAAAGGAAATTAGTTTCTTGCAATGGAATTTAAAGAATATCTATTTCATCCTTTATATAATTAAGGCTCGCATATTTAATATGAGCTGTTATTGATGGGGATGTAGCTGAAAGGTTGAAAATAATGCTTCATAGATAACTTAAAATCATTTCTTTGTTAAGGCGGTGTTCAGGGCATATTGCCATAGCAAACTGGTAATATTGTTGTGGTGTCCTGACGCTGGTGTATGAGTGAACTTGAAAGAAAAATGTTTTCGATTTCAAATTTCCTTTTGGTTTTCTTAGAATTCCAAACTGTTGAGAACTAGTTTGCCAGAGACTGGTATGTGTGTACATTTGAAATCTTCAACCTGAAGTGAGGATTGCTACAAAGTCAGACATTGTCTTTCTCCTAAAAGTGGCGTATTTAGTTTGATGCTGCAACATCTGAAGCGGTGTAATTCATGCGCTAGAAAAATTCACTTAACACATTCTGACCCTCAGAAAACAGCACCACTTAAAACAATATACTGGCGACTAAATGGGCGAAATGCTGATATTACTCTTCACATCCACACATAGAAAAGGAATTATTGGTAACTTGAGTTTGATTCTCTTTTTGATTGGTTGTTGACGAGAAATGATAAATCATTAACAGCTCATCACATAGTTTGACTTGAGTCCACTTGACTTCACTTTCAGGGCTCCTGGATATAGTATGTTATGTTCAGATGAAGATATAAATGTGTACCAAACCTGGGAGGTTGAGGATGGTATTTTCACCTTGATGGGCAGGCCCTGATATCTTGGATGACTTGTTTGCTTATTGAGAAGCTACATTCAACAAGGATCGTAATCATCTTCTATAAGATATTTATGGGTTGAATTTAACTATCAATATAGGGGTTTCAGACTTGGAATTTTCATTACCATTTGAGTGGACGAAAACGTAACTTAAGATGTTTAGTGATTTCAAAAGGGAGGCTGTACAGTTTCATTCTTTTTAACAATAGGGATTCAACAGTCAGAGGTTAGCCAGGGATATCTGGGTAGTCCCATATGGATATGGGTGTCAGTGGCACATTTCTCTATTAACTTAGGGCCTCATTATGATGGTCGTATCCTGTCGGGAACGGGACAGCCCGACTAGCTGTCGGCGATCCCGTCATCAGTATTAGGATGGGACCGCCTTGAAGGCGGTTGCAATATGTATTCTTTGTATTGTGGCTTGTGCTGCGGGCTGCAGCACACGCGCAATACAAAAAAAAACACATCTGACATATCCCTGCAGTATGTAGCAGCCACCATGCTGTGCCTGCCACATGGTGCAGGGATATGTTAGGGGGCACCATAGGTGCCTCCCAGGGCCCATATCGGGGGTCCACGGGGGAAAGGGGGCCCGCTACGGGCCCCAAAGTCACTGTCCACCTGCCTTTTCATTGCAGGTTAACCACCATGAAACGGCCGGTGTAAACTGACATTGTAATCCCTACGGCGGTGTCTGAGCAGGCCCCGCCACCATTATAGGGATTACAGTCTGTCCGATGGGCTCCTTGAGCCCGTCAGATTAGTGTTGGATGGTCTCTCCGCCCGCCAACCATCCAACCGCCATCCTAATGCGGTGGTCTGGCATGGTCCGATGGCGGTGGGACCGCCACCGTTGGCCTGACAGTGGCAGTCCCACCGCCATCGTAATGAGGCCCATAGTATTGCCAAATCTTCAATGAGATTCTGGAGTGTTAGTATCAAGTGATAGTACATACTAAGTACCAAGGATGAGGCCTTACGTAAATCATCATAAGGGTGGGCTGCTTGGACTGCAGCCTGATTTCTCCAGCTGTTTGTAGCCCACCTTCACATAGAGCAAGCTGTCTGGAAGCTTCCACTTTGTGAAAGGATACCCTTTTTGGTTCCTGATATCCCATTAATGGTTTTTGACTACCGTAAGAATTGCAGTAAAAAGTCAAAACCACTGACATATATTCTTAAAAAAGTCTCACATAATTGGCTGTCCCTTCCATGCTCCCTTTTCCTTAAGAGTCAGAAGGAGTTACAAAAGGGACATTGTGGATTGCAAATCCATCGGAGACTCACACTGTTGCTTTTGTACAAGGTAAATTTGGGTTGCGTACTCACAAAGCGTGCAATTGTATGCACCACAGGTGATATTCGTGTAAAACCCTTTCGAACAACAATATTTCAGTGTTTGTTTGAGTCCTTCCAACTCAACATTTCCTCAGAGTTAGACTTGACCTCGGCTCAGTGTAATAAAGAGAGAAGGATACTTGTAAAGAATGTTCCTTTTACCTTTGTACAGACCCTATGGTAAGAATATTAATACAATTTAGGCCCAGCACAGCAAGAGGATCTCCTAAAGCGAGTCTTGAAGCAAAGATTCCAAGGGGAGACACTGCAGCCAGTTCAACTTTCAAGACGTGCAGAAGGATGTTGTATGCATCACAGGTGTGTAGCACCAATCTACAGCCCGCTCTTCATCCAACATTCATTAGGAAGTCCCAGAGTTGCAATAAATTATGATATTAATGCCGTTCCCAGTCCAGAACCTGTATGAAAAGGAATGACACAACAGAGGGCATGGGTTGGTGCTTATGAACGGTTGAGTATTAGGCGTTCAATGACTTTTGTTTACAAAAGGAAGTAGGAAATAAACACATTTTTTAAGGCTGATAGGTCAGGCTTTATCAAGAGATGCGAGGCAATGTATTGCATTGGTTTCTGCAGTATGCAGCCTTGTGTGACAAGTCCATTGGTCAGTTGGAGGGGTAGAATCAGAGACAACATTTTGGGACTCCACTTGGAGGGCACTGTGGCAGCTGTGGTGTCTCCACATGTGATCTCTGTGTCAGAAATCAAAAGTAAAGATGGTCAGGGGATTTCTACTATCAATTGGATCACCTGTCTGTGCCATTTGTGTATAAGATTGTACTGCAGAACAATGTGTCAATGGGATTATTGTGCTTAAAAATGTTTTAAAAAATCCCCCTCACGAAAAATACGCATTTTCCATTGATAATGTGTTTTCTTACAGCCTCTGCTTATGTCTTGATTAGTCAATGTCAGTACCTGAGACATCTGGGGTGCGAGTGGTGTGCATAGAAGTTAATTCTTAGTGTCACTTTTTAATCACTATTTTCAGTGGATCATGTTTAACCAATTTTGTTTTCCGTCACGTGAAATTGGGTTGCATCTCTCTGTCAAATATCTATGATTCCCTATGTTGGCATTTTAGATGAGGAAGCTGTACAAAGTTCATGCTAAAAAAATTGAGTCTCTCCATTTTTGGAACCTAGCCACCGCGATGCTTTATGAGTTGAGAATGAATTAATTCCAATAAAAAAATGGAAATGACTAAATCGGTGATATCACAGGGGAAACCTTCTTTCTTCTATTGTTCAAGCATGAAAATATATTGGCAGAAACATACTCAATTTTGTTAATAGTTTTCTGTCCAATGATAAGTGTTCACACATAGTGGCAAAGTTACAAATACACTTTTTCCTCATTCAACAGAGTAAATAAATTGCTAACGCGCCCTACCAGGAGCTTCATAGTGACTAGTTCAGCTAGTCTACTGAGACAATCCCATTATCAAAGCAGCAAAACCTTTAGGCATGGGACATTCCATACACATCCATTCCTTAAATTCAATATTCCACCATGTGAGGGAAAAAGGTGTCCCTTTACAGGACAAACGCCCTTGGATTTGTAAGACATAAATCCAACTTATTTTGTAATGCACACTGATGAATATACAACACTAATATTTGAGATGCATAGCCAACAAAACATATAGCCCACATACCCTTCCGAATATATACATTTTATTAACTTAGCCACTGTACTGAGACACACCCACTGGCACACTAGGAACACTCTCATGTATAGACCACTCCCAGAACATTCATTCCAAACATTCCACACCAAGGAGCTCACTAAAGGGATCAGTTAGCCTTCAGTGAGCCAGCTGTCATATGGCTCTTGTAGGGGAGGCACTGCCTTCACCACATCACCTCTTGCCAGCTGACTGAATCTCTAGTCGTCCTCATCTTTGCAGACATTTTTCTTTGAAATGTCCCCAGATCCATGGCGGGATCTGTTTCTTGATAAAAAAAAAAATGGTTGCTCTTTTGCAATGCATTGATGGCAAGGCAGACTTTTCCTTACTTATCGTATTTCCGAAAACAGACAACAATGAGCATTTCTGGTCATCCATGTCTGGAAGCTATATTTTCTATATACATTCTATTGCAATCTGTGGTTGCCTTTACCTTTATGAAACCTATTTTTTGATTCTTTGTACTCTTGTTGGCCTTAATGTTCAAAATGTACTTCTCTCAAGAATTGCTTATGCCTTTTCCGAATGTATCCAATTTTGCACAACTAATGCCTTAACATGGTAATTGCGATACTACCTCTGAGGAGTTCAAATAAAACTCTAAGGTCAAGTGTATTACATTAAAAAATGTACAAAACAGCAATGCTACCTTAGTTTAGTGAAACAAATATATGCTGCAGAAATGTTATTTCCCCTTATGCCTGTGAACTTCATACACCAGGTTACTTAATGCATGTTACAATTATGAAATAGCAGGTCTTCGGTAACTAATCTGCTAACATTCTACTGCGATTTCATTAAGTATGATAACTAGCTTCTCAAATTCCAATAAGCCATTAATTGGAGAAACACAACTTTAGAAACTCCAAGTTAATTAAATTGCCAGGGACTGTTAAATATAATAAGTCAGCAAACTAATAACAGTCTGTTGCTATTTAATTAACTTGTGATGATGTATTTACAGGTTAGTTAATGGTCTATTTCAGATACAAAGATTGCAGTGAAATTGCCCCTCCTGCTGTGCTGGAGTGTTATATTTAAAGTGAAAAGAAAGGAATTAGCAAACCGTAAAAGTGAAATACTTCAGTGCAGCCGACCAGTAGACAAAGGGTGGGCAGCAGCATTAACACGTTGTTATCCATCATGTGCCTTGTGGTTTTCTCTACTGAAGAAAAGAAAATATTGAACGTAGCCGGAAAGGGCCAGATTCACAAGCTTTTTATTTGCCTACGTGTGTCTTGGAATGCAGTATTTTGGGACAATAGTTTGCCCTGGCGATGGCTGCACTTTGAACACAGAACATTTGGCGTTATTTACAGGTAGGCGGATATAGGATGCACACCAAAACTTGGCAGATACCTTATTCATCCTACCTGAAGTGAGTAGAACCTCAGTGCTCTCTCTGTATAGGGAGGACGGGAAATACGACACTCTTTGGCTGATGTCCCACATCCACCAAACACTAACTAAAGCCCTTTGCAAGAGAAGACATTTTGTGGCTTATTTACAAGCCCCTTGCGCCGCCGGTGCGTCACTTTTAATATGGGAAAAAGTGATATACTGGCCGCACAAGGGGCTTGTAAATAAGCCCCTTTCTGTAATGTTAGGCATGAGAAGTGATTGCAGATGTGATTGCAGATGTACGTCTCATGAGGTGCTGCACATGGATGAGCAGGAAGAAAATAGCCATTGGCCCAAACTATCGGAATTTCGGCGCACACTCAGTGGCAGCTGATAAGTACAACTTAGAGGGGGCGGGGGGCCCAGACACACACATGCATTCTCACATCCATGCATTCACATGTAGACGCATACACATACACCCGTTCACAACACTCACTTACAAATATACATTCATTCAGACATCAAAGCACACACCAAAGTCAATAAAAACACACCACTTACCTGCTGCAGCTCTCAGTGAGGGAAGTCTCGGAGGAGCAGGAGTAGGGTGGGGTCAGAGAGAGCGCTGACCCCACACACTCTGTGACGAGGTACCAGTTATTGACACTCAGCCCTGTGCACTTTCTGGCTTAAACCTGAAGTGCCCAGGTATGAGGCAATCAGTGATGCTCCCTGTAGTGTCGCTGCGCCAATACAAATGACACAGACACTATTCTTAATAAGGGGAGCTTTATTCACGTGCACCCACTACCTTCCTATCTCTGCTCTAACTTCACTCGCCCCTCCTCTTCCGCCACCGGCTCTCCTCCCACCTCTTAGCCTCATGTGCCGGTCCTAGCGCCCAGCACATATCACAACATTACATCTTCCCCCTTCTTAAACAATTTTAACTATTTTAGATGTGTCCGTGCATGTCAGATTAAACGATAATATAAAACAACATAGTTACAGTTCTTCAATCAGGCGAACTGGTCTTCGATGAGTTCGTTGCGGCCGGAGATGGGCCTCTTGAGCTGCCCGTTCCCTTTCGTCAGGAGACGTGGAAGGTCGATGATCACTTACCGACTCAGGTGCATCTCCTGTTGCCACACTGTGAGGTGCAGTCAACGCTTCTCGGACATTGGGAGTGCATTTCTGAAAATGCGTCACGTTCCTTGTGATCCTCTTGTTCTCCGATGCAGCTGTAATCATGGTCCCTTTTTGTTTTGTCACCAGCAGTGGGCATGCATGATATCGACAGTCTGCTTTTCTCTGTTGTTCTTGTCGCACCAATACCCAGTCTCCCTCATGGATGGATGGCTGTGCAGCTTTTCTCCGTCGGTCTGCATATTCCTTCATCTTCTCCTTTTTCAGTTTGTCTGTGGCTGCTAATACTTCGTGCTCAGAGTCTTGAGACAAACCACTAGCTGCATCTTCCCAAGTTGGTATTCTGGTGCGCACGGTGCGACCCAACATTAATGTTGCCGGACATTTGCCTGTGGTAGTATGCGGTGTGGTTCGATAGGCACGTAATACTTCATTTAGAGCCACTTGCACATCACACTTTGAAAGTTCTGCCTGCTGGATGGTCTTCTTTAGAGTGGCCATAAATCTTTCCACCATTCCATTGGCCTGGGGCCACAAAGGAGTGGTCTTCCGGTGTCTGAAATTGAGGTGCTTGGCAAATTCAGCGAAGTCTTGCCCATTGAATGGTGGGCTATTATCTGTTTTTACTACCTTCGGTATGCCCCATGCTGCGAAAACCTCATCAACTACCGGTATAGTGGTGGTGGCTTTGGTTGACGTTATGAGGTGCGCAATTGGGAAGCGTGAGTTTTCATCTATTATGACCAGGATATACTTGCCAGATTGTAGCGGTCCAAAGAAGTCCACTGCGACATGATGCCACACGCCATCCGGCAGTTCAGACATTTGAAGCGGCACAGGTGGATCCTCTCGACTTACTAGCTGACACTGTGGGCAGTCTTTCAGTGTAAATTCCACCATCTGATCCAGCATAGGGAACCAGACCCATTCCCTCAGCGCTCTCTTCGTGGCTACAATACCTCTGTGCCCTTCATGCGCTAGGTTGATAACTCCTTGGTGCAACTGTTTCGGGATGATGATCCGTTTGTCTCTTAGTACAAGACCATCTGCGGTGATGGACAATTCATCCTTCACATGTCTGAAAGAGGACAGTTCCTGACTGCCAATCTGTTCACTCTGTCCGGATTCTTCCAAATGCCTCCAACTGTTTGTCTGAATGCGATGTTTTACATTTTGTAGTGTGGCATCTTCATTGGTAGCGTCAAGGATGGCCTCCAGAGGGACTGCTGGTGGTTTGGCTTGAGCCACTACAAAATGGATGTATTCCTCAGCTAATGATGGATTGGATTTGGACGTTGCCTTGGGATGTCGGGACATATAATCAGCAGGATTTGCAGCTTTTCCCGGCTTGTGGATGATAGTATAAGTATATTCTTGAAGGCGGATGCCCCAGCGCTCTATTCTAGGTGGCTTTTTGGCTCGGAGATTTCCAAAGATGGTTATCAGGGCCTGGTGATCCGTGATAAGTGTGAAGTGTTTCCCGTAGATGAAGATGTGAAAATGGTCGCAGGCCCAGACTACCGCCAGGCTTTCCTTTTCAGGCTGGGAGTAGGCTCTCTCTGTGTCCGTGAGACTCCAACTGGCATATGCTACAATATACCGTTGATCACTCTCTCTGTCATATCGAGCTAATATCGCTCCCAGTCCTATGGGACTCGCATCCACGGTAATTTCAGTTTTTCTTCTAGGATTGAAATATGCAAGATTGTTGGCAGATTCAACCGCAGCTTTGATTTCATGAAAGGCTTGATCACATCTCGTGGTCCATTGAAATGGGTGTCCTTGTTTGGTCAGCTTTCTCAGGGGGTAACTGATAGTGGCATAGTCCTTGATATAGCGTGCACAGTAGCTCACCATGCCTAAGAAGGAACGAACATCCCCCGCGTCTCGCGGCCTGGGGGTGTCATTCAGAGCGGCAATCATTTCTGGATCTGGTTTCATTCCGGCACCTGAGAAGATGTGTCCGAAGAATTTTAATGTGGATTTGTGGAATTCGCATTTGTCTTTATTTAAAGTGAGATTGGCCTCCAATAGAGCATGACAGACTCGGTCCAGCGCTGTGTCATGTTCTTGCATTGTTGCTCCATAGACTAGGATGTCGTCACTGTAGTTTAGAGTGTTGGGAATGTGATGAATTACCTTTCGGATGGCCTCCTGAAAAATCTCAGCGGCAGAAGAGACCCCAAAGCTGAGTCTTTTGTATCTGAACAGGCCTTGATGAGTCGAGAATGTGGTGATATATCTCGATTTTTCGTGAAGTTCCAACTGGTGATAGCCCTTTTTAAGGTCTAATTTGGAGAATATTTGCGCACCATTGAGTGACCCGATCATGTCGCTAATATGAGGCCCCGGGTGTCTTTCTCTTTCAATGGCGGTGTTGGGTGCCCTCATATCTACACAGAGGCGCACTTTGCCAGGTGAGCCCTTCTTAGGCACAACGACCACTGGAGAGACCCAGGGAGTGGGTCCTGATGTTCTCTCAATGATGTTGATCAAAAGGAAGGGACAGGTGGCTTTTTAAGGAGGTCCAGCATAAGGGCCCCGGGACACGGTTTGAACAAAAGAGTTATGCTGTTCCTACAAGATGTGAGCCAAAACCAAGGAAGAGGAGAACAACTGGACCCTGATGGTTCACAGTTGGGAATCCATTTGATTGGATTATATTGCCCTCACACACCTTCTCAGGTGTCATGCTTCATCATCGGGCTGCTCCTCGTCGGGTCGGCAGGTGCAATACCCGATGGGCTCCCTATAGTAGGGGCACTTTCTCGGAGATCTTTTTCCAATTGCCGATGGGTGAGGTGGGGGTGAGGGCGCTAGTGTGTGTAGATGAGGGTGTGAGTAAGTGAGTCTAAAATAGGGTTTGGAGTACTTCCGACAACAATTTTAATCAGGGGGTCCCGGTAGCAGTGGGTAGGTGTATAGACGACGTGCTAAAGGCATACAACACATGAGGAACCCCTCGTGTGTGAACCTACCGGGTACTGTGATACCTGGACATTCCTTGAATTTGGGGTAGTTCCAGTACTACCAGGTATCTGACTACTGAGTCATATGGTGATGTGAGTGTGCAACCACGTCATCGGTTTTAAGTTGTAGATAGAAATTCACCCCGGTCCTGATGAATCGCCCACAGAATGTCCAAGAGGCGTGAAACATGTTGACCCACCATCTATAAGAGCACCGCGACCTGAGACATAATACTCAGCCCAGCGCCTTATAGTTCTTGTTTTTAGTTAGGGTAGGAGACCCCCTGATTAAAATTGTTGTCGGAAGTACTCCAAACCCTATTTTAGACTCACTTAATCACACCCTCATCTACACACACTAGCGCCCTCACCCCCACCTCACCCATCGGCAATTCGAAAAAGATCTCCGAGAAAGTGCCCCTACTATAGGGAGCCCGTCGGGTATTGCACCTACCGACCCGACGAGGAGCAGCACGATGATGAAGCATGACACCTGAGAAGGTGTGTGAGGGCAATATAATCCAATTAAATGGATTCCCAACTGTGAACCATCAGGGTCCAGTTGTTCTCCTCTTCCTTGGTTTTGGCTCACATCTTGTAGGAACAGCATAACTCTTTTGTTCAAACCATTCTCTCAATGATGTCAGCCTGGAGAAGATCCTGCAGTTCCTCCTCTACAGACTGTTGAAGGTGAAATGGAATTTTCCTGTGATGTTGTGCTATAGGAGTCACACGTTCATTTATATGCAATCGAACTTGGCAATGAGCCATCTTTCCAAGTCCGGTGAATAACTTTGGAAACTTGTGAACTATGTCAGGTTCATCATCGACTTTATACAAAATTTCTACTAGTCGAAGTCGTTCCGCCGTGGGCAAGCTAAGAAGACAATCTGCTTCAGGACCATCAATGACATGAATGTGGGCCGGAATAGTTCTGTCCTTGTACGTGAGATTAGTCGGGAAGTGTCCTAAACAAGGAAGTGGTTTCTTTGACATCCAAGTGTATATCCGCACGTTGGCTTTATGCAAGTGTGGTGGTGGACTCATTTTCTTGTATTCTGCAACTGAAATATAGTTGAGAGATGCTCCACTATCCAGAACAAATTTGGCCAAGTGCGTGTCCATTTTAAGATCTAGTCGTGGGTATTTCTTCAACCGGTCCGGATCCGCAACCAGGCAGACGTACTCATCACTGTCTTGCGATATTGGTGACAGCGACCTCGACTCACGAGATTGTGATCGACGAGATCGATATGTCCCATGAGACTGACGGCTGGACTGTGAAGAACCAATGGAAGAATCTCTGTAGTCCCACACTGCTTTGGCATGATGGCGAGTGTTAGACTGTCTGGATTGTCTGTAATTGTCTCTGTGGGTGTCTTTGCGAGGAGCTCCGCAGACGTTCTCAAAGTGGTTGTCCCGGCCACACTTCCTGCATTTTTGGCCTAATGCAGGGCAGGTCTCCGTGTGAGGGAAGTCATATCCACAGCGATAGCATTTAAGTTGGCGCTCCTGTCGTTTATCAGTCCGGCTAGAACTGCGACGCCGACGACTTGTATAATGGGACTGAACTTTGGATCTGGATGATCGTTGCTTTGCAGGGGAAGACCTCTTGGTGTTGCGGGATTGGAGCCGAAATGCTTGTTCACGTTTTTTGCCTCTTCCAGCTTCCATTTTCTTGGCATGTTCTTCTGCCTGATCATGTACTCGCGTCATTTCTTTGATCTCATCCAGAGAGTAGCTTTTCTTTAGTAGACGTCTGCGTAACGACTCAGACTGGCATCCTTCTATGATTCGCAGGCGAAGGGCGTCTTCCGTCGAGAAAGAGTCAAATTCACAGTAGCGGGCCAAGCGTCGAAGTCGCGTGATGAAAGTACTCGTGGGCTCGTCTTTTTCTTGAGAAGCCAGATTGAATGTATATCTTTCATAGTCAATGTTCCGTTTGTGAAGACATTTTTTGTTTAGTGCGTCACACACATTGGCATAGGACGAAGCAGCGTCAGCCGGAAGCTCCTTTATAATCTGACCAACATCTTTCCCGATTAAATTGCGTAATGCAATCAGTTGCTGCTCCTCCTCGGTCACATGAGACCCTTTCATGAAGTCTTCAAAGTCTTCTAACCATTCCTGCCAGCGAAGGCCCATACCTCCCCCCGATATATGGACCAAGGGTTCCGGCGGGCGTAGAAAAGGGACTCCGAGCAAGCCAAGTCTGTGTCCACCCATTTGCGCTGTGGACGTAGGTGACTCCGGCCTGGTGCTGGCGCTAGCAGAGGCATGACTCTGTCTTGACGTTGGCGATCCAGACATCGCATCTGAATGTGGTGGAGCAAATGCTTTGTGATGGATAGTCGAACCACAGGAACCCTCACAGCGCCTACCACTCGGTTAAAAAAATGCCACCGTCAGCGCCACTCTTCAATTATGCTATAGGGTAGGGTCAATAGCAGGGCACCTATGAAAAGAGCAGTCCACCAGCTACTTGATATGTAGGTATTGCCACTCGCATCAATAAACATCAAGGGCAGGCGACCAGACGAGCTGGCAGTCCCATAAGTCCATTAATATGGCCTTTTAACGTAAGATAAGGCACCTGATAGCTCCTCTGACAGTCATGTGCCAATGCTTGTTGAAATTTTCAGCAGACGCCTGACCTCAAAATGGCCACCGGGCACTCCTCGCAGGGGATTGGTTGAGGCGCCTGACTTAAAAATGGCCGCCGGTGAAATCTCGCTCCTCGCGAGATTTCGGGCCTGATTCAATCAGAGGGAGTAGCAGCGCGGGAACAGACAGCCTCCAATACCTAGTAGGTGACGTCTTTAATCACCGGGCACAGCAGCGGACCCCGCACTCCTCCACAGATGGCACTTGAACACGGGCACTTGCAGCCCAGAGCACGCGACCGGGGTGGGCTCCCGGGTCGTGATCAGTAGACTGCGCCACCTCCTCTGCACACGCGACCGGGGTGGGCTCCCGGGTCGCGGCAACGCCGAATCTCCTCCCAGGATACACGCGACTGGAGTGGACTCCCAGTGCGCGGCGGCGGACTTCCCAGCTCTGAGGCAGCGGAGCGAACAGCAAACACAGCGGCGCACAACGCGACCGGGGTGGGCACCCGGTCCGCTACTCAGCACAGCTCTGAGGCAGCAGAGCACACGCCAGGATACAGGTAGGCAGGCAAAGTTTACGACCACCGTCGTCGCCAGTTGTAGTGTCGCTGCACCAATACAAATGACACAGACACTATTCTTTATTCATGTGCACCCACTACCTTCCTATCTCTGCTCTGCTCTAACTTCACTCGCCCCTCCTCTTCCGCCACCGGCTCTCCTCCCACCTCTTAGCCTCATGTGCCGGTCCTAGCGCCCAGCACATATCACAACATTACATCCCCACTCTTCACGAGGGGGAGGGCCTCAAGGACCTTTGAGGAGCTGAGGAGGTCACACCCACAGGAGCTGTGACATCCTTAGCCCAGCAAAGTTCAGCTCAGGCAGCTAGGAGACTGTGCATTTAGTGCATGTCTAGCTCCTGGCTGTCTGACCTTAAAATAGAGTGCTAATGTCAGGCTGGCCTTTATTCTGCCTCGCCGATACTCTTTATGTCCAAAAGGTGCAAGGGCATAGCCCCTCCGCCCTTAAGGATGGGCCGCTGCTGCGCACATTTATATGTGAAAAAATGAGACTCGCAAATGTGCAGCTGCTTTATCCTTAGCCCTAGGTCGCAAGTCACAAATTGAACTTGCAGCCAGTGTGAAGGCCCACGGATTCTGTGCTTGCCTATCTCCCCCATTCTTTTACACATAACAAAAGAGTGGGCACACATTCACTGCTTTGTTATGGATTGGTTGCCATAGGCCAGGTAGTAATTAATGATCATGGGTCCCTGCTCATGTCCCATGTCACCCATAGGAGCAGAAGCGACAGATAGGGACCTTGAGGTGCCCATTCCTGTTACATTTCCATCTTCAAAAGAGGGGTGGGAATTGACATCCATACCCTACCAATCATGTAACAGATGAGCAGTGGAAGATGAGTCTTTTGTATAGAAAGTGTATATTTCAACCTCCTTCCTCCATTGCACCTTCCGCTTTAGCGACCCTGCACTAAGCCAGGATTACAGTAAGAGACCTGAAAGTGCATCACAGCACATTCCAGTTCAATTTTGTATGAATTAAGGATGTCCTGGAATCTGCACATGCCACACCCATAGCCAACCCTTCCAGTAATAAAAGTTTAAGGGGACAAATGCGTGCCAGCAAAATAATGTCACATAAATCACATTTTCTTCATGAGCAAATTCCCTTTCTGCATTGAAGCATGCAAAAATGCCCCATTTTCCCTCATCTGTGTCAGGGTTGGTGAAACAGGGCTACTTCCTGGAGCTAACATGACCCTTAATGAAACAAAATAACAAGCTATATTTATCTGTAAACAGTAATTTGTAAATTATGCAGCATATTGCAAAACTGAAAATTCAAAGGTCGAGTTAGCTGAGAGTGAATGAATGCACCATAAATACGGTATTGTAGAAACTTTGCTTGTGTTTGCTGCCTAGTCACATACAGTATTATACCATACCATGACAGCAGAAATATTACCCAACGGCTGTCTGACTATGTACATATAAGATACCTCTAGCCACTGAGGGAGTGGATTAAGTGTATATCCTTATCTTGACTACTCCCTGTCCACAAGTGAGGGGCAGGTGCAGTATTTGCCTAGTCTTATTCAGTAGCGTAGCAAGGGGGGCGGTCCGGCCGGGGAGGCACGAGTTTTGGGGGCTCTTACCTTCAGCCGTCACGGGGTGGCAAGGACATGAATCGCCAGCTTACCCCCGCTCTTACATGCGCCCGCCGGTGGCAAACTCAGGGGCTGCCACGGGCGGCAAAACGTCTTGCTGCGCCACTGGTCCTATTATCTGACTCCATGCCATGAAACACCAACCTGGCTTTGGAAGACGTCCCAGCTTCCCTTGTTCCTTCATGCTATGATGATATAACCCATCTCTATCTGAAATGATCTATATCTGGTAGGTGGAACTCTTCTTCTTTCTCCTAAAAATGCTAATTGTAGGTAGAAAAAGATCACGTTTTAGGAATGCACAAAATGTACCTGATTGACTATCATGGGCAGTGCGCATAAGGAAACTGGCATCACAAGTGTGTCACTTGTATACATTCAAAAGTCGACCTAACATGAGCAAGTGGGAAGGCAAAGGTGTGGCATAGTTAAGCAACTTAATTTGCATATGCAAATTGGAAGTGTACATTGAGGGGTTAAGAACAGGCAGTGCCAATTAAGAAGATTGCCACAGGCAAGCTGCTCATTTTTGATGATTGCAAAAAGTGGATCAAATGATATGCACCCATTTTCCCTCATCTTGCACTAATGCTCCTCGAAGCCCACACAAAGATGCACGTTAAATGGATGGAAGCCACTAGCAGCTGCTTTCTAAGGAACTCCCTTGCAATCAGACTAATGAATCGCACCTGATACAAATGTTAAAAGCAATGAAAATATTAATCGCTAAAGTTAACTTTAACTAATGTTGCTAACAATAATCAAAAGGGGCGTTGTCTATCCATGTGCAACTTGCATACCTTTGTCTTGAATAGTATCTTCACCTGAACCAGCTGCTTTGAAATTTTCCCCACCATGAAAGTATCTGAACACAAGATTCACTTTTAGGTCATTAACAAATATTTTCATCTTACATTATGCATTCTATCCCTACTATACTATTCATACATTGACAAAAAAATGACATTTTGCACTTGCACGAATGCATGCATGGCACATTTTCTATGTAATTAAATGGCTCTGTAGGTCCGGACGTTATTGTATATGGGCCATCCATGTAGAAGTTAATAAGAAGTATGCTTTGCGTGGTTATGTATGTATGTAGGTATGTACACATTATTTCTATGGTGCAAACCTAGCCAAAAGGAAGGAGAGTGCTGAACACGATCTAAGGCCAGAAAAGAGTGCATGAGTGATAGGAGAGGTAGCTGGTAGTGGATTGTTAATTCCTTTTAATGTAGTGTTCTTTAAAGGGTGAGCCTTAGGGCCCGATTAGGATGTTGGGTGGACCGCCACCGACAGGCCTTCGGTCTATCTGTCAGATTACAATGCCGGCGGTCGGAGCAATTTGAGCTGGGGGAAAGACCGCCGCCTTCGACAGGCTCAAGGAGCCCATCGGGGTGGCGGTCGGAGCCTAATCCCTACAATGGGGGTGGTGCCTGCGGAGACACTGCCGTAGGGATTAGGATGTCCCTTTTCCCTCTGCCTTTACATGACGCTCTGACTGCCATGTAAAGGCAGACGGAAAGGGACATTGGGGGCCCCTAATAGGCTCCCCTTCCCCCGTGGCCTCCGCTATGAAGCCAGGGGAGCACATGTGGTGCCCCCAAAACAGCCATGCACCATGTGCCAGAAACCACTTGGTGCCTGGCACATGGTTCATGGATGTTTGATAACATGCCTTTTTCTTTTGCGGTTTGTGCTGCGACCCTTTTCCGGGACGTAGCGCAAGCTGCAATAGAAAAAGGCATGTTTTTGTCTGCCTGCATGGCGGTGGTATTGTAATTGGGCTGTCGGGACCGCCGACTCCTTGTCGGACAGTCCCGTGACCGAAACTATATCGCCATTGCAATAAGGTCGATAATTCTTTCCTAAACTGGAGCAGCGTTGGGTCCAGTTTAGGAAAAGGATGTCCCTTTTCCCTCTGCCTTTACATGACGCTCTGACCGCCATGTAAAGGCAGACGGAAAGGGATTTTGGGGGCCCCTAATAGGCTCCCCGTCCCCCGTGGCCTCCGCTATGGAGCCAGGGGAGCACATGTGGTGCCCCCAAAACAGCCATGCACCATGTGCCAGAAACCACTTGGTGCCTGGCACATGGTTAATGGATGTTTGATAACATGCCTTTTTCTTTTGCGGTTTGTGCTGCGACCCTTTTCCGGGACGTAGCGCAAGCTGCAATAGAAAAAGGCATGTTTTTGTCTGCCTGCATGGCGGTGGTATTGAAATTGGGCTGTCGGGACCGCCGACTCCTTGTCGGACAGTCCCGTGACCGAAACTATATCGCCATTGTAATAAGGTCGATAATTCTTTCCTAAACTGGAGCAGCGTTGGGTCGGTCCTGATGGATACAAGGCTTTTGTTCCCAATCCTGAGTGCATGCTTGGAAAAGGCCTGCAGCCTTGTTTTTTTTCTTTTCGAACTGTTTAATCTGCCATCTGATCGTGTCCTGGTTATGGGTGTGCTGAGAACCACCAGAGATGTTTTGGCTCTCCCTATGACTACAATGTCCACAATGTTATTATTTCTTTTTAAATTAACAAAGCACTATAGGTTTTATACATGGAAATGCAGATTTTCATGTGTATCTCTAGCCTAGAGGTTTTTCTCCCAGTGCAACAGTCCATTTAGTAACGGATAAGATTAAAGTGCAACTAAATGCACGATATTGTTTTTAAAAAGTTAGTAGAAGTAAAACTTCTTAACTTGCACATATATTTCTCTCCTTGCACCTCATAACACAGGTCGCTTTGGATATTTTTAAGGTCGAATTTGCAAGCTTGATCCAACTTTTTTGGCACTGAAGTTAAACGTGCAAATTGATTGGTGGGAAACTGTTCACATGGCTGCATTAAGATCTTAAGAGGCCCTAAGCACTTAAAAGACTTTGCTGCCCCCATACATATCTATTTTAAAATATAAACAATAATAAACCATAAAATAAAAAAAATATTTTCCGAAAGGAAACTAAACTTACAGTAAGATGGAAAATAATGTTTATTTTTGTATGCTTCCACTT
Organism: Calotriton arnoldi; assembly: GCA_963921515.1. Classification (NCBI taxonomy): domain Eukaryota; kingdom Metazoa; phylum Chordata; class Amphibia; order Caudata; family Salamandridae; genus Calotriton; species Calotriton arnoldi. The sequence continues at coordinate 115,342 of CAWUFW010009877.1, forward strand.
TCTTTATAGGTTCAGCTGCATCATTTGTAGTTTTGCACCATATGGTCCATTGTAAATCCAGCAATGGAGCATTTCTGTGGTGCCCCTTCCCCATGATGCCCTAAGCAATGTTTATTTTGCTTAATGGATAATCCAGCCCTGACTGTTCACAAAATATCTGAATACCCGCGAATCAAGGAGACTGTCTTGTTTCAGAAAATGTCCCTCATTTGTGGAATTTCTAACATGATCCTTAGTTCTATTTTCAAGAATTAACGTCCACAGGCTTTGATTTTGCGTTTGAGCTTGCAGAAACAATTCTAGCGCCACTAAATTTAATAGAGGCTGTTTAAACGCTTCGCGGGTCGGACCCTTTACTTGTGTATGACATTGGCACATGTCCCCCTAATAGGCGGTGCTCTGTTGCACATTATTTACTCTAGATTGAGAAGTTTTGACACTCATCTATTATGAGTGCGTCTTAGTTTTTCAAGAAGAGGAATTGTACAGTTCTGCTCTTGATATTCACTAAATTTCCACATATTTAAAGTTGTTTCTTCTTCCTGAAGCTTCTTTGCCTACCTTGCTAGCACTTAAGTTAAAACAAAGGGCCAGTACAGGTATTTTGGGAAAAAAGGTTGCTTGAGTAATATTATTCAGAGAGAACGGTATTATAAGGCTGCTTACTGAAATGTATGTGTACTATAAGAGAAGCTATGCAGGTTCGTTCTTGGTTTACTGTTGCCATTTGATGCCAGGATCCTTCTGAATTTTCCTACTTTGATCAGGCCAATGCACACATTGCTACACGGTTGATGTATGGGTGAAAACTCTCTTGCTTATTTCATCTCCCAGGGGAAACTGTCGGCCTCCTTTTTAGAGACATTGGGCCTGATTTAGAGTTTGGCAGATGTGTACTCCGTCACAAACATGAGGAATATCACGTCCACCTTATTGCTAGTGCATTATGCACTTGTTATAAGGCAGACATGCTATCCGTCACATTTGAAGGCGGGATAGGATACATTTTTATAGAAAGGAAATCTCTTATTTTTAATTTGCTGAAATTTAAAAAAAAAGAGCTTAAACTAGCAGTGGTACCAGCACTGCTAAGTAATTTTGTGCTAGCTGTTTTTGTTTAATAAATTTAGTGAAGCATTTCATCAGCACAGTCAGACAGATCAAAGTCAAGTCAAGCTCATAGTCTTATGAATGGACTGTCTCCCTAGGTGCACATGTATATGGAACCTTCATGTTAGCATATCCTGCAAGTTAAGAAACAGCCTATGTAAAGCACAATGATAGGACCCTTTTTGTTAAATATTGGTGCTAATACACTTTCAATTATTAGAGGAAATAAGCACCATATTATCCAATTTAGAGAAGAATTTTGACTCTGACCAAATGTTGACTTATCTTTGAAACATATACTATGCAAACTTTTTTATTTGCACAGGTTATGAGGCGTACTTTGTGAAATTAATGCAGGGGCCTGCTGCACTCCTTGCAGCCCCTCGAATGTTCCAAAAGTATGTTAATGGTGCCCCTGTCCCTACTTGAGGCCCAACGAAGAAGAGAAAAAAAACAAAGCCCTCACAAAGCATTATGAGGCACTCAAGGCCGGGAGCATAAATATTTTATTTGTAGGTCTCCTGCTGTGTGCTGCAGCATTTTTCCTTTTCATTTGTTCTTTGACCCTGTTGTCTGTGCCCACTGGACACCTGGGTGCTTCCAGAAATGGGGACAGCGTAGAGGGCAGACTCCCTCATTGCCCCGCCGGCCCACTGCACAGCCTATACTGTCCATGCCTTTGTGGGAGTTGATGTGTCCCTTTTCCTGCTCATGTCCTTGTGGGCAGGCTGCCGCTGTGTGCTGGCCTCCTCATTTCCCTCAGTCATTAGTGCAGGGAGCGGGATACAGCACAGAAGGGAGTGTGGTGGCGTTCCCTCTCCTACTCACGTTGGGGTCTGGGGATGAGGTCCCGGGCCACCTGCTTCTTCTCTAGCATCAGGCCACAGGTGATGGGGTCCCTGGGGCTGAATTCTGGCTTGGGGATGGGGGCTCCATGCCCACCCTGTTCTGAAAAACTATATAAATACTTGGCCAACCATGGGAGGATTTCAGGAATCGCAGAGGAATGCCATGCACTCTGCTTTTCAACAGGGGGATCAAAGGTCAAATCTTTGCAGGAACATAATTCTGGTGCTGATGGCCCACGCTTAATTATTCTAAGCTTGTTTTCCTCCTGGTGGTAAGCTCTAGCCACCATGAGTGTTTGCAACAGGCCTCCTGGTCTCTAAAGGGTGCATTTTGCTGGGAGCTGGATCAATTGGCTCCCTACGCTGGCCAGCTCCTCTCCTGGTGCTCCTATCTTGCTCTTTGCGACAACCTGCTTGCACTCCGAGGCCCAATGGCCACCGTGCTATCTTGCATGGCACCCAGGGGGCAGTGAAGTTCTCTTTTTCCCCCATCTGGTGCTCAGGGGGCATTAGGGGGCCAGCTGCACTGGCCCTGGAGAAATTCATCTTTTTCTAGGAGTCAACTGGTGACACATTCCTCAGCAGGGCATCAGGGTGGCTTTTCCTTGCAGCTGTCCATTATTCTGGTGTTGTCCCTGTCCAGCTCTAGGGTCTAGTTCTCCGTCTCTCCCTAGTGCAGGGGTTTATACGTGTGGGTGGAAAGGTCTAGATGCCCGGCAACCCAGGCCAAACTTATGATGCCACAACATGCCTCCAACCCTGCCTCAACCCTTCCTGTGCAACATTTCTGGGACACTTCAATATGGTAGCACCCTTCTATCCCTGGTCCGGGTTCCCTGTCCCCACCGTGAGGTATGGCTATGCTAACAGGCAAATCCTCCTTTGTGGTTACTCCTTGCATTTTCAAAATTGTAACCTAAAATCTGACTTCACCATTAAGACAGTTTTAAATTACAGTTCATTGGAGTGTAAATAGAATATCTCTATCTGCTACCCAGCTGAAATCAACATTTATTAAAGGTAATAAGGTAACCCAGTGTTAGTTAATGGGAAAGCTAGGCTTTTTAACAGTAAACAACAGCTTGAGGAGTTTTTCACTTTCAGGACATGTGAAATTTAAACACGTGGCCTACTTTTTAAATACCATTCATCCTCCCCTAGGGGTGGTTAGGGCCTACCTTAGGGGGTGACCTATAAGTACTAAAATGGAAGGTTTAGGCCAGGCAAAAGGTTTATTTTGCCAGATCGAAATGGTAGTTTCAAAATGCAACACAGGCTTCAGTGGCAGGCCTGAGATATGTTTTACAGTTCTACTTTAGTGGGTGGCACAATGAGTGCGGCTGCCCACTAGCACCATTTAATTTACAGGCACTGGGTACGTGGAGTGCCATTAACTAGGGATTTATAAGTAAATTAAATATCTCACTTAGGAATAGGCCAATATTACCATGTGTTAGGGAGAGAGTGCAAGCACTAATGCCAACAAAAACGAGTTCAGCAAAAATCGGTGAGTGATGCAAAATGTTTGGGGGGAATACCACTCCAAGGAAGTCAGGTCTAAAAGTATGTTACTATTCAAAATCTTGAAAAGTATGTTACTACACAAGTGCAGTTTGTGAGTACGGAAACTAATTAAAATTACTCAAAGGTGCAAGTTGCTTCTAAACTACAGTTTGTGAACAGCACTTTGTAGTAAGTTTTGTAGTGCTGCTGTAGTACTACAAATCATACTACAAAGTGCCGTTTGTAACTATAACTCGTGCCCCCACAATGCACAGTGTTGTTGTCAAACATGCAACTTCAACGGTTGCAATTATTTTATCAATTATATCATAGAACATGTCATAAGTTATGTAATATGTGAGGTCATATGCAGTGCATGGCGAGGGTGTGAATAATAGTTACTTTAGGGTACGAGTTACAGTTATTTGAGATATTTATAACTGGTGAATTTCAGTGGTTTTGTTGGGGAGAACGCGTCGGTGGGAAACTGACCTTGCTGCTATCCCTAACCTGGTCCCTGCACTTGCACTTTAGCCTCAGCCCCTGGAGGGGCTGCAACGAGTCAAAAAGCTGCCTGCGGTCCCGCGGCACGGGAGAACGCGTCAGTGGGAAACTGACCTTGCTGCTATCCCTAACCTGGTCCCTGCACTTGCACTTTAGCCTCAGCCCCTGGAGGGGCTGCAACGAGTCAAAAAGCTGCCTGCGGTCCCGCGGCGCGGGAGAACGCGTCGGTGGGAAACTGACCTTGCTGCTATCCCTAACCTGGTCCCTGCACTTGCACTTTAGCCTAGCCCCTGGAGGGGCTGCAACAAGTCAAAAAGCTGCCTGCGGTCCCGCGGCGCGGGACACGCGCGCGTGACGTGCCCGGGCGCGGCCCGGCCGAAGACCGGGCCAAGACGGGCCCGTCTTAGCCCGTCATAGCCTGACAGAGACTGGACTGGGCCACGGCTCTAACACCACAGGAAAAGGTACGGCGGGTTTAAGACCACTCGTATTCACAATTTATAAGGGGGGTCTATAAACTGTAATAAAGGAACATCTTGGACTTACAACATATATGTTGCAGCTGTTATACGGGTTTGTGTGGGTCTCGTGGGAAGTGAGCCAAGTGATAATTGAAAGGACTTAAGATCTTTCACACTGTTTGAGATATCATTAGGGTAAGGGTGTGATAATTATATAGTGGAATAGATGGGGAAGAGAAAGGCATCGAGTATGCAGAACACAAAGCATCAAAAAGTTGGTGCGCATCCCCGTCACACTTTGCTCAGTTACTTAACAGGAGCTATGGGGGCAATTGAGCGCCAGATTATAACAGTAGAGGAGGCTCTTAAACTGGGCCACTCAGGATGTTTAGGTAGCGAGGGCGACACCCTAAGTGCTCAACTATTAAGGGAAGGGTCTCAGCCATCTATAGTGACAACTATCAGCTCCCCAGGCCCTAATGGTTGTATAGTTAATATGCATGATAATATTTCAGGCAGTGAACAGGAGTCGGACATTCAACCCCCGATCAAGCGAGCAAGAAACCCGGATAGTTCTATTCATATTACAGGAGAGAATTGTAAAATTATTAGTGAGTCAACCCATAAAGCAAGAAAAAAGGTTAATAAGAAGGATATACCACCCGTAGTGAGAAAGAAAGGGGGCAAACCAAAACCAACTACAAATTTAAGTACTCAGAACGAGGTTATAAGTATAAAAGCAAAATTGGACGCACTGGATAAATTCCTTAGAGAAAATCTAAGTGGGTTATTACTTAAAATTGGTCTTATTGAAGAGGCACTAGTCAATAAGCTTGATAAAATGGAGCCTCCATGTCAGGTGTGCCCCGATAATTTAGGGAGTCTGGAACATCAAATTACCACAAGGGGGCACGACTTTACTCATCGGAGACTGGGGCAGCATGAGGAAATATTGCACGCGGCACAAAACGTGGTGCAACAAACCACTATGGATTGTGCGGTGGCACCTCTTCATAATATCCCCATTGTTTCCAACACGCTTACTCATAATCTAGTAACTGAAGGCCCTAATAATCTAGGTATAACGAATAAGGCAGAAAAAGTAGTATCACGTTTGGATCTACCACCGGAGGCCACTCCATACGTGGTGGTATTAACTAATGTTCCTAAACAACAAAACAGGGGGAAGAATCGTGGGAGACAATGAGGAATAAGTCGCTGCATTGGCTTGGTGTTAGGTCTGGCCTTACGGAGAGACTTTTGACGAGTTCAAGATGGTCAGAAGAGTGAGCTGGGTTGGGAAGGGGAGAAAGATTTTGTCGGGGATTGCGTGGTATTGACTTTTAAGACAACGCAGCTAGTGGAAATGATTTTGAGCAGAGCTGGTATCCAACGTACCCTGGGACAAAGTATTAACGTAGTTCCATTAGGATTTTTTTACCAGCCTATACCATACGCTGCCCCAAGAGATGTGGGACCCCAAATTCAGTACCACAAGAGTTGGTTTAATCTCCCAATCTATAATCGTTATGAGGCCCTGGTTAATCTTGATTCAGTGGTTTGACATCAATTGAGAGCATCCCCACAGCATGAAACCCCTCTTTCAGCAAGAGCTTCCCCCGCCTTGTGTATAACTGAGCCGACAATTAGTCTCGAGAACACTCTCCCACTAAACAATGCTATGCCAGTAGTTATGGAGAGTGATTATGTTATTGACTCCAACTCTCCGGTTGAGCCCACTCTCCCTCACACTATTTATCCTGATAGAACATCAATGAAGCGTGAAGAGGTAGGAGGCGGAAATCAAGACACAGGTTTGAGGGAGAATTGCCATATTTTATTTTGGAACGTAGCAGGTTTAAAAACCAAGGTGCCCAACACAATATGGTCTGACTTTGTGAACAAGTTTGACATCTTTAGCTTGCAGGAAACTTGGATGGTAGAGCCCGTACACATTAGTGGTTACAAAACTTATTTTACGCCAGCAGTTCCCTCATCACATGGAAGAGCGAAAGGTGGCCTTTGTACTTTTATTTCAAATTATCTGAATACAGGGAATATTGTTTTTAATGTTTCAAACCAATATTTTCAAATTATTAGCCTTCACATAGATCAAACCTTTGGAATAGCATTATTGAATTTTTATAATAATGCCCCCCCAGAGATGATTAAGGGATTGATGAGAAAATTGAGTAGTGAACTACATAATCTACAAACCGGCACAGTAAAGGAGATTTGTGTTATTTGGGGAGGGGACTTTAACTTACCTCTATGTCAGTATGTTAACAATGGGGTCTGTGGGATATCTTATGAAAAAGGTTCTAGTATTCTCCACTTTCCCCATACAACCTTTGGAGATCTGTTGAATGACATTATGTTTACATTTGACTTTGGGTTTGTTAATGATTTATGTGTCCCTGCGATCCCCTTTTGTCCTACTTTTAACGGACGAGGTACTTTTTCCACTATTGATTTTGTATTAGCACCACATAGATTTTCTGCTTATTTTAAAGATTTTACCACACATGATATCGCTCTGAGTGACCACTTTCCCATCAGTCTTGAATTAAAGTTAAATAATAAGTCAGTTGACAATAGAGGAAATTCAGATCATTTTGTGGAAAATATATCACTGAGTAGACAAAATGGTTATGCACTTAAATGGGAAAATGTGGATCAAGACGCTCTTATTAGTAAGGTGGTCACAAACTGTAAAGATATGTTTTTAACGTGTTTAGACGATAGATCATCGCACCAGGATATTTTCGAAAATGTTTATGTTATTTCAAATTTTATTAAAGAAACTCTTTATGTGAATACAACGAAAAAAAGTAAACAAAATAAGGGATGGTTTGATACAAGCTGTACAAAAGCCTACTCTAAGTTGAAAAATGCCCTTCATGCAAAGGTGAAAAATCGGGCTGATATTAGTGAAGCTAGATGTGAATACAAGAGAGCACAGAAAATAAGGAAGATGGCCCTAAAAGAGGAAGCCTGGCAAGCACTACGAGAGGCTTCGGTTAACAGGGACCCCTCAGCATTTTGGAAGGCAGTTAATGCTCCCTTTTTGGCGGATAAGGACAAAGCCACCATAGAGATTGCTATTACTGAACCAGAGTGGATTAAATATTATTCCAGTCTATATAACAACCCATTACTGGATGACCAGGAAACATTAGCGATCAGGGCTGACAATACGAAACTCATAACCCCCTCAGATCATCTGTTGCATTTTACATTAACTGAGGTGAACTCAGCCATTAATGCAAACCGGGGAGGGAAAGCGGCAGGACCAGATGGGGTTCCCGTTGACATTTTTAAATCCAACTTAGCACTTTGGGGACCACTTTTAACTCAGGTTTTTAATGCATGCGGTTCACAGGGCTTTTTATCTACCTGGTGCGACTCAATAATAGTACCCATTTTTAAAAAAGGGGACAGGGCAAATCCAGCATGTTACCGCCCGATCTCATTGCTGGATTCTACAGTGAAGATTGTAGGGCGAGTTCTATTAAACAGGTTGCAAGCTTGGGCTGAGGAACACTCAATACTAAGCGACCTGCAATATGGGTTTCGCAAAGGTTTGGGCACAATCGAACAGGGTTTAAACCTACACATTATTTTAGAAAAATATACTAAAGCAAAAAGAGAAAGATTGTACTTAACCTTTGTCGACTTAACCGCGGCATTCGATTGTGTCATACACGAGAAGCTGTGGGTGATTTTAGAAGGGCTGGGTGTTGATGTCTCAATAGTTATATTTTTGAGACAGTTGTATTCAGGGGCAAGGGCAGGGGTTCGCTATGGGAGGGGCGGCGAATGTACTAAACACTTTGGTGTGAGAAGAGGAGTCAGGCAAGGATGCATCCTTGCCCCGTTCCTCTTCTCACTTTATATAAATAACTTAGAAGCAGTTTTAGTAGAGGATTGCAAGGATTTACCAGTGACAGCCAATCGACCCATACCGGCACTCCTGTATGCGGACGATGCGGTCCTGATGACCCGCACACCGCTGAGTCTTCAAAGGGTTGTGGATGCTTTTATTAATTTTATGGCAAGCCTGGGACTAGTCGTCAACTGTTCAAAAACATTTACCATGAACTGCGGGGCAGGTCTAAAAAAGAAGACAAGGACCCTTTATATTGACTCAAAAGTCATAGAATGCACCAAGACTTTTTCCTATCTTGGGATCTTGTTTGATCATTTTGGAACATGGTGCCCCGCAATTAAAGCTAGAAGGCTGTTATTTATTAAATCACTGATGGCCCTTTCAAACTTTAGCAAAAAATTAGGTAGACGTGCCCCAGCAGAAATTCTACAGATATACAGGGCAAAATGCGTTTCGATTGCAACTTATGGAGCCGGAATTTGAGGTTTTATAGGGGTCAACCCTCTGCAGTGTGCAGAGAACATGTTTCTATGGTCCCTCTTGGCTGTTCCTGACAGTACTTCAACTTACATATGCCACCGAGAATTAGGCATCCCATATCTAGAGGATGTCATTAAAATACAGCCATTACTCCTGTGGCATAGAATATGGACTGCTGAAGAGACTGCCTTGAATCGGCTAATACTGAAGGATACCTTGACCTGTGATGGAGCTAGAAACATAAAGTGGCTGGAATAGGTTAAAACATTCGTGTCTAAAATAGGGCACTTAGAATACTATCTAGATCCAGATACTTTGCGAAATGTGTCCAGGAAAGAACTTAAAGTTACGTGTTTGCAATATCTGGAAGAGGCTAGAACCATAGCTGAACTTAAGAAACCAACGGTGCATGCACATTATAGGATTCTAGCGACCCCAACCATACAGTTTTATCTCGTTTTAACTTCTGGTGATTATGAAAGATTTTTGTTGACTCGTTTTAGATTGAGCATTTTACATCGATTGTTAAGCTTTCCTTCGCTAAATGACTGGTCTAGGGTATTGTGTAATTGCCCTTGTGATGATGTCTCGGTGCAATCGACGTTACATATTTTATTTTTTTGTACATTTTATACTATACCAAGAAGGAGATGGATTATCCAAATGCTTAAAAAATTCGGTTTTAAACAATGTCAACTTGCATATCTGAACTTACAACAGCTGGATGATGTTTTTATAATTCCCTCAGTGACTGCTTTCTTAAAGAATGTTTTTAAGGTGCGTAAATCAATTTTGATGTGATTCGGCTAATATTATGTAACCAGAATTTTAAATCTTTTTTAGCCATTTCAAAATATGTACTGTGCTTTTATGGTTAACTGTAATAGTTACCGAATAAAGAACTTTTGACTTTTGACAGTGGTTTTGTTAATTTGAAACTGTGTGATTTAACTGACATTTTCACCCAACTATAACATTATCATTTGCTTTTTTAAGTGAATTTCTAAGTTATTTTTTGCAAAGTAAGATATTAATACTATACCTAACCATAACATCCCTTTATTCTTTTTCAGTGAGTTTCTAGGGTTTTTTTTTTACTGTAAAGTAATATTTTATTACCATAAATAGTGCCAACCCCTCACTGCAGATGGCTTTTGGCCATGTCGGGTGTGAGGTTGGATGCAGGTCTTGGTCTGTGGCCAGGCCAGGCCCTGCACCCAACCTCCGGTGCCCAACCCCTGCCGTGCTCAGTGAGGGGTTTGGGCACAGGGCATTGAGCCCAAACATCTGGGGCATTGATGGCTGATTAGGTGATTGTACAATATAAAGGGTGTCATTTTAAGGTAGACCCACTGACCTTGTCAAAGGGTCAGAACACCAAAAAGTGGGCCTATTGGCTTTATGAAGGGATCAGCATATGAACATATGAATAGCAGACCTATTATCTTTGTCAAAATGTCACCAATAAATATAATTTAATATACATCATATACATTCACACATTGCAATGTTAAGTAGAAGTGATTGTCATATTTCTTTTTAATAAAGCCTGCTTTAAAAAATCAACATATCTTAAAGTCTTTCTTTTAACTTTTTTTCAGACCATAAAGTGTAGCTATAGAACTTACCACAAGGGGGCCCTGCACTCCAACTGAAGAGCACAGAGCTCCTACTTGGAGTGCTTCAAAAATATGGTATGCTCTCCTGAGGTCGAGGATTTAATGACCCAGAAGACTGCCGCAAACCATTTTTTTCCCACATGGGGAAAGTCACAGCGCCTTCATGGCGCTCAGTGTGGCCCCCCTGTGTAACATCACGGCAGAGTTGTGAACCTTGCCAGAAAAAAACATGCACACATTCAAATATAAACTAAAATACACACTCACAGACCCACTCAGGAACTTTTGCACCCACTAACTCACTCACTCAGAAGTTCATGAACCCACTCATAGACCTAGTCACTCACACACCCACTTCCAGACCCACGCAGACACACATTCACTCACCCAATGAGAGACTCATGCAGCCACTCACATACCCACTCAGACACTCATGTACCCACTCACAGACCCACTTGGATACTTAAGCACCCACTCACAAACACACTCAGAAACTCATGCACCCACTCACTGACCCATGCAGACACTCACGCACCCCCTCATAGACCTACTCAGAGACTCCTGAACCGACTCATAGACCCACTCAGAGACTCCTGCACCCACTCACATACCCACTCTAGCTGATGCATCAACTCACATACCCACTGAGAGACTCATATACCCACTCACAAACCCAGTCAGAAACTCATGTATCCACTCAAAGACCCACTCAGAGACTCCTGCACCCACTCACAGACCCACTCAGACACTCATGCACCCACTCACTCACTGACAGACCCATGCACCCACTCACATGCTCACTCAGACATTCACACACCCACTCACATACCCACTTAGACACTCACACAAACACTCATGCACCCACTCAAATGCCCACTGAGACACTCATGCATCCAAACACACATCCACTCAGTGACTCATACACTCACTCACAAACCCAGACAGAAACTCATGCACCCACTCACAGACCCATTCATAAATGTATGCACCCACTCAGAGACCCACTTAGACACTAACGTGCCCATTCACAGACTCAGTGAGACACTTGCGTGCCCACTCACAGACCCAGTGAGAGATTCATGCACCCACTCACAGACATTGATGCACCAACTCACAGACTCAGTCAGGCACTGATGCACTTATCCAGACACTTACGCAACCACTGAGAGATCTAGTTAGACACTGATGCCCCTTCAAACATGTCTCAGGCCTGCTTCCGTCTGAAGAACCTGTTTGTGCTGCTTTACTGGTAGATCAAATTGACATGTGGCTCCATCTGGTCAGCAGCCACTGAGAGTGAAATTCTCAGCAGCTCTGTATGCGCTTGGCTCTATCTGGTTAGCAGCCCCCAAGAGTTAGGGGTTACAGTTATGAAATAAAATTGAAAAAATCTTAGAAATTCACTATAAAAAACAACGGTCACAGGTATGTTATAGTTAGGAAATAGAATTTAAAAAGCCATAGAAATTCACTGAAAAAACCCAAGGTTACAGGAATGTTATAGTTAGGAAATAGCGTGTGTGAGTGGTTCTGTGGATGATGCCATCAGTGATGTCATTTGAGTTGTCATCAGTGATGTCACTGACCATGTCATGAGTGATGTATTCTGTGAGGTCATAAGCAGTGTATTGTGGGGGCTTAAGTTATAGTTAGCTCAGGTAACTATAACTGCTGAATTTCACTGGTTTTATGAGTGAAATCTGAGCTTAACTATAATGTCCCTGTAACCTTTGTTTTTTCAGTGAATATATATATATATATATATATATATATATATATATATATATATATATATATATATATATATATATATATATATATATATATATATATATATATATATATATATATATTATCTACTGGCAGTCGCCAGTAGATAGTTATAGTTAGGACCTATTATCCATAGGAAATCTGTAACATTCTATTCCCAATAACTTTGGCGTCGTTTGACGAATCATCGTGAAATTTTCAAAACTAGTGGGGCGCTCCGGTCCGCTCCTGTCTTGAAAGTTTCGGGGTGATTCATCAAGCGGGGGCAGAGAAAAAAGGGGGTGCCAAAACGTGTTTTCTCCATGTTAATTCCCATAGGAAATTTTAGCCACGGCTACAGCTCTGAACTGCTGAACGGAATTACACCAAATTTGGCAAAAAGGTAGCGCTTGGTTCAGAAAGCGACCTTTTTTTAAATGGTGTAAATCCGTTCAGTAGTTGCGGAGAAATTCAAAAAATAAGAGTGAAAAAATCAATTTCCCAAAGGAAACTTTATGCAAGGCTACAGCAAAACTGCTGAACGGAATTACACCAAATTTGGCAAAAAGGTAGTGCTTGGTTCAGAAAGCACCCTTTTTAAAAATGGTGTAAATCCGTTCAGTAGTTGCTGAGAAAATCCAAAATAAAAGTTTTGATATCTATGGCCGCGGTGGATCTGCGCACCCTCCCGACCACGAGCTGCATGCTAATTGGCTGTCAACACTCCAAACCAGGAAGTGTTGGCAGCCATCTTGTTCCAACAAGTGCGCAAAATGCAAAAAATGCGCTGGGTGCGCGTATCCTGCCGATAAAAAAAAAAACCGAAGCGCAGGCTCCCACGCTTCGTGGTTAATTGGCCCCCGGGTGGGCCAAGTCCCGGGGGCATGCGGGGGGTTAATAATAATTATATGGGGGGCCTCTAAGGCCCCCCCAAGCCCCGGGGACCGCCACCTCCCCGGGGCACTAAAAAAAATGCAAATTTGGGGGTCCGGAACGGACCCCCGAGCCCCCGGGACCACCACCTCCCGGGGGCTGTGCAAGTGAAGGGAGGGGGGCCGCGTGGTCCCCTCCTGGAGCCCTTGATGGCCCTGGGGACTGCCACCCCCCAGGGCCGGCTCCTGCAGTGTCCCGGGATGCATACCCCCGGGACACTGTAGTTTGCTATGACAGGACGGGAGCCTCGCGGCTCTCGTCCTGTCATAGCAAACTGCTTTGGTTTTGGAACAGAGAGCAGGAAACCTGCCTCTCTTCCAAAAACCAAGCAGATTGCTTTCCACACGGGGAGCTGCATCTTAGCAGCTCCCCATGTGGAAAAGCAATGCCGGCTCCCGCAGGACGCGGGGAGCCGACAGGACCGTGGGGGCATTGGGGACGCCCCCACGGTCCCCAACGGAGTGGGCCAGCCCCGGGGATGGGGTCCCCGGGGCTAGTAGTGGCCCGGGAGGGGGGCCACAAAGCCCCCCTCCCCATAATTAAAACATTAAAAAAAAATTTTTAAAAAGGCCGCCCCGGGGGATGGGGTCCCCAGGGCCAGTAGAGGCCTCAGGAGGGGGGCCACGCAGCCCCCCTCCATAAACAAAAATATATATTTGGCCATGCCCCGGGGGATGGGGTCCCCGGGGCCAGAATTGGCCACGGGATGGGGTCCCCGGGGCCCAAAAAAAGTAAAAAGAAGAGGGGCCACACAGCCCCCCTTCCAAAAAACAAAAATACACGCGATCGTGCCGAGGCTCCCCCCCCTCCCAGCAACACTCTGCAAACGCACCCTGTGGCGTGTTTTAAGTTGGGAAATGAATTCCCCTTCAATACTGGGGGTCCCTGGTGGCCAACTAGCCCACCAGGAACCTCCAGTATGCGCCAGGGGGCTGCGTTGCAGAGAGGTGGTCCAGGCCATGCCCCTTTTTAAACCTCTCTGCAACTCAGCTCTGTGGCGCTTACTGGAGGTAGAGCTGCATCTTAGCAGCTCCCCATGTGGAAAAGCAATGCCGGCTCCCGCAGGACGCGGGGAGCTGACAGGACCGTGGGGGCATTGGGGACGCCCCCACGGTCCCCAATGGAGTGGGCCAGCCCCGGGGATGGGGTCCCCGGGGCTAGTAGTGGCCCGGGAGGGGGGCCACGCGGCCCCCCTCCCCATAATTAAAACATTAAAAAAAAAAAAAAAAAATAAAGGCCGCCCCGGGGGATGGGGTCCCCAGGGCCAGTAGAGGCCTCAGGAGTGGGGCCACGCAGCCCCCCTCCATAAACAAAAATATATATTTGGCCATGCCCCGGGGGATGGGGTCCCCGGGGCCAGATTTGGCCACGGGATGGGGTCCCCGGGGCCCAAAAAAAGTAAAAAGAAGAGGGGCCACACAGCCCCCCTTCCAAAAAACAAAAAAACACGCGATCGTGCCAAGGCTCCCCCCCCTCCCAGCAACACTCTGCAAACGCACCCTGTGGCATGTTTTAAGTTGGGAAATGAATTCCCCTTCAATACTGGGGGTCCCTGGTGGCCAACTAGCCCACCAGGAACCTCCAGTATGCGCCAGGGGCTGCGTTGCAGAAAGGTGGTCCAGGCCATGCCCCTTTTACACCTCTCTGCAACGCAGCTCTGTGGCGCTTACTGGAGGTACCTGGTGGGCTAGTTGGACCCCAGGGACCCTCAGGATTCAAGGGACTTAATCCCCCAACTTAAAACGTGCCACGGGGCGCGTTTGCACAGTGGTGAAGGGAGGGGCGGGGCTTCAGGTGACATGTGTGCAAACAGGCCCCGTGGCGCGTTTTAAGATGGGGAATTAAATCCCCTTCAATCCTGAGGGTCCCTGGGGGCCAACTAGCCCACCAGGTACCTCCAGTAAGTGCCACGGAGCTGCGTTGCAGAGTGTTGTAAAAAGGGGCGTGGCCTCTGAACACCTCTCTACAATGCAGCTCTCTGGCGCATACTGGAGGTATCTGGTGGGCTAGTTGGCCCCTAGGGTCCCTCGGGATTGAGGAGGAATTAATTCTCCAACTTAAAACGCGCCACAGGGCGTGTTTGCAGACATGTCACCTCAGGCCCCACCCCTTCCTTCACCATTGTGCAAATATTCCTCTAAAATCAGCCGAACAACGAATTACGATTTACTCACCTGTTATCAGGAGAGACCTCAGTGCTGCATCTTTGAGCCCAGTACTGATCCTGAAAAGTAATTCTAACCGTACTTACCAGTAACTTGGATTTCCTTCCATAGGCTAACATTGACTGGTTTCACTTGGAAATTCTTCTAAGTGTGGAGTTTTGGAACTTTATAATATTCCTCTAAAATCAGCCGAACTACGAATTCCGATTTACTCACCTGTTATCAGGAGAGACCTCAGTGCTGCATCTTTGAGCCCAGTACTGATCCTGAAAAGGAATTTTAACCGTACTTACCAGTAACTTGAATTTCCTTCCATAGGATATCATTGCTTGCTTTTTGCTGAAAAAGTTTGTGTCGATTTTTGAAACATACAAATATTCCTCTAAAATCAGCCTAACTACGAATTCCGATTTACTCACCTGTTATCAGGAGAGACCTCAGTGCTGCATCTTTGAGCCCAGTACAGATCCTGAAAAGTAATTCTAACCGTACTTACCAGTAACTTGAATTTCCTTCCATAGGCTAACATTGACTGGTTTCACTTGGAAATTCTTCTAAGTGTGGAGTTTTGGAACTTTACAATATTCCTCTAAAATCAGCCGAACTACGAATTCCGATTTACTCACCTGTTATCAGGAGAGACCTCAGTGCTGCATCTTTGAGCCCAGTACTGATCCTGAAAAGGAATTTTAACCGTACTTACCAGTAACTTCAATTTCTTTCCATAGGATATCATTGCCTGCTTTTTGCTGAAAAAGTTTGTGTCGATTTTTGAAACATACAAATATTCCTCTAAAGTCAGCCGAACTACGAATTCCGATTTACTCACCTGTTATCAGGAGAGACCTCAGTGCTGCATCTTTGAGCCCAGTACAGATCCTGAAAAGTAATTCTAACCGTACTTACCAGTAACTTGTATTTCCTTCCATAGGAATCCATTGTCTGGTTTTCAGCAGAAAAGTTTCAAAGTGGCGATTTTCACAAACTACAAATATTCCTTAAAAATCGCCTGTATGACTTAAACGCATTCTTTCAACTGTTTACAGGAGATGCACCAGTGCTGGATCCAGGATCCACCACTGAGTAAGAAAAAGTAACGATAACACTACTTACCTGCTAAGTTTTTTTCCTCCCATAGTATAACATTGGTGATTCTATGTGAAAAAGTTTCTAAGTGTCAACTTTTAAAATACAATAATATTCCTTAAAAATCACTACTGTAACCGAAACGCTTTTACTCAACTGTTTACAGGAGATGTCCCAGGACTGAATCTAGGATCCAGTCCTGTGGTTAGAAAAGTAATCCATAAAGTAACTAATTGCATTTAACTAGAAATTCCCATTGAGCTCAATGTTGCATTGTGTTTGAAATTGTGTTGCCCATTGCAACAACTGTAACTACTGTACTTAAGTCTATTGCCTATTTGCAAAGTATTTAAACTAAAGTAATTCATTCTGAGAAACTATATTTTGTAATGTAATGTATAATGAAATTACAATGTAATTTAAAAAATAAAATATCTAAAAATAAATAGTTTAAAAAAATGTAGTAAATCAGTATAAAAAAATAAAGATAACAATTAATACATTTAAAAATTGTCATTTACAAAACCTTTGAAATTCACTGAAAAAAACCATAGGTTTCAGACATGTTATAGTTAGGTATTAGCATTTAAAAAACCTTTGAAATTCACTGAAAAAACCATAGGTTTCAGGCACGTTATAGTTAGAAATTAGCATTTAAAAAACCTTACAAATTCACTGAAAAAACCATAGGTTTTAGGGACAGTTATAGTTAGTTGGACATTGCACTCGTACAAAACCCGTGAAATTCCCCGTTATAGTTAGTTCAGCTAACTATAACTCGCGCCCCGCAATGCACTGCTGATGACGTCACATATTACATCACTCATGACATGGTCAGTGACATCACTGATGACATCACTGATGACATCTCAAATTACATCACTTATGACATCATCCAGTGACTGTGTGTTTCTGTAAAGTTTAAATATGTTTAATATATATAGGGAAAGGCGTATTGAAGAATGAGTGGGTGTATAATTGTCTGAATGGATGATTTAGTAGGTGCGTGACTGACTCTATAAGTGAGTGATTAAACGTATCTTACTGAATGCATGGGTTAGTGACTAAACTGGGTGAATGTCTGTATCCGTCTGTCTGTTGCTGTGTAAGTGGCTGCATGGGTTTCTGAATAGCTACATGAGTGTCTATATGAGTTATTGATTGGTTGTCTGAGAATCTGTATGGGTGCCTGAGTGTTTGTGTGGGTGGGGTGTGTGCGACTCTGTGCATAGATGTGTGAGTGGGTGATTCACTGGGTGGATGGTTTCAAGAGTGCATCTGTGATAGACTGTATGGGTGGCTAAGTGTGTGTAAGAGTGTGTTAGTGAGTGAATGTATGTCCCAGTTGTACATGTGTGAGTAACTACATATGTGAAAGGCAGTATATATGTGTGTTGGAGTATATAAATAGCTATAAGCGAGAGTGTGTGATTGTGAGAGTGACTGTATGGATGAGTGTGTGCTTGTATCAGTGATTGTATAAGAGCGTAAGAATGTGCTAGTATTTGTATGAGTAAGTGAGCTGGTGTGTGTATAACTGTATAGGTGAGTAAATGGCAGTGTGTTTAATTATTTGCATGACTGACTAGGTGTGTGAGTACCTCTATGGATGAGTGGCGGTGTTTGAGTGTCTATATAGGAGTATGAGTGCATATGATAGTCCTGTACTGAGTGACCATAAGTATGAGTGACTGTACGGGTGAGTGAGTGGATGTGTGTGTAGACCTAAGAATCAGTGAGTGGGTATGTAGTTATTGGTGTTGGAGTGTCTATGGTTTTGAGAATGGCAGTCTGTAATTTAGAGTGGGTGTATCAAAAGTTATATTAGGGTGTGAGAAGATGCATCAAATTATCACATGGATGATGTCATCAGTGATGTCATCAGTGATGTCATCAGTGATGTCATTTGAGATGTCATCAGTGATGTCACTGACCATGTCATGAGTGATGTAATATGTGACGTCATCAGCAGTGCATTGCGGGGGCGCGAGTTATAGTTAGCTGAGCTAACTATAACGGGGGAATTTCATGGGTTTTGTACGAGTGCAATGTCCAACTAACTATAACTGTCCCTAAAACCTAGGGTTTTTTCAGTGAATTTGTAAGGTTTTTTAAATGCTAATTTCTAACTATAACGTGCCTGAAACCTATGGTTTTTTCAGTGAATTATATATATATATATATATATATATAATTTGTGAGTCTAATACAAATTTTGATCATGCCTAGTTTGAAGCATGGTGTCATAATTATCAATCAGAGGAAATCATGCAATAGTCAGTTATAAGCAACTCAAAATAACACCAAGAAATGTGATTATTAACACGCTTTCTATGGGCATTCACCATTTTAGCATGAGCAGTCTGTGAATTTGAGCTTCAGTGACACGCTCTTTGTACAATCAACAGCATAAATGTTTAAGCGTCTCGCTAAGGCTAATGGAAGCAATATCCAAGCTTCCATTGCCAAGAAAATAAATGGTCCGATTGGGATACTAGGGCCTTAGAAGCTTTCTAAATGCACACATTTTTCTCCTCCTGGCACCTACACACTTTTAATTGGAAAGCATCTACACTTCACAAATCATTAACCACAACATGTCACAAAATCTTTAATTGAGGACATTTACCACCACGATGTGGGATGTGTGGGTTAGATGGAGCATATATCCTTTATTTTCCATGATCATGTGTCACTGCACTGAGCCAGCATTTGCATCGTGCATCACACACTTTGCCCCTCAAGTGCCATTAAAAAGTTTTGGTTGAGAGTTTTCAAAAATAGAATGAAGATGGCAATATGTTTTTTTCTTGTAAATTTTCATCAAATGTGTCCCGTGAAATGTTCAGCCTGTATATGCATTCTCTAATATAACAATATAAAAATATAAAAATATGTATATAAACACATTTATTTTACTATTAGTGCACGAACAGGTACTTTATTTATTATGTTAGTGCTACAGAAACCTACACAAAAATACCCATTCACACACACGTGGGGTGCAGTACTAATAATTTAAGTATTTTATGTTTTCCAAAATCTTGTATTTTTTGTGAATTCACAACTTCTACATTTGTAAAATTTAATGATGCTTTTTTATTGTCTGAATTAGGATGAAAAAGATAGTCAGTGAAGTAGCATAATTTTGGCTCCATCCTTCTACGTTTGGCTTGGATATAGATATAGTTATATTTATTTATATTTACATTTTACCTTATGTACTCATGTGACACAATAATACTAATGAGATAAGGTGCACCAAAGGTATAGAAGTGCATCTATTGTGTTTTTTGACATATGTGTGTGCATATTACATTTTTCTTTTCAAAAACATCTGGATTGCAGATTCTAATCTTCTATAGGTTTAGATTGTAAGGTGGACCGCTAAAATGCATTTAATGCAGTGCATTAGTTAGGGATTATTGAGAAAGAATCACGTGTTTAATGCTTTCTTTATAAATTGTGACCAGTTGTCATTTTTGTTAAAATTACATGTATTCGTTATTTTGCCACATATAAGAGTCCCTTGCTCACTGTGCCACTGGATTCAAGCTAGCCTGGCTGAAGAAGGGTGACATACCCTGAAACCGGTCCCAGGATGCTTGTTTCTGGTCCAGGGAGGACCTGGCCTGGCAGTTCGGTCTGGACTGTTCCCATGGGGCACAGGGTCAAGACTGATTTGCATATGGCTGGGTCCAAACTGGGGTGGCGTAGTGGGCAAAAGAACGATGGATTTAACCCAGATCTTTTGACTGGGCGAGAATGTTTGTATTGTCAGCATTCCAGCCATCATTTGTTTGCTGTAACACTTTTCGCCCTAAGTGGCATGGGTATGCCCAGACGTGGGTCCCTTGCTCACTGTGCCACTGGATTCAAGCTAGCCTGGCTGAAGAAAGGTGACATACCCTGAAACCGGTCCCAGGATGCTTGTTTCTGGTCCAGGGAGGACCTCGCCTGGCAGTTCGGTCTGGACTGTTCCCATGGGGCACAGGGTCAAGACTGATTTGCATATGGCTGGGTCCAAACTGGGGTGGCGTAGTGGGCAAAAGAACGATGGATTTAACCCAGATCTATTGACTGGGGGAGAATGTTTGCATTGTCAGCATTCCATCCATCATTTGTTTGCTGTAACACTTTTCGACCTAAGTGGCATGGGTATGCCCAGACGTGGGTCCCTTGCTCACTGTGCCACTGGATTCAAGCTAGCCTGGCTGAAGAAGGGTGACATACCCTGAAACCGGTCCAGGATGCTTGTTTCTGGTCCAGGGAGGACCTGGCCTGGCAGTTCGGTCTGGACTGTTCCCATGGGGCACAGGGTCAAGACTGATTTGCATATGGCTGGGTCCAAACTGGGGTGGCGTAGTGGGCAAAAGAACGATGGATTTAACCCAGATCTTTTGACTGGGGGAGAATGTTTGCATTGTCAGCATTCCGTCCATCATTTGTTTGCTGTAACACTTTTCGCCCTAAGTGGCATGGGTATGCCCAGACGTGGGTCCCTTGCTCACTGTGCCACTGGATTCAAGCTAGCCTGGCTGAAGAAGGGTGACATACCCTGAAACCGGTCCCACGATGCTTGTTTCTGGTCCAGGGAGGACCTGGCCTGGCAGTTCGGTCTGGACTGTTCCCATGGGGCACAGGGTCAAGACTGATTTGCATATGGCTGGGTCCAAACTGGGGTGGCGTAGTGGGCAAAAGAACGATGGATTTAACCCAGATCTTTTGACTGGGGGAGAATGTTTGCATTGTCAGCATTCCGTCCATCATTTGTTTGCTGTAACACATATAAGAGTACAGCACGATATAGCTTGATTCATTATTAAAGTATATAGGTTGTAGAACTAATATGCATTTAAGGAGACACAATTGTGGGCCTTAAGCTTGCAGTCGAGACATTTAACATTAACGTTCAAGTTGTTTTTCTGCATGTTTTTCTCCTATACAGGTGCAGACCAAAGGCATCCATTAGTTAGTGAAAAGCACATTGTATGTCAGAACTAGAGAAGCGAGGAAGAGCTGGCAAGGTCAAATGATTTTAATGCAAAAGAAAGGGAGTGTTACCAGTTGGTACTATCAGACAAAAGGAGAAACTTAGTACGCTTTGGAAGAAGAATTGAATATGGAAATAGTGTTCAAGGTGCCAAGTTCTTTTCTGTGAACTGGAAAATATATTATGATATGTATGAGGTCATGTTTTCTCGAATGTTCTTTGCGCATTTTAATTAGTGAACCCACCTTGGGTTCAGTAAGATTCTATTTAGTCCTGGAGAAGTACCGACCTATCTTGTCATCTTTGATTGTGTGGCTTCATGCTGTACATGACTCCTTACTTACAGAACTGATACAAAGCTTCTGATGCTGACACCTTTCTTGCTACCTTGCTTCATTAGGGTTCCCCTATTCTTAGGTTAGTGTTGGGTTTAGTAGATGCTGCAAATCTTTTCCATGTATGGGGAGAAGAATCAAAACCATTTGACGAGTTATCAAATTCTTTTCCGTATTTTCTGTATCGCAGCTACTGAGATCCTCATATGTTCTTTGCTGTTGAGGACCAATATTGTAAGACGCTTTGGTCTCCCTTTGGTTATTTTATACTTTTACACTATGTTTTTGAGATTGATATATATCCATCAGGCTTTGAGTTTGTAATTATTCTTTTTGACTTCAAGTTACTGACTCAGACTTTTATTGTGTGGTCCTGATGATCAGACTGTATTTTAAGATTTAAATTGTCGTTAACGCCTCTTCTTCTCAGGCTACTACAAAGGTCTTTTGACCAGAGTTGAATTGGAGGAAACGGCCCAGAGCGTTCTCATCAGTCATGTTTGTCCTAAAACCACACAAGTGCTAAGAGCACTCAGATCATTATATATCAAGGCTTGGAAAAAATGGGTAGGGCACTCCTGGTCATTACTCAGTCAGAGACCAAAAAAGGGCAGTGAGTTAGTGCCCAGCCGGGGCCTTTTATTTGTAAAGCCTTGACACAGAGTTCCTCTGTCACCCTACGTTTTGTCACCTTGATCTCCTTGTTTCATAATGCAGGGCTTCTATCTGATGTGGAACAGGATATTTTATCTCTTTTTCTGGCCTCTATGTTCACAATGAAGGAATATATTATGGGTTGTACAAGTAGAGTGCCTCCCACTTGTCTGTAAATGACTCTGTTTCAATGAGGTCAGAGGAGCAATCCATAGTGAAGATCTGGGTGTATTTTATTATTTTATTTGCTAAAATACATACCCTATCATCCGAGCAAGGCTGAAGGCCATGTGAACATGACAAACATAAAAAACTAAGCACTTTCTGGTGTCACGTAGGGGAACCAATACTAAGGATATTAGGAAATAAACGAGAAGCTGTCACAAGCATTTTCACTGGAGTATTTTGACAGTTCAACAAAGCTGAAAGTAGTGAGCAAACACAATTATCTGTATTTATGGAGCACTCTCTCAGACCCATACCGTCCTGCCGGGTCAACAATATTTTAAGAAAAATATTGTCACCCCCCCCACGATTACCCATACAGAGGCCAGGTTGTAACATTGCTGAATAGTTCATAAGAAAATAACATTCCTAGGCAACAATGGACTTAGTGAATATCAAGTCCTAAACATGACACATTATTAATCAAATAGATGTACGGAATAAAAAACTTGAGTGAAATCGCCCTGAAGATTGGCTGATGCAGATGCTAATTCGCAGCTTTAAGTCTGATCACGGAATCCTGATAATGGCTGGTATGGCTATAACTTCTGAAAATCCAAGTTTGTAATAAATCGAGCATGAAAGGTGCTTGAGTTCAAGTCACCGAAAAACGGCAATTTATACAGAAAGGAACCACGTATATGTCCTGTAGCTGTATTGATTCGTATCTGGATATCAAATTCAGGTCTTGAATTTTAGATGTAAAAAATGATATACTAAAAAAAGCTGCTGTGAATAGCGCCGTGCGACCCTCTCTGGACCAGTTCACAGAAAAGAACTTGGCACCTTGAACACTATTTCCATATTCAATTCTTCTTCCAAAGCGTACTAAGTTTCTCCTTTTGTCTGATAGTACCAACTGGTAACACTCCCTTTCTTTTTCATTAAAATCATTTGACCTTGCCAGCTCTTCCTCGCTTCTCTAGTTCTGACATACAATGTGCTTTTCACTAACTAATGGATGCCTTTGGTCTGCACCTGTATAGGAGAAAAACATGCAGAAAAACAACTTGCACGTTAATGTTAAATGTCTCGACTGCAAGCTTAAGGCCCACAATTGTGTCTCCTTAAATGCATATTAGTTCTACAACCTATATACTTTAATAATGAATCAAGCTATATCGTGCTGTACTCTTATATGTGTTACAGCAAACAAATGATGGACGGAATGCTGACAATGCAAACATTCTCCCCCAGTCAAAAGATCTGGGACCAGAGAGGGTCGCACGGCGCTATTCACGGAAGCTTTTTTTAGTTTATCATTTTTTACATCTAAAATTCAAGACCTGAATTTGATATCCAGATACGAATCAATACAGCTACAGGACATATACGTGGTTCCTTTCTGTATAAATTGCCGTTTTTCGGTGACTTGAACTCAAGCACCTTTCATGCTCGATTTATTACGAACATGGATTTTCAGAAGTTATAGCCATACCAGCCATTATCAGGATTCCGTGATCAGACTTAAAGCTGCGAATTAGCATCTGCATCAGCCAATCTTCAGGGCGATTTCACTCAAGTTTTTTATTCCATACATCAGCCTGCATTTCCAACAGCTTGAGTTTTCATCTCATCAACCCCTAAGAATTTATGTGGCTTTTCCTGAAGAAGGCGTCCAGTACGCCGAAACGCGCGTTTAAAATTAACATCTGTCTACCCTAAACAACAATTTTTGAGCCACTTTTTATGTTGTTGTACATTATGTCATTTAGTTTATTTGTCCTGTGTATATCTATCTGTCTATAGTTTTAGAATGTATGTTTTATGCGATATCTTTATGTGGTGTCAGGTATATGTAGATATGGATCTGTACATCCAAATTTTTAACCAATATGAATAAAATGATCAATATTTTAACTGCCTGTTAGTACACTGAATCGATTTGATTAATAATGTGTCATGTTTAGGACTTGATATTCACTAAGTCCATTGTTGCCTAGGAATGTTATTTTCTTATGAATTATTTCCCTGTCCTAGGAGCATCTAGTAATTACAGGGGGCCCTTTTGTCTTAGTCAATTAACATTGCTGAATAGACCTTTCAGTTAACTCTCTGCCTCTACATGTGCTAAATGCACATTCATGTCATGTATCTGTTATAAACTTGTGACGTGTAAAAGGTGGGCAAAATTGCGCTGCACCAATCCCACTTCTGATGGCGATTCAAGCCATCACATTATTGTCTTATCAGATGGACAAATAACAATCTGGTTGTTTCCATCATCTTTCTCTTGAATTCCTCCAAAAATGTAATGTCATCACAATATTTGCTCTGTCTTTCTTCTAGTTCTACCTCTGTGTGCACGTTTGTATCCCTCATAGATTACAAACAAGAATAATCCACAAACAATAATTATCACTATGTGTTAGAAATGGGATTTCTGGTTGTCAGAGTATGCACCCTGCACAAGCAAGAGTCACCACTTTAGTCATGGTAAGTTAGATACACACTAAAATTTAACCTGTGCTCACCCTCTGGTAGCTTGGCAGAGAGCATTCAGGCTTATCTAAAAAGGCAATGTGTAAAGTATTTGTCCAACACACACACACAGTGACACAATGAATACTCCACAAAAATACTCCACACAAGTTTATAAAAATAGATTAATATATTATAAACAAAACAAGATTAATACGATAAAAATCCAATAAGTAGAAGTCTAGATATTGAAATTTAAGAGAGTAAATGCAGTAAATAGCTTAGAAGCAAGCAGCACTAAAAGGTTACTTGACGTGAGGGACCGGTGCAAATCACAAAGTTCAGGCCGACCACGAGTGAGGGCAGAGCAGCTACACGACTCAGACAGGTCCCGCTAGCAAAATACTTTGGATCGAACACTCGAGGCAAGGAGTCGAGGAGGTGCCACATCGTCATCGATCCGAGGATGGAGGTAAGCATCTGCCCCGATCCGCACCATGGATGAGAGCTTTGGTGTCAAACCCCTTTGCAATGCAAGCGCTGCATGGATGTTGATCTGTACAGTCCATTGAGGAGATGTCGTCGATCGGCGTTTGAAGAGCAATGCATCGTTCCGATTGGTGCAAATTTGTCACTGCGTCGATTTTTTGAGCAAAATAGCTGTGGCACCCACCTTTCAGGTCAAGAACTGGAGAGGGCCCCTCAGGCAAGGGCAGGACTCACTAACAGCAGAGTCCAGCAGAAACAGCAGAATTGCAGGCATTCTTTTGTGTCCCTGAGACTTCAGAAAACAGGAGACAAGCCAACAAGCCCTTGGACATCACCTTGGATGGAAGGCAGGGTCCAGCTCTCCTTTTGAAGAGTCAGAGAGCAGCTGGCAGCAGGGAAACAAGCAAGCAGCAGTCCTTCTGGAAAAACAGTCTAGTTGAGTCCTTTAAGCAGCACAGCAGTTCTTCAGACAGAGGTCCAGTTCAAGATCCAGAAGTGTCTGATTAGATGGGGTCAGAGCCCCAGTACTTATAGATAAAAGTGCCTTTGATGTAGGGGTGACTTCAAAGGAACTCTCCGAAGTGCACAAGGATCCCTTTCAACCCAGCCCTGGTCCAGACTACAAGTAGGGGGTAAATCAGCCTTTTGTGTGAGGGCAGGACACATTCTATTCAGATATAAGTGTGAGCCACCTCTCCCCCTTTCTGCCCAGGAAGGTTATCAGTATGCAGGTGAATGCAGATGTATCCCTGGTCACACCCAGCCCTTCCTGTGTTGTGGTTGTCTAGAGGGAATTCACAAAGTGTAGCTATCACCCAACCCAGATGTGTATTGGAGACAGGCTGTCAGGCATGCAGAGTTATATGCAGAAAGAAATGCCCACTTTCTAAAAGTGGCATTTCTAAAGCAGTAATGTGAAATCTAACTTCACTAGTAAGGAGGTGTTGTCATTACCATACTAAATAGATCAAACATGGCAACGTTACTCCGTTCTGATCAGGAATGACCACTTAAAGGTATATAAGGGAATTTCTAATGCTAGCACATAAGAAGAGTAGGCCTCAAGAAGTGAAAACCAAATTGGCTGTTTGTTACTACCAGGACATGCAAACATATAAGTACATGTCCTACCTTTTACTTGCACAGCACACTGCCCATATGGTGGTTACATAGGGCTTAACGTAGGAGTGACCTATGTGTAATAAAAGGGGCGTTTAAGGCTTGCCAAGTAGTTTTAAATACCAAGTCAAAGTGGCAGTAAACTGCACACACAGGCCCTGCAGTGACATGTCTGAAAGGCTACGTCTGTGGGAGGCACAGTCAGGCACACTTGTAGCATTTAATTTACAGACCCTGGGTATATGGTATACAACTTTACAAGCGACTTACAAGTAAATCAAATATGCAAAACAGGTGTAAACTGATTATACAAAGTTTAGGGGAGGGAGCACATGTACTGGTAAAGTGCCCAGACTACTAAACCCAACAAAAAGAAGGTCTGAAAAATAGGAGGAGGAAGACGAAAGGTTTGTGGTGACCCTGCAAATGGGCCATTTCCAATACTAAAGGTTTCAAAATGCTTCCAACAATTCCACTTCCTAAATTTCCAAACCATCTTCCTATAGCAGAATATCCAAACCATATTGCTTCCCGAGCAGCTGTTGTTTCTAACTTTTTCAAATCTTTCTTTAAGTCAGTAATATTCCTAATGTATTTCCTCGAATCCTTACTTTCGTCTGGAATGTAAGTGCAACATTGTTGAACTTTTAACATCCAGCAAACTCTGCTCTTTTTTGCGAGAAGGACATGTAATGCAAGTCGATTCTGGCAAACTATGGATCTTATGGCACCCATTTCAATATCTATAACTAAACATCCTCCAGCTGTTCTAGTGGGTGTTGAGTATCACTCCTACAGATGATATTAAAGCACCAAAAATGTCTCCTACAATTTCAGTGGCACTGTCACCTATTTTTGCTCTCACATGTTGTTCCCTATTTGGGTCATCAAGTTGTCCCACATGATAAATCTTTGAAAAAACTATCCCCATGTAACATGTTCCATGCTCACGCAGAACACTCACCCAGGCACTAGTCATTAGCCATAAACACACTAGGGATCCAAGGGAGACAATCCCAAAAGAGAACGTATCACTCCCTGTCTACGAATGAAACTCAAAAAAGATACATCCCACTTGAAACGGGGATCATGTATTAAAACAGAAAAAAGAAGAAAGTGATCCTTTATAAGGACAAGAACCCTCACTCACCCGAAGGTAGCATGCTTCATCATCAGGCTCCCTCCTCACATTGGGCCCGCAGAATATGCGATATTACATTGCATGCGGTACAACTCATGTGAGTGCAACACGGTCGTTACAACGACTGCGTTGTTACAACGCAAACCATTTCATCGCAAGTCGTTTCTACGACTTGCTGTAGGGGGCGCGCTGGACTTGGGAATAGTATAATTTACTACTCCAACTCCAGCGTGTTCAACAGTAGGGAAGGAGTTGGAATAGTAAATTATACTATTCCTTAGTTTAGCGCGCCCCCTACAGCAAGTCGTAGAAACGACTTGCGATGTAATGGTTTGCGTTGTAACAACGCAGTCGTTGTAACGACCGCATTGTAATTGCATGCGTTGTAGCGCATGCGATGTAAACGCTGTTTCCCGGGCCCGCAAGGTCCCAGATGTGGGCTACAACTCCCCACCAAGACGAGTAGGTGGAGAGGAGCTGAAGTGTTTTGAATGGGGGATGCAAGTGAGCAAATGAGAGAGTGATGGGCAGAGTGCAAAACCAAAATCAGTGAATAGTTAAAACTATCTCAAGGGCCCAATAGCTTTATTAGGTGGTACCCTTGGATAGGACTAAAAACCAAGAGGACTCGGGGTTCAGAGCAAATATAACCCCTTAGTGGTCAACATGTTTCTGCCTTTGTCAGACTCCAACCGGAGTTAATAGGCATTCTTCAGGACCAGGACACAATTCAAGTCACTCTGCAAAAATCAATAAGATTTAAAAAAATAATAAATCAGTCAGATGGCTATACTGGCCATGTTCAAATGTAATCACGGGAGTGATGGGTGGTTAATACACCATCTCCATCTGAAAGAGAAAGAAAAAGTGTGAAACAGACAAAATATAAGGATCAACCTCTGAAAATAGGTTATGTATGAAGTGTCATAAGGTGCATCGACGATAACAATCAAATTGGTTAAAAGACCAGACAAAACACTGGAGAATCATTTGCCTTACAGAGGTGTTGTGTTTTCACCTCGGCCAAACTCGGCTATCGGTACTGAAAGGCAGTGAAATAAACACAGTGGCAATGTAGTGTGGGTAGTGCTAGTATACATAAAAAAGGTCAAATGACAATCATTGAAGCAGGCCAAGAAACAGAGAAAGGGACCACAACAATCTCGAAAGAAAGTGGGGCTTATCTGTGTGCACCTCTCTTTAATGTATATATTCATACATGCTGCAAAATGCAGTCATATTGCATAAGGCGGGGTCAAAGCTACGAACTAAAATTACCAGAGGAGCTTCAGTGTTCGGCTCCAAACCACCATCCCCACCGGAATGCAACCTGTAAAAGGGAGTGTTCTGTCGCTTATTCCAAGTCTCAAACGCGGGGGCAATGTGCATTGAATGTAGCATGAACCCCCGTGCTGTAGGGACCTATATGTCTGTTCTTAATAATCATTAATGACAGCAAAAGAACAGGGTCGGGTGTGGTCCAACAGTGGCCCGTGCCTGCAAGGGTCCCGACCTTAAAGTGATCGCAAATTAGAGGCATCGCGCAGTGTTCCTAGATCAAGCGGCTATGCAAAGAGGGCGACTTACCACAGTACTCATCCGAGTTAACTGTGTCAGCGGGGTTACTGGCGAGAGGAAAAGCTCTCGTTGTTCGCAGAATATGAAGCCATCATCCGGCCCGTGGATATGACGCAACAACGTCATGGGCATCAGGAGCATCATGGGAAATGTAGTCCCGAGCACAGTGCGCATCATGAGAGAAGCATGGCATTGAGTGGGAAACACAGAGTTGATCCGCCAGCCCGAAAACAATATTGGTAGGTAATTGGACCAACCCGTGTGGGTTGGTGTATCCACTTAGAGCAGTCCTAAACCAAATTATGTTATAAACCGTGGCTGTAGAAAAAACGAACATGGGGGAACAAACAAGGGCGTGGGCTGCAAAAAAAGTTAAGTAGTCCAGTTCACAACCCAACGTAATTTACTGAAGTAAGTTGAAGCCAGAGGTATAGAACATACTCAGCCTAAACCCTTACAATATGAAGAATGCCGAGTGCACTGCATTAAGCGCATGTATAACGGGGCCAAGAGGGAGTGGGTTCGACATGTTAACTGACTGTGAAACCTCAATGACCCATTCTATGCACATGGGAGCGCAGTGTCTTATTGTAAGCTAGGCACGGGACAGCTAAAGTCTTTCAGGTTGGGGTACAACCGGATCAGTGCCTAGTGAACGAGGGGCGCTAGGACCTCCATCAGAGTGGTACTTGTTGATCTAAGCTCCTCCACATGTGAAGAATAGGGTAAACTCAATACTACAAGTAAAGCAATTAATGCTAATGTCACAATGACTGTTACTCCTACACATAAGCATCTAAGTCTGCTAGTGTTTAGATTAGGCTCCATGAGTTCTTCTGATGTCAGACCATTTAAACTGAAGATATCAGCACATTCCTTCTAGTTAGTTTCCACTGGCTCCAACAGCAAAGCAAAGTTCAAATGTGTTTTGCAGTAAAATATGTACAATGATTTTTGTGAGACTTCATTAGCCCTATTCCATGTTATTCTAAGGGGCAATCTTACGCTTCTCCAGCAGACTCGGACCTTGGTACTCTTCTTTGTAGTGTGGGCAAATCTACAAGTTCTTTCCCTAATAAATGCTCAGTTCAAACTCACTAATGATCACTTCCAGTGTAAATTGACTCAGACTGTTTAGTGGCAATGCAGTTTCAAAACTCAGTTCAGCCACAAAGTTCAGTTCAAGGAGGCCCAATTGGATGCAAATTATTACAGCAAAAGGTGCAAAATGCTCTCTACCAATCATTGATAGGTAAGTACGTCCTTTCAGGTGAGGAGTACCTCCGACAAGGTACTCTAGCTCCCTTTGATCTCCCTACTGCTGGCCCTTCTTCATCACTGCCAATTAGGCCAGATCCTTCAGTATCTTCTGGGAAAGTGTCTTGCACAGGCACTTCAGACACAGTGTCTTCCTCTCCCCTGTCTTTTTGGCCACCAGTCTCCAGGTACAACTTGTGTTACTACTGCACTAGGCCCTTCATCAGGGTCTGAATGTGGCACAGCCAACACCACAGGATAGGAGCCTTTTGTACCAATTTCAACTGTTGACTCTCTCGGACCCCCCCCCCTCAGGCCTACCAAGTGCTGGCCCAGCTTCTTGCTGTTCCCCAGCTGCTTGACTAACCAGCTTCCTTTGTCTCATTGCAACCACCGGTGCATCAGGAACAGGTGCTGTTATTTCATCAAGGGGACATGGGGCTCTGTGAGTAGGAGTAGCGTGTAACCAGTTGGGGAGACCTCCACACTTCTCAGCTTTTGTGGTGAACATAATCACTTACTATGGCCCACGCCACCGAGGCTCCAAGCACGACTTGTGCGTGTGCTTCTTTACCATAACCCAGTCGCCGGGACTGAGGTCATGGCACTGCTCCTGTTGAGGTGGGGCTGTGGCCTCTCCAACCTGGTGAGACATAGAACACACCATATCAGCCAGTTCTTTGCAGTAATCAAGAATCATGTTATTTGTAATGTTCACAAGTGAAATTGCAGGCACAGCTGGCAGTCTACTGATGATCTCATGGGGTGACAATCTTGTCCTTCTTTCTGGAGTACTCACCAACACAAGAGACAATGCATCAGGCCATTTTAACGATGTCAAAGCACACACTTTAGCCAGTCTGGATTTCAAAGTGCCATTGACTTGCTCCACAATTCCAGAAGCTTCCAGTCGGTAATCTGCAGAGGAGCCTCTGTTCAACTTGCAGTGCTACACACAACATCCTCAGGACCTCATTATTAAAATGAGCTCCTCGGCCTGACGCAAGAGAAGTCTTGGAAACAAAATGTGTTATTGACTCCCTCAACAACAACTTAGCCACTGTGAGACTATCATTTCTCCTGATCTGGTAGGTTTCAACCCAATGTGAAAAGATGCACATAATCACTAGGATATATCTCAACTGATTGCACACAGGCATCTCGATAAAGCGTTGTTGCATCTTGTGGAAGGGACCTTCTGATCCCTATGTGACTCACTGTTACTGCTGTTTTTCTGCCTACATTCGGCTGTTGGCACACAACACATCTGTGACACAATCCTTCAGCCATCAGTCTGAATCTTGGGTTAATCCATGTTTGCCTAAACAAGCACAACATGGCGTCTCTCCCTACACATGTAGGCCCATGATAATATCTCACCATGGGAGATAAGCTATTTAGCAGCACCGGTTTTCCATCTCCTGAAACCCAATTGTCATCCTCATCTCTTTTGACACAACCTGCTCAAATCCAGCCTTGTTGTTCTGCTTCGGACACTTCTTCCTGTAACCTCTTAACCTCCTCCCAAGTATCAACTGTAGTTAACAAGAGATTGTAATTGGTGGCCTCTGACTTTTCATTGTGGTACTCCCCATTAAAGGTGCAAGTATTTATAGCGCAGTATCTTGCTGTTTCATCAAAATACCTATTGCCCACTGTCACATAGTCAGTGCTGTTTCAATGTGCGGCACATTTCACAACTGCAATCTGAGCAGGTATTTGTAAGGCCTGCAAAAGGTTATAAACCCTCTCGCCATTCCTTATGGGCAACCCCAAGAGGTCATAAACCCATGTTGTGATCATAACTATCCAAGGTTGAGAACAACACCAAAGCCATACTGACTATCAGTGAAAATTGTGACTCCCAGCTGGTGTGAAGTAGAGAATGCTCTAGTAAGAACAATCAATTCAGCCAATTATGCTGAAAATACTCCTTGAAGCCAGGAGGCTTCAACCACACCTGAGTTCATAGAGACTGTGTAGGCAGCTCTCAGGTTTCCATCATGGTCTCGTAAGCAGGAGCCTTCAACAAACATCACATAATCTGATTCAGATAGTGGCACATCTTGTATGTCAGGTCTTGGCATGGTGCATCGTTCGATAACATCAAGACAGTCATGCTCAACTTCACCTTGAACAGATTTATTTCCAGGTATGGGCAAAAGGGTAGCAGGATTTACTACATTACATCTCCTCAATATGACATTATGGGCACCAAGAATTACCTGGTCATACTTGGCATGATGCCTATTGGCCAAATAATAGCTTCTGGTACGAGATAACAGGACCTCTACAGAATGGGGACAAAAACTGTTAATGGATCACCCATGACAATGCTCTCACACTGCTCTATGCTGGCACCAGTTGAGGCTATGGCTTTAATACAGTCAGGCAAAGGAAGAGCTACAGGATCAAGTGTGGCAGAAAAATAAGCCACAGGTCTGCCAGCATTCTCATGCATCTGGGTTAGCACTGAAAGAGCACAGCCCTCCCTCTCACTGCAAAAAACAAAGCAAAACATTTTTATAATCAGGCATTCCCAGTGCTGGGGTACGGGAGAGAAATTCTCTCAGCTCTGAGAAGGCACGCATGCAGCTGCCACCTCATGGTACCAGATATGACATGTCTTTGTGTGTCAGCCTCTGTAAAGGCTTGGCCATTAGGAAAAAGTTGGAAATCCACTGCTGACAATAGTCCACCATTCCCAAGAACATTTTAACTTCTTTCTGAGTTGTCAGCGGATTCATTTTAAGAATTATCAATATTCTCTCTTGTGACACCTTCCTCTCTCCTTTCTCAATGTGATGTCCTAGATACAAGACTTCTTTCTTACAGTACTACAATTTGGTTGGGGACACCTTATGTCTATTCTCAACTAAGTGGTTCAACAGAGCAATTGTGCCTCTTTTGCAAGTCTCCTGCGTATTTGACACCACCAGTAGGTCATCAATGTACTGGGCTAGGACTGAGTGATAGGGCATAGCCCGAGACTCTGGGTTCTTTTTGAGTATCTGATTGAAAACTGACAGACTCTCCATATACCCTGATGCCAAAACACGACTTCCGAAACGGAAAGGGAAAAGGAATGGTCTATCTTCATGTAATGGTAATGAAAAGAAACCTTGGCGCAAATCAAGTGACAGTGAATCACTTGGCCTAACATGAAATCTTAAACAAAATCACAGCTGGATTCGGTACAACAAGACAACTAGGAACAACAATGGAATTAACCTTTTTCAAATCTTGTACAATGCAGTACTTTACAATAGGTTTCTGCAAACCCATGATGGGAAATTTACATGGACTCCCCATAATCTCTCTCAGAATTCCTTGCTCAATCATTGAGTCAATCACAGGAGTGATCGCAGCAATGGTTTCAGGGATCAGATTTTTTTGTGGGATACTCAGGTACTCATAATTAGATTTCACTGTTTTGCAGACTGGTTCAACTCCTTTGATGAGAACTTTGTCTTTCCCTGAAAAGTTCCAGACTTCAGGTAACCCTATGTCTCTCATCTCTTTGGGCAAGTCATCTTTTGCCAACATTGGAAATTGTCTGATTTCTAATCTCTGCCGGATAAGTTTAAAATCAATGTCTTCATCCTGAGTTTGATCCCATTTAGGGTACAGTAAATGGAACAATTCAGCTTGCACAATAGATCTTATACCAGCAGATAGACAGGACTAAAATCACACATCACAAGTTGGTGGATCTCTTTGAAGGACCCTGTTTTGACTGGTACAGCTTCTGAAACTGGATTAGTCCTTTGTTTATTTGCAACTCCTACAACTTGGATTCTTTGTCCCAAGAGGGGTACGTTGGGAATCTCTGCTGTTCTCACAGTAGAGCAGGTAGCACCAGTGTCAGTGAGGAATGTGGCAGGATTCCCATTTATGTTATTATTCATGAATGGACAACTCTCATCTACCTCTAGGATTGCGCCAAGTACATAATTCCCCCCAGGCCCCATCTTTGCGACAGGCCTGAGCTGAAGTTATCATCTGTTTTTATCAGACTCAGAAATTACTTTATTCGAGCTGTGTTTACAGATCATAAAAGTTCATAAATAAAAAAGACATAATTCATCAATAATTTCATAAAAATATAAAAAAGAAAACAGTTAAAAACAATAAAAACACTAAAAGAGAAGCTAAGATTAATTCCGGGGGGATTGTACAGCCTTCTGGCCTTTAAGGAAGGGTATAAAAAGGATGCAACACAATGACAAACAAAATGATCTGGCAACGTTTTTAAAAACAACAGACCAAGGCGACGTTGTCTAAAATTGTGTTTGCGCATGATTGGCAGAATAAATCTTTTGCGTTGTTCCAGATAAAGCTTACAGAAGAATAAAATGTTTGAGTCAGATTGGGTGGACACCCCATCACAAGGGCAGGGCGGTAAAGCTGTTTGTATCATAGAGTACTGTTGAGAAGTACCCTAATTCACTATGGTGTTTACATTGCAAATTCTATTCACATTGTATCTCTGGACATTTGCGTTTTGAGTGGCATTGGGTCTTGTGGAACCTGCATCAACTGAGCTTGAGGTACATTGGGATTGTGAACTCTATATCTCTGTACTTGTTGTGTTTGAACTATGTTATTTCCCTTTGATTGTACAAGTCCATTATTTTGCACCTGATTCCCAATAACCATGTTATCAACATTAAATCAACATTTGCGCTTCCAATGTCCTAGCCTACCGCAAACGTGGCAGTGATTTGTTTTCTTCAAAGTCTGCACATCAACACCTGTATTCAGATCAGTCGGGACAACAGACCCTCTACCTTGTGGTTGAAATCCATTACCACCTTGCATCATCAGGAATCCCTGCTGATACACTCCCTGCATAGGACCAGCATTCCAAACAAACATCTGATTCTGACCTTTCTGTGCAGCTTTCATTTGTGCTCCCATTAACTTTTCCTTCAATTTCTTGTATTTCATTTCCAATTCATCACTGCAGTATTAGGCGTATTTCAATTTCTCATCAATGAGGTTGCTCTGCCAAAAAAATAACAAAGTTTCTTTAGAAGAAAGGAAGGACGGGCATGTTGAGGAGTCCACTGTTTCTAGTAAGTGTTCCTCTTCCGTCTGGTCCTCTTTCCCCTCAGGGTACAAGGTGAGACTTGCTTTCTCTCTTGTCCAGGTCTCAATGAGCAGCCGTGGAGGGGTGGAAGGAAGATTTACCCTCAAAGAAAACAACAGCAGAAAAAAAAAAATATGTAAGGGTGTAAGGACTCTTTGTTTGACTTCCACCTAAACACCCTGGTGGTCGTGCTGCATGCTCTGTGCTTTAAAAGTGGTGCCGTGTGGTTTTAGACTCCCCGCCACCTCCCTACAGCAAAGTAACGAAGGAAAGGCACTTGCCTGTAGCCACGGCCCTCTGGGGTCGTGGCATCGGGAGTCCTGGCATCCTCGCTCCCCTCGGGACAGCTGGACTGAATGGTGGTGCCTCTAGGCGGTCTCTCGTCGTCTACCTCAGTTTTGAGCATGGTTCCTCCAGTCTCCAGTCGTGTCTCCCCCACGCTGCTCTCACCAGACACATTCTCCAGACTCTCCTCCATGCGCTCCTCGATCTTGTCCTCTGCATTTTCTTTCTCTTTCGGCATCTTCCCTTCTTCCTGTTCCGTTTCTTCTCTCTCTCTGGCTCCTCGCACCTGCGGCGTTTTTGCCGACGTGGCCGTCACATGTTCCTGCGCTGCTGGAGCAGTAACCTTGCTTCCTCCCTGGTATTCTACCTCGGCCATCTTGGGTGTCCTGCTCGGGGAGGGCGCGGGATTACATGGAACTAACCTCAGGCGTCAATCCATACACAAATATGTAAACAAAATGTGTCATATCCTTTGCCTCTATAGTCTCTATCCGACTGAACTGTTTAAATGCCTACAACATTCTCTCATATCAAGCATGTTTTCACTATTTAGACTATTGGGTCATTCTGTCAATCTTGACCAATCAATCTCTTTAGGAGAGATTTTCAATTTCAGAAATATAATCTCCTGATTATACTTTTTCATTACCAGTAGGGACAGAGCATGTGATAGAGGATGTCTTGTCGGCTCCACTTTGGGCCAAGCCACAGCAACTTTGCATTCAACCCGCAAGTCACCTAGAACCACGATTTCAAATTAGGAATTTGAGTCATTCCATAGAACTTTTGATATTTCTACAAATTAATCGACTTGTCTGTACCATTCCACTGGGTTCTCCCTGAATTTCAGAAAATCATTTGTGTATGCTCCAAGGTATCTGAAAAAGCCCTCCACCAGGCACTTCACTCATGGGAAGCATGTGTATATCCTTTTCTTCCTCCTCTGTTCCAGACAGAGGCAGTTGTACCCTAACTTTCTTCGGTTCATTTTTTTCTTTGACCATCTACCTTCCCATTTATCTAACTCGCTCCACTTTCGACCATAGGCAATTTATTCCTTGATCTGTAATTTCAATCCTGACTGTCTCATGTTTGCGAGATCTCTGTCACTAAAGTTTAACTGGTAATTTCTTTGTAGAGCTTCGGATTTCTGCAAATCAATTCCATATCTGTAAGCCAATTCAGATAATCTTTCATGAGCCTGTCTTGCACGTCTGGCAATATCTTTACACCGAAATATCATCCTGCTAAGCATTTAATTGTGACATGTCAAGAGTTCAAATTATAATTTCTTCTAATTCTACTTTCAATTTAGCCACATCCATTACCCTTTCTCTCACCGGGACCTGAATATTCCCTCCACTAGCTCCAGGATTTCCACTTCCAGTCGGGGTGTCTATGCCTCCAAGCCAATCATCAAATTCTCGTGGAGTATGACCTGGTTGTTCCGCTAGGGTATTAAGAATTATCTCTCCACTATAGATACCACTACCTGCATTCAGCAGTGAATTCAAAAGGGACATGTCAGAAGTTGACGTTCCCATAGGTATCTCTGTCCTAGGGGTACCGAAATTCACATTTGGAAACTCATTCGTTCTAGGCAGGAAAAAAGGTGATGATCTCTGAGGGAATCTTCTAGTTGGGTCAAACCCTGACTTATTTAATGTGGGGTCTGCACTTGCAGCACATGGGTTATTCCCTTGTGTCAGAACCACAAACGTCTGGTGAATTGGTCTGCTTGTCGAGCCCACTGAGCTGCTAGCTATAACATTTGTTCCAGTAGGAACAGCCAAAGTATGTGTAGTATTCCCTACTGATCCTAGTTTATACAAAGGAACTACAGGAGCAATGGTGACAGGAACAGTCAATGCATCTGGAGCATTTAGAGCAAGTGAATTTGAAGGGACTGTCATTCCTGAATTATTTCTCTCCCATTGGATTAGAATTCTCATTTACTGGTGCCGTAGGCACATCAAAAGTCTCACCAATAGGTACATACTCACTCCACCAGTTTAACTTACATTATATGGAGGTGGACGGTTTAACAAAAATGTGTTTATAAAATCCTCATTTGAATCGCTATCACTGTCCTCAGATATGTTATTTGTGTCTTCTATCTCCTTCTCTTTCTTGTCCTTGCGTTTACCTTTCCCTTCTTCCTCACTCGTTAATGCATGATATAATCTCAATCTCAGTCATATCAGTTCGCCAAGATTTCTGCATATTTCAAGTGTATATGGCTTTCTTGACCCTTCCTTGAAATCTCTCTCTTTGTCTAAGATAGGCTGTATGTTCCCAGGCATTAAGTGCTTTGTATTGTGTGGGTCTAGGAGGCAGTTTCATGTCATACAAAGTCTTCCTTAAATGTTCAATAATTCTCAGATTAAATGTCCCATAATGAGGAAATGTCAAAGGGCCATCTTTCTCTGTGATCTTGTGCCATTGTGTGAGCCAAACACATGTGTGAAGACCCATGTCTATCATCATATGATCCGGCATAACGTCTGGTGGTGCCTCTTCTCCTCTTTCTAGCAGGTAAAGAACACACCTCCCTTCACTAGGCTTTGTAACGCTTTGAAGAATTTCATTTTTGATCAAAATGTGCAATATTCATAAATTACTTTTCATTGCAACCAGGAAATGATTTTCCACCCACAATTCAGTGACCACAACCAATACCAGCGCAGCTCTCTATGATGTATCCAGCCAATAACAGCGCAGCTTTACACCAACCGACCTATGCCAGTGCAGCACACGGTGATGTCAATCTCACTCCTTGCAGCAGCTCACCCTCCTTTACAATTTTCACTAGCCCGTTTTCTCTGCAATTTGTGCAACACAAATGTAAGTAATTTCAACACATAACTATGTCTGCTCCCTAATGAAATTACAGATTTTCATACACACAAGATACAGTTTGGAGCAACACTTTCCGACCTATCCTGACATTCGGTTCAAATGAAACCTCGACCAGCCAGGTATCACTTGGATTGATACATTTTTCCCTGTGCACTGAGATCAGTTATACCAACCACACCTCACAATCATGCAAAGATAAGACCCCTATCACAATAATGCTAATGACGACGTATCATGACCAGCACCACAAAACAGCAGACAACTACACCCAGTGTCTTCTACACTGAAACTCCTTGCATGTAGGTATGCATCGTGGGATCTTAGGCCACGACAGACACGATAACCACTTCAGCTTCTCTGCTTTAAGCACCACATTCACACAAACAACTTAAATCATCTCCACAGAACACTACACAGCCACTGCAAAATACTGCAATTTAAGCATAAGCAATTACAATGCACACCCCTATTAATACTCACACTCTTACGTTGCTACAATTTGTTACCAAATTGCTGGAACTCCATCAATCTTACGACCGAACCATGAGCTAGTGGGGTTTGGACTGGGCTTGTGCAATTTTAAGTAGGACACCCAAAATCCCTCACTTCTGTAGAAAACCATCCAACGTGCTACCAAGTTTGATTTAGCGTTTCTGGGCCCACTTTCTTACCAATGGTTCTCCAATGGACCTTTTATTTTCTGCCTGAGAGGTGATGGGAGTCAACATTTCATTTTCAATTTCAAAGAACAGTGTAACCCATTTGGCTACACAGTAAGGACCAGGAATTTGTAGCTGTGTTTAAGAAGGTTAATAAAAATTAAGAATTAAGTTAAGATACACGACTTTTAGCATAATGCTGTAAAGAAACAGAATAACAACAAGGAAGCCGAAGCTCCAGAAGAAATTGAGGGGGACTAATATTAGGCAAACAAGACGTTCAGCCACAGCAATACAAAAGGTTAACAAAATTATTTGATGCTCCGAGAAGAGTCTCAGGTTTGCTCTGCTCTATACATTGGTAAATCTAAAGCACCTACAGTATAGTCCAAATTAACAGGATGGTTCTAGAACTCTAAAGGATCTAAAAAATCAAGAAATTCCATATAGGAAAATAGAACGAGGCAGGAAATTAAGCAGGAAGGTGTCAGCATTTCAGAATCTCGGTCAAGAGTTTTCTTGGGTCATGGAATAAGTCTTAGACTAAGCCACAGTCAACAAAGAACCAAAGGAAGCATTGCAGTCTTTTACTTCCAAACTCTAAGTGGCTGCACAGGTGCTGAAGAGAATCTGAAGAGATCTGCTCTCCAAAGGTGTGAACACTAATTTATAACACTCAAGAGTCTCCTGGGCAACACCGCTTTGCGCACATCATCAGGAGTCCATTGTCTTTCTCCACCTCTCACGTTGTAGAATGCAACATTCACAAAGTATCTCACACTGTACATGGGAGCGACATTGTCGTCTCACACACAGGGCAGGTCGAACCATTTCTGAATAGACCTTTTAGTTAACTCTCTGACTTTCCATGTTCTTTCGTCAAGGTCGTCTTCTCAGGCTTTCTCTATATCAATGGTACAGTACAGTACCTGCAACAAATGTCATGTTAGTAGTAAATGGAAAACACTATTTTATGCAGCACGTTAATCAGTCCTACTAAACACAACTTAAAGTTATAACTCAAGGGTGCACATTTAATATGCGTGTGCACATTTAAACAGAAATGAATATTAATGATCAGTACATTAGATTCATGTTACATAAAGCACACAGTAAAATCTTTAACTCATCATGTGGAAGTATGTCTAAGAACTACATTTAAAAGCAATACATGTGAAACATTAGTGTACACATTACAAAATGTATTGTCGTTTCTAAAGTAATCACATTCTACATATATGAGAATGGTTTTGATTCAGTCATCGAAACAGTAAATATAAATTATTGAATTAAGGCACATATCTGTAAATCGATTTTGTAAAATGAGTACATCTACTGAGTAAGGGTGGTTTATTCATCACGTTTTTCGAGAATATATCAATTGGTATGATTAAGGCACACAATATGAGTAAGTTCATTAATTCTACAGTGACTGCACATCAAAATAATGTCAGTGCAACACTTATTTTAATATTGTTAGAGCACACAAGAAACGTGCAAAATGCACATTCATGTCATGTGTCTGTTATAAACTTGTGACGTGTAAAGAGGGGACAGAATTGTTCTGAACCAGACGCAGGTTCTTTGCAAAGCGTTTGAAAGAGAGGTTAGAATGCAGAGGGGGAAAGACGTGATTAGTTGGGCCTTATCTTTTTCTTGGGCAGAGAGGAGTGGGCAAGGAAATCCTTGCGCTGAGGAATGCATCAAAGAACCAGACAGAAACGGCATCAATTAGGTAGGAAGAGCAGAAATGATGGATTCATTTCAGCTCACCTGTTTTACCTCCTCTCAAATACCTGCAGATCAGAGGATCTTTGTAAATTAGACCTGTGGGATGCAGTATATCTCTTTTCTTTTGGGCATCAGCTTTGTGACCCCTGCTGCTCTGCACTCAGATTTCAAGAGTTGGTTCATCATGATCAGGGAGTCCAAGAAAGAGTACACCAGGCTGAGGTGGGGAACAATTGCAAGAGTTCAGAGAAATATTCAGTTCTTTGTGAACGGGGATGCTTAAGAGACCACATAATGTTGGCATGACTCAGCTATATTTTACACCTATTTGATAAGAAAGGGGGAAAGGGTACGACAAGGACGTGTCTTTCCATACATTTAGTGGTGGGGCGAAAGAAAGGGATGGCAAGAGAGCAGCTATTTTTTAAGAAGTTCATATTCCATAAGGGCCAGCTTATGAGAGTTAAACGTTTGGGATGCAATATACAGCACACCATGTTATATGGGTGTGTATCACTAAATGAAATATGTTTCATCTGACTGACATCATAGTCAACTCACACTTCATTCTCTATTTGTATGGTGTAACTCAGTACTCCTTGGTAAAAACATCGCCCTTGTTTATAGCTTTCCATTTGCAAGTCTGTGTTTACATTAAAATCGCAACATAAATCCCATTGCCCAGTATAAGTGAAGAGCATGCTCTTTTAAGTTTAAAAGTACGTTTATTGAAGAAATGTTAAAACGTCAGTACATAGAACAATGTATTGCAAAAAACTACATAAACAACATTTACATAGTCTGGATTAGGAGCATGCTCTTTTAATCCTGCTGTTTACACTCTAAGAGATTTGCACAAGAGGCCCTTTATTTGGCAATTGGTACTTTTTGCTGCAGAAACAATTGTGTTCCCATTTTGAGAACTCCAGCAACTGGATGCAGCATTCTTTCGCAGCTTCTCTTTGCTTAAAATAAAAGGTTACTCTCAGTTTCTGACATCTCTTATTGAAAAAGTATTTTATTCAAAAGTCTCAATGAATAAAAAGACTTTTGGGCCTATATTATGTAGTGGTCGCACCCTATTTCAATCAAAGAGCTGCCCCCAATGGGGCTGCGATATTACAGCTACCTGCAGGCAGCGCATTGGTGAAAGACAGAGCAGCTGCTTGAAGCAGCAGCTCTGTATTTTACTGTCCTTGTGGCACCAATGGCATTTCAAAGAGGAACAAAGATGCCCCTGCAGGCGGGTATAGTGAGTGACTAAACTTGCCTGCAGGTGGATGTCTGGGGGGTCATGGGAACCACTTTCCAACCACCAAAGGGCTGCGTAAGTGGGCACACTGATAATGGGCCACGTCTTTGTGGCGCGCTCTCAAAGCACCTCCTGAAGTCCTCTTTGCCTCTGCGCCTGCAGCCGTAATATGGCCCAGTTGCAAAAACAAAATGTTTCCATCATTTGCATGGGGTCATACTGTCAGGCAAATGTAGGAATGCTCCCTTAACATAGTGCCACTACTGTATGCGCACACAATGTTATCTGTATTTCAGAAAGGGTTGCACAAGCGTCTTTGACGCCTTCTGTAATACTACAGTGCTCAGGGGGCAGAGAAAATGGGCCCATACCAGTTGTGCCCCTGGGCCACAGTATATAATACAGCCCCTGGTGTTTTTCACTTGTATTGTTTAATTATCAAACGAAAAATACATATATTACATATTAAAATTCTTTATATTGTTCTTCATTTTTAAATAAAACACTTTGTCAAATAGGAATTTGTTTTAGGTACTAAGAGCATAAAATGGGAAAAGTCTGTGCAATTTGTGCAGGTGGCTGCAGGAAATGGACATCGCCACTCATTTTTGGGTACGGGTCTTATTTATCCACCTCAAACTTTGACCACGAGTAAGAGAAAAAGGTACAAAAGAGAGAGAGGAAGAGAAGGATAAGAAAACAGTGACATGGGCAGAAAGCAGGATTTCAAAAAAAACAAAACAAAGTGACAAAAATAACAGGAAGAAATAGACATGAGGTGGTATTCGCAAACCCTGGCATTTGGGAGCGTATCTATGGTGGACTCTTAAAAATATTTGGGCCCATTAAGTTTTATTTATTTATCTATTTATTTATAAATGCAGCACTGGAAAGATGTGTTCTGATATGGCCACAAGATTTAATGCCACCAACACACGAGTGGTACGTTCAGAGTTAGGTGGCAACATTCTGCTGAAATAAGTTGGCCCCTTGAAAACAAGCAGCCCATGTGCAGCTTGTCTTTGTGACGTTTTCCCTTCCTAATCCAGCTGCATCAGCTAAGTAGTTCTTCCTCTGAAAGTGGTGTTTGCAGCCACATTCCCCAGCGTTTGTAACTGATGTTCTACAACTGCAGATCCATAGCTCAGATTTCTAGGATCATGTAAGTGTTTATTACATATAATTACAATACAGAGTCATATCAATACAAGACACTTAGAACGTATAGAGTTGAAATTCTAGTACAGCTAAGGTCTTCAAACAAAAGAAAAACAAAAATATACAACAACATCCAATGACGGAATAATAAAAAATCAATTAAATTCCTAAACGCAGCTCTTCGGATCTTCTTTTGCGAGCGTTAAATGCTTAAATATGTGCGTTTATCTTATTTGGGGGTCTGATTCAACAGATTTAACTAGAAGATCATCGAAACGCCTCAGATACAGTTGTGCATCAGTTCCGGTGAACACAGAGTCACTCCACATGGTATTGCACATTTATGCCACAGAGAAAGAACAAAGACTCGGGAACATACTGTGGGTGTGACACAACACAGGTCATGCAGGGTTAAAAGCTAAGCATTTCCAAAGAGCAGGACATCCTGAAAGCAGGTCTCTAAAGTATTTTGAGCATCAATTAAATATGTTATGGCTTTCAGACCTTTCGGTTTATCTATACACGTTTACATATGAGCGATCCATTATTTATACCCCCTACTAAGTGCTCCGTGTTGCCAAGGATATTTTCTTAACATCGTCCATTAAAAATGGGATGGGAAAAAAGCGACTGCAGTACAGTTCATGTGCAGCCACAAAGGCTTTGGGAGGCATACCTGCTGATTGCAGAGAAATGCAAGCAGCAATATTGACTGCTATATGCAACTTCTGCAACATTTTAAGAGACGATTTGAAAACCAGCTTGCTGTTTATGATTTCTCATATACATGCTGGCGTCAATCAAGTTTGTTTTATCTTGCCTAGCGGCAGCAAGTCAGGCCAACTTCACTAGACCCTCTTAATCATTTGTATGCACTTTGGGTGTTAGCAGTGCTGCGTGGAAAACACAATTATTCGAACAAAGTTTTGCTGTGGGATTTGCATCTCTCTCCAGCTCTATCTACCAATAACCAGGTTAGCGCAGAACACGTCATCTTCATTAAATCACTTTCTTTTGGCGCTATCTGGTAGTGCCCGGCCCCCACCAGAACAAAGGAGACAGAGAGTCTGCCATTGAACCCTCAGGAATAGAGCTGGGTGATGGCAGAGCCATTCACTTGCTTATATTCAGGAAAGCAACCCCAGGTCAATTCCTCCAGCATCCCCTGTCTCATGT
Source organism: Calotriton arnoldi (assembly GCA_963921515.1). NCBI lineage: Eukaryota > Metazoa > Chordata > Amphibia > Caudata > Salamandridae > Calotriton > Calotriton arnoldi. The sequence goes on from CAWUFW010009877.1 coordinate 160,113, forward strand.
GTCTGCTCGGTTTGTAGATCCAACCCTGCCGTTAGTCATTAGGAGCTGCAAAAATGAGTGAAATAAACCGATTGCAAATTCAAAATCTCAATAATTTAATACAGCTGGCCCAGATACACAATTTTACAACATATCTCATGATTTGCTAAAGATTACTAAAGCTCAAATAGGCAGCACAAATCTCATTGCAAATTTATTATATTCAGACAAAATTGTCTCTACTCTGTAATTCTGGTGTAAAATCTGTTTATCAAACTCTTGAGTCAAAATAGTGGTTGGGACTCTTGGGCCAAAGTAATAGGTTGCATGTATCGGAATGAGACGTGTTCTTCATCCAGACTCTGTGCAGCCATTTAAGCTGAATGACATTCACGGTTAATTGTATGAAAAATACCACCCTCAGCATTTTCAAATGGAACTAAAATGTATCCACCATAGTGGCCTGCATTTTCACCACTGCTTTGCAAGGGGATAATTATTAGAATGTTTGCATTTTCCAGCATCATCCTGAGCCCTGAAGGTTTCTATCAGTACAATGATATAATAGGTAAACACACTGACCTGAATGAATTCCAGACAGTACATCAATTAAACATACAAGTTAGTACATTTACAAAGTTTAGGACATGACAGTATTGCGTTATTGGGATGAATGATTTAATAAATGCATTCTGTAGAGTCTTGGGCCCTAGGCCCACAATCCGATGGAATAACAACACAGACACTACTATATGGTGCTAACAACTGGGTACGACCACCTGGACTTTTTTATTCGCAGGGTCACCTGACCCGTGACGCCTGTGATCGGTGGGTGTAGAGCATATGTACAACACATTTCTGGAACACTAGAACGTGTCCAGCAGGACACTGCACCCCTCCCTAACTTAACTGAAAAACAAAAACAAACAAGTCCAACCTGTGGGAGTAAACAAAAATAAATTGAACACCACAGGGTCCATCAGCATCAACGTCGAGGCAGCTGCAAGACCGCAGAGGAGCTGCTGCCTAGTCAATTTCACAACCTCAGGGGTAGATGGGTCCTGGTCAAGATGTGCTCTCGCTAGCGGGATCCGGATGCAAGCCAGGTGAGCAGGTAGTTACTGGTTCTTCAGACTGTCCCTAGTGCTTCTTGTCAATTCGCATGGCAACGGTGTAGGACTTCAGTCCGATTGCTCGATACTCCAGGGGTGGTAGCGTTGACGCACTTAACCTGGGCTGGCATGGTGGACTTGCCAGCTGCGTGGTGTACCTGGACAACAGATGGTGACGACTCGCCTGGATGATTGAAGTCCTTCTTTCTTGAGTCATCGACAACCGGGAGTGATGGTGACCAGGGGTTCCCTTTCTTCTTTAATGGGGTCATTCTTGTGCCTGGATGTTTTACGTTGTTGAGCCATTGGTGACTGTGTCTGGATAGGCATGCTGAGAAGCGTGAGGCCGAGACTGTTTGTGCATGCTGTTAGAATAGAAATTGTTTATGCTTACGCATGTTCCATGTAAGTTAGCATTCGCTGCACCATTTTCTATTTGGGCGCCATTTTAGGCTGTTCGAAACTGATCTAGTTTAATTCCGAGAAATGCTCTTCTTTGAGTTTTGTTTCTTCACTTTGGTTTTGTTTCTGTAATGAGCACACTGTTTATGTCAGCACATAGCTTTCTCACTAGATAGAGGCCCTCTCCCCCTTGTCTGGTGGCGGGCTCCAGATGGAACGTCCTTGGACCATGATACTTTGTATAAGATAGGAGCGCTAAACCGTTTTTTCTGTATTTCACTGTTTTACTGCACCTGGTTGGAAAATTCCACTGTGGGCGTGTTTTTGCCCGGTTATGAAATGTACATAATGTATCTTTATGCTTGTCGATTTCAGTTCCCTCTGCAGCACTCCTAGCAACTGGGCAGATGGGGCTCCGCTCTGAGTGTATATGAATAAACAGTTATTGGTTTGTATTCTCTACTGTCTGACCGACTCTTCATTTAGTACGGAAGGCTGAGAGGTGGTAATTAGTGACCCCGGTGGCCCTAAATGGGTTAATTCCTTCAGTTGGCGCCCGAACAGGGACTCCTTCGGGTGATTGATCCATCCCCTTTCCGCAGACGGGGGGGAGGCCAAGGATATCGTTGGGTCGGACTGATGGCTCAGGGATCCCTGCACGAAGAGTTTCTATCGCTCGCAGTTGCTCCTTGTGTCCTGCTGGACAGTGCCTCGCCCAGTGGTCATCCCGACTGGAGTCCTGAACGGTGAAACCCTTGCATCTGACCGTTTGGTCTGAAGAGTCAGCAGTGGAGAACTGGTTCGTTGAATTACTGATATCAGGTGAGTTTGTTTTGGTTCTTTGTGGATATGGTACCGTTTGGGTTTGTGTTTGGTGCAGTCTAAGGACTGTCTTGATAAAAAGTATTTGCAAATATTTTGCCAGGTAAAAGTAATGATTTCGTTTTTCTTTTTAAAATGCCTGGCCTAAGCAAACTTTGGAATTTGTGTTGTCGTTGTTCTGCAGATGCTCGATTGGAAGAAGCTCAGCCTGCGCCTCCTGAAGGCAGCCCTAATTTTGATATGTATGTGAAACATGGTCTTGGCCCTATTATGTTTAGTACGCTATGGCACAAATATACGAGGGACAATGCCGAGTTGCAGTGGCCTTTGACGGGCACCTTTGATGAACAAAAGATTGGGTTAGTACAGGAACAGTTATTTAAGAGACGAAGTAGGCAGTCGATGTTTGACTCCCTCTGGACTTGGCAGAAAGAGGCCAGACAGAGGCGGTTAAAAATGGAGAGGGACGCATGGAAAGGGAAAATGCAAACATTGACACAGAAAGCTGTGGCATATGTTAGGGAAAAACAGGAGTCAGGAATTGAATGTGAAGATAGGAGATTTTGGTTGCATATTGACAAGTCTTATTTGGCCAAAGAAGAGAATTATACTTTTGTAGAGGAGTTGTTAGAAACTCGACCCCCGCCTCCTTATGCCCCGCAGAGGTTATATCCCACTGTTCCTTTACAGTCACATCAGCCTGCTTCATCTGCTGCGGCCGTTTCTGTATCTACAGCTGTTACTTCAACGGCTTCAGCTATCGCACCCCCTGCTCCTTCTTTGCCATCTTTGCTGATTGTGACCTCTAGTACATCTCCCGTTTCGACTCCTGTGCCCTCCGTTCTTTCTCCTCCGGTGCAAACGTTAACAACACTTGTACCTGCTACCTCTGTCGCGTCTCCTTCTCTGGTTTTTCATCCTCCGATACTTTTGCATGCTGAGACGCCAGTATGAGGGTTTGAGGACAGGGATTGGGCAAAATTAAGGGAACGGATGGGTCCGTTGGTGCGCTCTGATGTAGGAGAAGATGAGAAGGAGGTGTTAGCAAGACAGGCTATGAAGTGGGCTAGTAATCCCACGATTAACGGTGCTGAGGACATTTGGCAGGCCATGCGTGAGTTTGAGCCTTTTCTACAGCAGCATGTTCTTCAGCATATGTCTGCTACATTGATTGTAAGGAGGAAGGGCTTTGGCACAGTCAGGAGGTCGCATCCCCCAGAGGGCGAGGTTCTGGTGGTAAGGGCTGTGGGACCGACAGAAATCAGAATGTTGCGGCTCCTGTGGGCCGCTCCGACAGTATTTATTTTGATGACCAGAGAGATGGACAGTATTACCATGATGATTATGACATGGATGATGTGACAGGTATGTCTTATAGTTAGGACAGCCAGGGACAGAGTGAGGGACCAGTTCCGATACCTGTAGATCAGCGTGGTCCTTATGTCACGGCAGATTTACAAGGCTCGGCTAAGGAATTTTTGGTGGATACAGGTGTGACGAAAAGTTCTGTTTCTCGACATATGGTCCCCGGGGCGGCTCTGTCTGGCCACAATAATGTTTCGGTAGATTTTTCAGGTGTACCAGTTGTCAGCCCCATTTCACGCACCCTTGCATTGACTGTTGGTCCTTTCACGGTGGAATCTCCGTTTTTGTTGACATCTAACTGTGGTGAAAATCTGATGGGTTTGGATTTGTTGAAGAAATTGCATGCTAATATTTATTGTTCCCCTGCAGGTTTTTATATTACTATGGGTTCGGATATGAGTACTAGGCAGTGTTTGTCTCAGGATGCGCCCCTTCCAGCTGAATTTGCTCCGGTACCACCCACATTATGGGCCACAGGTCTTACGGATGTGGGTCTGTTACATATACCACCGGCTTCTATACAAGTTAGGGATAATGCTGTTTTGCCCCGCATTCCTCAGTACAAGATACCACAGGCAGGTGAATGGGCCCTTCTTCAGATTATTCTGGATTTGATACAGAAGGGAGTGGTTGAAGAAACGTCTGCCAACATTTGTAATTGCCCTATTCTTCCGGTCCTTAAGAGGACACCTTTGGGTTCCTCTGATGCTATCGATGATGTCTATCGCTTTGTGATTGATTTGCAATTGGTTAATAAAATTGTAGTTCTGCAATTTCCGGTGGTTCCTGATATTACTACGCTCTTAACGATGATCCCATCTACTGCTCAGTTCTTTTCTGTTATTGATTTGAAAAATGCATTCTTTAGTATTCCCATTTACCCAGACAGTCGGAATTTGTTTGGGTTTACACTGGCCGACAGAAGCTTTAGATTCTGTTGCGCTCCTCAAGGCTATACGGAAAGTCCTAGTATCTATAGTCAGGCACTAAAAAGTCAGTTGGATTCACTATCGCTTCCTCCAGGTAATGTATTGGTGCAATATGTCGACGACCTGTTGATTGCTTCTGATAAGGAACAGGGTTGCAAGGATAGTACACTGAAATTGCTATTGCATTTAGCACATCTTGGTCATAAGGTCTCTCTTTCCAAATTTCAGTATTGTCGACAGGAGGTTACCTATTTAGGTCACCTACTGTCGAAGGAGGGTAGGGGGTTGACCCCTGAGCGTATCAGTACCATTGTTAAAATGCCTGTTCCACAAACTCAGAAAGATGTATGCGCTGTTATAGGTATCACTTCCTACTGTTGACAGTGGATACCAAATTATTCGCTACTAATAAAACCTTTGCTTGTATTAACAATGAAAACAGTGCATGAGCCTTTGCCTTGGATGCCTGAATGCCAGCAGTCTTTTGAGCAATGAAAAACTGTGCTTTGTTCGGCTCCGGTGCTTGGCACACCTAATTATAATAAACCGTTTGTGCTCTATGTCCACGAGATGGCTGGCTGCGCACTTTCTGTCCTAACACAAAAGTTTGGGGATAAGCAGAGGCCTTGCGCTTACTTTTCTGCTGTGCTTGACCCTGTTGCTAGGGCCCTTCCGAGTTGTTTGAGAGTGGTCGCGGCCGTGGCCACTTCAATCAGACAATCGGCTGGACTCATACTTGATACAGACCTCACAGTGATGGTACCCCATGCTGTGGATACCCTTTTGAATAAGACAAAGACACAGCACCTCACCAGTGCACATCTTACTGGCTATGAATTGACATTGTTTACTAAACACATTACGATCAAGAGATGTGCCACTCTGAATCCAGCCACGTTACTACCCCTCCCTTCTGAGAATGATGCAGAACTATATGTCGATGGATCTTGTTTTAAATGACCAGATGGCATCACCACTGCAGCTTACGCTATCACTACATTGCGGACAGTGGTAGAGACATCACAAGTCCCCTATCAGTCAGCTCAAGCTGCTGAGCTTGCGGCGCTTATTCGAGTTTGCGAATTGAGTGAAGGGCTGGTTGTTAATACTTATACTGACAGCCAGTACGCATTTGGGGTTGCCCATAATTTTGGCCGGCTTTGGGCAGAGAGAGGGTTCCTTACTTCTCACGAAGATCCAGCATGGCCACCTGATATTGCGGCTCTTGTCTGCTTTAACGCTCCCCAAAAAATTGGCAATAATTAAGTGCAGCGCTCATAGAAATGTTACAGAAGATGTGGGAAGAGGAAATGCTTTCGCAGATCAGGTAGCCAAGGAAACGGCCCGAAGTAAAATGAAACGCATGTTCGTTGCAGGTCCAGCTAGGTGGGTTCCTGAAGTTGTTATGTTTGAAAATACTCTTGAGTGTGAAAGAGATAAAGAGAGAAGCCACGAAAAGAGGAATTGGCAAAATGGCATGAGAGTACAGCGCAGTTGAATGAGGAAGGGTGTTGGATTGATACATCGGGGCAGCAGAAATGGATGTTGCCGGATGCATATGTTTTGCCTGTGGTTACTATGGCACATGGTCCAGCTCATATTAGTGCAAAAGGCATTTGCAAATTGTTAGCCCCTGTATGGCATAATGATAATATCTCAAAGACAGCTGCGCATTTGGTGAAATATTGTATGGTTTGTATGATGCATAATCCAGGGAAGGGCACCCCTACACCACCTGGTAATTTCGCACCACCCACTTTTCCTTTTGAAGTCCTTCAAATGGACTATATCGAATTAGACAGATGCAATAATCTTAAGGACGTTTTGGTGGTTGTATGTGCATTCAGTAAATGGGTTGAGGCCTACCCCACTAAAGATAATACGGCCATTACGACTGCGAAGGTACTCCTTAAAGAGTACTTTCCTCGTTTTGGCTTGCCCCGAGTTATCTGGAGTGACAACGGAAGTCATTTTAATGGGAAAGTTATTAAACTGATTTGTGAAGGGTTGCACATTAAGCAAATATTCCATGCTGCCAATCACCCCCAGTCAGCTGGCCTGTTGAGAAGTACAATGGTACTCTCAAACTGAAATTGGCAAAAATCCAAGAGACAACAGGGTTACAATGGCCAGATGCTTTACCGCTAGCTCTTTTGTCAACAAGAACAACAGCATATTCTAGGACAGGATTGTCTCCTTATGAGGTCGTGTTTGGGCGCCTAGCAAATGTCTGGGGCATCCTGCGTCCTCGGAAGTATTCTGATATCGAATATCCTGTGTTGCTTGATTATCTTGGCCAGTTAACAGAAAGTTTGCGTTCTATTCACCAACAGATACGCAAATCCCTACCTTCTGTACCGGAGGGGCCCGGCCATGACATCCAGCCCGGGGATTATGTGCTTGTTAGGAATTTCCAGCGGAAGAAAAGTCAGGAACCGCGCTGGAAAGGTCAAGAGCAGGTTCTGTTGGTGACACGGACGGCTGTAAAGGTTGCTGGCCGGAAGAACTGGGTCCATGCTACACACTGCAGGAGGGTTCCTTTGCCGTTGCCATACGATCAGTGGGTGAAGGAGGGCGTCTGCGATACAGAGTGCGAGCAGGTGCCCAGGTTCGTTCCTTTCAGTGACGCCCAGTTGATCTGGACCCAAACAAATAAGGAAAACGATGATGTTTTGAATGAGGCTGTTCCCCAAGAAATTAGAGCTATCCAGGAGCCTTTTTTATTGATCACACAGTGCCTGGGGATACCAGGTACAATTTGCGCCCTTGGCTGAGGGATACTGAGTACAAGGAGAAAAAAGATTAGGGATGGGCTGCGCAAGATAGGTAGTACTGAGTCACAGTACCAATGGCATTAATTGAAATTAGTTGAGAATTTTGTGCTCACTTTGCCTTTGTTGTTTGAACATTAGCTAGGGAGAGCAGAAGTATACCCTGAAGGTATACCACCTTTACCAACATGGGATAAATTGAAGAGCTTAGGACAGAGCAAGCTCCACCGCCGGTGCTCAAGAGCGCCAACTGATTGATGGACAATAGAAGCCTGCACCAGTGAGGCTCTGACGGACACTGGGAACTTGTATATTTTCTTTGCATTATTACCTCTTTACAAAACCATTATGCATCCTTTTCGTAGACAGGTTTCGACGAAGAGCAGCAGATGGTTCTTGTTGCACAGCATAATACAATGTGGACATGAAAAAACAAAATGATATGTGTTGTCCTTTTGGTTTTGTTGATAATAATATTGTGTGGAGTATCATGGGTTTTGGAAAATGATCAAGGTGTATCTTCACACAGTAAGAGTAAGGTTATCTCCCCAAAAAGAGACAAAAGAACAGCCCGAGTAATGTATTCCTGGAGACACATAAGAGATTCTTTGGAGAAGGGACAGCTTGTTACCCCACCCAATCCGTTACTAGTCTGTGGACTGCATATCCTTTATCACTTGTGAATTATACTTATACTCGGCCCCCTCAGTTCACAGACGTGAAAGGGGTATTTGGTTTTGGTTATCCTGGACCATGTCTATACCAAAGAAAACCACTGGGAATGGGTTATCCAGGTTGTGATAATGATACTTATTGTGACAACTTCTATATGGAAAAACAAAATGTGACATTGGTGGGTTGGCATTACAAGGAATTGATAGTCACTCGGGAGGCTGGTTATTATCCTGCTTGCTGCCCCATTGTGAATAGCACTGACACTTCACTGTATATAAATTGTTCAGGAATAGCGCTGTACAAAAATACAATCCCTTTGTTGAATGACAAAGACCCGAGTACTTTTGGAATGAACTCCAGGTATGCAGCAGTGGACTAAGAGGGACCGATTTATGCACACCCAGGGTTTCACTTCTTGTCCAATGGAACATATTCCAATGTCCACAATGGTACCTATGATGTAGCTCTTGGAATGGTATTGCCTTTAGGTGTTCCTTGTAAATACGCTAAGCCTAATATCCGATGGGTTAAAAGGACTCTAACGAAAGAATTTTGTGAGGGAGGGACAGATATAGAGGTCAATAATTATAGTAATGGGATCACTTTTGGATACATCCTTTCTTCTATTTTCACTTTGGGTGGTACCTCTATGGTAGGGTGACCAACTGGCATGGGTGCAAATTCAGGACAGTGAGTGTAAAAATTCAGGACAAAGGCTCAAAATTCAGGACAAAAATTCAGGACAGGAGGTCAAAATTCAGGACAAAAGGTAAGTTTTACAGACACATCAGAGGAGGTTGCACAGTAGTATATAAGTTAGTAAATAGACAGCCACTTAAGTACAAGTGAAAATAAGTTTATATTAGGTTGAGACAATTGTGCACATCGTGGTTTTTCAGTATACGCGCAGCTTTGAGCAAATGAGCAGGTCTTTTTGTGGTACCAAAAGCGCCCCACCCCACCTTTCCAGGCTCCCAGGGAAACGTCTGATGCCCAGTCCTGCCAGTCCGGCCTTGCTACCACCCTCCAATGGTGCCCCTCATCTTCACATAGACACTCTCTCATGTGTATTTAATTTCTTTTATAGTGCTACTCATCCCAAGTAAGCAGGACAGGGTGTCGGAGTGCGTTATATCACACACACATTATATAGAGACAATGACTCATATAAATGTGAAAGTCAATGTATAGGAAATGTTACTTAAGATAATGGGGGTTACAAGGTGTAATCATTCTTTCATCCATCACTCAGTCTTTCACAATTCATTTTGTCCTTCCATCTGTGTGCCCATCCATATCAATATTTAACCATTTGCAAACCTATCCATCATCCATCATTCCACTCATCTATCCCTCCATCCACCCTTTCACTCATCCGTCCCTCCATTCATCCTATCCATCCGTACACTCATCCATCAACTCATCCATCCATTCACTCATCCATCCAGCCATTTACCCTTTCACCCATCCAGCCATCCTTTCACTTATTCATCCACCCAGTCACTCATCCTTCCACCCATTCACCCTTTCAGTCATCCATCCATCCATCTTCCCTTTTGCTCTCTATCTCCCTTTCACTTAGCCATCCATCCTTCCATCCACCCATCCCTCTACTCATCCACTCATGTATCCAACATTGACCCTATCACTCATCCATCCATCCATCCTTTCACTTATCAATTCATCAATCCACCCATCAGTTCATTCATCCATCCACCCATTCACTCGCCTATCACCCACCCTTTCACTCATCCATCCATCCTTTCACTCATCCATCCATCCACCCATCCATCTACCCTTCCACACATACATCCATGTATTTACCTTTTCTCTCATCCATCCTTCCACTCACTCATCTGTCCATCCTTTCTCTCATTATCCATCCATTCACCCTTTCATTCATCCATTCACCCTTTCACTGATCCATCCAGTCATCCATTCACTTACTCACTTTTTCACATTAATTATGAGCTGAGCCTTTGTCTGCAGAGTTGCAGACAGAAGAGGCCCATCAAGGACTTCACCCGTGCTATAGTTCCTAAAGCAAGGGGTGGGGCGGGGGAGGGCTCACTATGCCCCTGTACATAGGAAATCTTAAAAAGTGGAAGTCATGCATGATGCATAGTGCCACTGTGACATGGTGTTTTTTCCAAGGCTTTAAGTGGGATGAAAAAACTGGGAGGTCTCTCCAAAGGGGGTGTTCAATTTAATTAAGGGCATGGCTTAAAACACCTAAGCTAAAAATCTGTGCTTAGCGTAGTGTGCCGCCCGACTGGTAATTTGCTGCTTCTTTCATCGCATACAGATATATAACACAACAAGTAGCGTTACACCTACAAGCCAGAACTATTGGCTTTGTCAATAGTTGTCAGTTGCATAAAATAAAAAAGCAGCAACCATGGCTTTGTTGAATACAACATTGAAAATGCGTCCGTTTCAAAATGATGAGACATTGAAAGACCCATAACCCTTTTTTTTTTACTTGTTTCACCGCCTTCTTTTCATGAACTGGATTCTCGTGTAGCAGCATTGGCGTTTTTGTACATTTCTCCCACATGACTGAATGCCCTGCCCAAGAACGAGGCTGCAGGAGGAGGCCACCACATGCAGTAACGGACACATACTGGCCCATTGTCATTCTGTATGTGGCAATCAGCCCCATACAGAATGACAATGGGCGGATGGGGCTGCTCTTGCGCTCAGAGGAGCAGTGTGAGGCGGCCCCATCCGGGAGCTGAGGCTCTAGGCAGGGGAACAGTGATATTCCCCAATGCCCAAATTACGGACAAAAGGCATCCGTAAAAGGGATCGTCACGGACAATGGACGTGAGATCCAAATTACGGACAGTCCGTGAAATTTACGGACGGTTGGTCACCCTACTCTATGGCTAGGGGTGAGAAAGCTAGAGAATATTTCGGATGCAAGCTGCAAATTTTATCTAATACTACAGTAGCAGCTTTGCGCTACATCACCACTCAATTAGAGAGCATGCGAATATATTCAAAACAGACCAGATATGCAGTTGATTTTATCTTGGCTAAGAGTGGTGGAGTATGCGCGGTAGTTGGCTATCAGTGTGTGGTCGGGATGAAGAATATGGAAAAGAATATTACCAAACACATTTTAGATATTCTTAAAAATGTCAAAGGAATGGAAAGGGGGATTTGGAGTTGGTCTCTCTTTGGCAGCTGGGGCTGGATTCTTGAAAAAGTGATTTATTTGATTGTGGTAATGGTTCTCTGTTGTGCTCTTATTCAGTGTCTTCCCTTTTGCTGTTCCTATTGTACTACTATTCTCACACCCAAAAAGAAAATATCAATTCATGACACAAATGCCACAATAATGATTCAAAAGGATATTGAGGATACAATGAACATTGATGAGGGAATTTTCGAGAATTCCTCCATCCTTACTGTTTCCCTTCCTGATGTTGATGGTATGGAGTGCTCATAACTGTTTATTAATGAAATCTGATATTACTGTTTGTGGTTTTGTTCCCTCTTGTTGCCGTTAGAAAATGTTTTAGCTCTTGCTAAAAGGAGGGTCTGTTATAATAGAAATTGTTTATGCTTACGCATGCTCCATGTAAGTTAGCATTCGCTGAGCCATTTTCTATTTGGGCACCATTTTAGGCTGTTCGAAACTGATCTAGTTTAATTCCGAGAAATGTTCTTCTTTTGAGTTTCGTTTCTTCACTTTCGTTTTGTTTCAGTAATGAGCACACTGTTTATGTCAGCACATATCTTTCCCACTAGATAGAGGCCCTTTCCCCCTTGTCTGGTGTCGGGCTCCAGATGGAACGACCTTGGACCATGATACTTTGTATAAGATAGGAGCGCTGAACCGTTTTTTCTGTATTTCACTGTTTTACTGCACCTGCTTGGAAAATTCCACTGTGGGCATGTTTTCGCCCAGTTACGAAACGAACATAATGTATCTTTATGCTTGTCAATTTCAGTTCCCTCTGCAGCACTCCTAGCAACTGGGCAGATGGGGCTCCGCTCTGAGTGTATATGAATAAACAGTTATTGGTTTGTATTCTCTACTGTCTGACCGACTCTTCATTTAGTACGGAAGGCTGAGAGGTGGTCATTAGTGACCCTGGTGGCCCTAAACGGGTTACTTCTTTCAATGCTTGCAGCTTACTCTTGGGTCTCCTGCTGTGTGATCGCCAGGTCATTCTTGTGTTTTTTCACCTTGGTATCTTGCTGCTTGTGTGTCCTTAGCTTGCTGGATGCGCTCCATCAGCAGCTCGATTCTTCTTGAGAGTGTATTCTTTCAGACCTGGCCTCCAGATCTTCCTCCAGTGTTTGGTTGCTCGTCAGGTTTCTAGTGTAGAACAGCAGGTCACTCTTCCATCTCTTCTTCTGGGTGCCGCTGCATACACCATCTTCACCCAACAGGGCCTCTCAGCATTCATTGGCCTCTGAACCATGCAAGCCTTTTCTATGTGCTGGCAAATCTCAGGCCTTCAGCACGTCGGGTGCACTGCAGATGCGGGCTGCCAGGTGGTGCTATAGTCACCGTCCTCAATCGGTTGCAGAGGCTGGCAGCATGAACGGACGAGGGCCCCCTCATCAGCAGGTAGGGACATGTAGTGTCACCGTGTACCAAAGGGCGTGCTGCTCTCTTCCTCTGTCCTACCTTTTCTGGGGCAATGATAGGCGTCGCAGAGTTACTACTCACCTCTCACAGTGATGGTGCGGCACTTCCTTCAGTGCCGACACAGCCCTTTCTTCTGTGCACAGAAAGGTAGGGGTTGTACCACTTGTCAATTGCAGCAGGGTGGCCTGTCTTTACCCTTAAGTTCATCCGGTTGGGGCCACCGTTTTCAAGTACCTCATGAGATGGTGGTGCAGTGGGTTGCTACTGCCCACATCAGCGCGTCGCTCCTCTGGGCACTGCGACGGTAGAAGAGGAGACAGACCGGCCTCAGCAAGTCCAGGGGGAGGAGGTACGTGGACAACTAGTGTTGATGTTGCTGTTGTTGTTGATGGAGAACAAGGATTTTTTTTGTCTTATTTCTTGATTGCCTGCTTTAATGATGTCGTGCTCGTGCTCGTGCTCTGCCCCGTCACTGCTGTGTTTGTCTTTTTTCTACATTTTTTGCTTTGACACACACCTTGTACCTTGTCCCTGGCATTTCTAATCCCCTTCCCCCTTAGTGGTTAACATGGGGAAATGGAAGTGTACTGTTGGCTCCCATACCGTCAGCCACCACACCTCTGAGGCTGTCTGTTTGGGACTTCAACAACCAACGAAAAAGCTGCGGAGAGTAGTCCGGAAAAAACAGTGCGTTGCTGGTGTCAATTCTTGTTCTAATACTCCAATGCCCATGTAGTCATCGTGTGTCTCTGCCGTAAGGGGTCCTGATTCCTAACCAAGAGGTGCAGCTCAACTGGTGGTGGATGTAGTTGAAAAAATCAAGGCCCTCCTTTGCTTAGAACACACACCTATACTGGCGCTCCTTGCAACCATTGAGCAAGTCTGTAAGAACACTTGGTAAACCCAGCTTCATTCCAGCAGCAATCCCCCCTGGCTTTATGGCCACAACAATCCTGCCCTGTCTTGTGCGAACACTGGTCCACCTGTGTCAATGGTGGATCCCCTCCTTCTCCCCAAATGATACATTTTCCAACTCCTAGTGTAATCCCACCATTTAATGGCCAGCCCATCATTGGGGGCCAACAAAGGGTCCAACCTGGTCCAAAGAGAAACAGTATGGAGAACCATGAATCAGCTAGCTCAACCCATAGCCACAAGCCTCCGGTCATCAACTTGCCTCCAGCATCCTGCCCCTATGTGGCAATTCAATCACGAGTACCCGAATTGCAAGAAGACCAGAGGGAGACCCAGGAGTAACTGGCAAACAAATGTCTGATCTGGCTTGTGAAACATAAGAACTTTCCAGTGTCATTGGCTTATAACATTCTCCTAACACGTAGTGTTGGGTGGATTGGGCAGGGCCGGGTAAACCATCCAGGTCTTAAAAGATCTCAATTTGGTTCTAAGGCTATTATTTGAAGATGTGCACAGACAGGTGGGGAAGTTGAATACTGCCCTTCTACTGCCAGGCAATTTCTATAAACCCAGCCTCTATCTAAGATGTGACCACCGCAGGCTGCTGCTTTTGCCCCAGCCCCACACCAAGGTTATCCACTATTACCAAAACTGTTTGAATAGGATTTACAACATACCTGTTTCAAATTGCTTTCATTTTCTGGATAGAGTAGATTGATTCACTGTTGGACTGGGCCTCCAGTGCACTAGTCTTTTAGAAGGGGGACCTGATGGTTGCCACCGGAGGGGGGGAAGTGGGGCCAACATAATTGGCAAAATGAGGGTCCAAATTGACCCACACTGTGTCCCCACTATTATCCCCTCAACCGCTCCTCCCATAGTAGCACAACTAGAAACCCTCCCCCCCTTAATTCCACGAGACTGCTGAACGCTGCCACTCAGCTTCTGTGGGTAGTGGAAAGGACATTTTACTTGATGCACCTGCTTCTCCACATATCCATGGATCTGGCAATTCGAACATACCCTGCAGCATTTCTAACAGCCTAGGCTCTCCCACCCCTGCAAATGCGAGCCCTCACAGTGGGCCTGTGGGTATACGGCTTGTGAGCTGAAACATAGCAGGCATCAAATCCAAGCTGCAGGACACAGATTGGGGCCAATATTTGGAGGGTTTTCAAATCTGTGTTTTTTACGAAACTTGGGCAGTTGACATACTTTACAAGCAAGGCTACTCCACATTCAGTATCAACAACCTCCCCTCCATAGCAGGTAGACCAGCAGGCAGTCTGCTCATATGGATTAAAACCTCCCTAGATTTCTCAATTAAGGTTATCAATATTGATTCCCTTGATCTCCTTGCAATTAAATTGTCCCCAAAGCAGGGTACTCCATTCCTCCTACTGAATGTGTACAATAGGTCTTCCCCTTTCAATAGGCTGTCACAAACTATGAAAATCCTTAATACGGTACTAGAAGGCTATGGGTCAGGTGTTCACAAGGTTATTGCAGGTGATTTTAACTGCTGCTTTGAGCCCCACCAACCACTGAGAGATTTGTTTTGGTTAGAGGATGAATGTTGGGGGTTTTCCTCCTACTCGGCAGCAAAAAAGAGCCCCAAGATTAGTGCGACTGCCCTCCAGATCTCAGACATTACTGCCACCATGGCCTTAGAGCTTGTAATGGACATACCCCATCAGATCTTACTGTCAAGCTTACCTTCAAGAGGGGAATCTACTCACGCAATATTGATTACATATTACTTGACCTCATGCTCTTGCATGAGATGGTAGATATGGAGATCATTGATTGCCTGAAGAGCGACCAAATTCCTTTTTGCCCTTACACTAAAAGGGAGCTACATTAAGGATAAAGCTTACATAGGGCCAGCATGGCTTGCCACCGTGGCCCTGAGCAATAATAGGGGCGAAGTAAAGTGGGTGGATATTGCAAGCAATGAGGCTTCATTGAAAGAGATGTATGGTGCTGTCGATAGTGCACTAACTAATTGTATAGAGCAGGTCTGCACTCCTCTTCAGATATTGGCCACACACGAATCTCTATTTGAGAAATTGAAACCTTTTTTTTGAGAGGAAAATCCTACCTCGTAGAAAGGCCGCTAGTACACATGAATGGTTTGACAAGAAATGCAGGGTGGCTAAAACAGCCCTGTTGGAAGCCCTAAATAGCAATATGTGGCCAGAAATTTAACAAGCCAGATGGAATTATGCCCAAGCAATCAAATCTAGTAAATCCCAATGGGAAGCTAAGGTTTGGGAGGATATGTTAAAAGCAGCTAAGGGGAATAACGCTAGTTTGTTCTGGCATTTGGTCTTACACATTGGCCGCAAAGAGTTTGCTTCAGTTGATTACCACATCCTCAAGGCAGACTGGGTGGCGCACTTTATGGCCTCTATGCAGAGCCACTCTCCTAAACACCCCAAACTAATCATGATACCCAATCCAACAGAAGCACCAAAATGGAGGAGTTAGTGTCTTTTACCACTGAAGAATCCTTCAATGAACTGAAGGTCCGAAAAGTGGGGAAAGCTCCTGGCACTGACAGGTTCCCTTCGAATTTGTTCGGTGACGAACCTCTGATATGGGCTCCTTATATTAATTTCCTAACCAATGCAATTGCAGTGGGTGCCCCTATCCCTAACTCATGGAGAGGGTCTGAAACTATCCCCATTTATTAAAACGGTTCAAGGCAAGGACCTAGCAATTACCGCCCCATATCCCTGATCACTAACAGCCACAAAATATTTAGCAAACATCTTCTGGTAAGACTCTGGGATTGGATCAGATCCAAAAAGGCCCTATTTCACATGCAAGCTGGCTTCAACCCCAAAACAATCACTGAGGACCAGATTTTTCAGTTTGTGACCTTAAAATGGAAAGTTGTCAACCTGGAACGGGGGCGCTCTTTGCCACCTTTGTTGATCTTCGTGCTGCCTTCTCCCTCGTCCCAAGGGTCAAAATTAGGGAAGTCCTCATGAAAATCGGTGTTCCCGCAGGGTTATTGATGCTGATTCGAAATCTGTACACTGATAATTTTTCCAGAGTCAAATGGGCCCCGGTGGGGGGGAGCCACAGAGAACTTTCAACTGGACATGGTGTTCGTCAAGGGTGCGTCCTTGCTCCTACATTATTTCTGTTATTCATTAATGAATGTATACCCTACCTCATGAACTTTCTGAATGATACTCCCAAAATTGCTGACTCTACAATACTAGGTCTGCTATTCGCAGATGACAGAATTCTCTTACCGAAACTGCTGTGCGTCTCAATGCCCTTTTTGGGGAAGTTCGGGGAATTTTGTAAAGACCACAGCCTAGAAATAAACACATCTAAAGCAAAATACATGATATTCATACATAGCGGGAAAGCAAAAGGGAATGTGGCACTAGACGGAGTAAACTTGTATAGGGTCACAGATTTTGACTACCTAGGGGTGAGGTTGTCTGACTGCACTAGTTGGGCAGCGCAGATAAGAAAAAGCTCTTTGTCCCTTAACCACAAAGCCGGGTCTATCATCAGACTTGCAAATAAAGCTTCTTCTTATTCTATTTCACCAGCACTGGATATATATAGGGCCCAAGCGTGCAGAGCCACTCTCTATGGTGCAGATTTGTTTGTGTATTGGAGTCTTGATGTGCTAACTAAAGGTGAAACTTCCTTCTTGAGATCTCTTCTGAAGCCACCAAAAGGTACACCAGTACTTCCCTTAAGGTTTGACCTAAATGTTAGGCAATTTTCAGACACAGCCCATCTTAAGCCTATTTTATTTTGGGCTAGGATATTGTCATCCGAGCAACTTGCGCCATATGGAGAGTGCCTTATGGAAATCTTGGATCACCACTTGGCCCTTAGGATCCTGTGGATAGCCCATGTTAAGCTATGGCTGGTTAAGCTAGTATTGTCTGAATTCTGGCTAAATCCAACAGCAATGACCAGCAGCTCCCGCCGTCATATTAAAGATCACTACTGGAATGTTGTCCTTGGCTCTAAAAGTTCTGCTTTTCCCTCAGACAGTCTAATTAACATGTCACTGTCTTTTAAATGTGGTTCCTATTTCGAAGATTGTAAGGACTATGTGAAAAGGCCATTGTTTAAGTCTCTTCATATTAAATTTAGACTGGGGTTTTTATCAACTGCTTCTTTTACCTCTTCTTGTAGGAGCAAGGTTAACTTCTTCAATCTTTGCCCTATGGGATGTTGGTCAGTGGAGAACGACGTGCATCTACTGTTCTTCGGTGGCGTACACACTAAACAGTGTCCCTGCTGGATCTGTGCCGCCTTCTTGGGCTTGACGATAGGCACCATGCACTAAGAATATGTCGGGCAGATAGTAAGAGCTGTGTTGTTTACTCAGTAGGCAGCTACCTAAATTCTATATGGCATCTCAGAAAAAGAGGTATGAATACCCTAACATATAATGCACTTTAAGTTTAATTGGACACATGGCCCTTTTTAAGTGATTTTAAGTGACTTTTATGCTTTTGTATATGAACAGCTGCTAGGTAATATGGTTTTACTGGAAGGCCCCATTAAGCTTCTTGTTCATTGAAAATTGAATTATCATTTAATGCTGCTTGTTGAATTGAAATGTTTTTATTGCATCATGTTTTTAAACTTATACTGCCATGTGTACATTTATGGTTTTTTACAATCAAAATAAAGTCAAATGATGATGATGACTGACTTTCTATTGATTTTTTAAATACCTGCAGAGTGTGGGCTTCCACACTTCTTTATCTTTAATTATCCTTTGATATTTGATGCATTTCTCAATAAACGTATAGAGCACAAACATACTGGTCACTTGATAACATATTGACAGTCAATGACATTACCAATACACACATAAAATGGGTGTGCGGTGGGTGCAGTGATGAACAGCCTACGCTTGACACAGTATTTGACATAAATGGGCAAAACACGCGTGAGCATGGTTGCGTTAAATAGGCATTTCAATTTGGCAAACTTTTATTAGAATTTGTTTGCTCCTCATACATGATAATACATGTAGTATAATGGGATGAAGGGTTTACATAAAGTATTAGACCATGCTGTATGGATCAAGAAAAGAGATGAGAAATCAATTATAATTGGTCCCAAGCCAATGCTAGTGTGATGAATCTATCTGCCTAACATATAATTTGACACTGAAATTATGGGAAAGGTTTGATAAATTTCACCCACAAATAAAGTGTGAAGCATCATTGAAACCGCATAAGTGAAAGTAGCCCGAAAGACCGCAGCTGGGCATTTAGTTGTCTGTAATTTTTAAGTGTGAGCCGCTTTAAGATTAGCCAGTAAAAACATGTGGCAAATTGAATCACAGAGAGAGTAAGGTGTCAGTTTCGATGAAGACAGTCATTACCGCTAGTGCAGCAATGTGCACTTCAGCCATATTTGTTTGATATGGTGAAGTTGATGGATGGTGTCTTGGCCAACATCCAATGGGGATCAACATTATAGCCATTGATTTGAGTTTTCGTTGCCAAATAATGTCAGGAATAATTGTTGTGGGATTCCCAGAAGCTTGCGACCAGCACAACCGTGTGCTAACGCATCTTGATGTGATGAACAGATTGCGGCATCAGAGGGTTGACGCACATCCTATCTGCAGTGCATTACTGAAAGCTGTCTACTGATGTCGATGGCAGACCCAGAAAGAGCAAACAGTGCGTACCTTCTCTGTGTAAGCTGCAGCGCTCTGAGAGAAAAGAGCTGGCTGATTTAATTCTGTGGAGGTACATAATTCCCAGTAGGGGCTGCTGATTTCACAGAACATCGTAGCCAAAATAATCCAGAGCCAAATACCGCAAATGTAAGTATATATAGGTATGTATAGCTTTACTTTAATCAACCTGTATGCAGCTTGAGGATATACATCTATATATATATTCACTGAAATGTGTATATATATTTATATATCGCAACAGAAAGGAGTACCAAAGCCCAACTCGAAGATAATCTGACATTTATTTCACAGATAAGGCTGGCAGCATGTACATTTCCTTACGCGTTTCAGCCACTGAATTGGCCTTGTTCACAGGTGAGCAAATTAGTGGCACTTATACTCCTGATGAACACGTGACCCCAGGTAAATTCTGCAATCACCACAATGCATCAGTATGGTTTTGAAGACTTGTGCTTTCAAAATAAAGCTAAATAGCGTTTTAAACACAGTCCCCAAACAATATTCTTCCAGGCGCATGTAGTTTAAGTGCAACAGTCACGGTTTTCTTTAAAAGTGTTGCAGCCTTGCTCATTGCATGCTGCCACAAAGCACAATTCATATTACTACGAAATGCTCAGTTCTCTCCGAGTTGGCAGGAAGAGACAGTTCTCCTCCTCTCCCTTTCTCACCTGCACACGTAAATGCCTTGGAAATCCGTAATGTACCACATGCATGCAAGCGGGACATGCTCCCCAAATTAGTTCCACAAACAAGTTCTCCAAATGTCAGGAGCCACCATCCCTGCAGGGCGGCTTTGTGACGGTCATGGAGCCGCCCGCAATTAATCACGTAACAGAAAGGAGTACCAAAGCCCAACTGCCAGCCTTATCTGTGAAATAAATGTCAGATTATCTTCGAGTTGGGCTTTGGTACTCCTTTCTGTTGTGTGATTAATTACGGGCGGCTCCATGCCCGTTACAAAGCCGCCCTGAATGGATGGCGGCTCCCGACATTTGGAGAACTTGTTTGTGGAACTAATTTGGGGAGCATGTCCTGCTTGCCTGCATGTGGTACATTACGGATTTCCAAGGCATTTATGTGTGCAGGTGAGAAAGGGAGAGGAGAACTGTCTCTTCCTGCCAACTCGGAGAGAACTGAGCATTTCGAAGTAATATGAATTGTGCTTCGTGGCAGCATGCAATGAGCAAGGCTGCAACAATTTTTAAAGGAAACCGTGACTGTTACTTTTAAACTACATGCGCCTGGAAGAAATATTGTTTGTGGACTGTGTTTAAAACACTATTTAGCTTTATTTTGAAAGCACAAGTCTTCAAAAACCATACTGATGCATTGTGGTAATTGCAGGATTTACCTGGGGTCACGTGTTCATCAGGAGTATGAGTGCCACTAATTTGCTAACCTGTGAACAAGGCCAATTCAGTGGCTGAAACGCGTATGGAAATGTACATGCTGCCAGCCTTATCTGTGAAATAAATGTCAGATTATCTTTGAGTTGGGCTTTGGTACTCCTTTCTGTTGCGTGATTAATTACGGGCGGCTCCATGCCCGTTACAAAGCCGCCCTGCAGGGATGGTGGCTCCCGACATTTGGAGAACTTGTTTGTGGATATATTTATAGATATATATATAAATATATATATATATATATAACATTCTAAAACTTTTAAAAAACACTCAGTCACTGGATGATGTCATCAGTGATGTCATCACTGATGTCATCAGTGATGTCACTGACCATGTCATGAGTGATATAATATGTGACGTCATCAGCAGTGCATTGCTGGGGCACAAGTTATAGTTAGCTCAAATAACTATAACGGCCGAATTTCTCTGGTTTTGTACGAGTGAAATGTCCAACTAACTATAACGTCCCTGAAACCTGTGGTTTTTTCAGTGAATTTTAAAGGTTTGTTAAATGCTAATTACAAACTATAACGTCCCTGGAACATATGGTTTTTTCAGTGATTTTCTAAGGTTTTTTAAATGCTAATTTCTAACTATAACATAGTAGTCGCGTTTGCAGAGTGGTGCAGAAAGGGGGCTGGGCCTCTGACCAGCGCTCAGGAATTCCGCTGCGTAGGACTTACAGGAGGTACCATGAGGGCTTCTTGGCCCCCAAAGTCCCTCAGGAGCAAAGTGGACTTCATCCCCCAACCCGTAGTGTGCCAGGAGGTGCGTTTGCAGAGTGGTGGAGAAAGTGGGGCGTGGCCGCTGAAGACCTCTTAGCAATACCACTGTGTGGGACTTACTGGAGGTAACAGGAGGGGTAGTTGGCCCCCAATGACAACCTTGAGGGCCAACTACCCCTCCTATTGCCTCCAGTAAGTCCCACACAGCAGCATTGGTAAGTTCTCAAAGCAGCCCATGCCCCGTTTGCCCACCACTCTGCAAACGCGCTCCCTGGCGTGCTCCTGGATGGGGATTAAAGTCCCCTCTGCTGCTGGGGGTCGTTAGGGGCCGACTATTCTACCTGACACCTCCAGTAAGCCCCAGATAGTGGGATTGCTGAGACTGGACACAGGCCACGCTCCCTTTCTCCACCACTCTGCAAACGCGCCTTCTGGCACTCTCTTCGTTGGGGGATGAAGTCCCCTTGCATCCTGAGGGTCCCTGGGGGCCAACTAGCCCTCCTGTTATCTCTAGTAATCCCCACACAGCTGGATTGCTGAGAGTGGTCTGAGGCCATGCCCCCTTTTTACACCACTCTGCAAATGCTCCTCCTGGCGCACTGCTGCTCAGGGGGAAAGTCCACTTTAGTCCTGAGGTCCTCAGGACACAACAGGACCTCATTGCCCCACCAGCAATGCGCCAAGAGGCGCGTTTGCAGAGTGGTGTAAAAAGGGGCATGGCCTCGGACCACCTCTCAGCAATCCCACTGTGTGGAGCTTACTGGAGGTACCTGGTCGGCTAGTTGGACCCTAAGGACCCTTAGAATTCAAGGGGACTCAATCCCCCAACTCAGAACGCACCAGGAGGCGCGTTTGCAGAGTGGTGCTGGGGCGGGGCCTCCGGCGAGATGCCGGCGTCTCTGTTCTTTTTCTTTTTTTAGAAGGGGGCTGAGTGGCCCCCCTTCTCTTAATTTTTTGTGGGCCCTGGGGACCCCATCCCCCAGGGCCTGAGCCATTTATTTTTAAATGGGTAGGGGGCTGCGCGGCCTCCCTCCAAAGGTGGATTTTGGCCCCGGGGACCCCATCCCCCGGGGCTTGGCCAATTTTTTAATTAAAAAAACCCTACATTTAAAGGAGGGGGGCCGTGCGGCTCCCCTCCTGAGGCATTTTTCGGCCCCGGGGACCCCATCCCCTGGGGCTTTGCTTCCTATTGTTTTTTTAAACTTTACGGGAAAGGGGCCGCATGGCCCCCCTTCCCTTGGCCACTTTTGGCCCCGGGGACCCCATCCCCTGGGGCCTGGCTTCACGTTGGGGACCACGGGGGAGCCCCAATGCCCCCTCAGTCCCAGCCGGCTCCCTGCCTCCTGCGGGATCCGGCATTGCTTTTAGACAAGGGGAGCTGCAAACATGCAGCTCCCCTTGTCCAAAAGGAATTTGCTTCGCTTCATGGAAGCGAGAGCAGTTTTTCTGCTCTCGCTTCCATGAAGTGAAGCAGGAGTTTGCAATGAAAGGGTGGGAGCAGTGGCACCCCGGGACATTGCTGGAGCTGGTCCCCAGGGCCAAGGAGGGCTCCCGGAAGGGGGGCCGCGCAGCCCCCCTTCCAACTTGAACATAGCCCCAGGGAGGTGGTGATCCCCGGGGCCGGGGGTCCGCAACGGACCCCCGTATTTGAATAATTAGTACCCAGGGGAAGTGGTAGTCCCTGGGGCAGAGTGGGAGGGGCTCGAGCCCTGCCACACATTGTTTTTAAATTAAGCCCCAGGGAGGTGGTGGTCCCCGGGGCTTGGGGGGCCGGCGAGGCCTTTCCACCCTAATTAATTAAAGCGCGGGTGGTGGCGGTCCCCGGGGCAGTGTAGGGGGGGCAGGAGCTCCCCCACGCATTTTTTCTAAAAAGCCCCAGGGAGGTGGTGGTCCCCGGGGCTGTGGGGGCCCCGCAGGCCCCAGCATATATTCTCCTCATTATTATTAAAATGAAGCACGGGAACCCGCACTTCATTTTAAAAAAAAAATGTCGGCGAGATTTGCGGATCCTACGCGAATCCCGCAGAATTCTTTTTTTTTTAAATGTTTTTTTGGGCCCTGGTGATCCCTGTGGGACCCCCTGAGCAGGCCTAGGGGGTCAGGGTGTTTCTACCCTGCCCCCTTTTCTTCATTTTTAACCTTTTATCTTGTGACTCGGTTCAACCGAGTCACAAGATGGCTGCCAACACTTTTTGGTTTGGAGTGTTAGCATCCAATCAGAATCAAGCTCGTGCTCGGTAGGGTTCGCGGATCCACTGCGGTCACCAGATATCGATATTTGTTTATTTTTGAATTTCTCAGAAACTACTGAACGGATTTACACCATTTAAAAGAAGGTCGCTTTCTGAACCAAGAGCTACCTTTTTGCCAAATTTGGTGTAATTTCGTTCAGCAGTTCAGGCTGTAGCCTTCTCCAAATTTTCCTATGGAAATTAACAAGGAGAAAACGCGTTTTGGGATCCCCTTTTTTCTCAGCCCCCGCTTGACGAATCACCCAGAAACTTTCAAGACAGGAGCTGACCGGAGCACCCCATTAGTTTTGAATATTTCGCGAAGATTCGTCAACCGGTGCCAAACATATTGGCAAATCAAAAAACAATTTTCCTATGAAAACTAGGTCCTAACTATAACTTTTTTTTTTTTTTTTTTTAAAACCTTTATTAAAACAAAGTCTCAAATCGACACAGCTTCTCGCCTACAACCCTTTGGGCCAGCAGCTCAATAATTCCCAGCAGTGAACACAGCTATTTAGCCAACAACCCAAGGGGCAGGCAGCAGTCTCCAATCACAGGTTATAGCAAATCCATCATTTACAAAGCGCATATATTACACTAAACCCGCCATTCCCCGACAACCATCACAATGTACTTTCGGCCTCCCTCAGCAGGTTGCTGCACACATCGCCCCAGGGCCTATACCCCCCAGTCGCACCTGCAAGGGGGGCCCCATGAAGGTCTGACATGTCTCTCCACTTTTGCCATTGCGCCTCATCAGGACAGGTGCGGACCTGAGCCAGTATGAATGAGTCCTGGGGATTGGCACTTATTATGTTTCATATGCATGGGTTCACTCTCCAGGGTCATGGGTGCACATGGTATAGATGGCATCCTCCGCCCCCCGAGTCTACCTCTTTGGCGAGCAGATACGCAGTATATAGTCCCCAGAAGTTCTTGGGCCTGCTCCTGGGAGGTAATAATTCACTAAAGGTCTCAGTTTGGGTGCTGCAATAAAGCATGTCACGAGACCATTGCGCCATTGTGGGTACAGGACCCTTCAGCCAGCACATTGCCACGCGCCGCTTTGCTACCAGCAGACCCATATCGACTAATCTACGGGTCGCTGTGGGCAGCCGTTTAGAGTACCCTAGCAGAGCCAGGGTCGGATCAGGGGAAGCGTCACACCCACCACTCTGCCCAGTTCCAGGAAGATCTGCTCCCAGAATCTATACACTTCAGGGCAATGCCAAGCTAAGTGGACGAAATCCGCCATAGGCGCACGACATCTGTCACAATCCGAGTCCTCCCGCAACCCATATCGACTCAGTCTCTCTGGAGTATAATACGCTCTGTTCAAAAACTTGAAGTGAACAAGCCTATGTCTACCGTGAAGTGAAATGCGCCGGGTACTGGTGCAGCAATAGGACCACATAGAATCATCTATTTCCGTGTGCAAGTCGCGTTGCCAGGCTAGTCTGGCTTTCGTATATTTATTCGCCCTATGTGACATTGCCAATTTATAAACGGTAGAGACCGCCTTGCGTGGCGTTTTAGCTTTAATAATATAAGATAGTTCCAGCATCTCCGGTGGTTCCTGCAGATCGTCCCCCAGCACCTCCCGTAATGCTCTCCGCACCCTGTGAAATTGAAATCTCTCGAGCAAGTTGCTTTCAGCGGCAGTTCCCCCCACGTCTTCCCAGGTCCTCACCATTCCGTCTTTGAACAAGTCTCCCATCGTCCGTACATTCAGTGCTTGTAAAGCTCGAACCACTCCCTTATCCCGACATGGGGAAAGCCAAAGGGCCCAGTCAATAGGCATAGCCGGCGAATACAATAACGCACCCGCCTGCATGTTCAATAGAGTGTGCCAGGCATGACATGTCGATTTAAGCGAGTCTAATATCCCTGTCCTGCGATCAGCGGGCGCACATATGGTAGCTGGAAGAGGTAGCGGATCGGCAAATAGCCGTTCCAGACGTAGAAACGGGATATCCGGTGAACCGTGCATCCAGTGGTACGCCTGGGCACCCTGCGCCGCCCTATAATACAGATTCAAGTCCGGGGCTCCCAACCCCCCCATAGAATACGGGAGGGTGAGTACCTGCCAACGCACCCGTGCCTGCTTACCGGCCCAGGCTAACTTTATCAGCAATGCCTGGACTCGCTGGAAAAATGTTGCCGGTAGCACAATGGGGATATTTGTGAACAAGAACAGGAACCGTGGCAAAATCACCATCTTCATGATGGACACTCTACCTAATAATGATAGAGGTAGTTTAATCCAACCCTCTATGTCATCCTCCAGCTTGCTGACCGCTGTACCATAATTTTCCCGAAACACGACCTCCGATTCTGTATGGAGCCGTATGCCTAAATATCGAATCGCCTCAGTGGACCAGCCTAATGGATACTCTGGCTCAAATTGCAGCGTAGCCGGGGTGAGCGGAAACATTATAGATTTAGACCAGTTGACACGTAGTCCAGACAGCACTCCGAAATGCACAACTTCCCTAATAATAGCGGAAAGATTATTCTCCGGGTCTCGGACGTACAACAGTGTATCATCCGCATATGTGGAGACCACTATCTTATATGTCGGAAAACTGATACCTTCATGTCCGTGGTACTCCCGGAGCGCACACGCCAACGGTTCTGCGACTAAGGCATATAAAACCGGTGATAACGGGCAGCCTTGTCTCGTTCCGCGTGTAATCGCTATAGGGTCCGTCACCAAATTGCCGATTTTTATACGTGCCCTGGGTGAGGTGTACAGAACACCCAGCAGCTGAAGGAAGACTGGGCCCAGACCCATTTTGGTTAGAACGTGCTGTAGAAAAGGCCACTCGACCTAGTCAAAGGCCTTTTCCATGTCAAGGAAAACTGCCACAGCTTTGGTATCCTGTCTGACATGTTGAATGACGCCGAACACCGTGCGTAGGTTATAAGTGAGGTTTCTATCCGGGACAAACCCCGCCTGCTCCGGGGCTACCAGTGTCTGTGTCATGGGGGAGAGACGATTAGCGAAAAAGTTTGGTATCCACATTGAGCAAGGATAGCGGGCGGTAAGATCCACACTCATCTAGCGGCTTATCCGGTTTAGGTATGGCGACGATAACCTCCCTCATTGATGGTGGCATTGTGCCTGTCGCACACATATCGTCAAAAAGCGCCGCCAGATGCGGGAGAAGTACATCCAAATATGTCTTATAGAACCCCACAGTTAGGCCGTCCACCCCCGGTGCGCTATTCGCTCGCATTCTGGACAGTGCATGCACTATTTCATCCTGTTCAATAGGTCGCATAAGGAACTCGCGATGCGTGTTCGTGAGAAATGGCAATTTTATATGCTCAAGATAGTCCAAAATTTGGTCATCCGTGCCTGTAGATCGGGAAGTGTATAGAGCGCCATAATATCTTCTAAACCGGTCCGCTATGTCCGCCTCTTCCGTAAGCAGGTCCCCCTCTTCCGACTTGAGCTCCGAGATCTGCGTTCTGCTGCGTTTGGCTTTGATAATCTGCGCCAGAACCGACCCCGGTCTGTCCCCCTCACCGTAAGTGCGCGCTGTCGCATATTTACCCATGTGTTTTAGTTCACTATCTGCAGCTTCCTGATACTCCCCAGTCGGTCCTTAATGGCTTGCGTGGTTGTCTCGTCAGGATTCTCTATCAGAGCTTGTTCTAACACCCCTAGTTCCTTCTCCAGGTTAGAGAGTCTTCCACGAATCGAACGGAGCACCCCCGAGTGCTTGGCCATAGCAACGCCACGGATATATACCTTAAACGCTTCCCACACTGTTTGGAAATTATCCACGGAGCCCACATTTATGGAAAAAAGGTTTCTATTGCCTCCGCTAGTTCAGCTTTAAAAGGGGGTCCAACAGTGAGTAAGGGGGAAGCGCCAGGTGAATGGGGGAACAGTCTTTTTTGGCGTGCCAATCTCCAGTAACAACGGAGAATGGTCCGATAGAGTGCGCAGAAAGATCAAGCATTCCCGGACATGTTCTACCAGAGAAGTAGAGAGTAACCAATAATCTATACGTGTATGCAAGCTGTGGTAGGCCGAATAATGTGTGTAGCCCCCTTTGTCTGGGTATCTCGTACGCCACGCATCACAGAGGCCCAGTCTCATCATAGCGCACTCAAGAGCCCGTGCCGCCGCAGATCTTCTCCTCACCGGACCCCCGGACCTATCCAGGTTCGGGTCTCTGACCAAATTGAAGTCCCCCCCAGAGGTACCTCGCTTCTGTGTATCTGGCCGCTACTGACGCCAGAGCAGAGAAAACTCCGGGCAGTCATAGTTGGGGCCGTAGACATTCACTATAATTAAATCTAGGCCTTTTCCCCGACATTTGGAAATAACATAGCGACCGTTCTGATCTGATTCCAATTGTACCAGTGTATAGGGGGATTGAGGGTTAACCCATGTCAGGACTCCCCTAGCATGTGTGGTGAATCCGGAGACATTAATATGATCCGCCAGCCCTCTGCTGCGCAGAATAGCACTTTGCAATGGGAGGTGGGTTTCCTGTACCAGGGCCACATCTATGTTCTGTCTCTTCAGGTAGTGGAGTACCTTACGCAGTTTACGATGGTCATTGAGCCCCCGGACATTCCACGTGAGCACGCGGAGGGAGTCCATCGTTTTTGTACCCTGGGGCTCACCGTATCCCATCATCCGCCCCTACTCTGAATGCGTTGTAACCTGGATTATTCAACCTATGCCATATGTACCTATCCATCAAAGGCCGGTATGAGACATGAAACAATATGAACCTTAAAACAATCCCCCTTTCCCGCCCTCCCCCTCCCACAACAGACCACCCCCAACTTGGCCGTGAGGCATCCCCGATAGCATCCAAACCACCCCTCCCCCTTAGCAAACAGGTCCCCCGTCGTGTGTTTCACTCGTGGGCAGATGTTGCTCAACAGCCCAACAATTGACTGTGTAAACATAAAACAGCCCCACTCCCCACCCACCGCCCCATACCTGAGCAACAGCATCGCCATCCCACTTGCCTAGTTCCTAGACAACTCTCAGTACCCTAACTCAGCGGGCACTTCTCTCGGCCAATTATCCAGTGGCTCCAGTGACCCAGCGTATATACAGTTAGAAAGATATCCCAGATTCCCCCCGGCATTACGCCTGCGTCCCACCCTGAACCATATACCCAATTTCCACATGTGTAGTTGGCAGGTGGCTGCTCCGGGCAGGCACCGAGGCGAGGTGCGCACCCAGCCCCGCGAAGACCCAAGCCCACCAAAGGTAGCCTCTCTGTCGTCACACCCCTTCAACACAGTCCCGAAAGCCCAACACCCCCCCTCAGTTGAGTGTTCAGAGCCATACTTAGCCCTACGCCGTTCTTCTCCGCTATTAGTCCTGTTCGTCCAGATCTCCCCCAACCGCCTCATCAAGCTGCTGTCATTCCGGGCTGCGGTGCCGCTCTTTGACCACCCCTTTAACGCCTTCTGGAGTGCCTTAGGATCCGTGAAGATGTGGGAGCGTCCCTGCGTGTTGACGCGTAGTTTGGCCGGATATAGCATGGCGTAATCTATTCCCAGATCGCGGAGTTGCTTCTTCATGGGGGTGAACTGTCTGCGGGCCTCCTGTACTCAGATCGTGAAGTCTGGGAAGAGCGAAATCTCCGAACCCTCATAGGTCAGTGAGCGCTTGTCTCTTGCAGTTCGCAGGGCAGCGTCTCTGTCTCGATAATTAAGCAATTTAGCAATGATCGGACACGCCCCCGGGGGCGGGTGGGGCCCCAGCGAGCGGTGCGCTCTTTCCACTACAAACATTGAGGAAAACACCCCCTCACACAGCAGCGTGACAAATAGCTTCTCAGTGAATTGCTCCATGTTGCCAGTATGAGTGGTCTCCGGCAGGCCCACAATTCTAAGGTTACATCTGCGGGAGCGTGCTTCTAGGTCTTCAGTCTTATCCTGCAGGACACGCATAACTTTGCCAAGCTGCTTATGTTCAGTGTTTAACGCCGTATTCGCTTCTTCGGCCTCCGTAAGTCTGCGCTCCGACATGTCCAGACGTTCGGCGTGCTTGTCTAATCTCTCGGCCATTCTGTCCATCCTATAGGAGAGAGCATCCATTTTCATGCCTAGGGAGTTGATACCGCCCTGGAGATTTTTTTCCATGGTCAGAAGCATGCTCCGAATATCCGTGTCTGGGGCCGTGGGCGTTGGAGTCTGCGTCCGAGTCTCCGCCTCCGTTGAGGCATCGTGCGACTTCGCCCGTCTCTGATCAAAGGATATTCTGGGTTGGTTCCTATCCACCCTGCCCATCGTCTCTGCCAGCCGGGCGCCACCCACAACACTCCTTCACCACTCAGCACCAAAAATCAGCGCGTTGCCCCACTGGGTCTGCTATTCGGAATGCCCGGCCACTATCAATCCTCAGAGTGTCGTGTCCCCGTTCCTGTCCATGGACTCCCCCTCAGGCTACTCCATCCTGCTCGCCAGCGTCAGCACACCACATTCAGCAGTAGTTCCTGGTCTCCCCCCAGTTGGACCCAATCCTTGGCCGCAATGTGTGCCCAGCACGCTGCACCTGCACCTATCTGCCCGGACAGCAGGGAATCACTGGAGTTCTACCCCTATGGGCTCTGCTCTCGCGCGGAACGCTATCGCGATGGGGCACTTCCACCTGGCGAGTATCTTCCCACCTCCTTCAGCCAGTGTGTATCAGTCACCTCACGCCAGTGTCATATCACACCTCCCTCCGGTCAGTTGCGGGCCTCCACTCACCCCCACCGTGCTTCTGCTATTGTGGTTCCAAACCTCGTGCCACAGCTCCTATGCAGGTATTACTTTGGTGCAGCTCTCCTCTCGCCGCCGTTTATCTCTCGTTCCCCTCTCCATGTCTTCACAACAATCTTACCCGGGGGCCCCTCGGTCGTAGGCGCCTCAGTCGTGTCGCAGATCGTGCGTGGCAGACGGGCCAAGGGTCACACCTCAGCTGTGCTCAGAGGTCGTTTAGTATCTCTCCCCTAGGTCTGCCTCAGCCTTTCCAGGGCACGTCAGGCCATCCGTGCTGCTCCCGCACTCGCCCCCTGACGGCCGGAACGGGCGGAGGCCCGCAAGGTCTGCGTTCAGGGGCCCTGTGCCCAGCCAAGCGGAGCTCCGTCCCCGGCTCGCCTGCGCTGCTCTCTGTCCACCGCCTCACTGGGTCTCTCCTTACCAGCCTCAATCCTGGGTTCACTGGCTCGTCCCCTCCCGTCTCGGCAGGGCGACGGTCAAAACCAGCAGCCTTTGATTACCGCGATCGGGTCACCTTCTCTCCGCAGTTATCGCCAGCGTGGCCCGGCAGCAGTCCAATCTGCGTCTCGCTCCGCCACGGAGTCTCCCGTGTCCTGGGTCGGTGCGCGCTGCCTTGCCACTCGAGCCCGGGGATCACAGGCCCGCCGGACGGGTAGTCGCAACTCTCCGTACCTCCCGCTCCAGTGGGTAATTACGGTTCGGATTGCAGTCGCTGGGCCCCCGTGCCCTCCAGAACACGGGCCGCCTCAATGCGCCGAATTTCGTTGCGCGATGCTGCTGAATAACTGCCGGATTGTTGGGCGATGTTGCGGAGCTCGAGGCTCAAGCGGCCATCTCCGTCGCGAGCAAGCTCCGCCCCCCAGGTCCTAACTATAACTACCTACTGGCGACCACCAGTAGTATATATATATATATATATATATATATATATATTATCTACTGGCGGTCGCCAGTAGATAGTTATAGTTAGGACCTTTATCCATAGGAAATCCGCAACATTCTATTTAAAATAACTCTTGCGCCGGTTGACGAATGTTCGCGAAAGCTTCCAACTTGTTGGGGCGCTCCTCTCCGCTCCTACCCTGAAAGTCTCGGGTTGATTCGTCAAGCGGGGGCCGAGAAAAAGGGGGGGTCCCAAAACACGTTTTCTCCATTTTTTCCATGTTAATTCCCATAGGAAATTTTAGCCACGGCTACAGCCCGAACTGCTGAACGGAATTACACCAAATGTTGCAAAAAGGTAGCGCTTGGTTCAGAAAGCGACCTTTTTTTTAAATGGTGTAAATCCGTTCAGTAGTTGCGGAGAAATCCAAAAAATAAGAGTGAAAAAATCGATTTCCCATAGGAAACTTTATGCAAGGCTACAGCAAAAACTGCTGAACGGAATTACACCAAATTTGGCAAAAGGGTAGTGCTTGGTTCAGAAAGCACCCTTTTTAAAAATGGTGTAAATCCGTTCAGTAGTTGCTGAGAAAATCCAAAATAAAAGTTTCGATATTTAGAGGCACGGAGGATCCGCGCACCCTCCCGACCACGAGCTGCATGCTAATTGGCTGTCAACACTCCAAACTAGGAAGTGTTGGCAGCCATCTTATCCTCGGTAGAACCGAGGGACAAGAAAAGACAAAAACAAGGGCGCAAAAAGGGGGCAGGGTAGAAACACCCTAACCCCCTAGCCCTGCTCAGGGGGTCCTACAAGGACCCCCAGGGGCAAAACATTTTTTTTTTTTTTTTTTAAATCGGCTGAAAATGCGCTGGGTGCGCGGATCCTGCCGATAAAAAAAAAAACGAGCGCGGGCTCCCGCGCTTCGTGGTTAATTGGCCCCCGGGTGGGCCAAGTCCCGGGGCATGCGGGGCTTTAATTATTAATTATATGGGGGCCTCTAAGGCCTCAAGCCCCGGGGACTGCCACCCCGGGCTTTAAACAAAATGGTGCGGGAGGGCTCTGAGCCCTCCCGCAGCCCCGGGACCGCCACCCCCCGGGGCTTCTTTTTAAAATTAAATCACCTGTGTGGGGGCTCCAGCCCCCCACACTCCCCGGGACCGCCACCTCCCCGGGGCACTAAGAAATTTAAAATGGGGGTCCGTTTTGGACCTCCGAAGCCCCGGGGACCACCACCTCCCGGGGCTTTGCAGATGTGGGGAGGGGGCCGCGCGGCCCCCTCCTGGAGCCATTGATGGCCCTGGGGACCGCCACCCCCAGGGCCGGCTCCTGCAGTGTCCCGGGTGCCTACCCCCGGGACACTGCTGTTTGCAATGGCAGGGACGGAGCCTCGCGGCCCCGTCCTGTCATTGCAAACTGCTTTGCTTCATTGAAGCGAGAGCAGGAAACCTGCTCTCGCTTCAATGAAGCAAAGAAGACTGCTTTCCACATGGGGAGCTGCATGTCAGCAGCTCCCCATGTGGAAAAGCAATGCCAGCTCCCGCAGGACGCGGGGAGCCGGCGGGACCGTGGGGGGATTGGGGACCCCCCCCACGGGCCCCCCTCCCCCCCCCAAAAAAGTAAAATAAATAAAGGCCTGCCCCGGGGGATGGGGTCCCCGGGGCAAAAGGAGGACTGAAGAGGGGGGCCACGCAGCCCCCCTCCTTAAAAGAAATAATTAAAAGAGTGGCCATGCCCCGGGGGATGGGGTCCCCGGGGCCGGAATCAGCCATGGAAGGGGGGCCACGCGGCCCCCTTCCCGTTTAAAAAAAAAAAAAAAAGAAGGCAGGCCCTGGGGGATGGGGTCCCCAGGGCCCAAAAAAAGGAAAAAGGGAAGGGGAGCCACACAGCCCCCCTTGGAAATTTTTTTTTAAAAAACGATCGGGCCGCAGGCCCCGCCCCCTTTATTTACCACTCTGCAAACGCGCCCCTGGCGCGTTTGCAGAGGGGAACGATTTCCCTTGAATACTGGGGGCCCTGGGGCCAACTAGCCCACCAGGAACCTCCAGTATGCGCCAGGGCTGCGTTGCAGAGAGGTGTTCTGAGGCCACGCCCCTTTTACACCTCTCTGCAACACAGCTCTGTGGCGCTTACTGGAGGTACCTGGTGGGATAGTTGGACCCCAGGGACCCTCAGGATTCAAGGGGACTTAATCCCCAACTTAAAACGCGCCACGGGCGTGTTTGCACAGTGGTGAAGGAGGGGCGGGGCTTCAGGTGACATGTGTGCAAATAGGCCCGTGGCGTGTTTTAAGATGGGGAATTAAATCCCCTTCAATCCTGAGGGTCCCTGAGGGCCAACTAGCCCACCAGGTACCTCCAGTAAGCGCCACAGAGCTGCGTTGCACAGTGTTGTAAAAAGGGGCGTGGCCTCTGAACACCTCTCTGCAACGCAGCTCTCTGGCGCATACTGGAGGTATCTGGTGGGCCAGTTGGCCCCTAGGTACCCTCGGGATTGAGGAGGAATTAATTCTCCAACTTAAAACGCGCCACAGGGTGTGTTTGCAGACATGTCACCTCAGGCCCCACCCCCTTCCTTCACCATTGTGCAAATATTCCTCTAAAATCAGCCGAACTACGAATTCCGATTTACTCACCTGTTATCAGGAGAGACCTCAGTGCGGCATCTTTCAGCCCAGTACTGATCCTGAAAAGTAATTTTAACCGTACTTACCAGTAACTTGAATTTCCTTCCATAGTATATCATTGCCTGCTTTTTGCTGAAAAAGTTTCTAAGTGTCGATTTTTGAAACATACAAATATTCCTCTAAAATCAGCAGAACTACGAATTCCGATTTACTCACCTGTTATCAGGAGAGACCTCAGTGCTGCATCTTTCAGCCCAGTACAGATCCTGAAAAGTAATTCTAACCGTACTTACCAGTAACTTGAATTTCCTTCCATAGGCTAACATTGACTGGTTTCACTTGGAAATTCTTCTAAGTGTTGAGTTTTGGAACTTTATAATATTCCTCTAAAATCAGCTGAACTACGAATTCCGATTTACTCACCTGTTATCAGGAGAGAACCCAGTGATGCATCTTTTAGCCCAGCACTGACCCTGAAAAGTAATTCTAACCATACTTACCAGTAACTTGAATTTCCTTCCATAGGCTAACATTGACTGGTTTCACTTGGAAATTCTTCTAAGTGTGGAGTTTTGGAACTTTATAATATTCCTCTAAAATCAGCTGAACTACGAATTCCAATTTACTCACCTGTTATCAGGAGAGACCTCAGTGCTGCATCTTTCAGCCCAGTACAGATCCTGAAAATTCTAACTGTACTTACCAATAACTTAAATTTCCTTCCATAGGCTAACATTGACTGGTTTCACTTGGAAATTCTTCTAAGTGTGGAGTTTTGGAACTTTATAATATTCCTCTAAAATCAGCCGAACTGCGAATTCCGATTTACTCACCTGTTATCAGGAGAGAACCCAGTGCTGCATCTTTTAGCCCAGCACTGACCCTGAAAAGTAATTCTAACCGTACTTACCAGTAACTTGTATTTCCTTCCATAGGAATCCATTGTCTGGTTTTCAGCAGAAAAGTTTGTGTCAATTTTCACAAACTACAAATATTCCTTAAAAATCGCTTGTATGACTTAAACGCATTATTTCAACTGTTTACAGGAGATGCACCAGTGCTGGATCCAGGATCCACCACTGAGTAAGAAAAAGTAACGATAACACTACTTACCTGCTAAGTGAATTTCCTCCCATAGGATAACATTGGTGATTCTATGTGAAAAGTTTCTAAGTGTCAACTTTTAAAATACAATAATATTCCTTAAAAATCAGTACTGTAACCAAAACTCTTTTACTCAACTGTTTACAGGAGATGTCCCAGGACTGAATCTAGGATCCAGTCCTGTGGTTAGAAAAGTAATCCATAAAGTAACTAATTGCATTTAACTAGAAATTCACATTGAGCTCAATGTTGCATTGTGTTTGAAATTGTGTTGCCCATTGCAACAACTGTAACTACTGTACTTAAAAGTCTATTGCCTATTTGCAAAGAATTTAAACTAAAGTAATTCATTCTGAGAAAGTATATTTTGTAATGTAATGTATAATGTAATTACAATGTAATTTAAAAAATAAGTAGTTTAAAACAATGTAGAAAATCAGTATCAAAAAATAAAGATAACAATTAATACATTTAAAAATTGTCATTTACAAAACCTTGGAAATTCACTGAAAAAAACCATAGGTTTCAGACATGTTATAGTTAGGAATTAGCATTTAAAAACCTTTGCAATTCACTGAAAAAACCATAGGTTTCAGGCACGTTATAGTTAGAAATTAGCATTTAAAAACCTTTGAAATTCACTGAAAAAACCATAGGTTTCAGGCACGTTATAGTTAGAAATTAGCATTTAAAAAACCTTTGAAATTCACTGAAAAACCATAGGTTTCAGACACGTTATAGTTAGAAATTAGCATTTAAAAAACCTTTGAAATTCACTGAAAAACCATAGGTTTCAGGCACGTTATAGTTAGAAATTAGCATTTAAAAACCTTTGAAATTCACTGAAAAAACCATAGGTTTCAGACACGTTATAGTTAGAAATTTGCATTTAAAAAACCTTTGAAATTCACTGAAAAACCATAGGTTTTAGGGACAGTTGTAGTTAGTTGGACATTGCACTCGTACAAAACCCGTGAAATTCCCCGTTATAGTTAGTTCAGCTAACCATAACTCGTGCCCCGCAATGCACTGCTGATGACGTCACATATTACATCACTCATGACATGGTCAGTGACATCACTGATGACATCACTGATGACATCTCAAATGACATCACTGATGACATCACTGATGACATCATCCACTTGATAATCTGATGCACCACCTCACACCCTAATATAACCTTTGATACACCCACTCTAAATTACAGACTGCCATTCGCAAAACCATAGACACTCCAACACCAATAACTACATACCCACTCACTGATTCTTAGGTCTACACACACATCCACTCACTCGTACAGTCACTCATACTTACGGTCACTCAGTACAGGACTAGCATATGCACTCATACTCCTATATAGACACTCAAACACTGCCACTCATCCATAGAGGTACTCACACACCTAGTCAGTCATGCAAATAATTAAACACACTGCCATTTACTCACTTATACAGTTATACACACACCAGCTCACTTACTCATACAAATACTAGCATATTCTTACGCTCTTATACAATCACTGATACAAGCACACACTCATCCATACAGTCACTCTCACAATCACACACTCTCGCTTATAGCTATTTATATACTCCAACACACATATATACTGCCTTTCACATATGTAGTTACTCACACATGTACCACTGGGACATACATTCACTCACTAACACACTCTTACACACACTTACCCACCCATACAGTCTATCACAGATGCACTCTTGAAACCATCCACCCAGTGAATCACCCACTCACACATCTATGCACAGAGTCGCACACACCCCACCCACACAAACACTCAGGCACCCATACAGATACTCAGACAACCAATCAATAACTCATATAGACACTCATGTAGCTATTCACAAACCCATGCAGCCACTTACACAGCAACAGACAGACGGATTCAGACATTCACCCAGTTTAGTCACTAACCCATGCATTCAGTAAGATACGTTTAATCACTCACTTATAGAGTTAGTCACGCACCTACTAAATCATCCATACAGACACTTTTACACCCACTCATTCTTCAATACGCCTTTCCCTATATATATATTAAAAATATTTAAACTTTACAGAAACACACAGTCACTGCATCATGTCATCAGTGATGTCATTTGAGATGTCATCAGTGATGTCACTGACCATGTCATGAGTGATGTAATATGTGACGTCATCAGCAGTGCATTGCGGGGCGCGAGTTATAGTTAGCTGAACTAACTATAACGGGGGAATTTCACGGGTTTTGTACGAGTGCAATGTCCAACTAACTATAACTGTCCCTAAAACCTATGGTTTTTTCTGTGAATTTCAAAGGTTTTTAAATGCAAATTTCTAACTATAACGTGTCTGAAACCTATGGTTTTTCAGTGAATTTCAAAGGTTTTTAAATGCTAATTTCTAACTATAACGTGCCTGAAACCTATGGTTTTTTCAGTGAATTTCAAAGGTTTTTTAAATGCTAATTTCTAACTATAACGTGTCTGAAACCTATGGTTTTTTCAGTGAATATATATATATATATACCAAAACACATCACGGCTGACGAGGAATAAAAGCAAATCATACTGCATTTGAAGCCTGCTCTGTTATGTTCTGCAAAAGAGACGAAAATTATCGTTATATACATATATATATTATCTACTGGCGGTCGCCAGTAGATAGTTATAGTTAGGACCTATTTTCCATAGGAAATTCACAACATTCTATTTCCAATAACTTTGGCGCCGGTTGACAAATCTTCGCGAAATTTTCAAAACTAGTGGGGCGCTCCGGTCCGCTCGTATCCTAAAAGTTTCGGGGTGATTCGGCAAGCGGGGGCCGAGAAAAAAGGGGGGTCCCAAAACATGTTTTTTCCATGTTAATTCCCATAGGAAATTTTAGACACGGCTACAGCCCGAACTGCTGAACGGAATTACACCAAATTTGGCAAAAAGGTAGCGCTTGGTTCAGAAAGCGACCTTTTTTTTAAATGGTGTAAATCCGTTCAGTAGTTGCTGAGAAATTCAAAAATAAGAGTCAAAAATCAATTTCCCATAGGGAACTTTGTGCAAGGCTACAGCGGAAACTACTGAACGGATTTACCCCAAATTTGGCATAAAGGTACTGCTTGGCTCAGAAAGCGACCTTTTCAAAAATGGTGTAAATCCGTTCAGTAGTTTTTTAAATATTAAAGGAAAAAGAACTATATATATCTGGGCAGAGCCTAACCACACATGTCATCATGAGATCTGATTGGCTGTCAGCACTTCATCCAAGAAGTGTTGGCAGCCATCTTGGGACCAATATACATGATAGCACCCTAATGAAATGCATTGTAGTGAATAGAAGATTTTGAGGGTCACCAAAAGGAGAACTATAAAGGGTGATAACAGACTTTAGTTACATTAGAATTCATTTGTTGATGGTACCATACTAATTTTAGGAATTTTGGTGTGTTCTAGGGTGATTTTACCCTGTGAAAAACCTTCTGCTGGGATTTCATGAATCATGTTTGAGAGAAAACAATGTTCTCATGCTTGTCCCACAGAGGTTTGGAAGGTGCTCCAGAAGCTAAAATGAGAGCATATTTTCTGTAAATTCACATTATCTTTCTCAGTCATGTGAGAATGAAGTCTGACATTCTCAGTAAAACATGTAAATCCAACAAGGGCAGAGACTGTCAGTTGATTCCTTTGTGTTCTACTGCAGCTTCCCAGAGTGTTCTTAAGAACAACTAGAGCGCTAACAACCTTACCTATGACAAAAGTATGGCACACCTGAAGCCATCTTGATTGGAATAAACTGGTAACACTTAAAACATTTAATTTAAAAAGGAACAAAATGATGGGGTTCATTTTGTCTTAGAAATTATGGTTAGTGCTGTAGAAAGAAAAATTAGGACATGTTTTAAATGAGATCTCAAATATCTTCCTGTTATATTTCAACAGGAGCAGCCTGCCAGTTGATTCCTTTGTGTTCTACTGCAGCTTCCCAGAGTGTTCTAAAGAACAACTAGAGCTCTAACAGCCTTACCTATGACAAAAGTATGGCACACCTGAAGCCATCTTGATTGGAATAAACTGGTAACACTTAAAACATTTAATTTAAAAAGGAACAAAATGATGGGGTTCATTTTGTCATAGAAATTATGGTTAGTGCTGTAGAAAGAAAAATTAGCACATGTTTTAAATGAGATCTCAAATATCTTCCTGTTATAGTTCAACAGGAGCAGCCTGCCAGTTGATTCCTTTGTGTTCTACTGCAGCTTCCCAGAGTGTTCTAAAGAACAACTAGAGCGCTAACAGTCTTACTTATGAAAAGATTATGGCACACCTGAAGCCATCTTGATTGGAATAAACCGGTATCACTTAAAACATTTAATTTAAAAGGAAAAAAATGAGGGGGTTCATTTTGCCATATAAATTATGGTTAGTTCTGCAGAAAGAAAAATTAGGGCATGTTTTAAGTGAGATCTCAAATCCTCTTCTATTTCATTAGAAAATTCTGACATGCAGACTGAAACAATCACTTTCAATACCAGCAGTAGACTTCCAGTTAACTCCCTGGTGAGCAGTAGCTTTACTACAGTGATCTAATGAGCAACTAGAGTGCTAACATTCTGAATTTATGGCAAATGTGTGACACATCTGAATGCCTTCTTGATGGAATCAAAGTAAAAAACTGAAAGCATTTCCTACTGAGGAGACTGCAGTAAATGAGGAAATTAGGAAACTTCATAACAAATAAGTATCCCAAGATGGCCACCAGAGAGAAAAAGAGCCCAAATGTAGCACAAATATCACACACATGTAGCCCACATACAGCCCAATGACAGAAGTGTGGAAAACACTTTTTATTTTTGTTTTTTTGCAGTTTTATATAGTGCAGACTGGTCAGGTATTGGAGCGTTGCATCTTACTTGGACCCCTTATTGCGTATTTTGCACGAAGTACATGGGATTGATCTTGCGAAACATTGAACTTTACTATTCTGTTAACCTGAAGTTGCTCTGAACCGGGCTTTGTAACACCCATTTTTACCTACTGGTTTTAATTAATTCTCACTGTATTGTATTAAGAAAGAGGATTTACTGTTTTTATGTACACTTTTATGATCTATGTTTCTAAATCAGATCGAATAAAGTTTAATGAATGTAATTGAAGTCTCCCAAGATGGCCACCAGAGAAAAATGAGCCCAAATGTAGCACAAATATCACCCAGATGTAGCCCACGTATAGCCCAATGACAGAAGTGTGGAAAACACTTTTTATCCTTTGTTTTTTTGCAGTTTTATATAGTGCAGGCTGGTCAGATATTGGAGTGCTTTACATGAGCATTGGTTACATCATACAAGGACAAACTCATTTTGGTTGTAGGCATGGGGAGATTAAGTGATTTGACCAGAATCACAGAATGACGAGCTGAAGCAGAAATCCAACTTGGTAACACCACATTTTCTCCCTAAGCGTAACATTTAATCAAGTGGTCAACTGGATAAAAAACATAGAGATAACAAATAATTCAAAAGTGCTTTGTCGCTATTTGAGAACTGCTTGGCTCAGAAAGCGACCTTTTTAAAAATGGTGTAAATCCGTTCAGTAGTTGCTGAGAAATTGTAAAAAAACAAATATCGATATCTAGAGGCGCGGTGGATCCGCGAACCCTCCCGACCACGAGCTTCATTTTAATTGGCTGCCAGCACTCCAAACCAGGAAGTGTTGGCAGCCATCTTGTAAACCGAGTCACAAGAAAACAGGGAAACAAAGGTGAAAAAGAAGAAAAGGGTCCAAGGTCCCACAAGGACCCCCAGGGACAAAAAAAGCATATATATTTTTTTTTTAAATGGCGAAATTCGCACTGGGGTCGCAAATCCTGCCGAAATGTAAAAAAAAATGAAGCGCACGATACCGCGCTTCATTTAATTGAGACCCCCGGGTGGGCCAGGTCCCGGGGGCATTGCCAACAAATATATGCAGGGCCCGCGGGGGCCCCCGCAGCCCCGGGGACCGCCACCTCCCGGGGCTTGTTTTTTTAATGTTTGGGGGGGCTTTTATCAAATAGGGACCCTCAGGATTCAAGGGGAATTAATCCTCCAACTTACCCTGAGCACTACTGATGCAGTCCAGCCATCGCCCTGTCACTACCCATGCACTCCTCCAATCAACCAGCGAGCACCATGTACTTATCCAATCACTCCGCCAAAACACAAGCACTTATAAATTCACCATCCACTCTCCTTGCAGTACTCTAATCATCCAGTCAGTACCCATGTACTCATCCAATGACCCAGGCACTAACTCATGGCAAATACAGAGGAGGTCATGCTAATCACAGGGGTACCCCAACGCATAGTGTTCCCTAGTGTATGTAGGTGTTTTCACTGTATTCTAAGTGTCTTTTACCACCAGAGAGAGAGTCAGTTACCACCAGTACCCATCAGCAAAAAGTTGGGGGCACAGGAGTACTTTCTACTCCTCTGTTGGTTCTTTCTGCACATCTCTTCCTTCTTCTTGCACTTTTCTTCGTCTTTCTGGACTTCTGTTGCCTCTTTCTGCATTTGTCTTCCTTCTTTCTGCGCTTTTCTTCTTCTTTCTTCACATGTCCTACCTCTGTAGGCATAGTTAGAAACTAGCATTTAAAAAACCTTTGAAATTCACTTAAAAAACCATAGGTTTCAGGCATGTTATAGTTAGAAGTTAGCATTTAAAAAACCTTTGAAATTCACTGAAAAAACCATAGGTTTCAGGCACGTTATAGTTAGAAATTAGCATTTAAAA
The DNA here is from genome assembly GCA_963921515.1 of Calotriton arnoldi. Lineage (NCBI taxonomy): Eukaryota > Metazoa > Chordata > Amphibia > Caudata > Salamandridae > Calotriton > Calotriton arnoldi. The sequence continues at coordinate 201,885 of CAWUFW010009877.1, forward strand.
AACCTTAGAAATTCACTGAAAAAACCATAGGTTTTAGGGAAAGTTATAGTTAGTTGGACATTTCACTCGTACAAAACCAGAGAAATTCCCCCGTTATAGTTAGTTCAGCTAACTATAACTCACTCCCCGCAATGCACTGCTGATGACGTCACATATGACATCACTCATGACATGGTCAGTGACATCACTGATGACATCACTGATGATATCTCAAATGACATCACTGATGGCATCACTGATGACATCATCCATGTGATAATTTGATGCATCTTCTCACACCCTAATGTAACCTTTGATACACCAACTCTAAATAACAGACTGCAATTCTCAAAACCATAGACACTCCAGCAGCAATAACTACATACCCACTCACTGATTCTTAGGTCTAAACACATATCCACTCACTCACCCGTACAGTCACTCATACTTACAATCACTCAGTACAGGACTATCATATGCACTAATACGCCTATATAGACACTCACACACCACCACTCATCCATAGAGGTACTCACACACCTAGTCAGTCATGCAAATAACTAATCACACTCCCATTTACTCACCTATACAGTTATACACACACCAGCTCACTTACTCATACAAATACTAGGACATTCTTACGCTCTTATACAATCACTGATACAAGCACACACTCATCCATACAGTCACTCTCATAATCACACACTCTCACTTATAGCTATTTATATATTCCAACACACATATATACTGCCTTTCACATATGTAGTTACTCACACATGTACCACTGAGATATACATTCACTCACTAACACACCCATACACACACTCACACACCCATACAGTCCATCACAGATGCACTCTTGAAACCATGCACCCAGTGAATCACCCACTCACACATCTATGCACAGAGTCACACACACCCCACCCATACAAACACTCAGGCATCCATACAGATACTCAGAAAACCAATCAATAACCCATATAGACACTCATGTAGCTATTCACAAACCCATGCAGCCGCTTACACACCAACAGACAGACGGATACAGACATTCACACAGTTTAGTCACTAACCCGTGCATTCAGTAAGATACATTTAATCACTCACTTATAGAGTCAGTCACACACCTACTAAATCATCCATTCAGACACTTATACACCCACTCATTCTTCAATACGCCTTTCCCTATATATATTAAACATATTTAAACTTTACAGAAACACACAGTCACTAGATGATGTCATCAGTGATGTCATCAGGGATGTCATTTGAGATGTCATCAGTGATGTCATCAGTGATGTCACTGACCATGTCATGAGTGATGTCATATGTGACGTCATCAGCAGTGCATTGCGGGGGCGCGAGTTATAGTTAGCTGAACTAACTATAACGGGGGATTTTCTCTGGTTTTGTACGAGTGAAATGTCCAACTAACTATAACTTTCCCTAAAAAACTGTTTCAAGACGTCATTCAACACATACAGTCATGAACACATTCAATTACAGAGATGACATATTGGTTTTCGGAGCCACACAAAAAGAACAGGATAAAGCTCTTCTACAAGGATCTCATTTACTTGCCGAAGCAGACAAGAGTGAGTTCTATAAGATGGAGCTAAAATTCTTTGGCCATATCTTTTGTGATGGGGGTATGACATCAGATCCTGCTAAAGTACAAGCGCTGTCAAATGCTGATCCCCCACAAGATGTTTATATGGTGCATTCATTTCTTGGCATGGCCAGTTACTTTTTCAGATACATACAAGACTTTGCCACTGTAAGTGCTCCGTTGACAGACTTGACGGAAAAAAAAGAATGTTTAATTTCATTGGTCACCTGAATGTGAGAAAAGTCATTGCAAATTTAAATGGCATACTTCAATCCAGAGCTTCATACACAGGTTATTGTTGACACTAGCCCAGTCAGATTAGGCGGACATAGCGGACACGTGAATGCTTGAAGGCATATTGTGGCATTTGTCCCCAACAGAACATGCTTACTCACAACCAGAAAAAGAAAGTTTAGCCGTTATATGGGCTTTTGAACATTTCCATGTATTTCCATGTATTCCTGTATGAAAAACCTTTTTCATTGGTAACTTATCATCAAGCTTTACTGACTATATTTGGAAATCCAAAGGTCAAAATGCCTCCTCCCATTGAATGATGGGGACTACGGTTACAAGAGTATAATTATACCTTTGTGCGCTGTCCCTGCTGACTACTTTTCCAAGTTCCTATACAAGGTCACGCACGGTACTCCATCCAAGACGGCTGAGGCCTACATTAACTTCATTGTTAAATCAAACACACAAGCTGCCATTTAGTTAAGCCAGATTATCACTGCCACAAACCATGATAGTGACATGTTAAAGTTGAAGGATATCAGTACACATCAGTCGTGGAACCAATACACTCAACCGCTCACCAGTGATGGGGAATATCAAAAATACAAATATTTCAAGGATGAACTGTTAATAACTCAGGAAGGAGTTATACTACGAGGGTCAAGAATTCGAATTCCCGAAAGTCTGCAACATAAAATAATTTAAGTAGCACATGAAGGACATTGTGGAATTGTTGCCCCAAAACGAGCTCTCCGAGACCGAGTCTTCTTTCCTTATCTTGCACACCTTGAACATGTCAGAACTCCCAAAGCATGCATGAGAGAGAATAGCTATTGACTTTTTTGGTCCGCTCGACAATGGACATCACCTGCTGGTGATTATTGATAAATACTCATAATTTCCATTAATTGAAGATCAAGAGCGAGTCACTGAAAGACTAGATGGCATCTTTGTGACATGGGGTGTTCCAGCCATAGTGAAGTTTGACAATGGGCCTTCTTTCAAAAGTCGAAAGTTTAAAGATTTCTTGGAGCATTTGAATATAAAGCATCAGAAGAGCACATCTTTGTGGCCGCAGGCCAATGGACCTGTTGAGTGTTTTATGAGTACACTAAAAAAAGCAGTGCAGCGTGCTACTCTTGAGAAGCTAGATTTAAAAACTGTATTGAAGTCTACCTTGAGAGCCTATCGTTAAACACCCCACTCGACCACAGGTGAAAGTGCTACGACATTGATGTTCAGGAGAGCAATGAACACCAAGTTACCCCAATGGACCAATCAGAGAAAGAAAGATGAGACAACAACTCATGAGAGGGACTTGGTTAACAAACAAAAGATGAAAGTGTATGCTGTCAAAAGACAACATGCAGAAAACATCGTCTTTAAGAAAGGAGATCATGTGCTTGCGCTACAAATGCGGAGAAGAAAATCTGATGCTCCATTTGATGCAGAACCTTTTCAAGTGGTCTCTACTAAAGGACATATGGTGACTCTCCAGTGCCCTGGGAAGTCTATTACCAGAGAATCTTCTCATTTCAGGCACTTACCTAATCATCCATCATATCTAAGTGTTGAAGGAGAGACTGGGTCTGAAACATCAGTGACTGTTGTTGTCTCTACACCGTTGACGCAGATCCTGGACAGTGGTGGTGACAGTTTCGCGTTTCCAAGAACAAGATCAGGTCGTCCAATTAAAGCACCAAAAAGATTTACTGAGGAGATTTAATTGTACATGTTTATAATGTCTGTTTTGTAAAATATTGTATTTTTTTTTTTAACAGAGGGGAGATGTAGTGTTTTGCAAGTTAGAAATGATGGAACCCTTTTGGTTCCTGATATACTCCGTAGAACTGTGACGCAAGTGTTAGAGCAGAATGAAATGAAAACTGGTTTAGAATGTTAAGTTCGCAGTTACACGCAGACAAAGACGTGTAATACTAAGCTCCGTGTGTGGCATAGTCATTGGTGGGTACCTAGGCTGGGGAGGACGCTAAGCACATCATGCCATAACAGTCGGTTGCTGGATCCACTTTGCTTTTGGCCCCAAAATGCAAAGAAAGTTGAGCTACTAACATTTGACATGGGGCAATAAGGTAGATGGGGGTGAAATTCTTCACTGGGGATGGGCAGCAAGCAAAGAAATGAAAAGGAAGCTGGGCTGTGCAGTCACTGTGCAGACAATAGTAGAGGTGATTACAGCAGGCAGGACCATCAGATGTAAGGATGGAAGTTATGTTCTGAGTGGAAGTTAAGAAACTAATGAATTGGTCTTTTTGAACATATGTGACCAAAATGACAGCTCCATGTATTTGAGACAGAAATGAGCATGCACATTTTGAAAACCTTGCAACGCCATTAAATATCGCACCTTATGCCTGTCCTTTAACACTCCATCTGCCCCTTTACAACTAGATGTGCTCCTTAAACTTACCCTGTGAAAGTATGGCATGTGCATGGCCTTAACCCCTCCATGTGTAATACACTGGGTATAATACACCAGTTATGTTTTCAGTGTTATCTAGGACACATTCACCTTGTGAACTATAAGGAATAAAATTGAATTAAAAACTGCATATGCTTCTTACCCTAGTGTGACCAGAGGATGTGGCTTGACATTGGACCACCCGTCAACCCCCCTTGCAGTTACATAGTGGACTTGTATTTTAAAGAGAAATGTCAAACAGTTTCATCCTCAAGGAACTGATGAGCAAGTTACTTACCTTTGGTGCATACTCTATCAAACCACAAATTCCTCACCCTAAAATACCCTCCATGCGAAACGCTGAATGTGTAAACCCTCCTAGCAATGCTACTGCACGCCGCTAGGTGGCCACACATAAGTGCCACCCCTGCGCTTGACTCATTCTGCACCCTCAGAAACAGAGCGATAAACAATTGTGGGTACCAGTGTGCTGATTCCTAACCTGGGACTTTTTTAGATGTGAAAATGAAGCTACTCCACAGAACTGGCAGGAGAGAGGGTAGTGAGGAATATGCAGCTAGGTAGATTATCCACCAGAAAGAGAGTTACCAAACACAAGTAATTTGTTCTTCGGATGGATACTTCTAACCAAAGATTCCTCCCTTTAGAATAAATACAAAAGCAGTACCTTACCAAGGTGGAGAATCTATGGAGTGGACTTAGACCAAATCGTCTTGCAGGACCCAATGGGCGAAATGTCCTTCCCAGATGTCAAGGCAGTAGTGATTTGTGAATGTGTGCACCGACACATACATCACAGCCTGGCAGATATCAAGGACAGGTACTCTGTGTGCCAACGCAGTCCCTGGTGGAATGGGCTCTCAGACGTTCTGGGGGCTGTTTTTTGGCCAGTGTGTAGCACATCTTAATACTGGGGACTATCCATTTCAACAAAGTCCTCTACTGTACCAAGTTACCTTTCTTCGCCCCTGAGATCCCCACAAAAAGCTCATCATCCACTGAATGATCTTTGCTACAATCAATGTAAATGGTTAAAGCACTTTTGGGGTTTAGCCTTTGAAGCCTCTCCTTCTCTTTTAATATGCGAGGAGCAGCTAAGAACACTGGGAGGGTGATGGATGCCTAATGTTGAAAAAGTCACAACTTTAGGAAAAAAAGTACACCAGAGTCCAGTTTGTCTGGAAAAAAGGTGGTGTAGGGTGGTTGCACCAACAGTGCCTGGAGTTAACTCACATGACAAGATGAAGCGATCACAGTGAGGAAGACGGTCTTTAGAGTTAGAAGGTGCAACTAGCAGCTGTGCATAGGTTTGAAGGGCTTATAAATGAGAAATGTCAAGACCAAGTAACAGACCCACGGCAGCATCCCAAACGGTTTGGGAGTGAACATAGGTTTCAAACCCTTAATAAACTGCATCACTACAGTGGATTTAAACAAGGACGGTTAGTCAGGCAAACAGTAAGGCCCAACAAACACATTTTAATAACATCCACTGCAATACCTTGCTGGGCCAAAGACAAAACTAATGGGATAACATCCAACAGTGTTACTTCTAAAGGGTCAGCCTTGCAAACTCCCAGGCCACAACTTTGTCCCAGTGCATGTGCAAATGGACTTCAAGAAAGGGTGTCTCAGGCTGTGTGTTGCAGTTGAAGGTGCAGCACATTGACTTATTAGGTTAATTGCAGGTATATTTCACATTGCTCCATACGATGGAATAACATGGAGCTTTCACACAGTCTGCTGCTGGTGCTATGAATGTTGGATTCTGATATGTGTACACCACACCCTCCATGCAGCTCATTGTTTAATACCTGACCTGCCCCTCCTGCCAGCCCACTGAGCTAAATCTTCATGTGTATCTTTTGTCGTTTATATTTTTTGTTCAGTGGTGGCTGTTGCCACTCCGACTTGCGGGGGCAGCGTGGGAAAAAAGTAATAAAGAAATACACACTTACCTTTCACTGCCGGCCGCCACGATGTTCTGCTCCCTCGCCGTGCCACGCTGCCCTTGTGCTCCGGACCTACAATCCCCAGGAGCACAGGCTCCCACTGCAATCCCACTGCTTCCCTCATGAAATTACTCCCAGCATGAAAGAAGCGCTGGGATTAGGTGGAGTGGGACAGTTTCATGCTCCAGCAGGGACTTGGAGCCTGTGCCCGCGAGCACTTCTGATATCTCCGAGGAACAGCATGGAGATATCAAAGTGAGCATGTCGGTTTGGCCATCCTCCAGCTGCTCACGCTGAGACATGGCCCCCCCAAGACTTGCAAACTGGATGTGAAAAATAAAATGTCAATAAAATTATTTTATTGTAATTTTATTTTTCCTCTGTCTGCAGCATTTTACCAGTGGGGCAACGCTCCTCCGCCATAGTGGCGGAGCCACCCCTGTTTTTTTTGCTGTAATTGTTATTTAACATTATAAGGTATTTCTGGGGTTAACATGTTTACCTCTTGAAACTTGTTTTGCCAGGGATGTTACTTATTTGACGAGAAAACTCTTACCTAACAGGATGCAACATAGCAGTGGGGTGCACATCTCTGACTAGCCGCATTTAAGGCCATCATTTATGTGTATTAAAACTTGTGGAAAAAAAATATTGATTAATTCCCGTTTTGTATATTGTTTGTGGAAATCATCAGAATGGCACTGCAGTGAATTTAAATTCATTGACTGCTCTGTGCTGGTCAGAAATGGAGATCCAGCTCAAATATAAAAATTCCTGGCCAACAGCCGTTTAGCAAGTGTTAAACAATCTAATTTTAGCCAAAGCATGGGACTTAAATATTGACTTCACCGCCTTCAAAACAATCACCAACAAGGAGGTCAAACTTTATTCTTGGACATTTGATAAAGCATAGACTGTCTGTAGGAGGTACAGCTGGACAGAGCATTTCAGAGCCCATTCAACTTTCTCTCCTTTTATTCCAAATGGGCGCCTTTCCATCAAAAGATCAGGTCCCAGTCTGGAAGCAAGCCAAGCCAGACCCCCACTGCCGCCTATGCGGCTTTTCAGAAGAAAGTGTACTACATTTCTTGTGCATTTGCCCGGCTGTTACCTACCTCAGACAGAAACTGTTATGTCCTGCCCTGAGGGCACTCAGATTAGATCCTGCCACCCACAGTGACGGCACTCCTAAATGGGTATAATATCCAGCATTCCTGCAGGGCTACATAGTTTCTACTGGAAGTTAAAAGGCTGCTTCTACTGCAAACTGCAATCCCCTGCATAACATAATCTTTTGCTCTATATTGCACTTTAGAGACCACTCCTTGCCGTCATTGCTCCAAAAAAACCTAATTCTAGCATGGAACATTTAACTAGTAGATGAACTGTGAATCCTAGTGAAACATGACTCTTTGCACTACATTGCACTTTAGTGTTCGGCCATCGCTGTTACTACTGCAAACCACGATCACCTGCATCACATAACTCTTGACTCCATATTGCACTTTAGAGACTGTCCCTTGCCATCACCATTCCAAAAGCAACTAATCCTAGTACAGGGCTCTTATTAAATGGTGAACTGTGAATCTTCGTGAAATATGACTCTTTGCACTGCACTGTACTTTAGTGATTCAGCCATCGCAGTCTCTAACTAGAAGTCTCTCAAATTTAGCATTGTTTTTTTATTTACATAGGTTCCATGATGCATTATGCTCATTTTAACGAGCAGATTGCTGTTGCTTTTAACTAATGTCAACATGTAAATCTTAACTTTTGTGGTGCATATTTGAGATGATTTTTATTAATCTGCAATTAAGAATTTACTTACTTAATTTAGCCCTTTGGGAATCTTGACTATCTGCGTCTGTACTCTTACAAATTTGTGTCCCAGGCTCTCTGCTGATTGAATGACAACATTGATTGAGCATTCTATACAGCAGCGAAATGCTACCTTGTCTGCTTTATTAAATGAATATATTTTGATCCTTACTCCCATTTTACCTCAGTAAAGTGGTTCTAATAAGTCGCCACACGGGATTAATGTGGCTATAAAAATTCACAGTGAGAGACTGATTACAATTGAGGTTTCTTCGGTTGCTGTATATTCCAAAGTCTCACCTAAGTTCAGGAAAGCTCTAACGATCCTGCACTTTCCTGTTATCATTCTTAAATGAAGGTAAAGCTTTTTCCTCTTTCTGATATTAAGACTTGTTAGGTTGTTAGTACCATGATATCTTTTTATGAACACTTTGCAGTTTAAAAGGAACAAAATAAATAATGTTGATCAGAAGTCTGTACCCCCAGGATGCACTGCCTTCATCTGACCTGTTGGTAATTTGTAAAGCATCATTTGCAGCAGTGAATAAACACAGGGGCATATTATCAACGTGATTATCGCCGCTTTAGCGGGACTTTTTCCCGCTAAAGCGGCGATAATTCAATCGCCCTATTAGCAAGCTGTCGCTAACTGCTGTTAGCGACAGCTTCTAGGCGATAGCGACCGGGTTGGGTGCCGCTTTGCATGCCAGCGATATTTATCGCTAATGGCATGCAAAGTAGGCGTTCCCAACCTAAAAGCGACTGGAAACAGTCGCTAAGGTCGCTTTCGCCTATTAGCGAGGCAGGGGAGGTGATTAACGAACCAGCGCTAAACACGTTTAGCGCTGGTTTGTTAACGCCTGGTCCAGACCTGACTTAGCCATGTAATCCAATGGGAGGTGGATTACATGGCTAAATCCCCCTCGCCCTATTAGCAAGCTAACACTGGTCACAGTGCGAATATCGCTTGTTTTCAAGCGATATTCACACTGTTCTCCAGGGTTTCTATCGCTTTGGAGATAAGCGTTGCTGATAGCACGCTATCTCCGCGATAGAAACCTGCGATAGCCGGCGATAATTATCCTAGCGCTAACTGCGCTTAGCGATAATTATCGCCGGTTATTGCTAATAGGCCCCTCAGTCTTTGTTGAGAGATGCAAGTTAGAAAATTGGTACTTCAGAGAAGAAAAATAACACCTTAAACAAGAGAATTAGGACTGCCTCTAATAAAATGGAGACCTAATGTTGGCGATGCAATATTCAAAATGGAAACATATTGCAGCTATGCTTATCTAACTTTCTACTAAAAAGAGAGCATGGGGGGGATTCAGACTGGTCAATATTCAAGTGGTCAAGGCAAATCTGTCCTTAAAGATCCTCATTTGAGGTGTGGCCGGGGAAATAAATCCACTGCAACTGTATGCAAGAGTTTTGAATAGCTTTGCACATCTTTCACCTCAATTCTTGTCTAGACTAGAAGAACACACTAAGAACATTTGAGGTCGGGAAGATAATTCATAACCTGGTAGATCAGACTGAAGTTCCTCTTATTTGATCTGATAATTTAACATTGTTTAGGAATATAGGAGAGCTAGCAGGCATTCAAACATCTAACATCCAGTTAATTAGTTTCACCCTGCCTGGGTCCCTCGGTGAGCTTATCTCTACTAGAGCGGAATTCAAGCTTCACTGAAACTATGCTTCAATGCAGACTAACATGAGGTTATCTCTAAACTAAATTATAGTTTGTATGATTAATGTGAAGTAGATAATACTAAACTTCCTCCCTAAACAGGGTTGACAAAGCCTGCTCAAATTAAGATAGTAAATGGGACAATAAATATTGGAAATCAGGTGTCACATACTTGAACAGCGGCATACAGGAACTGCTTGCCACCCAGGACGAAAGGATACAAGCCACTTTAATTAAAGATAGGAATATGCTAATCACCTCAAATCCATTTATCTAATGGATAAGGGATACTTCTGAGAAGTTTTGGGTAATATATATTTTTTAATTGGTAGCTTTTGGACTGAAGAATCCATAGCCCAGTCCCTTTATCCATTTACTTCCTTTCTCCTGATGTGTTCAGTGCATTTACCTAATCCAAAATCTATTCAGAATCGACCATTGCATAGTTATTGATGTAAAACATCTACAGTTAATGCATTTTTACCTGAAACATTTTTCAGAGAATAATGCTCCCAATATCACTTTTTGATGCTTCTATACACATGGCTAATTGAAGATGTGATTATTTCATGCTTACAGTCTGTTTCCTTCCTCCTCCTAAAATCAATTGGAAAAAACATCCTTCTTTTATCTTCTTTTTTTGAATTCTAAGTTATCTTCTCTGAGGACAAGCTAAACCTAAAAATTTCTGGTAATTTTAATTTGTAATAATTTATAAGAGATCTATAGGAATTCTATGAAATCTCTACCTGGTATTGTTCAATTGCACTCCTAATATCACATTCTTCTTTAGTTACTCCTATGAAAAGTTATGGTAAGATCTGTGAGTGTATGGTATTCTTTCAGGAATTGTTGATAATTGTAAAGTGTTGTTATAATCAGATATGCCTCCAGGAATTACTTTTTTCTCTTGAATGGAGTGTTAGTTAACTGACTTCTTTATTGAGAATCTATTCTTATATATACCAGTAACAAGTTTTGATGGTATAGTGACGGCTAAGATCGACCAAAGGTAAAACGAAATTAACATAGCCACTTTTAGGACTTGACACTAAGCCTGATTAATCTTATTCTGCCATACTCTGTTCTTGTTGGTCGAAGCTAAGAGTGCTTTGGCTGACTTCTTTATGTAAACTTAGAAATAGTAACAGAGATCTCTGTTAGCAGATATATCTCTGATTTTAAGAATATTCATGCACACTTGTGTTCTATTTACATAGATTGCCATCCAGCTAAACTTCTCTCTTTGAAGGAGAAAGTGTGATTTGATCATGATTGTGAACTATTAACAAGATCTCTGTGCCTCAACTCTTGTGTTTGGACTTGGTGATGTTCTTGACGCCAAATGAAAGATTAGGATCAAGTTCAGAAAATTTCACTCTGTTTTATTTTACCTTGACTGATCTAGTATTAATAGGATCATAGAGATAATAACTAAAGATGCTGTTTCACTGGTGGTGTAGGTGAAGTCAAAAGGGAAAAGTTAAGGAAGAAAAAGGGATATCAAAAAGAAGCATTTCCTGTGTTAACTCCTATAAGAAATTTTGCTCTGCACAACAGCAAAAAACATTGAACAGATGTACAGCAAAAGTGGTAAGAACGTAGAATTTCACAAAGAAGTAATGCCTTTTCAGTTTAGTCTAAATCCATTCATTAGTTATTAAATATTTGCATTTAAAATAGGTGTCAGATGGGCTTGAAAGGCTTAATACCTTTGTAACTTGTGTGGCTGGTTTTACAAATTCTCTCAATCACATTTCAGTTTTCTTGTGATAAGATGAGCTGATGAATGGCTTGAATTATCTTTCATTGCCATCTTGAAATTTTACATTTTGGTCAAATTTGTGAATTTTGCACCACAGAATAAAACTTCACAGAGATAAGGGGATCTCTGATGAACAGTCTAAGTAGAAGAGACAGTAGATATGAAGATGAATGTAAAGTTTGTTTTAAAAAAAAACGTTCAAAAGGATGTAGTTAGCAAAAGGTTTTGAGCTTTCAGAAATTCATGTGCTCATACATACCTTGCTGAATTTGTGAATTTAAACAAAATGTGTACATTTTAAGAGTTACAGAAACAGAATATATATAAACCCCACAGCTGTAAGCCAGTTTAAAAGACAGAATGAGTGAGGTGCGGGAAGATTGGCACGGAACAGTCATTGATTACACAAATAAAACGCGTTTTTGTAAGTAGAATCAAAACCCAAAACTTTGCGAGCACAGATTCGAAATTCAAGACTACATCATAAAAATTCACAAACTAAAAAAAAACTACATAAAAAAAAATAATAAATGTTTTATGACCGTGGTTGGGTGCAATGCCTGGCGGAATGCATGGGTAAGTCCAATGATTTCTTCTAGAGTGAAGCCAAACTTTTAAGTTACAAAATTCTTAATTTCTTCTTTCACTTGTTCCATGTGATATTTCAAAGAGTTCCGTATGATATAACCTCCTTTCTATTATATTTCAGGAGCCTTTGTTGCTATAATTTGGCAGTACGTTGTTTGTTATTGAATCCTGGGTAAACATCGAGAGGCAAAAATGGCTTGAATAAATTAGTCTGTTGACCTGAAGGGTGATGGAAATAAACAAGAAAATAAGGCTGCAACCCTTCACATTTTAGGATAGATCATATCTTAATTTTTGATTGCTGAGATGCCCCTGGAAAATCACCCTCATTTTATAAACCACACAATAGCTGGAAATTATATTGGACAGGTGTTAGACCTGACAGCCATAGGGTGGTCTTCCCTCAAACCATTTGCCTGCTTTCCTCCAATTTGGCTGAATTATTTTTGTTGGCCTTAGGATTCTGAGCACTTTACTACTGCCAACCAGTGCTAAGGTGCACGTGCTTCTTCCATAAAACATGATTTGATTGACTTATCCACAACTGGCATATTTCATTTATCTATAAGTCCCTAGTATAGTACACTACCTGTGCCCACGGCCTGTAAATTAAATGCTACTAGTGGGCCTGCGGCACTGATTATGCCACCCACACAAGTAGCACTTTAAACATGTATCAGGCCTGCCACTGCAGAGCCAGTGTTTGCAGTTTACACTGCCATGTCAACTTGGCATTCAAAACCCCTTGCCAAGCCTTAAACTCCCTATTTTTACATATGTCACCCCTAAGGCAGACCCTGGTAGCCAATAGGGCACTGCTATGTAATTAAAAGGGAGGACATGTACTTTTAGGTTTTACATGTCCTTGTAGTGAAAAACACCCACATTCATTGTTCACTATTGTGAGGCCTATCCCTCTCATAGGTTAACATTGGGAATTCCTTATTACACTCATAAGCTGTAATTCCTGATTGAGAAAGAGTAGCTCTGTCAAGTTTCATATCATTGAAATGGTAGTGATAAGTCCTCTTTACTGATGAAGTTGAATTTATCATGTCCCTTTGAAAACTTCCACTTTTAGTAAGATGCCATTTCTTTTCTCTTAACCCTATGTGCCTGCAGCCTGTCTTTAAATACATGTCTGGGGAGGGTGACAGCTGGACTTTGTGCATTATCTCCAGACAGCCAAACACAAGGCAGCTTGGGCATGACTGAGTGGCCATCCACATAGTGATAGGCCCTCCTGGGTGGGATGGGAGGGAGGAACTGACACACCTGTATAGGCTGTGTCCTATCCCCACACAAGGGCATGTAGCAAGTCTGGAGCCAGAGCTGAGAGGGAAGACCTCTGTGCACTTTAAAGCCCCTCTTTGAAGTCACTTGTACTTCAAAGGCACAACTGGTTCTCTGAGCCCACCAAGTCAGTCACTACTGGACCTGTGAAGAAATTCTGCCAGGAGGAAGGACTGCTGTGCTGCTACAACGACTGCTACTCTGATGGACTGTTGCTCTGGAAGAATTGCTTTTCTGCTGTGCTGCCTTGCTGCCTGCTACCCTCTGCCCTGCTGAGGAAGGACTGGACTCTTTGCCTTGAACCCAGATTGATCTCCAAGGGCATGTTGGCTTGCTTCTTGGTTTAAGAATCCGGGATATCAAAGTCTTACATCCTGCTCCCATGCTTGGTCAATTGAAAGTGGATCCAGGTGCTTGCCAGTGGAACCGATGCATCCTATGCTGCATGAAGCAGAATCGATGCATCGCCACTGCTGCAGGAACAGAACTGGTGCATCGCACTAGTAACCAGTGAATCGACATCGGAACTGATGCATCGGAACCACTGCATCGCTGCCGCTGCAGTGAAAGACGATCAACACATCCCTCGACTGCGTGGAGAAACCTGGCACATCACACTCGAAACCACTGCGCATCACCATCGTTGCATGTGGAAAATCGATGCATCACCTTGACTGCGGGATCGACACAGACGCATCTCTCTGATGCACCCCACATCTCTCTGTTGCAACCAGGATCAAGGTACTTTTGTTCAGCAGGCCTTAGATGTCTCCTGTATCTGGCCCACACTCCATCAGGGTTGGCTTAAACTCTTGACTTTTCCTCAATTCCACATGCCCAGATAACCCCATAGGTGCTTATTGCTTCTAAGCGCTATTTTTTACTTTTGATCTTTAAAAATTAATTTCTTGAATTCTACTTATTGGAATTTTGTCCTTTTGGTCTTGTTTTATTTATATAATCATAATCTATTTGTCTAAGCTGGTGTGGAGTCTTTTTTCACTGTATTAATGTTTGAAGTGTTTCACAAATATTTATACATTGCCTCTTAAGTTAAGCCTGCCTGCTTTGTGCCATGCTACCAGAGGGTGAGCACAGGTTAATTTATGGTCTGTAGCTGACTCACCTTGACTAGGATTGTGGTTCCTGCTTAGACAGGGTGCATACCTCTACCAACCAGAAACCCAATATCTAACAACAGGGAATTGACAACTAAAACCCTTTTTCTTTTATGAACAATGCAACAGCCACTAATGTTGACAAATGACATACCTATTATTGCAGTTGATGAAACCTTGATTAATGTCATTGCATCACAGAGGCTGGATTACTGCAGTGCATATTTCATGGGCCTTTAAAAACACTTTTCCAATTACACTAATAATTCTCCTTTCTCAAACAGATCACACACGAGAGACCTCTTGACACCCTCTTTCCCACAATTTATTTATTTATAAAGTTTTATATAGCGTGAACATGACCCAAGAGGGTATCAGAGCGCTTTACATATGGTCTGGGAAAGGAAACAAGTTGGCCAAAAATAAGCAATTCAAGAACAAAACTGAATGTCACAAAGTCGAGGGGAGAAAGCCAGCCTGAAGGATGAGGCAGATATGTAAACAAACAGGAGCATAGGTAGGAAGTAGTAAACATAGTTGTAGCGAATGCTCTATAATGTGGTCCAGAGGGTAGAGTTTGTGAATTCTAGTTCAGAAAAAATATTCATCGGTAAGACTTTAACTTCTTTTTTGAAAGCCGTGGTTGAGGGATTCAGTCTGGTTTTAGGGGCAGGGAGTTCCAGATTCTCAGGTCAATGCCTGAGAAGGCACGGTTGTAGGTTTTCTTTTTATGAAATTTCTGTGATTTCAGCAAAGAAGTGCTGGTGCTTCTAGAGGACCTGCAGCCACCAGATAACTCCATTTTTTGTGCAAGGTAAAGTGGTGTGTTGATGTGAGGGCTTTATAGGTGCTACATCGCTGCCAACTTAATTGAACTCCCCAGCATCACATCAGCTTCCATCTTAGAGTCATTCAAATAACATTAGTTTAAAAATTTGCATGTTTGAGCGGGATAACACTAGGGTCTGCCTTTCAATCCAAGGGTTCATATATCCATTTCCTTATATCTATGCTTCACTATCTAAGGGCACATTTATCTTTCTTTAGTATCCGGGTCTTGCTCTCCCAGTGCTTATATTGCTCTGCCACATTGCACACATCTCTCTGTCCAGTATATGGGTTTTTGTGTCCCATTGTTGAGGACTGCTGTGTCTTTTACTTCCTTCCCCACTGTTAGCTTATCTCAGTGTTCATGTAGTCATTGTCCTAGCATCTATAACTTTTGCCACAGTGGTCATGTTCCCTGTTCCAGAATCTGTGTCTCCTTGTGTCCATGTTTGCATCTCCAAGTCCCAATATCTGAATTTACCTGGCCAGGTTCCAAGATTTGTGGACAATTCCCTGCGTGATGAACACCAACTCAATTTCAATTCTGGTGTTTTCCACATTTTGATTGCATCTTTCTTTTTTAACTTTTTTGACAGGGGTGCCCCCTGAACCCCTGCTCCCTTTCTCAACCTGCTGATGGGCATTTTCCCACTTTCATAATTGTACAGTGCTGCAGGGCAGAGGGGTAAAATGTTCATCCGTTGGAACCACATTGCACAAATTCCACATACCGCAGCCCATGTTGATTTTTTTTTCCTGTGTCAGTTTTTATTTCCATTTCTCTCTGACACAGTGCACACTGTCTCACTTTGAATGGAGCATGCCACCATTTTCAAATATCCAGTTAACCCAGTCCTCGTGTTCATATCTCCCTGGCATTGGGTCCATGTCGCTCTCCACATTCCCAGTGTCAGCGCCCTTTCTTCTAGTGTACAGACTGACCTTTCTTATAGTGTACAGACTGACCTTTCTCTTCATCAGGATGAGGCTATGAATCTTGGTGTATCCACAGGGTCCTGTGTACCTCCTATCTTTGAGAAGTTTTCTCCTCTCTCGTGGGATAAAACAATCAGTCTCATGAGCCCCCTTGAACCCTTGTCACCCACTGATTATCAGCAAGGTGGCCAGCCAGGTGGCTGGGCCACTCAAAGATTTACTAAATGAGGCACTCAACTCCGGGCACTACCCAACTATCTGGAAAAAAGCTTCCATTCTTCCCCTGGTGAAGAAACCCTCCCTGGACCCTAAGCTGGTGGAAAGCTACAGACCAATTTCCCGGCTTCCGTTCCCTGCCAAGCTGCTAGAGAAGGGCATGAATGAGGAAATCCTAACTTTTCTGGACACTCATCAGTTGCTTGATTCTGCTCAATGTGGTTTCAGAGCAAACCATTGTACGGAGTCAGCACTGATGACAGCAGCAGAGGAAATAAGAGTCAGGGTGAACAAAGGCGGTAGAGCGGCATTAATCCTACTGGATCTCTCCGCCGCCTTTGATACGGTCCACCATGCACTACTTATTAAACGTCTGCACTCCTTAGGCTTTAGGAACACTGAACTAACTCTGCTGAGCTCATTTCTGGAAGACAGAAAACAGTGAGTAGAGATAGGAGATGCAAAGTCCAGCCCTTTCTCCCTCCCCTGCGGGATGCCGCAGGGCTCTGCACTTAGTCCCACTCTTTTCAACGTGTATGTCACCCCCTGGTAAAGCTCATTCATAGTTTTGGTCTGACCGTACTGTCCTACGTGGACGATACACAGATAGTGGTATCCATCTCATCACAGGTTGAGAAAGATGCCAACAATTTCTGCAGATGTATGGTGGCAGTCGCGAGTTGGATGCAGAGTAATTGTCTCAAGCTAAACTCAGACAAAATGGAGGTGTTGCTCTTTGGGAAAGAGACCTCCTTTTAGAATGCTTCCTGGTGGCCTTCGTAGCTGGGCAACTTTCCCAAGCAAGTGCAGAAGGCAAGAAACTTGGGAGTCATCTTCGACACCAAATTGTGTTTCTCTGCTGCTGAGGGTTCTCAAAAAAATCCTCCCATTCAATCCGTTTGACTTACAGAAGACGGTAATGTTGGCTCTCATCGCTTCCAAAATGGACTACTGCAGTGCCCTTTATCTAGGCACCTCCAAATACCTGATAAAAAAGTTGCAGTCCTTACAGAATGCTGTAGCAAGAACACTCCTGAAGATTCCCAAGTTCAAACCAGTCTCTCACTTATTGCATGGCCTTCACTGGTTGCCGGTGGAGAAGAGGATCTCCTTCAAGGCTCTGCGCCTAATGCATAAGGCTCTTCACAGGACCGGCCCGTCGTATTTCCAAGAAAGGTTCACTTGGTAGACGCCTAGCAGAAACCTTAGATCTAGCTCTGCGCACACGGTCATGGTCCCAAGATATAAAAGAGTAAACTGGGGCGGTAGAACATGCTTACCTGGGAGGAAAGTTATGGAACTCCCTTCCTCTTGCACTCCATTCACAGCCTACCCTGCAGCTATTCAGAAAGCAGTTAAAGACCTGGCTATTTCCTCTTTAAATTGCGGAGTCACCCAGGCTATACCCTCAGCTTGCTGCACCTCTTCTGGCTCTTGATCTGCTCAGCGATAAGACACCCTCGGGTAATGCGCGATCTATAAAACTATCTCATTCATTCATATTTCTCTATTACAGTGACAATGTCTCTCTGTCACAGTATGTGTTTATCTCCCCCATTGTTGATGCCTGTAATGTCTGTGACTTTCATCTCCATAGTGTATTTGTAAGTCTGTTTGTTATCCCAGTGTCAAACTCTCTATGTTCCAAGGTCCATATTTCCATATTATACTAAAGTTTTCATATAGAGATATCCTTTTCCCGTTATTTGTGTCTCCCTGTCCCTTAATCTTTGTTTTCCATTTTCAGTGGCAGTGTTTTAGTACGCAATTTACGTATCTACTTTAAACGGTGTTAACTTCTCTTTGCTCTGATATACAAACCTTCTTGTCGCAGTGCCCATGCCTACTTATCCTTGGTTTCTTGGGTCCTGATTTGTGTTTTCTTGGGCAAACATCTGTGCCAGACTGCCCTGTTCCAGTTTTTGCATCTCTCTGCCTGTGCCTCTATCATGACGTAGCTGTGTCACCCTGTCCATATCCATTTCAGACTGTCCCAGTATTTATCTCCATGAATGTTCTCTGTTTCCTACTGTCTGGATTGTTATTTGTGTCCCCCAGTGCCAGTGTCTGTGTCTATGTGAATGTCTGCTTGTGACAGGGTCTGTGCTCATGTCTTTGTTTCCTATCCTAGTGTCCATCAATTAGGTCATATTCTTGACCCGATATTTGCCAACTTCCCCAAACTACAAGTCACTGACCCTTTAGTGATCCCCTGGTCTGACCATTATGCAGTGCCGTTTAGCATCCTAGGTCCAAGGTTACCCCCCATAATACTACGGACTGGTTGCTCAAGAGCAGGAAATGGAATTCACTGAATTCTAAAACCTTAGCTGTAATTTACCCAAGCTAGATAACAATGTTAATCTTGCAAATTCCTAGATTGAAAAGTGGATAATGTCAACAGTGGAGAAAGCCATACCATGGTCATCAGGGAACAAAAACCCTAGAGCTAGGCAATCTGCTCCCTGGTTCACAGAGCAACTTCAGGTAGCAAAAAAAGCATGTAAACGCCTTGAGCGTATTTGGAGAAGAGACTAGAGCCTGAATAGCAAAAATACTTATAAAGAAGAAGTAAAAAAATATCATGCACTGATTAGAAAAACCAGATGCAATTTCTACACTAACAAACAGCAAACAATACTTCGAAAGAACTTTACTCTATTTTGAAATCGTTGTCATCCCTAGATCATACTAGGGCGCCACCCCCAGCGTTGGTAGAAAAATGCAACAAGATTGCGCATTACTTTGCATTTAAAGTGGCTAAAATCTACAAATCTTTCCCAATGGAAGCTAGAAACCCTTTGAGTTTCGATGCTTTACCAAATGATTCAGACAAAGCCTTCAGTCTTAAAGAATTCACAGTCCCTAATATAGACAGTCTGAAGAAGTTGGCTTACGGCATCAAATCAGGTTCGCCTTTCGACCCTGCTGCACCTAAGGCTCTAATGCAAGGACTTAATGTGATTATTCCGCCTATGCAACAACTACTTGCCCTCTCCTTCAGTTCTGGAGATGTTCCGTTGAAATGTAAACAAGCTATTGTTATAGCTCTACAAACAAAGCCCTCAAGTGACTATATGGCTCTAGATAATCTACGTCCCATCTCTCTACTCCGGACCATTGCCAAACTAGCAGAGAAGGTGGTTAATAACCAACTTACGGACTATATCACCACAAATGATCTCTATCACTCCACCCATTCAGGATTTAGGTCTTCCTACTCGACAGAATCGGCTCTCCTATTAGCCACTGAAACTATAAGGCAATGCGCGGACGCAGGTCATACGGCGGCACTGATCGTCCTGGACTTAAGTGCGGCTTTTGACACAGTCTCCCACAATCTCCTTTCCCAAAGACTTAGTAGTTGCGGGATTGTAGGCTCTGCGCTCCGTTGGATATGTTCCTATCTCCACAAGTGCAGTTATCAGGTTTCTCAGAAGCCTTTCCTTTCGGAAAGTGTGCCTCTAGCGCAAGGTGTCCCTCAGGGCTCTATTTTAAGCACAACTTTTTTTAACCTGTACATTGGCCCACTTGCAGAAATTGTGAAATGACACAAGGTGACTATTGTGTCATATGCAGATGACACACAACTTATAGTCACACTATCTCAGAACCCTGAAGCTACGGCCTCTAGCTTCTCTCTATGTCTAGAAGAGCTAGCCACCTGGATGGCCAATCATTGCCTCAAGCTAAATAGTAATAAGACTGAGGTATTGATTGTAGGAAAGGCACCTTCTATATGGTCCTTGGCATAGTGGCCCACGGCCTGGGTCAGGTCCCCACTCCTAAAAAAACCCAACGACAAATCTTGGGATCTGGTTTGATTCCGATTTCTTTTTCGACCACCAAACTAGAATAGTTGCTGGCAAGTGCGTTGCCATTCTTAAAATGCTAAGAAAATTGATTGACCTCTTACCTCTATCAGTCAGAAAGACTATTGTGCATGTACTGGTCACATCACGATTGGACTATGGGATTTCCTCTATCTGGGTGCCAACAAAGTGAGCTTGATGAGACTCCAGCGCATTCAGAACGCAGCAGCTCGCCTGGTACTAGGTCTCTCCAGAAGATCATCATCCTCGAAAGCACTGAGGGGGCATGGCCTCAGAAGACCTCTTAGCAATCCCGCTGTGTGGGACTTAATGAAGGTAACAGGAGAGGTAGTTGGCCCCCAAGGATGTCCTTGGGGGCCAACTACCCCTCCTGTTACTTCCAGTAAGTTCCACTCTGCAAACGTGCCTTCTGGTGCACTACTAGTAGGGGGATGAAGTCCCCTTGACTCCAGAGGGTCCTTGGGGGCCAACAACCCCTTCTGTTAACTCAAGTAAGTCCCACACAGAGGGTTTGCTGAGAGGTGTTTGGTGGCCATGCCCCCTTTCTCCACCACTCTGCAAACGCGCCTCCTGGCGCACTACTGGTTGGAGAAGTAGTCCACCATAGTCCTGAGGCCCTTGGGAGTAAAGTGGAATTCATTCCCCAACCACAAGCACGCCAGGAGGTGCGTTTGCAGACTGGTGGAGAAAGGAGGTGTAGCCTCCAAGTCCTCCCAGCAATCCCACTGTCTGGGACTTACTGAGGTAACAGAAGGGGTTCCTGGACCACAAGGACCCTCAACATCTAAGGGGACTTCGTCCTCCAACCACGACTGCACCAGGAGGAGCATTTTCAGAGTGGTGGTGAAGGGGGCGTGACCTCTGGCGACTTGCTGGAGGTTTTTTCCGCATTTTTTGTTTTAAATTTTAAGGAAGGGGTGCTGCGTGGTCCCCCCTCCCCGGGCTGCTTCGGCCACGGGGACCCCATCCTCTGAGGCCTGGCCCTTTAAATATATATATTTTTTTTTATGGAAAGGAGGCCATGCAGCCTACCTCCCAGGCCATGTTGGCCCCAGGGACCCCATTCCCAGGGGCCCGGCCTATAGTGTGGGTGCCCTGGTCCCACCCAGGGCACCCATATTCGCAGGCCCCTCACATCATTTAAAGTTGCCCCTGGGACCTGGCCCACCCTGGGGCCTAGATTAAACAAAGCACGCGAGCCAGCGGTTCGTTTTTGTTTTTTTTTCCACGGGAGTCGCGAATCCAGCCCGGCTCCCGTTGAAAATTACAGAAAAAATGATTTTTTGGCCTTCCAAGAGGCCTAGGGGCCCAGGATGTTTCTACCGGTAGCATGACAAGGTTGAACTCTCCTCCCTGACACCTACGTTGTGCCGTGCTCAAACCCGCCCACACACGCACATCACACACGGAGATGGAGCCATGACTCCCAATTTTGCCTGTTGCCACTGTTTGTAGAGGGGGCCAAAATCAACCAAATGACAAGGGGGGCTTGTTTTTACCTCACACCTACTGTTGTGACCTTGCAGTCTACGGTTCATGGAACGTGGCACTCGCCATAAGACTGTTTTGAGATCTTCTATAAATCTCCCACAGTAGCACGGAGCTCCGGTGCAGCTACGGCTCCTTCCTCTATTGCTGCCAAATTGCCGCTGCTCCTGTCCGCCGTCACTGTGCCTGGCCTGCCCGCAGGCGGTGTTAGGTGTAGTGTAGGGCAGTTGGGGCGGAGGGCAGCGGTTGTAAACACTGCTTCTGATGTGTCCACCTGTGTCCAATCTGTGCCTGAGCTGGTGTCGGAGCTGGTGCTAGCATCTCATGGGCCGTGCGATGTGACAACCAGTTGACTTGTAATACCAAGTATTGTGCCTGGCTGCACAGCTATTTCCTTTTCTTCTCTTCTTCGGTCCCTTGGATCACGTTCTACAATTCTGGCTATGTGGGTTGTGGCAGCGGCTTCAGGGGAGGAGGTAAGTGGAGATTCTACCTTTCAAATATACTGCCTAGCCTGTGCAAATCTATGCTGAATTTGTTCTGTACTTAGAGGACTTGTACTTTGTACTTTGAAGAAGAAGATACAATCCTTGGCATTGAGTGAGAGCACAAGTGGGGCCTGTGTTGTTATTGCGTGAGTTACCCATGAGAGCTGCCTCACACCCTGCAGGGGGTCTCCACTTGGTTCTGGAGAGGGCAGCCGTCGCACCCTTGCTCACAGGCGAGGCCTCTTTCCTTCACTTTTTATCTGACGTAGAGGGATGGAGATGGCCCAACCGCCCCGCACCGGCCCCATCTGCTCCCTCCTGCAGCGCTGTTGGGCCTCCGGTCATTCACCGCGTCCGGGGCACTCTAATTACATTTAGCCGCAGCAGTCCTGGACTCACTGGGCCTCATCGGCTGCTGTGCGGTTGATCCTCATTCGTCTACTTTTGGGCTCCTTCACACACGCACATCTCTGGGAGATCACGCAGCACCCCCTCACTCGCTGCCGGTTGTCCTTCCACTCGTATCCCGGCACTGCACTCTTCTGTTTCGAGTTGAAAGGGTTTAGACCTAAACGGATAGCATCGGATTATTCGGGGCTACTCTCGGACGGCTTGCGGAGCACGTTCAGGGCACGTCCATCCTCGTTGGCTGCTGGCCACACTCCCCTGTGATATATTGTTGCGTGTAATATAGTTGGAATTCCATGAATATCATGTATGAGATCTGACAGATGTGTGTGTAGGACTAAACAGGAACGCTATTCTGCAATTGTTGGAATGTTTAAACCATGCAACCTGACAACAACTTGATTAAAGGACTTGTGAACTTACGTGACTAGGCATGCTTTCGGCATCCACCTGTGCAGTGTCGTTTTGATGTAAAAGTGCTAATCGCGATTAAAAGGCCTTAGAAGAATCACAATTACCCATTAGAACCTGAGCACCATCAGGCATGAAGCACGAAGGAGGATGTTCTTTAAATTGGTCACATAACAACATCTTGCCCACCAGCAGGATGAGGAAAGGGTCAGAGAAAGCAGTACAGGCATGGCATTGTTGCTATTTTGAGAACATGGAGGTGACCTGAAAAAGCTGCTGGTCTGCCAAGGAGGGTACTAAGTTAAGGGCATTGTTAATGTGCTGCCAACAGACAAACTTGTGCAGAAACTGATTAGGTAAAGCACATGAGAACATACTGGATGATGTGACGTCAGCTCTTCTGCTACAGAATTCTTAATGGCCTTTCTCAGCCATGGGAAGTCAGTGATTTGTCTATATTTTGAGCAAAGATTTTGCTCTGCTTCTGTTTCATCTAGAAGTGGGATGATATGGCTAGTTTTGTGTAAATGCGGTAAAAATGCTAACTTTAGGAATTAATTTATTAGTTGTCACCATCTCTTGTTAAATAGAGGACATTTATTTTTGAAGATTGTGTCTCGAAAGGTATCATCATGATAGGTGGTTGGTATTAGATTTCTGATGACATTGAACAAATGTTATTCAAAGGTTTCATCACATTTGGTCAACTTGCTGCATGCTGAAGGAGGTAGGTTATTATCTATTCCTATTTTGGCTATTAACAGCTGCTGGTGGGCGAGCTACTGAAAGCTTGAGCCTGAAGCTTGACTCTGGCTCAGCTCGAGGTCCCATGGGAACTTCAAGCCCATAAACAGCCGAGCTTTCATGTGGTTTCTGCCTGCAACCCTCCCTCTAAACAGGATGTGCCATTATGACCAGAGCTGCTGACTTTGGAGATGAGGAACCAGGTTCCAGTCTCGGTACCTGCTCAAAATCCTGTGATTCTAGCACATCACTAAATTTCCCTGTGCCTATAAAAATGAATGTGTCCATGTATAATTAACTGGTGCTTACGTAAAGTGCTTCAATACCTACTAGTCCAGCTTTATAAAAAAATGCACAGAGGTAAAAACAAAGCGTTAATTGAAAAAGGAAAGACAAATAGATACCCATTAAGTGGCTGTTTTAAACATAGTGAAACCAGAAAAGCTGGATTAATCATGACTCCTCACTTAAGTTGTGTGATTTTAGGTAAATATTGTATTTCTCCAAAACTCCTTTTTCGTCATTGTCGCTTATGAAAGAACCATCAAATATGTGAGTTCAGAATACCAGGTGTACAAACATCTGTTAAATTTGAATTAATTGACTATAATGTTCCTCTAAAGTAATCAGATCAATGAACAGGGTTTACATGACAACTGTCTTGCCTCTTACTTCACTTATGGTAATGTTGCTCTAAAATAATCGGATCCATGAACAGGGTTTACATGACAACTGTCTTGCCTCTTAGTTACTTAATGGCACGAGTTTAAAAATATCACTTTTAAAAAGTGGTTCTTAGTTGCAGTGCTATAATGTGATGTATTATTGTCAAATCTTCTACATATTAAGGAAATATACATTTTTGAATCTTGAAGTGACTTCAACAAACTCTGCGTGATGTTTGTTGTATGTTTTAAATCAGTAGCGGCCTGTGGTGGGAGTGCTGCCGGGCGGTGACGTGGGGCGGGGGAGGGGCAGGGTGGGGGGTAGTAAACTACGAAATACGGCCGAATAGAGGTAAGTAAACGTATAAATATATAAAACGAATTCCGTTGCGTGTGCTGCATCGCATTTGGCGATGCAGCGCGAGCAACGAAATTCGTTTTATTTATTTATATGTTTACTTACCTCTATTCGGCCGTATTCCGTAGTTTACTACCCCCCACACTGCCCCTCCCCCGCCCCACGTCACCACCCGGCAGCACTCCCACCACGGGCCGCTACTGTTTTAAATGGCAAACAATTTAATGGCTCGGCTTGTGCACGGGCTCTACGAGCCTAGTCTGACCCTTCGCTCAAATCTGGATCGGGTCTCTGTGTTAATTTGTTTGCTGGCCCACCTCTTTTACCAGCATTGAGTATTTCAGCACTTTGATTTTGCTGAGGAAGATTTATTTGAATTCTTCACATTTGTTGTAGGGTTAGATTGAGTTGGATCTGGAGGTAGATTTTGAGTTCTTTTTGACAATTTGAAAAAATGCTCCACGTTTAAAAAGTGAGTTTTGAATTTTGTTTCGAAGACAGAAGACTTTACAGCTAATAATGTTTACCTCTACCTTTTAACTGGTTGTTTGAGGATTGTGAGGGATTTTTTGCATTTTGTCTGCTCTACATTCCTTACTAAATTTTGTATCTACTTTTTATTCATGAATTGCTAATCAGAGACCCTTGGAATGCCAGAATTATATGACAGTTTCATAAGATACTATTTTGACTCTGGGTTGGTATTTGCCATGCCATAGTGGTGGAAGGCGATGATATTGTCACATATGTGCAAGTTTGTTTAGCTCTAGGTAATGCCCGTGCCAGCTTGTCATCAGAGATGTGGATGAAGAAGTGGTTTAGGATTGATCCCACGTTGGTGTGTGAGGAGTTGTGGATTTTCAAGATGTGAATAGCCATTGGATGATGCAGATCAGTGCATTCTACTTCTGGTAGCTTGATGCACTCTACTTTGATATAGCCCATAATTGGTTCAGTGCTCTGAATTCTAGAGCTTGCTTAACTGATATGTCTTTAGTGCTTAGAATGCAGTATGTCTGTTTGCGAATGATGGCTTTAAATGATCATAGTTAGTTTCATATTCGCAACGTTTTGTGAGTGCATGATATATGTGAATTGTTGATTTGTCTTCCTCTGTGGTTGCGAAGTTCCTTACAGAATGAGAGGTGGATGGCACATAGTGTTCTACGAGGTGTTGCTATCCCCGAGTTCTAGTGAGGACCATTAGAGGATGGGCGGTGGATGTTATTTCTTGCTTTGCATGTAGCTGATTATTTTGTGTATTGTATGGTACTTTCCTCTCCTTTACCTGTGTTCTTGGGAGTGCATATTTATTTATTGGTTTGTTTATTTTGTTATTTTATATAGCGCAAACCTTGCTTGTTGGCATTAAAACGCTTCATATGAGCACCAATACGTTCCCGTTTTTTTTTTTTTTTTAGGTCGAGCCTGGCCAGCGCATGCGCTGCTCTGCGAGGCATGTTGTATTGAGGTAGGGACTTGAAGCTCAGCCCACTCTCCACCCATATTTTTAATTGGCTTGTGTCATTGTCCACTGTAAACTGTGGCTGTTCATTGGTCAAAAGGCTTAGCAGTCCCTCCTTAGAAACCGCCTTGTCTCATTTTGTAACCTTTTCATGGCGACACCCCCATTACGTGTGTTTTTGCTCTGTAGGCTTTAATTACAGGCACCAAGCACTATTTTCTCAAATAGTGTTGTCCTGCCTGCAGCAGTCAGGACACGCTCCTTCCTAACGCTTTTTTTTATCTGGCACGCATTGGCAATGCAATAGGTCTTGCATTTGCGAGAGTTTAATCTATTGGCATTGTAAATTGTAAATGACAATGCCTTTTATTTATCTGTTTTTTTTTGTTCTAATATTCTTTATTGTTATAATAAAGGAATACAAATAATTAAGATATAATATAATGCAATACAACTGATCCTGTGAACCTGAACAAGATGAGCAATTCATAAATAGAAATACATCTCATGTAATAAATAAATCCTATGTAATGTATCAATATCTATTTGAGCAGAAAAACAATTTCATGAAACTGGTTGTACTGCTTAGATAAATAAAAGATGTAAAATAGAGAAAAGAGAGAAAGAATAAAGATAGAAAAGGATAGTAAAGAAAGGAAAGAAGAAGCAGAGTGAGAAAAGAAGAGAATAGATACAAGAGAAAGCAAGAGATGGGGACGTCTGCTTCATAGAGAGAAATAGACTAAGAGGAAGACACAAACGGAAACTGATCAACCAGCCCCTGCGAAGCCAAGTCCATATATCTATCCAGAGAACTCCAGACCACACTAGAAATAACAGGTGTATACCGTTTCTCCTCAACCAAGGTGTGAGCCCCTCGAAGAAAAGATACCCAAGCCCACCAAGTATGGTACGATACTAAGTTAAACGATTTCCACTCTGTTAATATAATTTTAACAGCAATTGATATAAGCAAGTCTAGCAATTGCATATCCGTATCATTAAGCGGTAACAGGGATGGCGCAGCCCATGGGCCTAATAGGATTAAAGGTATTGAGAGCTCAAAATGAATGCCAAAAATTAACAATAAATGTTTGTGGACCAATTCCCAAAAAGGTTGCAATAACGAGCATTCAAAAAACATATATTGATGAGTGCCAGGAACTAATTTGCAACTCCAACAAAGAACGTTATCTTTAATATTTAGTTTGTGTAGACGAACCGGGGTCCAATGTAGAAGATTAAGCGTAAAAAAGTTGGATTGAATAAGAGAAGGAGCAATCTTATTCCTTAGCGAAAGCTTGCCAATGAGCTGCCAGGTCTCTTGTGAGATATGTTGAAAAGTATCAGGTTCAAAATGGTGTAGCCATTTCTCCTGCGTAACTGTAGACTGTAAGGGCGACGACTCAGATAAAAACTTGTAAATCTTGGAAGCAATATGACCTGATCTATGCCACATAGCAAGAAGCGAAACGGTAGTAGACTCAGGATAAAGGAGTATTTTGGATAAGGCTACCTTTATTTTCAGAAAGGAATAGAAATCCATATTACTGAGATTATAATCTCTAGCCAAGGAGGAAAAAGGAATCGGGTCTTGTTTAGAATCATAAAGGTCTTTGACCAGCTTAATACCCTTGGACGCCCAGGAAGACATCGTAACAGAGTCAATATCAGTCACAATTTTAGGGTTATGCCATATCGAGGACCACCTGGATTTATGAATTGGTTTAGAAACCTTTTGTCTATGCGTTTTAATGCATTAATTGTATCTGAGATAATACGGCCTGAATACGGTAAGATCAGCTTAGATGCGGTCATGAAATTAGAAGTGGAAAGAGGGAGCACAACTCCCGTTCAATATAAATCCATGGAGGAGTAAGGCTGGAGTCCGGAGCAAACCAGAGAGCCCCTTGAGACGCTAAAAGGCAGTTTGATACAAGTTCCAATCCGGAAGATTGCATCCACCCAGATTATAAGGTTTCCTCAGATGTCTATATGCTATTCTAGCGCGTTTATCATTCCATAAAAAATTTAGAAGTAAGAACATCAATCTCGTGGAAAAAGGATGAAGATAGCCTCACAGGCAGCATAGAAGAAACAAAATTAACAATGGGAGTTATCATCATCTTCAGGGATTGAAGGCGACTCCACCAGGAAATGTATTTAGGCGACCACGCGTTCAGTAGGTCTTTAACCTTAGATATGATAAGGGATTCATTATGAGCAATAGTATCTGACATATTATTACAGAACCAAATCCCTAGATACTTAATATGAGTCGGTTGCCATTTAAAACCCGCTGTCCCCATATGAGAAGAGAAACACGACGCATTCAGGGGAAACATTTCCGTCTTATCTTTATTCAGAGTATACCCTGAAACACGGGAGAATTTTTTGATTGTGTTGGAAATGGCAGGGATAGCATTTACTATGTCTTCAGAGAAGATGAGCACGTCATCCGCATACGCAGCTGTTTTAATTGTCTGAGAACCAAATTGAAAACCTCTAATATCCTGATTTAGATTGAGTAACCGCAGGAGAGGGTCTATAGACAAAAGAAAAAGAAGAGGAGACAATGGACAACCTTGTCTCGTGCCCTGGGAGAGATTAAAAAAGAAGAAGTAGTCCCATTAATTCCAATATTAGCTTTAGGTTGAGCATATAAGGACATTACCATATTGATAAATGGATCCCTAGATTATGAGATTGGAGAACTGCCTGTAGGAAAGGCCAGGAGACCTTATCAAAGGCCTTCTCGGCGTCGAGGGCAATCGCTGCCGATGGAAGGTTAGAAAGTTTCGCTTTTTCCAGAATATGACAGAAAGTTCGAATATTATCCCTAGCCAACCTACCTTTAACAAAACCAGTCTGGGAAGAGTGTATAAGATGAGGGATATGGCTCTCCAAACGTTTAGCCAGAATTTTGGCAAAAATCTTAGCTTCCATGTTGAGAAGGGAGATTGGTCGGAAACTTTTAGGGTCTGAATGATCCTTTCCATCCTTAGGAATTACCACTATAGTGGCTTCCGCAGCTGAGCCAGAAACCTTTCCCGATAAAACAAAATTATCAAAAACATCTTTAAGATAATTTAAAAATGAGGATAGAAATGTCTTATAGAAAGCAATAGGAAACCCGTCGGGACCTGGCGCCTTTCCTGATCTAGTAGTCTTAATAGCCTGAATTATTTCTTCAGAGTCAATTGGTTTCCCCAAATCCACCTTAGCTGAATCAGAGACAGTATTTGTGGGAATAGTGGCCAAGAATTGTTGACATGTAACTAGATTACACTGATCTTTGGGCGTATATAAGTTTCTATAAAAATCCCGGAAAACCTCAAGAATATCCTGAGTATGAAACTTCCTGGCACCAGTATTATCAGTGATACAAGAGATCTGAGTCGTCTTAACACTTGTATCCTGATATTTTAATGTAGCAGCTAACATCTCACGTGCGCGGTTTCGTAACAATAACCGTTTAGATTTTGCGCCTGTACTCCAAAGTGAGCTCTTCTGGTAACTATGGAGTTATAAGAATATTTTAGGTTCTTAATCTCTTGTAGAAGCGATTTGTCTTTAGAGCCTCTATATAAGATCTCTTTACTTTTAATTTCGTCACCCAAGGCAGTGAGTGTTCTTCAAATATCAGCGTTCCTTTTTGCCATTTTTTTAATAATATGACCTCTAATAGTACATTTAAAGGCATCCCACAAGACTACTGGGGAGCTTACGGATGACACGTTATCTTTGAAGAAATTATGAATATCCACATTTAGTTGTTTAACCTCCTCACTATCATCTAAGATTTCTGTGTTTAGACGCCAAGTCCGCGATCTATGAGTATCTGTAAAATTAAGGAGAGTAAACGAGACCGCCGCGTGATCAGAGACAAGAATTGGATGGATTATCACATTAGTAGTATGTTTCAAAAGTGCTGCGCCGACCAAGAGATAATCAATACGGGAAAAACTAGAGTGTGGAGAGGAGAAAAAGGTGAAATCACTACCAGTAGGGTTATGCATTCTCCATACATCCAGAAGATGGTGAGAAGAACACATATCCAGCATTTGTTTATGCGCCCTAGGAGGGCGTAAATTTAAAAGCCGATTGTCTGTCTAAAATAGGATCCATAGAAAGATTAAAATCACCGCCAACAATCACTTTAGCATTTTGAGGGATGTCAGACAGCTTCCTACTAATAGCCCGCCAAAAGATTGATCATCATTATTAGGGGCATATATATTCATAACGTAAAAATCAGTCAATCCATTAGACAAGCGAGAGAGCAGCCATCTACCATCTGAATCGTATTCAGCAGTCACAATAGTTAGACCAGAGTTTTTGGAAATCAACGTTATAACCCCATTTCTTTTACCAGAAGCTTCAGAGCAAGCTACATCAAGGACCCACTTTTTCCGTAAAAATAAGGCTTCCTTATAAGCAAGTTTAGTTTCTTGAAGTAAAACAATGTCACCAGACAAGCTTTTACAATAGTCTAAGATCTTGGCCCTCTTAACAGGATGATTTAAACCACGCACATTAAGTGAGAGCACATTCAGACCGGACATAGTGAACAGAAAACAACATAGATAAGCACATATGGTGTATGAAAAAGGAGAGGCACATTGATTCTAACTCGGATATAATAGTGAGTGGAAGACAAAACAAACAGAAAGAATAGACCAAAGCAGAAGTCCCCAAGAAAGAAGAAATAAAGAAAGAGCAAATAAAAGCTAGAAAAAGAAAAGGATAGCGAAAGAAAATACAAGAGAAAACTTAATACCAAAGAGAGATAACCCCAGAGGGGGAAGTCTGTAGTAGACAAAATGCATGGGAGGAAAACGTGAAGGAGCAACCACAGAGGCCAGCACATATAACTCAGCTTGCTCAACAACATATATAAAGTTTAAGCAGCAGAGCAACAATAATCTGCTAATGTTCAGTAATCTTAAGTTTACCAGCGTATCAAAAGGCCTAAGGATTTGAATTTAAAGAGAAACCTGTACAAATTCATTTTGTTAATTAATCAAAGACACAAAAATAGATAATAAATATTGAATTAAAAGGTAGTAAATAACAGTATCGAATAAATCTCAGATCGCATATGGTAAGGCAAATAACTTGTAAATAGAATAATAAAGATCTAATCCTAGAATTTAAATATTAAATAAATCTGGATATACAGACTAAGATAAAAAGCTATTATGAAAATGAGAGAATATGTAAAGAAATTAGCAATTTATATAACGGGAAAGAATTAATTAGAGACGTCTTCTAACTACTAAAAGCAGCCTAAAAGTAAGTATAAAACAGTACTCCATACCTATTAATAGAAAAGATATTAAACATATAGAGCAATAAACAATATCTAAGGGATGATATACATAACCTACTATCTATCTCGAATAATGTATTGATCGTGTCTATGAATATTACGATAATCTATAAATCAACACATAGTAACTACACAAACTGAGACATATAAAAGAAATGCCAAAGGAGAATAAGAGGGTGAATATCACAAATGAGGACACACCCTAAACATATTCTACTTCTTGAGACAAAAAGCAATGTTATGACCGACATCAAGCACATAAATACTAAAGAGAAAACCTATAATACAGGATGAAGAAAACAAAGAAAGATGTCTGAATTAACACAAAAACGAACCAAACAAGGAAAAAGGAAATGTGAATCAAAGATAATGGAGAGTAAAAATATATATAGAAGGAGAATATACAAGCACAAAAAGACAAGAAGACATAAATAACAAATATACATATAAATACAATAGATACTAAGAAACCATTATCCTGGGGATGAATGAAGGCATCTGTAAAGGAAAAGTTAGTAACGTTATGAGGAGAGAGCCGCAACAGTCAAGTATCCTAGATCATTCCAGAAACCTACACCTAAAATCTCGACAGAACATTAAAGCTTTCAAGAACCTGGAAAAGCACAAATGAGCGTTAACCCAACCACCTGAAAAAGAAGTGATTAAGAATTAGATGTGCCTGCAAAAGAATCCGAGTCCATCCGAGACTCAAACTCATTGTCCAAAAAAGTGGACAGATCCGCTGGCTCGTAAAAAATCTGGTTGTGACCCCTAAAAGTTATTCTGAAGCGTGAAGGGCCAGCAAATGAGAACGGAATGTTCATCTCTTAAAGTCTTCTTCGTAGATTTAAAAAACCTTTCCGCCGGATGACTGTGTCTCTGGCAAAGTCTTGAGAAATAGCGATTTTGTGGCCTTCCCATTGCAGCGATCTAATTCTCCTCATGTGAGCTAAAATTTGTTCAGAATGTTGGTGCCTTAAAGGTTTAAATATCACTGATCTTGGATGTGTGAGAGACTTAGGTTTAAACGTAGGAACCCTATGGGCACGCTCTATTTCAAACTCCTTTTGAAAAGAGATGTTTAGCGTCGTGGGAATCCACTTGAGTAAAAAGTCCAACATGGATGGAGCCTCCTTCTCACAATCCTCTGGCAGTCCAAAAATACGTAGATTGCTTCTACGGTTCCTATCCTCCTGCTCCGTGAGATCTCTTCTCAATGAACTTAAGGTGCGCTCCATACTCTGCATGTGCTTGACCTGTTTGTGTGTGGAATCTTCAACTGCCCCAATCCGGGACTCAGCAGTGGAAACACGTAGCGACAGGTTTTTAAGCTCATTCCTGATAGCCGCCACTTCCACCTGAAGTAAATCAGTGTTCGTTTTCGTGCCCTGCGCAATCTCATGAACTGAGTTGAGGCGAGAGAGAATGGTATCCAAAGTAGCCCCAGATTCTGTTTTATCTTTAGATGTTAGTTCCGGTGTGGAAGAGGTTTGGTTAGATCTCTTTAAATTCCCTTTAGAGTCCTTATCCTTTAAAGGGACCCCCATACTTTCTGCCATTGAAGCGGGGCAAATAGGCCAGTGAATGAGGGATTATACGGAATCTGTGAATCCAAGCGAGTGTCACGAGCTTTCCCCTCAGTGATGACGAAGTAAAGGAAAGCAGGAAGCGTCGTGCCTTAATCAATTGAGGTTAAAGCTCTCCTATTGACAAAACATGTAATATGTAAGCACCAGAGACAAAAGCACCATATTCAGATCACTTCTGAAATACTGCTCTTAGAAAAGAATACATAGGGCCCATCACATGACGTCATCAACAGCCTTCAACATTTATCAACGAGTCACATTTGCCACAAAAAGACATGTATGATTCAGCAAGACCACTGTAGGTCACAGAATATTCATTTTATGGTGGCCTGACCAGCATCATAGGTACAAGTATACATCCAGTGTTTGAACAGGCAAACATTAAAAAACAGCGCCCGTTGGAACTTAGCTGCGTATATGTGACTGAGACCAGCGGTAGGAATTTCCTCAATGTAGGCACGAAATAGCGTAGCGCCTCCACAAAAGACCTCTCAGTAAGGCGAGGGAAAATTCATGTTCAGGCACCATACCTCATAAACGGAGGGAAAATGAAGCGCAAAAGGTCACCACAGCGTCAACTTCTTCAAAACGGCAACATTTCACCGAGATTCCTCATGTGCCGCCATTTTGTGTAGCACCTGTGAGGAGAAAAGCTCGGAAGCGCTCACATGTCCAAAAGCGACCCAAAGTAGCTGAAATTCACCCAAACAGGTCCCGCGATGTTCCGCTGCCGATATTTGTAATCCAGAGAGCGGAAAAATGGGTTTAAATCATCCGGAGCCGAATGACCGCCTCCGCAATCCGCCGGAGCTCAGAACAGCGCGGCCATCTTGGTTGCGCGCAAGCCACGCCCCCTTTATTTATCTGTTTTAAAAACAACACATAAATTAAAAGGTATTGTCATTTAAAATGCCAATAGCTCAAACTCTCATAAATGCGAGACCTATTGCATTGCAAATGCTTGTTTTTTTTTAGCACAGGGAGAATAGGTGATTTGCCCAGAATAACATGCTGTTTAGCTATTACATGATGTGAACCTGGTTCCTCAGTTCCATGGTTAATGTGTACATTACTTCCTTCTGCAGTGCCTGCATCAATGTCGAAATATCCCTGATACTTTTCTTCACCCCCCTTCCAATGTCTATTCATGTCTGTGTCTCTGTGGCCCAATATTTGTGTACTTCTGTCTGAATGTTGTTGTCTCCCTTTTTCATTTTTGGAATCTAACTGATCCAGTGAATCTGGCCTTCTATCAAGTTGTTATGTATTTCTGCTTACCTGTTTCATGCACACCAGAGGCCATATTACATATGTGTTCATGTATGAGCTTCGGCGCACCTCTAAACAGATGCACTAAGCATAAACATGAACAGTGTACCCAATCATAATGAATGCTCTACCCACAGGGCAGTCGTGAACTTCCACTGTCCTTGGGCAGCACATTCAGTGAAATACAGATCGGTTGATTTAATCAGCTTCTCCGTGTTTCAGTGTGCAGGTAGAACCTGCCTGTACTTTAGTGAGAGAAGAGAGATCCCCCCTTGTTGGACTTGGCCCTTTCTGCAGGGTCATCCTGAAACTTTTTGCCTTCACTGTCCTGGTTTCTGAAATCGTCTTTGCTGGCTTTTAGGACCTTGCGCACTTTCTGACTACTAACCTGTGCTAAAGTGCTTGTGCTCTCTTCTTAAAACATAGTGAAATTGGCTTAAGCTCAATTGGCATATTTATTTACTTGTAAGTCCCTAGTAAAGTGGTACTACATGTAACCAGGGCCTGTAAATTAAATGCTAATAATGGGCCTACAGCACTGGTTGGGCCTCCCACTTAAGTAGCCCTTCAAACATTTCTCATGCCTGCCTATGCAGCCTGTATGTGCAGTTTTAAACTGCCATTTCAAACTGGCAAAAAAAATCTTGCACCACGCCTAAACCATCCTTTATAAAACATATGATTCACCCCCAGGGTAGGTCCTGTTCAGCCCAGAGGGCAGAGTGAAGTCTATTTTAAAAGTAGGACATGCACTTTTACGTTTTTACATGTCCTAGTAGTGAACAATGCCTAAAGTCTTGTGTCACTACAGCAAGGCCTACCTCTCCCATAGGATAACATTGGAGTTACATTATTATATTTAATAAGCTGTAACTTCCAATTTGAAATAGGTAGAGAAGTCGAGTTTGGTCTCTAGAGAATTGTAATTATTAGCTCTCTTTAATGCTAAAGTCAGGTTTTTAATCATAAATCCTGAAAATGCAACATTTAGAAAGTTGCCATTTTCTTATCCTAACCATTTGGTTCCTGCAGCCTGTTCCTGGGTGACATGACTAGGTGTTACTGGCAGTTTATCTTTGTGTATTGCTCCTAGGCAGTGAGACAAAGGGAAGATAGGTGTTGGCAGGATGGGCCACTCTGAGTTAACGAGGGGGGGGAGCTATCATCTAGCACACATTCTCATCACAAAGGCACTGCCTGAGAACTCTCATAACGGGATTGTCACTAGTCTATTGTGGCCCCAGACAAGCTGGGGCCAGAACAGGGAGAAAAGGGGTGCCTGACACCTCAGGAAGACACCTCTATAAGCTTCTCCCACATCAAAGTGGGCGCCGGGTATATATTAGAACTCAGACCCCAACTTTTCAGGACACTTCTGGACCTGTTGACTCTGTCAGGAAGAAGGACTGCTGTGCTGCTGAAAGGACTGCCACTCTGCTGCACTGACCTGCTGCCCTCTTGCCTGGGGGAGAAGGACTGGACCTGCATCTGTTAATCCCAGGACCCCAGAATGACTCCAAGGGCTACTTGGCTGGATTACTGATTAGAGCCTCAGGGACAGAAGGCTCCGACAACCTTTAATCCAACACCTGGACTCTGCCATCTGTGATTCCTACCCTGCCAAGTGGTGCTAATCCAGTCCTGGACACTTGGAAGTGGGCCTGAAGGTGCTCAGCAAGCCAATCTATGGATCCAGTAGAACCAATGCATCTCCTCTCCTGCGTGGGTGAAACCCAAGCAGAACCTGAGCATTGCCTCTGCTGCGTGGACTTTCCTGATACAAGGACTTTGCATTGCAGCTCCTCAGAACCAACACTGCGTTATGCATCTCCGACCATGACCTCGATTCTCATTGTCTGTGCAACATATCCTCGATGTGGGACTCCGCAACTGTTCTCAACCAGGATTTAAGGTACTCCAGTTCAGCGTGCCTAGCTGGGTCCATGTAGCTAGCCTGCGTTCCATTTCGGACAGCTGGAACTTGTGACTTTGTCCCAGTCTAGCACTACCAGAAATCTGCAGTTGGCACTTTGTGCTTTTTGGTGCTATTTGCACTTAAATCTTTAAAATTGTGTATCTCCCGTTTAACTAATTGGATTTTTGTCATTTTGGTCTTGATTTATTAATTACAATTTACTTGATTTCTCTACATTTGTGTGGGATTTCTGTTGTGTTGTGTTTTCATTTTATTACTGTTTGGAGATCCTTTACACATTGCCTCTAAGTTAAGCCTGACTAGTCTGTCAACGGAGACCTTGAACTCTAGCGCCCAGATACCCCCAGGGGTGACAGTGTCACGCTCTACAAATGCTGATTGATTGATTATTGCCACACTATCAGAGGGTTGAGCACAGGTTAATTTGGGGTTTGCTTGTGACTTCACTCTGACAAGAATTGTGGTTGCTGCTTGAGTAGTATTTCACCCGCTCAACCAGTAACGCAGTTTCTTGCACGCCTGCATGCAGGTGCAGGGAGTGACTGTACCCCCCTACAGGAGGATGTTAGGAGGTTCAATCGGATCCCCTGTGTCCCCTCCAGAGGGATGCCCTCAGGGGGCTCACAAACAGTGCGCTACCTTTTTGTGGTGCACTGTCAGTGTTCCTCCGGATGGCTTCTTTGCCTTTGCCCCCACACCCAAAAAACGGCATGGCTGCAGAGACAAAAAGATTCCCTCATTTGCAGGGGGCCCCACCCCCCATCCAACTGAGGGAATTACCTCCCAAGATAGCTCTGGTACTACATATGCGCCATGTTATGAGTACAGAAGGGCTGCACAAGCGTCTGTGGCCCCTTCTGTAATACCAACGTGCCATGGGGGAACACAAAGTGAGCACACACACCCATTGCCCCCCCAAGGCACTTTATTTAATACAACCCCGGAAATGCCAACAGGGGCCTCCATACAGTCATGATGTGTTGTGAATGCATTTCACCCTTCCTCTAAGACTGACCATTTTACTGACAATCCATTCAATTTACTGCATTATCTGTGAGCCACTATTTCCCATTATTTGCCAACAAATCAACAGCAGATGCCACGGCATACCTCTCAATGCAAAATAGAGTGTTTCAGCCTGTGTCTACTTTGTAAGAGAAAAAAAACGAGTGGCAATGCCTAAAGCTCCTCTAGGCTAAGTAGTTTTGCATCCACCTCATGTCTTTTTCATCCACTACCAGACACTCCCTGTCCCTTTTTTGCACTGGTGCAGGTTTCTCCTTTCACCCTTTTTTAAAGGTTTTTTCGTCTTTCTCATCCTCCTTCTATTCCCTTTTTGTTTTTTCCCTCCTTTGCTCTTCGTAAGTGTTTGAGGAGGAAAGATTTGTACTGGTCCCCAAAAATGAGTGCTGGTTGGCCCCGCTGGCAACCACCTGCTCAAATTAGCACCGGATTCAGACATTGCCAACAACAAGCAGAAATATATGCAGTATCTTTTATCTTGCAAAACACCTACACAGCATTTTCTCTTAACAAGTTTAAAATTTAAAATATAGGCCACTTTTTAGCTATCTAATTCACTAATTTAATTCACTAATAGGGGCCACCTTTATTTTGGTACCTGAGCCTATTTTCTGTCACAGTCAAAGCCTGGGGTGTTTGACTGTGGCGTTGGAGACCCCTGTATCGAAACCTCGAATTATAGCCATAGAGATTCTTGGAAACAACTAATAGGCTTATCGAACATTTCTTATTATGGGGCCTTCAGAAACTGGCTTCAACCTCACTTCTTATTACATTTTGAAGTAGAACACACAGCTCACTAAATTTCATGAGTGTCGCACTTAATCGCCAGGAGTTATTTCGCACCTTTAAGGTGTAAAAATATAACTTTTTTATCTATGATGTAAATGTATTTGTAACATATTGGCGGTTCGCCCTGCTTTTAATCCCTCTTGGCATGAGAGTGGGCACAAACCAAGTTTGACAAACCCATATACACTTATTTATGTTTCTTCAATCATATCTAGTTAGTTTTGGGCTGTCATGAACTCCCTTGGGCAGACATTAAATTACTATTGACTTACTTGAGAAGAGTAAATGACTCCTCGGTTTGACTTTCTATGTGTTTTGGTGCCTGACTTTTCAATACATTCATGACCGTTTCTTTGTGCTGCCCACGTCTTGACTCCGTGCAGTGCAATTCCCAGTGCTGCCTAACGTGTATAGAACCTTGCTGCATGAATCAGTCCCCTTGTGACCCGAACCAAGAGAATTTCGGATTAGGGCCAAACGGCTTCACATCTTGTATTCCACTATAACACAGATCAAATAAAGTTTCCTAGGTAGGAATTGGTTCTTTAATCCCCATAAGCAATGCAATAAATCTCGGGGGACTTCTTCTGAGTTCATGATAATATTAATACAAAAATATCTTGACAGGACATCTAGAAAACAGTGTACAATTTCAATTTCTTTGTTCTTTTTTTTGAGACGAGGGGTAGGCAGGAGGTTAAAAAGAGGTCACCTCTGAACCAGAGGTGTGGATTTCTATCCAAAGTAGGTCACAATTCACCATGGCAGAAACAAACATTTGTATATATAAGAAACTATAAACTATAGAATGGTACTTATGAAAAATAGTAATGCAAATATTATCCGTCAGGTTCTGATTTTAAAAAGCAACCATAACTGCAGCTTTAGCAGAAGAAAACGGTTGGTACATCTCTGTTTGCATTTAAATGTAATATAGTACATTAGTGTTTGAATAACAGCCGATCACACGTCTAATACATGCAGAGCAGGGCTTTAAGTGGGATGAAAAAGATGAGGGTCTCTCAAAGGGGCGTGGTCAATGTAATTAAGGGTGTGGCTTAAAACACACAAGCGAAAAATCTGTGCTTAGCATAGTGTGGCACCCGACTGGTATTTTGCTCCTTCTGTCATTGCATCCAGATATATAATACAACAAGTAACATTACAGCACCAGCAAGCCAAAACTATTGGCTTTGTCCATGGTTGTTAGTTGCATAAGCAACAACTATGACTTCTGTGAAAGAACTTTAACAAGTCTCTTCGAAGTTACCCCAAAGGCAGTGAAGGGTGGTACTGTTGCAGAGTTAAGATTTTTTTTTCACCCTGAGGGTGAGGGCAAGAATGGAGAGCCCGATAGGGATCTGTCTCGAAACCTCCTTTAACACCGGCAAGATCCGGCCCTCTTAAAGTCCTGCATGCGAGGCAACGATGAAGATTTATAACTTGAAATTCATTATCACACTAAACAGTCACTGCCACGTCCTTTCCCGTATACATGGCCGTAGAACATCTTGCTGCTGGTCATGAAATAAGAAAAGTTTTTTTAAAACAATTGTGCGGCCAAACAGATCTGGTGTGAAAGAGTCTGAATGTCTTTTTTTGATTGGGCACGGATTCCTTTTTTGAACCCAGCAATAGCCTTATCCTGAGACCATGGGTCAAATTGACTTATTTTTCTCATGCAATGCAGTGCAGCAACCAAAGTTGATGTGCGATGCATGAAAGGGATGCTAAAGTATGACACTGCTGCTGTCACCCACTGCATTCAATATAAAGCAATGGGGTAGCCCAGTCGTGCAGAACCTGGGGATTCGTACAGTAAGTGAACAGTGGTTCTGCCACCAAGTAGCTTTAGAAAGCGTCAACAATTATTTTTACAATTGGTCCCTCTACTCAGATGAGACTATCATTTAATGACGAAAGTCCAAACCAAGTCCAAAACAAAAGAAACTCATGTACTTCTGAATAAGTGTATGATTTTATAGCAATTTCGTGAAAGTTGTGTACTCAAAGATGAGAACAACACATATATATGCACACACAGATATACACCATATAACTACAATTGCTATCAAATTAATGAAGTGAAGTGAAAACAAAGAAATATATTTACATGTCACAACACATTATATACATAACAAATGAACATATATTCAAGACATACACTTAGACACAGTGTGAGGTATATGAAAATATGTTTCAACCCAACTAGCAATTAGTCTAGTTATTCTTGATTGTTCTGGGTGAACACTAACACTTGATAGTATGCGTTGACGTTTCGACCCCTGGGCAATAGTGCGATTATATAATCATCTGTGGGGGGTCTTCTTCAGGACTATGTATAGAGTCTGTGTGTGGCCTTCAGTAAGATTCCACCTGCTTTCAAATAAAGGGTATTGACAGCACGGCAGCTTGTACAAAAAGGTAGTTGACCTGAATCAAAAGCAGCTCTCCTTATCAGCTGGTTTTAGTAGTCAGTGGCACGAACGTGCCTTCAACTCTCCGGCGTCTAGCGCTCAGGGTCTTCAAATATTCATCAAAACTCCACTAATAGGGCAATGTTAGTTGGGGCCGACCGCCTCCATACAAAACTCCCTCGTGGGACAGTGGGCTAATTATTTCCTCCCAATTCTCTCTGGCACTGAATGTCCTTCAATGAATATCCGGGAACTGCCTTGGCACACATTCTTGCTGCCTGTAGAGGGTCACCCGGCCAGTACCCTAAACTGCAGCAGCACCACACCCTCCGTGACCGGGTGCGGTCCGAGGGTATAAATAAATGGACCCCAGGTCGCACGTGACCTTCGGCCAAGATCAAATACTGTGCCTGGCGTGTCTCTATGCGGCACGCTAGTGAGGCCTTGCCACCTACCTGTACCAGCGTGCTACACTGGCGATGAGGGGTGAACGGACTCTCGCGTCTCCCCGCAACAGAAGAGCACTGCACCGGAGGAAGGCGCACCCCTGCATCTGCTCCAGGGCTTCATACACCCGCGTCTTATCCTGCAGGGCCGGTCGCCCTCAAAGCAGAGTATCGGTGCGTGCGTGCGCTTTCACCGCGCATCAGTGGCCGGCACACCTGATGTGGCGAGGCGGCGGTCCATGTCCGAGCGGAAGAGCTCGAAGCCGACACCAGATTTAGCACGGGAGCCCGCCCGCGTATGACACGCTACGTGAGGGCAGAGCTTCGAGGCCTGCACCGTGTGGATTCCCCCTGCCGGTCTGTTGTGAAGGCACGCACCTCCCAGAAAGCACGCCTGACTCCAGCGGAGGTGCATTCTGAGTGCAGAGACAGCCAAGGGCTACGGGCTCTACGAGGAAAACACCTGCACATTGAGGAGAACAAAGGCCACTGCATAAAGAAAAAAAAAGAAAAGTGTAAGAAAAAAAAAAAAACCCTGCAACAGAAAGGAAGGCAAAATAAAGCAAGGACACACCGGCACAGCAAAGGAAAATAAAAAGGTCAGTCACAAAGCCCACAGAGACACCGTCTCAAGGCTCACAGGGACCCAATAAAGACACAAAGGGGGCAAGCGGCGTATCATCCCAGAGGAGTAGAGGGGGAGAGTCACCCCACGCTCTGCGCAGGTCAAAGCATTTGCACCCAGAAAAGGTCACCCTCAACACACCATGGGGGACCCTCCGTCACCGCAACCTCCGGCCCAAGCACCAATGGCTCCACACTCACATGCGTCGGTGATGCCCATACCCCCGTTCAGCCACCTCACCGATCCCGCTACAGCTGCGCCCAGATGCCAGCTCTGGGTAGGTCGCCTAAATCACTATTTCACGGGGAACCCAAGAAACAGATGGGACAGTAAAAAGCTCCCTGCTGATGCACTTCGGGGGAGATGAGCTCTACGAGCTGTTTGAGACACTGCTCGATACCGGAGCAGCCCATGAATATGACGCTGCCATTGTAGCCCTCAACAGATACTTTGATCCCCAGATGAACCCGGATTACGAGCGCTTCAAGCTGTGCCAAGCCCGGCAAACTGAGGCGGAAACAGTGGACATGTTCTACGCCCGACTCCGGAAGTTGGCGCACACGTGCACAGGCATCGACCAAAACGAAGAGATCAGGGCACAAATCGTCCAGTGATGCAAGTCCGTCGCGCTGCGGCACCAGATGCTCTGACAACCTGGGATATCCCTCGATGAGATCCTAGTCCTCGCCCGGTCACACGAATTGTCAGACAAACGAGTGGAGGAAATGGAGGCAGTTCGAATTCGGCACACGCAGGAGGCACCGATGCAGAAGATGGTCCTGGTCAAAGAGGAGATGGGGGAAGCCATACAGAGGCGACCCGCCCCCGGCCAGAGGCGAGGTACCGGCAGCCGGCCAACCGGCAAGTGCGGGCACTGTGGTTTCGACCACAGGGAACAAGACAGGTGCCGAGCAAGAGGTCAAATCTGCTCGAAATGCGGCAAAGCTAACCACTATGCCAGCGTCTGCCGTAGTGGCGGAGGTCGCCCACGCGGAGGCGCCTCAAGAGTGCGTTCAACGACTCCACAAAATCTCATGCTTGAAGAGCACGACAAACCCGGAGCACCTCCAGAACAAGGGACAACTGCATACTACAAAGACGACGACGACTGTTTGTCATATCTTTCGCAGGACGGCCAGGGCGAAGGAGGCGTCCGCCCCCAATGTGCAACATCAAGGTCCACGGAACATCAGTGCAAGCCCTCATAGACACCGGCGCATCCGTCAACGTGATGGACTCCGACCAGTACGAGCGGCTGTCACCCAAACCACGCCTCACACCCAGCGC
The DNA here is from genome assembly GCA_963921515.1 of Calotriton arnoldi. Classification (NCBI taxonomy): domain Eukaryota; kingdom Metazoa; phylum Chordata; class Amphibia; order Caudata; family Salamandridae; genus Calotriton; species Calotriton arnoldi. The sequence goes on from CAWUFW010009877.1 coordinate 244,936, forward strand.
AGCCAAGATCTACATGTACGGTGGCACGGAACCCCTACCTCTCCGAGGGATGATGGAGGTCGAAGTCTCGAGCTCCGAATGCTCCGTGACGACCAGGTTTCACGTGACAGAAAGGAAGAAAGGAACACTCCTAGGATGCCACACCGCAGAAGACCTGGAACTGGTGTTCTTTGCCAAGCAAGTTCACGAAACCCACACAGAGAACTTGCTGAGTGAATTTCCCCAACTCTTCCAAGGGCTAGGCAAGCTCCAAGGACATCAAGTAAAGCTACATATCGACCAGGTGGTCTAACCGAGGGCGCTCTGGCACAGGCGCATTCCCTTTCACCTTCGCCCTGCGGTGGAAAAGGAGCTGCAAGACCTAGAGGACCTGGGAGTCATAGAGAAGGTGTCAGGACCCTCTCCATGGGTGTCCCCGTTGGTAGTGGCACCAAAGCCGAAGCAACCAGGCGCCATTCGGCTGTGTGTCAATATGTGGCTTCCCAATCAAGCTATCCGGAGAGAGAGACACGTGACCCCGACCATGGATGACATTGTGGCCGACTTGAATGGGGAACAGAGGTTCTCCAAGCTTGACTTGAACTCCGGATATCACCAGTTGGAGCTGGCGCTAGAAAGCAGGTATATTACCACATTCTCCACCCACGTGGGTCTCCAAAGGTATACCAGGCTCAGTTTCGGCATGTCATCCGCCGCCGAGGTATTACTGAACGCCATCAAGGAGGCCCTGTCTGGCCTAGTAGGTGTAATAAACCCAAGTGTTGACATCCTGATTTACTCGCAAAGCCTAGAGGAACCCCATGTTCGGTTGAGGGCAACTTTACAAAGGATGGCAGACTGTGGACTCACGCTCCATAAAAAGAAGTGCGCCTTCTACCAAGGGTCGATAGACTTCGTTGGGTACATCTTTTCACGAGACGGACACCGCATTGACCCGCGCAAAGCAGAAGCCATCAGGAGCGCTCCCGTCCCACAGAACACAAATAAGAAGTTTCCTCGGGATGGCGACGTATTGTGGGAGGTTCATCCCGAATCTCGCTACCCTCTTGGAGCCGCTCAGGCAGTTGACAAAGACCGGCAAGCCACTGGAGTGGACGCCCAGAGAGGAAACAGTGTTTCAAGACATCAAGAAGGCCTTGCTGGACCAGAAGACCATGGCATATTTTAATCCCAAGAGAAAGACTGAACTAGTGGTTGACACCAGCCCAGTCGGGCTCGGGCGGTCCTCTTGCAAGAAGACACCAAGGGAGTCTATGCCCCCATGGCATACACCAGCCGAGCGCTATCCCCAACGGAAACAAGGTACGCTCAAATAGAGCGAGAGGCTCTTGCCATACGGTGGGCATGCCAACACTTCCACCTGTACCTGTGTGGGCATCCCTTCAGAGTGATAACCGACCACAAACCCCTTCTGCCGCTGTTCAGCGGAACCACACACCTAGCGCCCCCAAGAATCGAGAGATGGGCAGTCCAGCTGCAAGCGTACTCCTTTCAACTGCTGTACAGAACCGGGGCAGACAATCCCGCTGACTTTCTGTCTCGACACCCCGCCGCAAAGGATGGAGAGACATCACAGGACGATGCTGCCAGCACCGAAACCTTCGTAAGCATGGTGGAAGACAGCGCCTGTCCCATGGTCGTGACCAAGAAAGAGCTTTGCGATGCCACGGACGAAGATAACACCATGCAAAGAGTGAAGGAGGCCCAGAAAAACGGGCAGTGGCATCGGTATCTGGACGGGATCTCTCTGCTAACCAGCGAGGACCAAAACTCCTGACGCCAACTCTGGAGGGTGCGACATGAGCTCAGCGTCAGCGGGTCCAGGCTAATCCTGAGGGGGTAGTGTATTGTTGTGCCGAAGAGTCTCTGCCAAAGAATGGTCGAGCTCGCCCATCAAGGCCACCAATGCACTACCAAGACCAAAGCCAGGCTTCAGGCGAAAGTGTGGTTCCCCAGCATGGACGACATGGTAGACGAGGAGGTTAGACGCTGCCACCCAAGCACTATCACCGGTGGCGACCCCGCTCCAGCGCCAGTAATCACAGAAGACCCGTGCCACATGCCCTGGACGAAGGTTAGCGTCGACTTTGGGAGCTTCCCAGATGGGCGGCACACCATGGTCGTCATAGACTCATTCTCTAAATTCACCGTGGTAGAACTGGTGCCGTCCACAGCGTTCAACCACGTGCCCCCCGCACTGGAAAAGATCAACGGGCGCTGCCATTCCAAGGCAGGAGTTCCACGACTTCATGGAGCGGAGAGCCATCCGGCATCGCCGTATCACCCCACAATAGCCTCAAGCCAACGGCGAGGTGGAGCAGTTCATGAGGACCCTCAATAGGGCCCTCAGAATCGGAGTGGACCAACATCTAGATCAATTCTGCTTGCATACCGGCAAACACCACACTCAACAACCGGATGCGCCCCAGCCTCACTCCTGCTGAAGCGCTCACCACGTGACCTGATCCCCGAAGACCCCGAGTGGGTGCCACCTAGCCTAGATATCCAAAAGACGCAGCAGAAACGGAAAACAACCAACGAGAAGGCGACCACAAACAGGGGGGCAAAAGCTCCAGGGATACGCATTGGGTCTCAGGTCATCCTCAAGGATCGTCATCCAGGCTGGAAATTTCACACGCCGTATGAACCAGATGTGTGGAGATCATCCACGTGGATGGCACCATGATCACGGCACAGCGAGGGTGGCACACGGTGGTGAGAAATGTATCCTGGTTCAAAGAGGCTCAAGGTGCCTCTAGGGACGACTGCCCGTCCCAGGAAGAGAGAGACGAACAAGCGAGCATACACACGGAAGCCCCCGCAAACACCAACGCGAGCCCGGCGCTCCCCTCCAATTCAGGCCGAGCCAGTACACCCAGGATGAGTCCAGAAGATCCGCCGCTGCAAGGTGCATTCGGAGAGTGCCCAGACAACACCGCAGCGGGCTCAACGGGGGTGCCTCTCAAAGTCAACGATACCTGCTTCGACCTAACCCGGCGCCCGGCCAAAGACTGAAGGACTTTGCATGCTGAACGAGCTGACCACCCGTTGGCTCCGTGCCAAGGACTATATCATTAAGGCACTCCACGTTAAAGTGTGATTTGTTTCTGTTCTTGTGTTTCTGTATTTCCCTTTCTGTCTTTCATTTCTCTTCCCCCCCCCTTTTTTGGTTCACATCTAAAAGAAAGGAGGGATGTAGAGGGCCACCCGGCCAGTACCCTACACTGTAGCAGCACCACACCCCTCGTGACCGGGCGCGGTCCGAGGGTATAAATAAATGGGCCCCAGGTCGCACGTGACCTTCAGCCGAGATAGAATACTGTGCCTGGCGTGTGTCTATGCGGCGCGCTAGTGAGACTTGCCACCTACCTGCACCAGCGCGCTATGCCGCCTAGCCACACACACACACACACACACGCACCTACCCACCTACCTGCCTCTGCACCATTGTACATGAGGTCTAGAATCATTTCATTTGTACTGTAAGGGTACCTATCCAGTACCAAATGCTATGTTAAGGCATAGTTTAAAGCTTTTACAATGTTGTATGTGTACTGTACAGTATAGCACCATGCGAAGTACAGTACACATGCAAAGTTAAAAAAGATTGGGAAAAATATAACCTTTCTCCAACCTGGTGCCTGCCTCCGGAAAAAGCGTCCATTTTTGGTGAGAAGCTGCATTTTCAAATGTTGGCAGATAGGGCGTTGCATCATAAACCATGAATGGTTGCATAGGAACGCTCATTTGACACAAAGAAGCACAAAATATCTCAAAGCACTCTATCTCAAACCATCCATTACTAAATTGAAGTCACCTCCTATTAGTAAGTCCCCCTTCGTTTTTCCCAAAATGTTCACTATCATAGACTTAATGAACCTATCCTGATATGAGATGGGTATGTAAACACTGTATACATTGTGTACATTGTCTCCTGTCCAGTGCTATTAGGCATGCTGCACTGTTAGATGTTGTGTCTTGGACCACACATTGCTGAATCTGTGATAACCTCCGCTCCTTTCTTTTTACTAGTGTGTAAAGTAAAAGATGATCTAGAAGCCCGCCTGTATTTGAGGAGAAACTCGTTTTTTTAAGCATGTGGGTTACTTGCAAACACACACATATTATATTCAGTTTCTTTAAGCATGTTTAATACTGATCATTTCTTGACTGGTGCATTTAGACTCTTGGCATTAAAGATAAAGTTTCAATAAGATTACGTATCCACCAATAATCTGTCACCTGGCCTTATAGTTAAAGAGAAGTGGTAACCAGGGGATGCCTGGAAATCACCTACTTCACAGTTGGAGGAAATTGTGTTATTGGTTAAGGGAGAGAAACCCTACTCAATCAGCAAAAATAATCCCTGTTAGGATGAAACGCAAGCAAACCCCAAATTAACCTGTGCTTAACCCTCAGGTAACTTGGCACAAAGCAGTCAGTCTTAACTTAGAGGTAATGTGTAAAGTATTTGTGCAGCACTTCAAACAGTAATACACGAACACAACAGAAGAAAAATCCCACACCAATTTAGAAAAAATGAGTAAAATTGAACACATTTTTGAGACCAAAATGACAAATATCCAATCAGTAGAGTCGGAGATAGGCAATTTTAAAGTTTTAGGTCAAAATAGTGCATAGATGCACAAAGTGTCAACTATGGTTATCTGATCGCACCGGGGCAAAGATCAGGCCGACCATGTTGGATAGCAGGCCAGATACAGGAATCAGATTAAGCCAGCTGAACATAGTACCTTGAATCCTGGTTGTGAAGCATTGCAATATCTCACGTCGAGGATGCATCGCACACAGATTCCAGATGCTGGGTTCAAGGTGACTGGAGCCTTTTCTGTCCCTGGGGCTCTGATCAGGAGGCCACCCAATTAGCACTTGGAGTCACTCTGGTGGTCCTGGGTTCAAGGTGCAGGTCCAGTCCTTTCACTCAGGCTGGAGGTCATCGGGACAACAGAGTATCATTCCTTTTTGCAGAGCAGCACAGAAGTCCTTCAGAGTCTTCTGCAGGTACAGAGGTGTACTGAAGAGTTGAGTCTGAGGGTCCATTATTTATACCTGGTGCCCACTTTGAAGTAGGGGAAGATTCTAAAGGTTTCCACCCACAGAGGTGCTTGAAATGTCCTGCCTCCCTGCCCTGGCCCCAGCATGTCTGGGGTCACAAAGGAGTAGTGTCAAACCCTTTGTGAGTGTGCTCAGGCACAGCCTTTGTGATGTGTGAATGTGGTAGGTGACAGCTTCTCCCCATCTTCAAGTCAGAGATGGCCCATCCTGCCAACATATATTCTCCTTTGTCTCACTGTCTGGGAGGAATACACAAATGACAACAGCTAAGTTAATCCCTGTCATGTGACCTGGGTTACTGACAGAAGGCACAAATGGTTAGGACAAGAAAATACCCACTTTCAAGTAGAAGAAACTTCAGGAGTCTTCCCCTACAGAAGTGTCTCGAATTTCCTGCCTTCCTGTCCTGGTCCCAGTCTGTCTGGGGGCACAATAGGTAGGGAGATGTGGTAGGGGTCATCTCCCCCCAATCAAGCCACAATGGCCCATCCTATCAACAACCAGACCCTCTACTGTGATGCTGTCTGGGAGGAATACACAAAGGCCAACTTCCAACTACACATAGTCATGTGACCTAGGTACAGGCTGCAGCCACCAAATGCTTAGAACAAGAAAATGTCAACTTTCTAAAGTGGCATTTTCAGAATTGTGTTAAAATCCAACTTTATCCTTAAAGAGGGGTTTGAATTACAATTCTTTCGATACCAAACTAACATTCCTACTTCCTCCTAATTGAAAGTTAGCACTTATTAAATGTAATATGGTAACCCACAGTTATCACAGAGGTAGGCCTTGCAGTAGTGAAAAAAATGTAAGAGTTTTTCACTACAAGGACCTGTAAAAGTTACATGTTCAACGTTTTAAATACACTGGACCCTGCCCTATGGGCTGTTTAAGGCATACCCTAGGGGGTGACGTATGTGTATTAAAAAGAAAGTTTTAGGCCTGGCAAAAGGTTTATTTTGTCAGATTGAAATGGAAGTTTTAAACTGCACACACAGGCTACAATGGCAGGCCTGTGACGTGTTTAAAATGCTACAAATGTGGGGGGCACAATTAGTGCTGCAGGCCCACTAGTAGCATTTAGCTTACAGGCCCTGGATACATGTAGTACCACTGTACTAGGGATTTACAAGTAAGTTAAATGTGCCAATTGGGTATAACCCAAGTCTACCATGTTTAAAGGAGAGAGCATAAGCACTTTAGCACTGGTTAGCAGTGGTAAAGTGCATAGAGTCCTAAAGTCAGCAAAATGAAGTCAGGAAAAACAGGAGGATGGAAGGCAAAAAGTTCATGGAAAACCATGCCAAGGATGTCGGGTACAACAACTGTAAATATATCTAACGCCAAAATCGATGTCCCCCGGTGAACAGAGCAAAGATGTAGAACATTACAGCAACCACATGGGTGGTTGCACATCAAGCAAAGCCTATCTATAAAATCCCACCTCAAATGGGAATGTAGCTCATAAGAGAGAAAAATGCATACCTACCAACCCTGGAACTCCTCTTCCACCATCTAACATCCCCACCTACCCCTATAAGAATGTATAGTAACTTGTTGCATCAATGTATTATGGACATTCTTCATTCAGTATATATGAGTTTGAAGGTGAGTTAATATCCTTCTTAGATTCAGGCCCCGTGACTCCAGCTCTACTCAAATTTTAGAGCACACTGTTACATGACAGGTCAGTGTCCTAATGTGTTGACCTCTTTTGATTCCTGCAGTTTCATACTCTGTGCAATTTCAAACTGTTAGCTTCCTCACTTTCACATTGTGAGGGAGCATCCGCACCATCTCCTCTGACAGACCTAAAAGGTCTCTTCCACTTTCAGCATCTTCACAACAGTTTTCTTTTTTCTTTCCTATCCAAACTAAGATTATGCAGAAATGGTTGCACAGTGGATTAGGGATATTTAGCATGCAAAGAACATCTATGATAGGTTTAAATCTCCTTTTTTTCTCAGCATTGAGGGTGCAACATCTTGGAAGAGTTGACACTTGTGGCCTTGGAAGGTTAACTCTATTTTCTTAGTGGCTATATACATCAGTTATTCGTTTTCTTTGGAAAATTAATATGTTTTGATTATGTACAGAAGGGCATTGTTGTTTGGTCCTCCTTAGCTGATCTTGAGTTTGTGGTGGGTTCTACTGCTGATCCCCAAGAAATTGCCAGAGGTTTCTTATAAAGCTCTGCATATCTCACCTCTTAGAGCCATATGAGAAGTCTCTGATACAACTGTTGTTCCTGCTAGACCTGTTTTATAGGTCCTCATGTTTGAGTAGGAGCACCTTGTTTTCCTCCTGAAGAGCTTGTAACATTCCCGACCTCTGGTGTGTTCTTCCGATCTTCCATGAATTGTTCTCTCAAGGTCACCAACCACATTCCAAATGAGTAGCTGACCCCTTCCAGTTTTATTAGGCGTGATCTGAAATCTGCCTTAGTGGTTCCCACTTCTGACTTGACTTGTGGAAGGATTCATTGAAGGAAACACTGTTTGATCCCATTATTAATCTTTTTTACCTCTGCTATTGACCAGTGCAGTCTTAGAGTCCTTGCCTCGGGTCAGGAACTATGAGTGTCTGGTACTGTTGGGTGGGTTCCACACTTTCCGTTTTTTTTTTTTTTGTCAATGCTACTAGCAGGAGATGTCAATCCTTGTATAAAACATTCATTTTTAAAAGGTCTTCATTGTGTTTCTTCTTCCTGCACCATCTTGTTTTGAACTTGCAGAGTTCAGGACTATGAGGCTAACTTCTCTGGTACCTTTGTATGCAGATGATTGGTAATTGGTTGAGAAACACCCTCATATTGAAGTAAAATTTGTATCTACTACATCAGCTTCAGTGTTGGGGCCACAAAGCTCAATAACTTGTACTAATCTCTAAAGAGACTGTATTGGTGAGTTCAGGTGCTTTTTTTCACCTTCTCAATTAAACATATGAATGTGAAAATCACCCTAAGCCTCTGTACTTGGCCTCAGTTCAGGCTATAGTCTCTTGCTGTCTTATCATTCCTTTTACAATAGAACCAATATTAATTCACAGATGGTGTAGATGTGGGTTCTGGGGCCTACAGTGTCTCATGGCCAGAGCTGGTCAGAGTCTTTTTTTTTAGCTTTCTTCCTCCCACATTTTGTTATTGGACCTGAGATGTTATGGCCTAATGTCAGATGCCTTGGCACCACAACATGTAACCCCTACCTCATTTTCATTAAAACTGATACTTTTCTGTAGTTTGTACCATAATGGGATGTGAAGTGAAGATGCACTTGAATGGCTTCCACACTTCATTACCTGATCGCAGGCTGTTGCCATGCCTTTACCTGCTAGATCCTCATAAAGCAGAGTGTTGGAGTTGGGAGGGCTTGCCTCAAAGCAAAAGCTGTCTTGTGGCTCCCCAGTCTGCAGTATTAATTTCTTCCAAGCATCATGTTTTCAGGTGCATCCAAGTCCGCTTCATAGGTCTGCTGGCTTCCAACCAGTTTTCTTACACATCTCCTGGTAGGGCTGCGTCCCACTTAATTCAGTTAATCTGGTTGTGGATATGAATGCGTCCTATATCTCTCTCGCCACAGAAGCACTTGTGATTTGTTATGCCCACTATGCGTCCCCTTAAGTGAAGGTGGGTGAGCATTCCAGAGACTATGTGGTCTTGGAAGGGTATGATGACATGGCCATCACTTCATTGCATCTAATGACCCTTCATACGTGAAGGACTCCTTAAAGGCATCAGGCCTGGGAACTGTTGCTTTTAAGGGGTAGCTCCACCGAAACAATGCTGTTCCATGATCCTGCTGGCCATGACCTCCATATTGCCTTTGAGGAGTGAGATGTAATTATAATTACTGAACATGGACACTACACAATGACAGTCATTGGGCTTTTGTAATATCAACTTTTTTGTGCTGTACTTCAGCGGCCTTTGATGCTATTTTACTTTGAGCAGAATTATTTCTGGGACATAAGCTCACATTCCCATATAGTTTTGAGAATCCCCTCCTAATAGAATGTTATCCCAACTTAGAAACTTCATTAACATGCAGTGGCACAGCAGTATAAGCCTTTAGTAATCGAGTGGCTACTTTCCGAAATAAAAGTCGGGATAAAAAGTGTTTGCAGCAAAAATGAAGACCAGTATGGAGCCATGAATGAAGTGAGTGTTGGTACTACCATCTTCACTGTCTCTCTGATGCATTGGCCTGTGGGTTTAAGGTAGAGGTAGCTGTGACATGTTCTTGTAATTCCTTCTGACCTAATTTTCATTCTGGCTGCTACTCTGACTCATAGAGAACAGACTAGGCCGCTTTCTGACCTAAAGGAGGCAGGATGGGGAAAGTAATTTTGCCTTTGGAGAGAAAAATAGGAGAGTACGCAATTTTAACTGAAGAGCGGGAGAGATAGAGAATGGAAATAAACATCAGAAAAATGTGAAAGGGAGGAAAGAGCAAGAAACGAACACTTGTGGAAATTGTGAGCAGCTTACTCCAGTTGGAAGTGGAGGAGACTAATGAACTGAGGATAAACCTTCCAAGTGACACAGTGCCACTGTATTTCACACAATATAGTCTCCCATCATACGGCCACCCGGTGAAGAGCCCATATCACACGGTGTGCAAACAAGTAGATGGAAACTCCTGCAGAGAGCAGGGTTCCAGCTAATTGTTTGCATGCTCCGAGCAGCCAATGTCCATTACAGGCTGTAAAACCTCCACAAGGTATCAGCAGCAGCCTCCGAGGCTTTGTTTGCTTGGAGGTGGAAGATGGTGAACTTAAAAGTGCCTCGGGCTGTGCTCGGCACTAAGCCCTGCCCCTCTAGGCCCGCCTCCTCATCTCACAGTGAACGTTTTGCAAAAGCTGGCAAGTCTGACTGAGGGGTACTGAAGGAAGTGAAAGATGGAGTCAGGGAATTAATAGAAAGGTAAAGCAATATGGAAAATTGATATGAATATGGAAGTGAGGATGTAGTATAAAGACAAAAGTGGAAGAAGAGAAGAGAAGGAAAGACGTTTTGCCGGACTGAGTGAGTGAGAAAGATAATGGAATAGAAAGGAAAGGAGGAAGAACAAAAAAGAAATTGAATCTAGGTAGGCATTCACTTAAAAAGAAAGTGTGATGAATACGTAATGGTATTGCAAGTTATAGGCACTGGTTTGGAGTGTAAAGTGGTGGAACTGGCAGGCAGTGTGAAGACGTGTCATTGGCAGACAGTGAGGTGAGCTGCCACTAAGGGGCAGTGTTAGACATAAGCATGACTCGTGAGTAAGCAGTCAGCATTGGCTACTGAGAAGATAGGACACAGAGGAGCAGTGCTAGGAGCTGGTCTGTGTTGCCACTGTGAAGAGATGTCATTGAAGGACAGAAACGATGACTGGACAATGCTGTTCACTAAAATTAACAGGCACTAGTGGGCAGTGGGAGATGATGACAGGGATGAGCAATTCGAGTGTAAGAAGTTAATTCATTGAAGGGAACATTGTTTGATACCATGATTAGTCTTTTTTTTACCTCTGCTACTGACCATTGCTGGTTTAGGTTCCTTGCCTCAGCTCAGGAACTATGAGTGTTATGCACTGGTGGGTGTGTTCCGCACTTTCCATTTTGTTTTTTTCTTTGTCAATGCTACAACCAGGGCATTCATGTTTTTTAAAGGTTTTCATTGTGTTTCTTCTTCCGGCACCATCTGGTTTTGAACATGCAGAGTTCAGGACAATGAGGCTAACTTCTCTGGTACTTTTGTATGCAGAAGATTAGTGATTAGTTCAGAAACACCCTCATATTGAAGCAAAGTCTGTATCTACTACATCAGCTTCAGTGTTGGGGCCACAAAGCTCAATAACTTGTGCAAATCTCTAAAGAAACTGTATTGGTGAGCTCAGGTGCTCCTTTCCACCTTCTCAATGCAAAATGAGCATCAGGCACTGGTCAACAATGTAAGGAGTTAGAACTATTTAGGTCTCGCTTGAGACAGTGCATGTGTTGCCACTCGAGATCTATTGTTCCTGAAGAAAAGTCTAAAAAGGGCTTAGTTGCCCATTACTTACCAATAGTTGGCTTCCTCGTTACTCTGATTTCTTTTGTTTTCATTGATCATAGGCATCGGTTACAAAAGGACAGCCGGGACAGGACAGCTCGCAAAGGTCCCTTTTGGTTAGTGCTGTGCATGGGTCAGCTTAAATGCCACAATGTGGGTTGTATGATAGAGGCACACATGGCTAAACCACGGGTGCCTCTATCACACAGCCTAAACCACAAATGTGTCTTAACCACACATTCCTTTACCACGCATTCCTTTACCATGTAATTTTGTGGCAAAGACATGAATGGTAAAGGGGTATGTGTGGCTAAGGTCTCGACCTCCCTACCCCTGGCCTAAGCCACAAACTCCCCACCTGCCCCCCTCAGGTTCAAATACCCCGACCCCCCCCTCAACCCCCATGTTGTCCCTAACCCTTAACAAACACTATCCGACCTCCACAGCCCTGAAAACTACCCCCGAACTCCCAAGCCCTGAAAACTACCCCTGAACCCCCCAGCCCAGAAAACTACCCGACACCCCCAGCCCACAAAACTACTACCGACCCCAGCCCACAAAACTACCCAGCCCAGTCCCACTTACCTCAGCGCAGCTCTCTTCCTGGCGAGGTCTTACTGCTTCCATCCCTGCAGCAGCCAGCAGCTGGACCGCACACTGCCTGAACCACGCATATGCGTGATTAAGGCATATCTGAGGTTAAGGCAAGCGTGGTTACGCTTGCAATGTCGGAACACGCGTGGCTGAGGCCGCCGTGTTCCGACTGTTTCCCCACAATGTGTGAGCTAGCACATGCTGACAGGATGCTGTTGCATTCTTTCTTATGTGATTCTTTCATGCTGTTTATATCATGCTCCAAGAATTCCGAGTGCATGCATTTTATGCCTTCTGTTCAGTGTTCTGGAACTACTGAACGGCAGTTTGTGATACTGGCTTCCTCTAGCTGGTTGTACTGTGCCGCTCATAATAAAATCTACAAAACTTACCTTTCTTGCATCTTCTCATCTTTACAATTGGCAACGAGTGTAGAAGACTAATCCTGCTACTTCTGATACTGCGGCACAGGTGCGGTGTTGTCTTCCGGGCCCTACTTGTTGATTTTCGAAGTTCCTGTGCCTTTGGCTGTGGTTGGAGCTTCATCGGAGTTTCTCCTTGTCGTTCTGGATGTTGGCTCGAAAATCCGGTTCCTCTTAGCATTTCCTTGTGTTTTTGGCGGATTTTAGAGCATTTTGTCGTGCCTCCACGGCAGTTGGGCTGCGGTGACGTTTCCCTGCAAGAGACCAAGTGGTAATAGTGACAACGCTTTCTGTGGCGACGCTCCCTGGCAACGCATCTCCCAGGCAATGTTTGTGACGACGCTCCCTAGCAACGGGACGCTTCAACGTGGATGATATTAACCTTCACTCTACGTGCGTTGCGTCATTGCATCAACATGCCGGCGGCCATTTTGCATTGGCTTCCAGAAACTCTTTGCTTTCTACATCGTATGCAACGCGAGCAGCCTGCCTTAGCAAGTTGTTTTAGTCTGAGGGAGAAAAGTTCCAAGCCCGTTGATACCTACGGTGATGGGCATTCCAAGCCTGTTGATACCCACGGTGACGGGCACACCTAAACTGTTGATACCTACAGTGATGGGCATTCCAAGCCTGTTGATACCTACGGTGAAGAGCACTCCTAAACAATTTGTTTCTACATCCAGGTAGGATAAGCCTGTTGTTCTACGGTGACAGGCACACCCTGACACTTTTGCGCCCTCTAAGCCTGTTGATCCACGGTGACAGGCACACCTTGATACTTTTGCGTGTTTGATACTAATGCCCTAAAAAAAAAATTTTTTGTGTGTTGGCCATATTGTAGTTCACAAACATAGAGTAAATGTGATTTTCTGGTGGGTGAATTTTACCTTTTATGCACGCTTGCCTATACAACAAGTTTAAGTGTGTATACCTTGTACCTCTTAGAGAAATTTATGGTTTTGCTTTATCAGCTTTCTTCCTCATTACATTATTCTTTGCACCCACTGCCCACTCCATATCAGTCCATTCTAAGTCTATCATCATGCAATTTGACCCACCCAGCAAGTTTTTGCAAAACAAAGGGGAACCACCTATCCCTTGGACTTAGATGGAAAGAAGAGTTTATCACATATTGCATTGTTTAGGATCTGAGGGTCAAGTAGTGTACAGAACTTTGCCTCCTGTTAGATCTGGGGGTGATTACAATGCATATGATGAGGCCATATTGTGAATAGAGAACCGTTTTAAGTCCACTTCTAGTGTCGCACTTAATAGGTTCAAATTTTATGCCAGAGCTCAAGAAGGAGCGTTTTGATGAGTTCCTTACAGCTTTGCGCGCATTTTCCATAAATTGCAATTTTGGTATGATCACAGATGAAATGATCAGGGACCAAATTATAGTCCATGTCAGAAGTAAAAAAGTGCAAGAACAGTTGTGGATATTGGGTGACCCTAATTTAGAGGATGCAATTAGTACAGCGAAAGCCTTAGAGCAGTCCGAAAAGTGGATGAAGTCCCTGAACAAAGACACAACAACTCCTGTATCAGGAGATGTAAATAGTATTACTCCTGGAACTTCTAAAAATGTTTCTGGTTATAAGGGTAACATCAAGAGTTTTCATTGTTTCAGATGTGGTAATCCAGGACATATTGCATCTTCTCCACATTGTCCTGCCATTGGGAAAGAGTTCAGTAAGTGTGGACGGTTGGGACATTTCTCTAAGATGTGTAAGGATGTTAAGAAAAGCACTTTTGTAAATTTCTCCAAAGGAAGGTTTCATGTGTTTCTGGGGATCCACATGATGATACGCAGTGGAATTTGGAAACAGGTATAGTTGTTTCCATTCGTGGTTTTCCTGATGACTGTGGCACAAAATGTAGTGGGACCCCCGAAATGTCTAGTGCACATATTGGATAGAGAGCTTGAGTTCATGGCGGATTCTGGTTCGCCTTGGACCATCATTACTAGAGAATATTGTATTCAATTTTTTGGTGATTTAGTAGATACTCTCATGGAATATGATATTATTGCTGAGAGTTTTGATGGATCCAAAATTGACATTATAGGCTTTAAAGAACTAGTAATTGAATTAAAAAACAGAACGGCCCTCATTAAGTTGTATGTAGCTATTAAAGGCGTGAATGTGTTGGGTTGGCGGGATCAAGCCAAACTCGGCATAATTTTGAATCCCAGAAGTAAGGAACCTGTGTCTACCGTTGCTGAATGTTCCATCAGTACTGATTTCCCAAACTTTATCCCACTGTCTTTTCGGAGAAGCTTGGAAAATTAGTTGGTTTCAGTCATAAGATTAAGGTTAAATAAGGATCTGTTTCTGTCAAACAAAAGCTTAGAGGAGTCCCCATTATCGTGAGAGAAGAGTTGAAAAACATGTTGGAAGAAATGATTCAAGTAGGCATTATTGAGGAGATAGTCATCAGAGTGGGTTTCTCCCATTGTTTTAGCTCGTAAACCTGATAAAGGTTTGAGACTTTGTGTGGACTTGAGGGCATTGAATGCGAATTTAGTAGTTGATTGCTCTCCTCTACCCAACATCAATGAAATGGTGTGTATGTTGGAAGGAGCACGTGTTTTCTCCACTGTGGATCTCCGTTCAGCATACCATCAAATCGAACTGACAAAAGATTCTAGAAAATTCACTGCATTTATAACACCACATGGGTTGTTTCAATTCAAATGGATGCCCTTTGGTTTAGCCTCGGCGGCATCCGTATTTCAAAGGGCAATGTACCATATATTTAAGGATGTAAATGATTTTTTCAAGTGCTTTCAGGATGATATACTTATTTTTTCAAAGAATAATGAAGAACACTTTAGTCATGTCAAAAAAGTGTGTGGAAGGTTGGAGAAATATGGCTTGACACTCAAAGCAGGGAAATGCAATTTTTTTTGTGAATCTGTGGAGTATCTTGGACATACTCTGTCAGGTAATGGTGTGGTGCCAAAAAAATCCTTGGTAGACGCTATCGTCAAAGCACCCTTGCCTGATAATAAGGAAAAGCTGCTGTCATTCGCAGGTTTATGTGAATACTACAGTAAGTTTATACAAAACTTTGCCACTAAAATGGAACCACTTATAGAGCTGACAAGGAAATCTACTGAGTTTGTTGGGTCAGAAAGACAAGAATCAGCATTCCAGCAGATCAAGAGAGAAATTGCGGGTGCTCCCACTCTCAAATCCTTTTGTTTGACCAAAATGTGCATTTTTACTGTGGATGCAAGTTTGTACGGGTTAGGTAGTGTATTGAGTCAAAGGAGTTGTAAGGAAGAGTGGTGTGTGGCATTTGCATCCAGGAGCCTCTCAGAAACCAAGAGAAGGTATGCTGTAATTGAAAGAGAGCTGTTGGCCTGTATTTTGGGCCATTGAACACTTTCGGAACTATGTTTGGGGTAGTAGATTCCTGCTTAGGACTGATCATAATCCACTCAAAGGTATTTTATCTCCGGGAGGGGGGTGTAATTCCACTGCGCGTATTGCAAGACTCACTTCCAGGTTGCAAGAATACAACTTTAAGGTAGAGTTTGTACCGAGTAAGAGCAACGTTACTGCTGATTGTCTGTCAAGGTTACCTTGCTCCAACATCAGTGGTATTCACAACGAGGATGAAATTGAAATGGTTGCAACTGTCAAGGATTTTGTGTCCACAGAATTTTTAGGAGTATCTGAAGTTGAACGGAAGAAGGAAATGAGCAATGACGTTTTATGTCAGTTGATTATGAAGTACTTGAGAGAGGGTTGGCCCAAAGAGAAATGTGCCACTTCGGAGATGGGTCCATATTGTCAAGTTTCTGATGAGATTGAAGAAGAGGGTGACTTACTGTTTAAGGGAGGCAAGATCATTCCACCTGTAGCTATGCAAACTAAACTTTTACAACTTGCTCATGAGGGACATTTAGGAATGTCTTCCATGAAACGCCTCATTAGAGCCAACTTTTGGTGGCCAGGTCTTGATAAAATGGTTGACAGAACGGTTAGGGAGTGTACTGAGTGCATTAACAGTGACAAAATGCGTAGGGTATTTTCTGCCCCTCTTAAGCCTCTGACATGGCCTGAGTCTCCCTGGCAAAAAGTGGCATTTGACATTTCTGGCCCATACAAGTGCCTGCCATCTGATGCCCGTTTTGCCCTAGTTTTAGTAGACTACCAGTCAAAATGGCCGGAAGTTACGTTTGTGGCCAATGCTACTTCTCAAGTTGTTAATACATTTTTTGAGGACATTTTTGCTAGAGAAGGATGCCCTGAATTCTTGATAATGGACAATGGTGTGCAATTCACTTCACAGGAGATGGAGGAATTTCTCTGTAAATGTGGTATCAGACATGTCACTACTGCTCTCTACGAACCTAGAGAAAATGGTCAAGTGGAACGGTTGAACCGTGTACTTAAGGAGGGTATTGGGATGGCAAATGAGTCCAGAGAATCTTGGAGGGATGTGATGAGGAGAAAATTGTGGATGTACCACATCACTCCTCACTCTGTTACTGGGGTGAGTCCTTTTAGACTTTTGAAAGGAAGGGATCCTGTGTCAGATATTTGTCCATGGTGGATAAAGAAGTCTAGCAAGAATGTTGATGATGTGGAGTTGAATATTATTGCTGAAAGAGTAAAAGAAAAGCAAGGAAAAATGAAGAAGATTTTTGATGAAAAGAGGAGTGTGAAAGTTCCTGATTTTGCCGTTGGTGATTTATAAGGATCAAGAAACCTGGTTTCTTGGTGAAAGGTAATTCTAAATTTGGCCATCCCATTAGAGTGGTGAAGGTTTGCAAGAATAGTGTGGTTACTCAGGATGGCAAAGTGTGGAATGTGAGAAGAGTAGTCAAATGCAGGGACAGCGAAGATTGTAAGGTCAGTGATTGTAAAACCCTGTTTGGTAATAGGTTGGACTCCAGGAGAGGTCAAACTGTAGCTTCCAGAGTCAAGATAAACAATAGAACCAAGTGTTTGCCAGCAAGGTATAAATCTTAGTAGGTACATCTTTAGGTATTTATCTTATAGTTTTATTTTGTTTTCTTTGTTTATCCGTATTTTGTCTTGTTTAGTTTTTCTTATAATGTTATTGGGGTAAGATGTGTTGCAGTCTTTCTTTTGTTATTGTTCATTCTGTTTATATCACAGTCCAAGAATTCTGAGTGCGTGCATTGTATGCCTTCTGTTCAGTGTTCTTGAACTACTGAACAGCAGTTTGTGATACTAGCTTCCTCCAGCTGGTTGTACTGTGCCGCTCAAAATAAAATCTACAAAACTTACCTTTCTTGCATCTTCTCATCTTTACAGATGCCTCCTGCTATTTTGGGTATTACTTAAGTAGCTCGCTCTAGATAGCGTGTGCATTGTTCTTTGTTAATGTTCTAGATTCTTTATGGAACGTTGCAATTTGATTGACACAGCAGTTAGACGGTACTTACCTGAGGTGTGACTTCATCACCCCGGGACTGAAGTACAAGAAGTCGTATGATGGAAGGAGGGGTGTGAATAAATGTAAGTTGAAAAGGAGGGATTAAGTATGCATTCAGAAATCTGGGAAGGTGTGCAAGGGGGAGGGATTTTTTTCAGAACCCATAAAGGTGGTAGAGGTTTTTACTAATGCTGCTAAATTGAGTGACAGAAAGGTTTAGTATTTAAATAGGTTGCCTATGTGTAAAAGAGATTTGGATGAGGTGAGGAAGAATCAAGAAAATAAACAAAAATTCACGTGGTTGATGGCGAAAAATGGTCTACTAGTTTCAGCAAATGGTCTTAATCAACCAGATTCATCAGATTCCTACACTGAGCTTCCTTGGCAATCATTTTCTTTGATTTCTAAGTGGGACAACAAATTGATTGGTACGCGCAGTAGCTAATTTGGGCGTGGTATTGTAAAACCAACTCACATGCGCAGTAGCTAATTTGAGCGTGATATTGTAAAACCAACTCACACGAATGACTTATTTACTGTGACGAATAATGTAATAAGTAATCATTAAGAAACAGTAGCTTTGCATTTTAGTGCTGTTAGCAATTTTTGAAAATATTTTTCAGATTTTAAGTATATTGTATTATTATAAAAGGGAAGATGTGTTGTGCTGGATATTGCGTAAGTAGCTTGCGCTAGATAGCACGTGCATTGTTCTTTGTTAATGTTCTAAATTCGTTATGGAATTCTGTCATTTGAATGATACAGCAGTGAGCTGGTACTTACCTGGGGTGTGGCTGCATCACCCAGAGGCTACAATAAAGCTCCTTTTTAACTCGAGAATCTGGCACTGGTTGGAAGAAAAAGGAACGACCAGACATTGGTGGGCACTGTGAGCAATTAGCACTATTGGACAATCTGACAGTGTACAGATGGACAGTATGGGGCCTCTGCTTTCTTAGAAAAATGAGAAACTTGTGTTCAGAATGAGCTTGTATAATTTATGTGACTAGTAAGAAGAGAGGGTGGAGAAGAGTTGTATTGGAGACTGGCACTGGCGGGTAATGTTGATGAAACAGCACTGCTAAGGAATGTAGGGTGCTCACATTGGAGTCCATCATAATTTGGTGACACTGGTGGGCAAAATATTGATCAGGCAATAATGGGTAGTGTGAGGAAGGAGCACATATATGCAGCGTAAAGAGATGACCCTGACCAGCCTCTGTGAAAATGTGTGACTGTTTTGCATCCCCAATAACCAGGACTGGTGTGCAGTTTGAAAATTTGACACAGCAATTCGAAGAACTTTTATTGAGGTCAGTGTGAGGAAATGAGTTGGCAGTAGAGATTTGGTGACAAGCCGATGGCTTTGTAAGGGGTTGGCCCAGGTGAGTGGTGCAATAAGCAGAAGTAGAGAATGTTATGCGGAGTGCACACTGCTCACACAGCTTTGAAGAACTGCAGGCCCCAACAGTGCCAATCCAACACCTTCAGAAGCAAAAAAATCTCTCCTGGGCCTGTAATATGCAAATAGCGCATTGTCTTTCATTTTTCCGGGCGCACCTTTAAAAAGGTGTGCCTGGCATGGCACAATGGAGGAAAGTGCACCGCATTACAGTGAATGTGCTGCCCCCAGGGCAGTCGCGAACTCGTGCTGCCCTGGGGGCAGCGTATTCACATGAAATAGGGAGCAGCTGCTTTACAGCCTCTCTGTGTTTTCACTGTGCTGGCGGCACCCGCCTGCACTTTCAAAGGCCATTAGAGATTCCCTTGCAGGCAGGTGCAGTCATTGAATGAGATGTCTAGGGACCCCTCCCATCACGCCAGAGGGCTGCCATCAGGGGGTGCACTGTCAGTGCGCCTCCTGAGGGCATCTTTGCCTTTGCGGCCATGTCAGAAATACGGCACGGGGGCAGAGGCAAAGGGATTCCCTCATTTGCGTGGGGTACGCCCCCATGCAAATGAGGCAACGCCCCCTGCAGATAGCCGTGGAACTTTATGTGCACCAGCACTATTGGTATAACACAAGGGGACGCACAAGCGTCTGCGGACCATTACAATACCAGAGTGCCCCGGGGGCGCGCAAAGCGGGAGCAAACGCCCACTGCGCCCCTGGGGCACTCTGTATAATATGTTCCCTGATGTTCACACAAATCTGATCAGGCGAGATCAACTGGATACCTTTGAGCCAAAACAATCCTTACCACATGTCAACTCCCGAACTCAGTGAGAAAAACTGTGAAAACAGAATCCATGGCATGCCTTCGACTTCTCCATCCTACAGAGTAAGATCGTGCTTGGTTTTGTGTTTTATTGTGTTTAATCTTCTGGCACTGGCTGCCTTACATGTGCTATATCACCCCATCTTTTGATTACTTCTGTCATCTCAGTGTCTTAATTGAAAAAACGGAGGCAGGTCTGCTTCTCTGCTTTTGTATGCATGTTTTCTAATTTTACATTTACAAATGCAGTTTGGGCATACAATTGAATGCGTTTGCATATTAATAAATGTTAAGCAAATAAGACCTTTAGAGGCAGTTATGTAGGAATAGTACAGGCTACAGAGAACAAGCCCAGCTGTTACCGATAAAAGTGAGACAACATAATTTGACATCCTATTTTACTGTGCGGGGTGAATTACTGTTATGTTCAATAAATGAGCCATATTCATTCCGCCCATCCTTAGAGGGGTGGTTTTAAGGGCCCCCTGCGTACGCCTGTCCCGATAGTCACGACCGTGACGTAGGTGCGCACGGTGTAAAATAAAGGGACCCCTGGGCGTGGCCCAGGGTCATTTAACCGACATCACAAGTGTGTGTCCATTTATCTATTGCGAGCATTGGTGACCGAGCCGGCCTCACCCCCTCCCAGGCCATTACACTTACCCCAGCACACAACAAATGACTTCCTGCTTGCGGGATGGGCTATTCCAGGACACGACTGAATGGAAAAGTGAGAGCTGTCAAAAGGAGTTGTATCTGGCAATTGGGCAATACCCCCTTCTGAACTCTTCTGGATAAGAAAGTTATGGCTCTAGTGAGAAGCTGATGTTTACCGTGAATAAGGTCACAACCAGCAACGGAGCATTTTGCAATTGTTTACCTCCTGGTTAAAAACGTGAAAACTTCAGGCGAAAACCTAAACTTTGAAGAGAGATGCAACCTCCATGGTGTGTCTGTATGGAGGTAAAAGATCATCAAGCCTAATAGAAGTCTGCCTGTAAGGGGCAACATTCGGTTTAAAGCACCAATGTTCCCAAATTGTCCTCATCATTGGCTTAAGAAGGTATGGTCACATCTACAATGGTGTCAGTCCACTGCTTTCCATTTAAGACAAGGATAAGCTTCAAAACCTCCTGACTTCTGTGCACCAGATTATCTATCCAATGTGTGCCCCCGTCCCATCCAAACAGACGCTTAGGCTCAACCTTCCTGAGCCCTCTGTCCCTGCTGCAGTGAAGATGCACACAGTTAGGAGGCGTTCTAGTCACATGCCAGGTTTAACCATTTAGAACTCCTTTTCTCCACAGCTTCAAAAAGCTTCACATTTCAGTAAGATGTAGCTGTGTGACTGCTGTTCTTTACCTTCCTCGTTGCTCTACCAGAGCTTTGTAGCAGCCATTTAGCTGCATTGCTGCTACAAAAAAAATCTAATAATGCAGTAGACTTGAAGAAATATTTGGACCATCACATCTATATTCAGCCACGCTTTGTTTACCCTCTGTAATGAGCACTAAAACTTTCAATCCTAATTCTCTCTCGCTCACTCTATTTCTTTTGTTATCTTAAAGCAGAATTCACCTCTATCAGCAAGCCATCCATTGCAAAAGGTCTGTCAGAAACTAGTCATGGCCTCTTTGAGACCATTGGTGGGCTGAGGGCAGGACTAGTAGGCAATCGCACTATACATAACTCTTTTATTGTGAGTACGAGTTGAGCACATGTTGGTGGGGGTATTTACCCAACCAAGCAAATACTGGCTTCTCAAACTGAGGTATTTACCAGGGGCCTCAAATGCCACCTATTCTGGGTTTTCTATTGGAGTATGTGTCACTACATGTGAATTTGGTGCATAGCCCACTGAATATAAGATGTTATTAGCCAGTCCCTCACCATTATTTCCAGAAGGTTTGATCTACTGAAATTCACCTAGAATGCGATCAGGACTCAAAATTTGGAAATTTTGATATATACAGCAACAAGAGTTATCCACGTCAGAATCGATTGCACTGCTAAATACTGACACCACCAATATTGTGGAATACAGAATAACGAGGGACAAAGTAGTGAAAGGAAAGTGCTTATGGGGAAGAAAAGATTTACTATTCCTAACTCCACATCTACGTACCTTAAAGATATATGTACCATATAGGTACATATATCTGGAGTTAGGTATAGAAAATCTAGACATACTTACCAGTTGATATTTTATTTTCGATATTCTGTTCCATCAATATTGTTGACTTGAATTCAGATGGCAAACCATCAGAATTTAACAGGTCACTCGTAATCATTCTATCTTAGCTTTATGCCCAAAATGAATAGAAAGACACAGAATATAGTTGTTGCAATTGCATTCCACCAATCAATGCACCCAGATTTTTTGCTTTTTAGATCACACAGGTTTGGACCTTTTATTGAGGGTGAGTCTAATTACATGTGTCTCACCCTTGATAATCACATGGTAAATAGGCTGCACGTGTTTACCGCCAGTGTCCACCTTTTAATATAAGGCCGCTGTGACGCAGCAGGGGTGAGGGAAGCTTGACTGATTACACCTGAACACGTGTGCACATGCATGGTCACACGAGTGGGCTGCACGTGGAAGACTACTGTCGTGCACAATCAAGTAACAGCGCACAATTAGTCTGGCGCAATGGAGACTCTGCTGGAGTAAGTATTTACCTGGGATAGGCCTTATGAGGGCAGTGTACACTAATAGGGAAAATCAGTGTAAATTACTGTTTTGTATACAGTGGCACCCCATTATACACATACGGAGAGAACTTGCTTAGAGTGTAGTTTGGCCTACAAAGACCACTGACGTCTTCAATTGAAGTGTAACCTGTGTGGGTAAATAAATTATGTAACTCTCAAAATTATATCCCTACACCTAAGGGACTTCCCGAGTTTTCATATTTCCCTGGCTCAGCTCAGGATCAGAGCCCAGGTCTTGTTTCACCCTGCTGTGCTCAGTTAATTACATTATCTCCAGCAGTAGGGACAAAGGCCATCCCACACAAAAGGAGCAAATACCAGTACTTCTCCCAGCCCCTGAGGAGGAAAGGGATGGGGAGGAATGATCTGTATCAATCACCCAGCTGTCACACTGTACCAGAGATGGGCCTGCCCAAGCCCACTGAACAAAGGAGAGTGCCCAGACAATTGGACCCAACCGACTAGGAGGGGGGGCTCCCTTTGAAATTCCAGTGTGCAAGTACCTGGCAGTGATGTCAGCAAGGGGTGGAACTGAGACCCCAGGAGCTGATGTGACCAGTGGTTCCTAGACAACTCCATCTTAGACAGTCCCAGCATGCTATGCTGGAGGGTTGGGACAGGGGTGGATAGGTGATATGGCACCCTAGCATTGGCCAGGGGTGCCTGTCTTCTGGAACCTTACTCTCCTCTTTAAAAAACCCTTGCACAAGAGGAAGACTCTCTCTTACCTGTGCACTTTTCAACACTTTGCTGCTGCCTCCTGGTACCTCCATGTAGTACTGGAAGAAGGAACCCCTGGATCCCCACTCAGGACAATGGACTCGGCCCAGTTGACTCCAGGACTAGTGTGTCTTCCCAAGGGCCAGTGAGGCTGGCCCCAAATCCCCTGAGGACCAGTTGGGGTTAAGCACTGGACTTTTCTGCACCCAGAAGCAAAGCTCAAGAGGAGAGCTGGAACAGGGAACCTAGAAGACCAGCTTACTGAGGACTGCACCACTCTGGAGGATTGCTGCAACTGCCCCTGGTGGACAGGGCTCACCACCAGGCTTAAAATGAGCCGAGGAACATCTAAATTGGCCCAAGGGGGTCTGAGTTATGGCATTTTAAAGTTTGGTGATCTTTGATCACTTCCTGCCACCGAGCGCAGGGTGCTCCGCAGCAAGGCCGATGAAATTTCCCCTGGGGTGGGCCAGGGCCCACGGGATATCGCAAAGTAGCTGCGTGATTTATTGAGGGGGAGAGGGTGTGCATTGGGCCCCCTCCCTGCTCCTTAATCTCACCCGGAGACCACATCCCCCAAGTGGATTTTTGATTAGGGGGCCAGGACCCCATCCCCTGACCCCTGAGTGCTGCCTGATGTGGGAAAGCACTGTTGCACTTCTACGAAGTTATGAACTGTGGGGAGAGTGCCATTGCTCTCCCCTGTAAAGGCAAATGAGGCCCAGGACCCCATCCCTGGACCCGGTGACTTGAGGAGTAGAAGGGGGAGCACCAGTCACACAATGTACTTCTGCCAGTAGGAGCAGACAGAGAAAAATTAAGCTGCTGGCTCCCATGGCAGCACGCTGGAGTGCTGCCAGCGTGGGGAGCTGGCAAAGGCAGCCGGGAGTGGGCTCCCCAAGCTGCCCTCCATTGAGGGAATCATGCCTGGGGTGCCTGAGTGGGACGAGGCACCCCACCAGCAAATGATTATGAAAATGAAGAAATACAGAAGGAAACCTGAAGTAGCTCTCCCCATGATCAGCCAACGAGCATCTTCTATGCAATTCACCTCCTCTCAAAAAATTGCCCCATAATGCCTTGAAGGGCCATGTAGTTTTGGATACATTTTGACCCATATCTTCCTTTGTGGTGGTCCCAGGATGACGGGACCACCACCAACCAGCTTGGCAGTATCTCACCTTTCTCCTCAATTGATCTCCAGAGTCCTCACCCTAAGTTGTGGGGGCTTCAAAATTATCATCTCCCCTGGATTCCTTTCATGTTTTCAAGCACTCTCATGGCTGTATGCTTTCGCTCTGCAGCCTGTAGTGTTATGTCCTCTTGGGGACATATGGATGGTGACATTCAAGAGGGGTTGGAAAGCCCAAAGGTGGTTAAATGTAAGATTGATATTAATGTGTTCTCTAGGGTCTTTGTGTATTGTTGCAATGCCATTTTATCCCAATGTGATACCCTCTAGGGGCTGTTTTTGTAATTGCAGATTGATGGCGTAAAATGTATAAGAAATACACAAACACAGGTTTATTCATGCAAACACTTTATTGGTTCACTGTAATCACAGATTGATGGCATAAAATGTTTCAGAAATACACAAACACAGGTTTATTCCTGACAAATACTTTATTGGTTCACCATAATGATTGCAAATGCCTTATTAGTGCATCATAATGATTTAGCATGTTTTATTGATTACTGCAATAATGAGCATGACTTCTGCAAAAGGTATCTAAATGTGGTTTATTTCAAAATGAAATGATTAAACTTACCTGCTATGTTTGGGTGACCCCTCTGGGGTGTCAGCTGTGATTACGCAATGACATCTATAGTGTGTTCCATCTGCTAATGTACATATATGTAAATTATTGCGTAGTATGTAGTAGTGTGTGTGTAATAAATGCACTTCTTTTTCTAAAGAAAAATTACTGACTGGACAATCATTTATTGAGTGTTATTATTGCATGCGGGTGATTGGTGATTAGTAGCCCCCATTCCCAATAGTGTATCCTGACCCTGAAAAAATGCAAATAAGACCTTTTCAACTCCTTAGTAGGTGTATATCGCCGAAGCGTGAAGGAAATGATTCCTTTTGTTATTTAACCCTCACACAACCTATTGGTGTCATGCTTCATCATCGGGTTCACCCCAACTCCTAAAGGTCAGGGTGGGCTCGACCATATCTCAGGGAGCACTTAGGAGATGTAGGCCAGGGGGACTTAAAGATAAAAATCCTACTCCACCACCCAGGTATCCCTTTATTAGTGGTGATGTAGTGGATATTAAAAAATGTTTTAAAAAAGGGTCTGTGTCGGAGGTTATGGTCCTATGACCCTAAGGGGTAGCCAACATGTTTCAGCCCGTAAGAGGATGGCCAAAAATGGTCCTGGGCTTTCGTCAGGGCAAAAATGATGAACCCTCCCTGGTGAAGGTCAAAATTATTGTTGGAAGACCGATATATTATTATTTGAAGGTGCAGAAAGCTGCAACCATTTGTGATCAAAATAATGACAGTGAAAAATTTATCACAATCAGGAATGAGAGAGATTTCCTCAACAAAAAAGAACCGAGAACATCTTTGTTCTACACTATTCCCAAAATACATAAATGGAAGACACCTCCACCTGGAAGACCCATTGTGTCTGGAATAGGGTCAGTTCTTGAACCACTCTCACAATATACCAATTTTTTCCTACGTCCATTGGTCCCTAAGTTGAAATCTTATGTGAGGGACACTAAACACCTACTAAACATCCTCGCAGATGTCCAGTTTGACCCAGCAGAAGAAACAATGCTATGCCTCGACGTGGAAGCGCTTTATACAAGCATCCCTCAGGAGGAAAGTATCCAAGTCATACATACCATACTTAGAAATACAGAATGGCCATGGAAAGCCCCTATTAAATTAGTGGTGGCACTTATGAGGATCGCTCTCACTGAAAACTTTTTCAGATTTGAGGATCAATTGTACCTACAAGTACATGGTACTTCGATGGGCAGTACTTTTGCCCCAAGTATTGCCTGTCTCTATATGGGACACATAGAGGAGGAACATATTTGGAGCAACAATCCCTTCACTGAAAATGTACGGAAATGGGTACGGTACATAGACGATATTTTTGTAATCTGGCATGGAGATGACAACAGTATTAAGAACTTCATGATTTGGATTAATAACATTAACCCATTTCTTAAATTTACTGGTACCCATGTCCTTCCTGGACATTAACATTTTGGCTAAGGAAGGGAAATTAGAAAGTTCACTGTACAAAAAACCCACTGATCGAAATGGACTTTTGCATTTTAACAGTGCACATCCCAGATCACTGAAGGAAAATCTCCCGATTGGCCAATACCTAAGGATACGAAGAAACTGCTCAAACCTCGATGATTACAATAAAGAAGCCAGAATACTAACAAATAAATTGGTAGACAAATGCTACCCCCGAAAGGTGATTGAACAAGCAAAAAAGAGATCACGGAATACTCCTAGAGAAGTACTACTAGAAACAAACACCAGGGAGAAAAGTAGAGCACTCATCTGTGTTACTACACACAATTCATCTTCAAATCAGATCAAAAAAATCATACAGAATAATTGGCGTATACTAACATCGAATAAATTGGAATTTGAGAAGCCAATGTTCTCTTTCAGGAGGAATAGAAGCATAAGAAACATGCTTATCCACACTGATAATTGGGAACCAACACAAGACACCCAGATGACTCTGTGGAACCATCCACCAGTACAGGGCCATTTTCCGTGTGGCAATTGTGCAGTCTGCATCTACACCAAACATACTAGGAGCATCGATCTTGGAATGCGATCGAGCTGGGAACAACGTGACCACACTAATTGCAACTCGGCAAATGTAGTTTATTTGATCATCTGCCCATGCAGATTAAAATATGTCGGAATGACATCGCGAAAGGTTAAACTACGAATTGGGGAACACAGAAGCACAATCAGGAGAAGAATCACGGCTACAAGACTAACTGGTACATTACCTGGAAATGAAACATAGTGACAGGGACATTGAATGGACAATAATTGAGAAAGTAAAGGCTGGCCCCAACATATCAAAAAGACTTTTTGAACGAGAACAACGATGGGTATACCAGTTGGGCACTGATAACCATGGCTTTAATGATTCCATTCCATTCCATGGAACGCACTAAACAGAAACTGAATGGAAAACTTTTCAGGAAGATTGTTAGGAGCCCTACAAAAAAGACTGCAAAACCTACGTACATAATTTAAGAGAATTTTCATGAATGGATTTTTTAACAGCCAAATATCCCATTTGCCTACTACACACACAAAGCCATTCGACATTAATATACAACTGTCAGGTATTGCAGATAACATCACCAACACAGTGTGTTTGAGTCAGTATATAGATAGTTTACATCTGTCTTACATAGTGGGCCTAGTGGTAATATTACAGCAATATTCTTTGCATTGAATACCACATCTCTGTAGGGCACCGCCTTTTATCTTCTTTTTTTCCCCTCAAAATACAGATAGTGTATATTGTCCGTTATCACGTTTTTTAATTCGGGGCAAGAATACCCCCTCGATATTTCAAATGAATAAGTTGTTGATCTAACAACTGAAGGAACATTACTTAATCACTTCCTTCACCTTCCTCGACTTACTAATAATAATAATATTCATTTCTTTTTTAGACAAACCTCTCGATTGCCTTTGTATTAGTACCCTCTTCACACATAAACACATTATGGAAAACGAACTACGAGCGGCAGTTAATGAAACTACCGCTCCCATGCCACATTGCGCGGAGTTCTGGGCAGCGCATTCACTATGACGCGCACGATACGCGCCACATCCCCGCCACGCCTCCGGATAGACAGCGAGGCCGCTTGCCCTCGTTCAAATAAAAATAACTTTTCGGTACACGCGGCGTTATTGCCGGGGATCCAGGATACCAATTAGGTATAGTGCCGGGCAGGACCTTTGGAGTAGTAAGTGAGGAGATCTGTAACTACGATTCAGGTACTCTGTAACTTGATTCCTTTTAGAGCGCTAACGCGACAGTATTTTGCTTCATTTCCCCGCATAGCGTTTGACTACAAAGCTACCCTATTGGGACCCCGTTGGTGCGTGAGTTCCCCTCAAATTGGGTAAGGGCAACCGGCAGTAGATCTTTGTGTTTTCTGATATACATGGCACAAATATACTCCCATGCATTTAAACGTGAGAGTGTTTACATCACGATATCCATACTTCTCCGAGCATTTTACATTACGTGAAGGGGGCTACGTTCTGACTATACATGAGACTTGTTTCGACATAACGCTAGATTCTGTGGTCACTATGATATTATATCTTCACAATTTATTACCACTATGACATATGATTTTCACTATGGGTTGATAATACGAGTGGATGAATGAGGTACTACTGGAAATGACGGTTCTCACTAATTTTAATATATAAAAAAATATATGTATGATTTGGTCATTACGCACATTGCCATTCTGGCAGGGTTGAATCAATGCATTCATTTAAGCACGGTTGATTGAGATCGTGTGAGATCATGTGCACATAGATCCTGTAAGATAAGAACGAGTGCACCCAAAATGTGGTGGGCACCTCATAATTGCTATTTGTAATACAAAACATGTTTTGTCCTTTTCTCCTCCTTTTTTTCTTCTCTTTTTCTTCTTTTTTCTCCTTACAGGAGGAATTTTTCGTATCTGGAAGAAGGGAGATAAGTATTCTCCTGATTGTGATTAATTTTTCACTGTCATTATTTTGATCACGAATGGTTGCAGCTTTCTGCACCTTCAAATAATAATATATAGGTCTTCCAACAATAATTTTGACCTTCACCAGGGAGGGTTCATCATTTTTGCCCTGACGAAAGCCCAGGACCATTTTTGGCCATCCTCTTACGGGCTGAAACATGTTGGCTACCCCTTAGGGTCATAGGACCATAACCTCCGACACAGACCCTTTTTAAAAACATTTTTAATATCCACTACATCACCACTAATAAAGGGATACCTGGGTGGTGGAGTAGGATTTTTATCTTTAAGTCCCCCTGGCCTACATCTCCTAAGTGCTCCCTGAGATATGGTCGAGCCCACCCTGACCTTTAGGAGTTGGGGTGAACCCGATGATAAAGCATGACACCAATAGGGTGTGTGAGGGTTAAATAACAAAAGGAATCATTTCCTTCATGCTTCGGCGATATACACCTACTAAGGAGTTGAAAAGGTCTTATTTGCATTTTTTCAGGGTCAGGATACACTATTGGGAATAGAGTCTAACCTGGGAGGAAGTATCCTTACTCTTACCTCTCTTACCCCTTTTTCGTGGTCAGTGGGGTTTCTTTCCCTGCTACCACCAATTGGTGAAAAGATTAGTGCCCCCACCAACTCCCTTGTGTAGGCCTTGGGCAGTGTTGCTATGCAAACCTGTGAGAGTCAAGCGCTACAATGGGGTGTTTGGTTCCCAGTAAGGACAATTGTGGACCAATTACATGTGCAGGTAACACAACTAATAAAGCCAATTTCCTACATCGGTGCTCAGCACTGGGAAAATAGTACAGCCAGTTGTGGTACGCATTGATAACATTTGAGAAGTCCAGATTTACCACGTATTACCTGTGCATGAATGCGTGACTATCAGAGCGCAAGGCTCTGAGAGGGGTTCAAAGGTTTGCTTAGGTGAACTCAGGATATTGGAGGGAGAGTTCCTGCATACATATGTCATGTCAAAGCATGGATTGCTGGTAAATGTATTAACTATGTTCTTTTAGGACCAGTTTGCATAGATATGGAGCAAAGCTAGGTAAAGCACTGCCTTGCCATACTCTACGTCAAGGAGGCATTCCATGGGTGTTGCTGTGGGTGATCCCACTCAACATCCATGGAATTTGACACTACCCCAGATTTACAACATCACATAAGCCTGGAGCAGCGCCAAAAACCTACGCCTGACTAGAGCAGGCATAACGAGGAGAAATTATTATATTTTTCCTCATTGTTTCCTCTTTCCACATGTGCGGATTCTGCGGCACACATAGAAAGAGAAAAACGCCTCTCGCCTTCCTTCACAAAAACAATCATGCCAACAGCACAGACACCATTTCATCATGGTGCAAAGGTGCCTGTGTTGGCCTCGGCTTCAAATTGTGTGCCACCGCTGGCTGAAAGGACAGGAATGCACCATAGCTTGTAAATACAGTGCATTCCTGCCCTTTTGAATTGGCGTAGGGCAGTGCAGCAAAATTACTTGCAGCACTGCCCTATGCCAATTCTTTGTAAATGAGGCCCACAGTTTTCCCATTTCAGTGTTCTAGATTAAAGTGTCCTTTGAACCCCTGCACTACACACTGAGCCTGTATGAGGAGGCTTCTTCTCTATATGTTTTAGGGGCTACAACCGGTACCCACACCATAGATCTGATGTGTAGGGGTGAACCCTCCTTCTGGGGGTGTAGGAGGTGATTGGGGGCTACAGGAAATTCTCACGCTCACCCTGAGCAGTGCAGATTACCAGCCAGGGAGCCCACTGTTTGCCATTTTTTTAACAATTTTTCCTGCCATTGGCTCAGGTCAGAAACCACTAGAAGGGTGGGGCTGGATGGTACCCAGGAGTAGTTGACCCACCCCAGGGGTTGCCACCAGGAGGGTGGGAAGTTCCTAAGAAATTTTCCTATGGTGGGGGTGCGAGAAATGTGGTCCCCATTGGTTATCTGGGGAGTAAGGGGAGCTAGCCCAGGGTGGCCCATAGAGGTGGGTTGCCCTGTGGAGGGATGGCTCCCACAGTTAAAGATGTCGTGGCTGACCGTGAGGAGATCAGAGAGGGGGGCAGGTGTCCCTAGATTCCCGAGATGAGTTACTGATGGACCCTAAAATGTCAGGGTAGGGTTGGCAACTGACTGAGAGCAGTGTAGTATGTCCTCCTAGGACTGTTTTCTTTCTGTACCTGAGGTGGCATCTGGGCCGATGTCCAGCTGGATGGCCACTCAGGTAGATCCTGTGAGGTCAGGTCTCAGGACTGAGGGTGGAAGCCCTGTCACTGGTGGGGCCATAGCATGGTGTGAGGGTGCCCAGGAAGTTCAGCCTTAAGCATGCCCTGCCTGGTGCATTGCCGGTGTACCAGCCCTGAGGTGGATGTCGTGGGGCCCCTCGAAGTCCTAGTTTACCAGGCATTGGATTAGCTGGTTGGTACGGCCCCCAAACATGGTGAGGGTGGGCAGAAGGCATTGCCGGAAGCAGGCCCCTGCCTACTGGTGCAGTGTTGGTGTATCAGCCTTGGGATGGATGCCCTCGGGCCACTCAAAGTCCTGGGTTACTAGGTGTTGAACACACCTGTGGGTGAAGCCCCCAGCAAGGTGCAGAAGGCAGTTCTGCATACAGTGACCCAACCAGGAGGGCAGGTGGGGCCTATATTAAATGAAGGGACCCAGTGCTTCAGTCTGAGTTGGGGTAGCCACTTCTGAAGGAAGGTAGGCTGTGTAGGGCTTTGCCTGACAGACTTTTGGTGGGTGTAGTTTAGGTGTGGCAGAGGGGTAGATGCCCCTGGTGAGGGTGTGCAGGAGGCATTGCCCTAAGCATGCCCCTGCCTGGTGCATTATTGTTGTATCTGTCTTGGGGTGAATGCCCTGGGGCCCTTCAAAGTCCTGGTTTGCCAGGCAAGGATTCAATAGGAGGGGACAAACCCTATAATGAGTATGGTGAAAGGAGGCAGTGTAGGCCTCAAGGTGACCAGTTGATCCTTTCACTGGAGGATCTATGTGGTCCCTGGTTGGTCTTCATGGTTATGGCATGGAGGCTGAGAAGTGGGTTCAGCAGGGCATGAGTCAGGCATGTCCCACTCAGTGTCCTGCGGTGCTTCTGCTGACCCGGTGGGGCAGGAAGGAGTCCATGGCTGAGGGTTTCCTGTGGTGGGAACTGCTTGGGGGTAATGCTTATCTGGGAGCACTTTGTGAATGGGCTGGAGTCCCCTTAAGGGACACAGTCAACCCGAGAAGGTGTGGTGGCAGCATAGACCCCAGTGTAACTACTGTAGGTTACGGTCAGCAGCTTGTTCAAGGGGCTTGTGTGACTCAGTTGAGTGAGGGTACTGGGTTGTGCATTCTCCAGAGGGGGACAACTGATGACTCATGAGACAGGTTGTAGACCTGTCGGTTGTGTTGGTGTCAGTGCACGGGCACTGAACCCTTGCCAGGAATGGTGTGGTGGCCACAGCTTTCCAGGACACTGGACAAGGGTGGCCTAGACCTGCTCAGTCCATATTATTGGTTAGTGTCCTGGATAAATTTGAGCTAGAGCCAGAAGGATTTTAAATGCAGTCTAGGTATTCTGTAGGGATCTGTGTCCACATGGCTGAGTTAGGTGGGTGGTCTTAGCACAGGAGGGCCAGTGGAAATTCTCAGTGGTAGTGGACGGCTAGTAAATGGTGTGTCTGGTCAGAACCCATTGCCATTTGATACCTCTGAGTAGGTAAGAGTACCCATGAGTGATGGCTATACCTTCCCTACTTTCAGCTGGCAGCAGTGTGTGCTGCAATTGGGTTCTGCCCAATCAGTATGTCCAGATTCTTTGCTTTTTAGATCACCTGAGTCTGGACTTTTTACTGTGGGTGAGTTTCATTACATGTGTCTCATCCAAGGAAATCACATGGCAAATGGACTGCATGTGTTACTCCCAGTGGCTGCCTTTTAAGATAAGGCTGCTGTGACGCAGCAAAAATAAGGGGCCCTTGGCTGGTTACACATAAGCACATGGGCACACGCATGTGCCCACGTGTGTGGGCTGCGGGTGGGAGACTACCGTTGTGCACAGCCCGGTAACAGCACACAGATAGCCTGGCGCAATGGGGACTCTGCAGAATTAGCTATTCACCTGGGATAGGCCTTATGAGGGTAGTATACACTAATAGGGAAATTCAGTGTGAATTACTGTTTTGTCTATAGTGGCAACCCATTATACACATAGGGAGAGAACTGCCTTAGAGTGCACTTTCACTCCCCCTTGGCCTACAGAGACCATGAGTAAAGTGAGCCCAGGATAATCCAAATTGGCCCAACAGGTTCCGAGTTATAGTATTTTAAAGTTTGGCAGCTTTTGATCCCTTCCTGCCATCCAGTGCATTGGGCTCCGCATCAGGGCCAGTGAAATTCACCCGGGGTGGGCCAGGGCCCAAAGGACAGCGCAAAAAAGCTGCATGATTTATTGAGGGGGAACCGGTGAGCTTGGAGCCCCCTCCCCTTTTCCTCATCTCACCCGGGGACCCCATCCCCTTGGCGGATGTTTGATGAGGGGGCTGTGAACCCATCCCTGGACCCCCAAGGGCCACCTGATGTGGGGAAGTGCCGTCACACTTCCCCGAAGTTGTGGAGGGCAGGGAGAGCACCATTATGCTCCACCACAAAGGCTGATGGGGCCCAGGACCCCACCCCTGGACCACAAGGACTAGAGGAAAAGCAGGTGGGAACACCCCCATGCTCCCCCACGTGGCTGACACCCCCGCTTTCCATGCCGGTGACTGGGAGAGCGTTAGTGCACCCACACAATGCGCATCTGCCCGCAGGAGTGGACAGACAAGAATTATGTTTCCAGCTCCTGCAGCAGCACACTGGAGTGCTGCCTGCGCAGGCAGCTGGTGAGGGCAGCTGGTGCTGGGCTCCCAGAGCTGCCCTCCATTGAGGGAATCACGCATGTGGGTGCCCGAGTGGGACCAGGCACCCCTCCAGCAAATGATCAGGTGGCACAATGCCGCTACGAAAGGGGTCTCCAAAATTATTACCTCCCCTGGATTACCTTCATGTTTTCAAGTACTCCCATTACTGGAATTTTTGCTCTGCTCTGCAACGGGGGGTGTTACGCTCTCTAGGGGTCATGTGGATAGCAATATTCAGGAGAGTTTGAAAGGCCCAAAGGTGGTTTAATGTAAGATACCATGTTATCCCAACTTGATGGCATTAAATATAAAAGAAATACACAAACACAGGGTTATGAACAACAAACACTTTATTGGTTCACCATAATGATTGTACATGCCTTATTGGTACATCATAATGATTTAGTCTGTTTTATTGATTACTGCAATAATGATCATGACTTCTGCAAAAGGTATCTCAATGTGGTTTATTATTAAACAAAATGATTAAACTCATTTGATATGTTTGGGTGATCCCTCTAGGGGTCGCCCATAATTTCACAATGGCATCTATGGTATGCTCCATCTGCCAATGTACATATTTGTAAATTATTGAGTAGTGTGTGTGTAATAAATATACTTCTCCTTTTTCTAAAGAAAAAATGCTGACTGGACAATCATTTATTGTTATTATTGTGTGCCAGTGATTACTAGCCCACACCTCCTCCCTTGAGTAGGACTTGGACTGCTACGCTTCACTACCCTGTGAGAGGCAAGTGCTACAATGGGGTGCTTGGTTCCCAGTAAGGACAATTATGGACCTATTACTTGTGCAGGCCACACAACTAATAACCCAATTTCCTACAATTTTCATAAAATATGCCAATTATTTTAACTTTCTTGCAAATGTTTATGCACATATCAAGCTACAATTAAGGTAAACTTAGAAAAACATCATGAAACATTTGCTCCTTCTTCAACTGTTAGTGCTAAAAAAGAGCCTCTTCTTTTTTAAATATGTTTTCCATAATACCATGCAGAGTAAAATTAACAAATATGTATCATGGATGTACCGTATCAAATCAAGTTGTTAATCAGCAACCTCTTGTACAAATACATCTAAAAAGAGCTCTGTTGGAACAATAAAAGCAGAGGTGACTAAAGGGAAAACTTGAAATAGAAAGATAGGGAGGTGGGATGCATACCCGCTCTGGAAAGGTAAAGGACAACATGAAAAAGAAAGGGGAAGGTGAAGGGTGACTAGCAGAGGGCACATGTTGGGAGGAACAAAGCAGAAGGAACAGGAAAGCCCATTGTGGGTCAGACTAATATTTCTTAGATCTTGTGGAAGTTAGGCGAAAGGAAGAGGGACCAATGCTATTTATATGCAGGAGGGAAGGAAGATGCTGTGCGAGAAACAGACTAGAGCTTGAAGTTCAGTTGTGAAAGACAAAGGCATGCTGGGAACAACAAAGAGAATGGGATATTGTGGGAGGATGTGAAGGAGGCACACATACACTGGGCAGAATAAAATGAAACTGGAAGGGAAAGAACTGTGAATCGTGGGCAGATCCAGAGAGAGGTGGTCTCAAAGCAGAAATTTCATCGAAAGGGAAAACAGCACCTTAAGTGAAAAAAACTGAAGGTCACAGAACATGTTAAAGTTAGAAGAGCAGTAAATGAACCACAATATTCTCACAGAAACAGTAACAATTAAAAATAGACATTTTAATAATAATCAGAAACAAATCATCACTGTCCTTCCAGAGTGAGACCAAAGATTTCAACAAAGAGTGCAAATCCAAGCAGGCCACTTTTTAGATACAATGGACCCGCTCACAAAACATCTTTGACTGGTGCTATTGTCATGTCCCAGTTGGTAATTGAAGGCAGTCCTTGGTGCAAACACCTTAGATCACGTTACTGTGAAAACAGGTCTCTTGAGGTGGTAATGTCTGGGCATGTTTGTGTGGCATTCTGTTGTGATAGTGATGTGTTGGGTTGATTTATGCTGCTGCGATTTGTGCTGAGTTATTGCTATGTGACACTTTTAGCAGGTGGACTCTCTGAGTAAAATGCACAAGACCCATGGTCAGTGGCGGCAGGTAAGTACAATTTAGATGGGGTGGTGGGGCCCACACACACTTACTTACACCCATGCATTCAGATGCAGACACGCGCAAACACCCAGTTACAACACTCAGTCACAAATACACATACATTCATACAAACATGCATGCACCAAACAGTCAATAAAAACACACTTACCTGCTTCAGCTCCCAGGTAGGGAAGTCTCGGAGGTGCCAGGAGGGTTGAAACTGCTGCCTCCCCTCATTGGCTGATGGAGGCAGCAGTCCCTACCTTATCACAGAGTAGGATGGGGTCAGAGAGACTGCTGACCCCACCCACTCTGTGACGAGGTGTTAGTGATAGACACTCTGCCCTGGGCACTTCATTGCTTAAAACTGGAGCTACCAGGTCCAAGGCTATCATAGACTCTCCATCTCGTCACGAGGAGCATGGCCTCGAGGACCTTTGCCAAGCTGAGGCAGTCACGCCCACAGGAGCTGTGACTCCCTCAGCCCAGCATATTTCAGCTCAGGCAGCCAGGAGCCTGCACATTTAGCTCATGTCTAGCTCCTAGCTCCCTGACTTGAAAATAAAGAGTGTCTATCAGGCTGAACTTTCCTCAGCCTGACAGACACACTTTATGTCCAAAAGGTGCTTGCGGGGCCCCTCCGCTCTTAAGGATGGGCCACTGCTGCCCAGGGTGTTCCCACAGGACTCGTTTTCTTGTTTCCAGCCCTATCTGACTAAAGTCAGCATACGTAATGAGCTTTCATCAAGGCTGCAGTATGCCACATTGCAGACTACCAAGGTTGCCTCATCTTTATTCCACTTCATGCATCTTCCTACCACTACCATGTACTTCCTGTCTCTTCTTATAGGTCTGTATACATCCCAGTTGTATCTCTTTATTATTGTTTCTTATCTTCTATTAGTCCATTTTTCTCAGTTTTTAGCTTTTCAATCTTTTGGTCTGGGTTCAAACTCTGAAGATGAAAAATAAGTACTGTTCCCCAAAAATGTGCGCCCACCTGCAAGCACTTGCACGAATTTAACATTCAGTATATCAAAAGTGAAGCTTTGTGAGCAACTTTCTTGTGTTACGTAGATACAATTAATGTTTCAATACAATGTTGCTAAGCTTTACAATCACTTTCAACAACTGCTTTGGTAAAAGTTCCTGTTACAGGAT
Organism: Calotriton arnoldi; assembly: GCA_963921515.1. Lineage (NCBI taxonomy): Eukaryota > Metazoa > Chordata > Amphibia > Caudata > Salamandridae > Calotriton > Calotriton arnoldi. The sequence goes on from CAWUFW010009877.1 coordinate 282,029, forward strand.
TTTACCTTAACCTAAGAATCATAGTTTTAAATCTAATGGGAGTTACACATATTAGGAGTTTATGGTCTTCATATTATAGTGCGTAGTATGGGAAATGCCTCTTTTAACATTTATTTGGACTGATGATGCTGTTTTTTTGCCTCTGTGCTAACCAGGCCCCAGAGCATGTGCTCTGACCCGTAAAACATGTTGAGATTGGCTATACTGCTAATTGGTATATTTAACTTACCTGGAACACCCTACTATAGTACAAAGTGTACGTAGGACCTGTAAGTTAATGTCAGTAGTGGACTCCAGCACACATCGTGCCACCACTAGACTGAATTGCACAAATGACTACAGGCTCCTACTGTAGTCTGCCTTTGCAGATTTAAAACTGCAATTTCAAACTACCAAAATAACCCCTTTTGACAGGCCTAAACCCTCCTTTTAAATATTAGTAAGTCACCCCTAAGTATACCTTAATGCAGTGTTTCCCAAACTGTGTGCAGTGGGTAGCTAGCTTTAGGTGGGTCACAAAAATCAAAGCAATAAATAAAGATACCTTTAAATTCTGCATTTGTCTTGTCAAATTTGCTGTGTTTTAAAGACAAAGATCAAATGTCAGGCTATGTCTTCTGACAAATTGCTGCTTATTTTCTAAATGTGGGGATTGGTGTTTACAAACTCCTCTAACTTTGCTGTCAGAGGAAGAAGAGTAAAGTGAATTATGTGGTAATCTTACTAGGGTACAAGGAGTGTGGAAGGAAAGGCTATTGGATGTCATTTTTTGTAACACAACAAAATGTAATTCCTGTAAATTAACTGTATGAGTTCAGTAGTAATGCCAGCAAAAATGAAGCACATTTATTTTTGTATTTCTGAATGAAATGGGATGGAAACAAAGATTTTAACAGGGTCAAAACCAATCAAGACACTTTACTTGGAATACAAATGATGAATATTCACTGAAAACCTAATTTCCACACATCGTTTGTGTGCAATATAGTTTATCAGTAAAACTGTATGTCTGTGCAACTATATTGGCCATTTCATTGGACAATGTGCTGTCTGTAAAAGACAGTGTACTACCACAGAACTCTTTATTTACATTAAAACATCACCCACCTCATGTCCATTAAAGCTAGGTGGATCTCAAAACCTTGTTGTTCTAAAATTGGGGCGTGGTTATACAAATTTTGGGAAGCACTGCTTTAATGACCAATAGGGGTGGGTATTTAAAAGTGGGACATGTAAGAGTTTAATATAAAACATGTCCTTACAGTGACAAGGCCTCACAAGTTGTTTTCACGGTAGGTGGATAAGCTATTCATTCCTATGGGAAGCACTGGGTTATAATATTAAAATGAAATAAAGTTGTAATTGCTTAGAAAACAGCTACAAAGTTCAATCTTGGACTTTTTGAATATATATTACAAGCCCAATCCACTGGTAAAATCGGACTTGTACCAAATATTTTACAAAAGGGACTTTTAAAAAGTCATGTTATACCAGCCTAAAGCCTCTCGAAGCCTATTTGCATGAGCTTCCAACTGTCACCTAGAAGCTGAATAGCCCCTTCGATGAGGTGTAAACTTGCTCTCAGATCCTAGATAGAGGCTTTGTATGTGGAGAGGTGTTCTGTTCCTCGGTCAGGATGGTCAGGTGGGCAATGCGTAGAAACTTGATTAACTTCAAAGGGGGGCATAATCTGTCACAGATAGATGTAGCTAGCACCTGGGGCTACCCTCTGCTTTGTCCTTCTAGTGAGCCAGGTACCAATCCCAGTGAGAGAAGAGCTGCCCCCAGTACTGGTTTTGAGTGGCCACAGAGGAGTAGCTGCTCATTCCCTGGTCACACCTCTAGGGTGGGCACAGTAGCTCACCACATAGGAAGAAAGGTTCTGCCATATGGTATACAGGCAGAGAGGGGCTCTGAGGGATTGTTTGCAGTAGGGCACTGTTGGACTTGGCCCTTTTTACAGGGTCATTCCAGAACTTTTTGCCTTCCTCCTGTATTTATTTCTGACCTGTTTTTGGTGGTTTTATGACTCTGGGCACTTTATCACTGCTGATCAGTGCTAAAGTGCATGTGCTCTCTATGGTAAACTTGGTAAGATTGGTCTACACCTGTTTGGCATATTTAATTTACCTCTCAGTCCCTTGTACAGTGGTAGCCCATATACCCAGGGCCAGTAAATCAAATGCTACTGGTGGGCTTGCAGCGCTGCTTGTGCCACCCACCTAAGTAGCCTTTCAAACCTGTCTCAGACCTCTGCCACTGCTGGGCCTGCGCGTGCAGTTTACTGCAGCTGTGACGTGGCACGTAAAGTGGTTGCGACGTCTGTAACTCCCCTTTTACTACATATCAGTCACCCCTAAGGTAGGCCCTAGCTAGCCCTATTGGCAGGGTGCGGTGTAGGTAAAAGGTAGCACTTGTATTGGGATAGAGGAGCACTCCTATATATTTCTTCCCTTCTTATTGATTACAAATAACTTAAATTTGGCGTGCTACAGAGGCTGGCATGCTGTCTAGTCATGCCTGTTGTGTAGGTAAAAGGTAGGACATGTACCTTAACTGTGTGGCATGGCCTGATAGTGACAAACAGCCTATTTGGTTTCTTACTGCTGTGAGGCTGCCCTCTCGTAGGGATGCATTGGGGATTCCCTGATATGTGCTTCAGTGGTAATTCCTGACATGAGAGTGGTAGCGTGATCAAGTTTGGTATGTTTGGAATAGTGGTGATAAATGCTGCGTACTAGTGTTAGTGGATTTATTATTACTATTCTAGAAATGCCACTTTTAGAAGTAGGCATTTCTGTGTGCTATGTGTCTTTGTGCCTGCCTGATGTGTATTGACTGTCTGGTTCTGACTGACAGGGGGAGAGGGGATATGCATTCCCTCCAGCCAGTCCCTGGGGGATGAGGGGTGTCCTGCCCTGCCTGGGTGACTCAGCACTAGGCTGAATAGGCCTGGTCTGCATTTGGAGTGGTGGGAGGAGTAGCACCTGCACCTGAATAGGGCTGTGCCCCCCTGTGGTGTGTCTGGAGCCAGGGCTTACACTTTGAATGGGGAGTGTTGTGCACTGTAATTATATTTTTAGAGTGCCCCCAGAACTGGTTTGGACTTGGCTCAGAGCCCTGTGCCGGGGAGAGAACAAAGACTTTTTGTACTATAAGTACTGGGGCTGTGACCCATGTCTGTTGAACTTTTTGAACTGCTTGAACTGGAAGAGGAGACACTGCAGTGACTGCACTTAGCCAGGAGGAACCGCCATTGGACTGGATTACTGAAGGACTGATCTGCTGCCTGTTGGGCTACAAGACTGCCTGTCTCTCTGACTTCAGACCCCTTTGTGCTGGCCTGCCTGCTGGCACTCGGTTGTGGGTGCTACCTGTGTCCCTTCTCTACAGAGCGGGTGTAGTCACCTGTGCGCTCGGCCCAAGGGTGAAGGGTGAGTCCAGTGCTGGTCCCCTGTCTAATTTCTTAAAGCACTTTTGTGGGGGGCACCAGCGAGTGCGCGGGCAAGTGCGCGGGGAGCGCGGCATGTGGCCTGAAAGGCTCTCCCCCTTGCCGTGATTCTTCCCACCAACAGAAGGGAGATGCCAGAAGGAAGAAAGCTGGGTTTCTCTGCCTGCCGATGGGCGTGAACAGTGCAGGACACGACCGCCCCGAAGTCCCGGTTGCTCAGCAACCACCACAGAAGCAGTGTCAGAGGATCTCTCCTGACGAGATCCGGCCTTGCCTGTGGGCGGGGCCCCATCAAGGTAGGAGATTCCACCCCCGAGAAGAGTGGAGCTGGGAGGCATCGCTCCAGGCTTCCCGGCTCAACGGGGTCCGACTGGAATCCTCCCTTGGCCTGCCAGCATTTTTTTTTGTCCCCGCAGAGGTGAGCCGGATTGGCACGGCGACCGCGTTACCTGGCCGCAGCTGCCCCTCCTTCTGTTCATGGGCGGCTGCTGAGTGTGGCTCCGGTCGCTGTGAGGTGGGGGCATTACCCATTTTGAGTCGGTGCAGAGGGGGGGAAGCAAGGTGACGGCTTCCCTCCCCAGTTGACGTCCGAGACCAGGGAAGGTCTCCAGTGCGGGGAGGCCGCTTGGGCCCACCGTTGGTCCCCACCATGATTGGGCTGCAGCATTGGTCATCAGCAGCCACACCGCCTTCTCTCGGGGCTGCCGGTGGCCACTTTCAGGTGGAGGGGGACGGAGTGAGGTCTCTCCGCCTTCGCCTTCAGGGGCATTACTTTATTTTCAAATGCGGGGTACAAGGAGCACAGGAGCGCGGCCCTAGGTGGTCGCTGTGCCTCACCCGCCCTGATACTGAGATTACAATATGTGTCGTCTTGCCTTACAGTAACAGGGTACTGTTTATTATGTCAGTAAGTGGCCTGTAAGTGTAGTGATGGTGTTATGCCTAAGGTGGGCATGATGTACTTATAATGTGTGCACGCTACTAGTCTTTACAATAGTGCACTGTGGATAATGTGTATCCCATGGCACTGTTTATGATTCATGTGTCATACTGTGCAGTTTATGCCGAAGAGGGGCATGATGTGCTTATGGTATTCCATGATGTGTGCACAGCTGCTAGTGTTTACTATGGTGCACTGCTGATGAGGTTTTATGTCTAGTGCTTCAGGCTAAGTGCAATCCTATCAGTAGTTACTGGTGACCCTAATTGTAATTGTGGGGACAGTGGCTCGAATGGCCCAGTGATTTATGTAATCCCTGTAAAGTCATGACAAGTGCCTAGTGGCACGGTAAAATATGTGATTGTGTTCTAATGTGTTTTTTATGGATAATACAAAGGCTATTTTTATATAACCTTGTGTGGAGTTTCTTTTGTGGTGTGCCTAGTGTGTCGCTGCTGTGTGAGTGTGTTGCTCAAACGCTTTACACATTTCCTCAGGGATAAGCCTGACTGCTCTGCCAAGCTACCAAGGGGGTGAGCAGGGGTTATGCCTTGCCTTGACTAGAGTGGTGGGTTTTGCCTGGCTGCTTCCAAAGTGGGTAGGGATACCCCTGGGAATGTTATCCCCTATTGGTTTGGGAGGGGCCAGGAGTCACCACCACCCACAGATTAGTGTCAGGCATAAACAACCCACTCCTGAGCAACCTCTTCAGAACACTACTGGAAAAAGAACTGCACCTGCTGTATAGACATGTGAGGAGAAATGAAAATCTGGGCCTGCTCCTCCTTGTACCCAGTACAAGCACGAAGAACTGGTCTCCAACGGTCAGTTGGCGTACCTCCTGTTAAGCCACAGGGTCACACACAAGCTGCAAGACGCCTCCTTTTTCTGAAGAGCCCAGCTCACTCGATCCAACTGGACCTGTCCTAGACACTTCTGGTGACTGTTGCTGGTTTGAGTCTTGACCCCAATTTCTGTTTTCTGAGGTCCTGGGACCCCTGGCTGTGCCTATGTGTACTCTTCCTAATAATCCTGTGAAACTTGAGACTTGGAAACTTTTTGGCTCCAAAGGGATCCGTAGCACTGGGACAAACCTGTCAAATAAATCTGACGAAGGTGTGTTGCTGCTGGACAAAAGATTCCTGTTGATCCTGCATGAAGCTTTTCCACAGCATCAAATCCATTTCAGTGGCACGTCGCGGAGTGGCTAGAGACTTTCATCCTTGACCCAATAGAGGAATCCGAGCTCCAAAAATGTGGCTCAGTCCAAATTTCATAGAAATCTTCACCAGGGGAAGACACAACAGTATCCGGCTTGAGAGGGACCTTTCTTGAGTGTAAATTTTGAATTTCTCCCATTCAGAGTAAGGGTGTGTGGTTAACTCCTCTCTGCCAGTCGAGTTTGCAGAGTTTTAGAACTCCGCACTCCGTTTGGAGTGCAAAGTTTGCAAATACTCCGCACTCGCAGCGGAGTGGAGTTTACCGATGCTACAGACAAGGAGGAGTCTAGGACTTACCTCCTAAATGGTGGCTATCCACGGTGGCGCAGCCCGGCCGCCAGTCTCCACTAGCCGCCACTGCTTTCCTGCTCGCTGCACACACTCCACTGATTAGGTAGAAGGCGAAGTCTGAGCCTCCGCTGCTCTGGCTTGGATTCAATGTGGGTCCGGGAGCCTCAGCCATCTTAGTGCAGCACCTAACCCCAACTCAGCAAGAATTGCAGTGTTCATGTCGTATTGCGTGAAGGCGAGCCTCTCCCGATGAAATCCCATGATCGTGGAAGGCATGCCTTCACGCAATACAACATGCGCACTGCAGTTCTTTCTGACTTGGAATTAGCTGCTGCACTAAGCTGGCTGAGCTCCCGCATTGAATCTGAGCCAGAGCAGCGGAGGCTCAGTATTCTCCCTATTCAGCGAAGTGTGTGCAGCCAGCTGGAACAGGAAAGCAGTGGCGGCTAGGAGAGACTGGCAGCCAGGCTGCACCACCGTGGATAGCCGCAGAGCAATGCCCACCAAGTGAAGGAGGCTCAGGTAAGGTCAAGAGGCCTTACTATGCAGGGGGTGGAGTTTCTCTGCCAGGGGGTGGAACTCTACGTAATTTTCAGTGAGTTTTCCAGTAACTCCTTGTAATTCCACAGAGTACAACTCTGCAAGCTCCGCCCAGCCTTAATTCAGAGCTTTCCCAACAAAAATCAGCAGCTTCGCCGGGCATCTAGTTGGATGGCTTTCCCGCCTCATGGAGCTCATCCCAGCCTCAGCCTGCTGCCTTGCCTCACAGAGGATTTTTAACTGGACAACTGCTCCATCACGAACTGGTACAAGGGTTAGCACAGGCTTATCATTGTCCTGCTGCAATTCATATAATTGGGGCTTACAGCCACGCAGTGACTACTGTAGGCAACGCACATACAGGGCCAAATTTGGGGCCACCAGACTCATGCCCAAAAAAGTGACTTTTGGGGGACACACAGCTTCTTACAGTGTTTCTGCTGTTGCAGATAGAAGGAGCTCACACCTTGCCATATACAGACTGCATTTGTGTGGTGTATTACGGATATTCGATTGAGCCTTGAAGAACTTCTATGGGTGGAACATGTGTTGGCTGCCTCTGTGATAAAACTGTCCACATCAAGTTAAACTGAATAATAAAAGGTGAGACTGTTGCAACTAAAAAACGACTACGTACTCTATCTCATATATGATTACAGTGAAAATACAAGTGTGTGCTTTGGTGCCATTGCTGCAACTGCTCCATCATGGTTGGCCTAGGTCCAGGCCAAGAGCAACCAAGTGACAGTGGTTGCCTCTTAAGGGTTTTTGGTGCTGTTTTTATTCAAAATTTTAAATCATTCTCTGTTTTAAAAATTGGAGTGCAATTTTAATTGTGTTATCAACTTTTTATCTGTTTTGGTACTTCAAAATGTTTTGCACTTTTTCATAAATTAAGTCTGTCTACTCCATGCCATATCTACAGGGGTTTGAGCTCCTATTTAAATCACTGACATTTTTCCCGGATCTACAAAGAATATTGCATTTATTACTTCTGACAGACTACCATCCATCCCAAATAATAATGCACTTCCTCACATTACTGTATATCACTTAAAAGTCCTACACTCCTAATCCATTTTGCAAAGTCTGCAATAAAATAAATATGTGGCATACTTTAAAGGCATTGTCTATCTGTTGTTGCCTTTCTGCCCCAATTGTTTAATTAGTCTGACTACCGAAATATTAAAAAATAAGTGTTACTATATATGATGCTATATTAGGTTTAACTTTGTTTTTATTGGCATTCAGCAATAAGATAACAAACATTTCCATAAGCCTGTACTATGCTGTTCGCTATACGAAGCCTTTTACAATGCATATTCATCTTGACATGTAATAAATGGGCGACCCCAGTATGGCCTCGGGTGAGTCTACTAAAATGTCCAGAATGTCATTATACTTTCTGGCAACTCGCGCCAACTCTTAGACAGCAATGCCATTGAACAAAAGAAGTAAAAGAAATACCAAAAAAAAGGAAGAACAGAACCCCTCCCCCCCTCTCACCCTCCCTCGAACTGGTGTGCTTGGGAACGGCTGATCTAACCACTGTTAGCAGCGCAAGCATACATGTACTACAGCTTTGCTAGGTCGGTAATGCAGAGCCCGTCAGGCGGAGAAGGCGCAGGTATCTAGGGCATGTGATTTTATTCATTTCAGTTGACAAAAGTGAGAGCAGCGGTTGCCAGGTGTCATTGAAGTTTGTCATGGAATTGGTGAGTGTGGCCTGTATGCGTTCCATACCTAAGATGTACCATAGCCTGTGTAGCCACCCTAAATATGTCGGCTTCACCCGTGTTCCCCAGTGCGATAAGATGTTTTGGAGAGCTGCCCCCAATGCCAGCCCCATTTGTTTCCCTTTTCGGGACCTTAGTGGATACGTCAGCGGGTTAGGTAGGCCCAAAACCACATAAGCTGGGAATCTCGGGATCTGTGTGTCAAATTGGCGATCCACATCGTCCAGGATTGCTGTCCAATAGCTCGTCAATTCTGTGCATTCCCATAATAAGTGTACTAACGTGCCATCTGCCCCGCACCCACGCCAACAAGTTGGGCTGCGATCAGGTTTCCCCCATATGAAGACGGACCGGAGTCAAGTACCAGTACATAGCTACCTTAACTGCCGTCTCCCTGCTAGCTGTATTGCGTGCTGTGTGGGTAGCACGGTAGTAGATATCAGTCCACTCCTTTGCTGTGAGGTCTCTCCCCAATTCTCCCGCCCATCTCCTCTGTCCGGCCGTGTAGTCTTTTGGGGCTTGAGGGCGTAGCACATCATATAGCTCAGAGATCCTTTTCTTATCCGTGCTCTTCGTATAAAGCCATTTTTCAAATTTTGTCAGCTTCCGAGAAACCTTCGGTAGCACCTCTGTATTGAGTAGCAAATGTCTTAGTTGCAGGTAGTGAAACCGTTCTGTCTCTGGGATGCCATATTCTGCGCGTATGTCATGGAAAGAAAGGACCCCTACCAGATCGAAGAAGTGCCTTGCTGCCTTGCATTCTGCCTCCCTCCATCTCGGAAACGCCCTTTCGTCAGCTCCCGGGGTAAAGTCCTTGTTGTCGAGAATGGGAGTCATGGGCGAAGGGAAAGAAGACAGCCCCTTCTTAATGGCGACCCCGTCACAGACCCTAAGCAACGTGTGTGTGATAGGGGAACCCCTGAGATTGGGAGGTCGATCCTCACGTTTAAGGAATGGGACCTTCCAAAGCGATAGTTTGCTCTGCTCCACTCCACTAGATATCGGAGCTGTGCCGCCCTGAAATATTCTAGGGCATTCGGTATCCCCAATCCCCCCTCATCCGGCCGTAAGTAGCCCAGTTCTTTCCGCAGCCGAAGCCTAGCTCCCGCCTATACAAAGTGCTGGATTACTTGTTGCAGTTTCTGAATAGTGCCAATTGGTGGCCAAATCGGAATTGTCTGGAAGAGGTATAGTGCTTTGGGCAGGATGGACATCTTGATTGCTGTCACGCTTCCCAAGAGGGTTAACTGGTGCTGTTTCCACCGATGGAGGTCCTGGGCAATTTGAGAGGCTAGTCTGGTATAGTTGAGCGTGACCGTTTGGGACACCGACGGGGCCAGTTCAATGCCCAAGTAGGGAATAGATGTCTTTACCTGTATCCCCGCGTACGTGTTCCCGCCCGAGGCGAGTGATTGTCCTGTTTGGTTCAACCATAGGATCATTGATTTCCCGACGTTAACCCGGAAACCCGAGACCCGGCCAAAGGCCTCTAGCTCCCGCAAAAACGCCGGGACCGATCGCGCTGGTGCTTCCAGGGAGGCGATAATGTCATCCGCATAGAGACTTATTGTGTGCCTTTCCCCCCCAAACGGGATGCCCAGTATGTCGGGATTCTCTCTGATCTTCTGAGCGAGTGGCTCAACATAGAGGGCAAAAAGAAGAGGCGACAGCGGGCACCCCTGACGGGTTCCTCGTATCTCGAATGGACTGGACGTTACCCCATTAACCCTTATAGTCGCCGTAGGCTTGCCGTAACAACTCGCCACCCAGGCCCGAAACCTCTCCCCGAGTCCAAAATGGATCAAGGTTTTGTCTAAAAAGTCCCAGTCTACCCGGTCGAATGCCTTCTCGGCATCCACCGTTAATAGGAGGGCATCCATATCCGTGCGGTGAGCCTTGTCGATGAGGTGGAATAGGCGTTTGGTATTATCGCTGCTTTGCCGGTTGTGAATAAAACCGGATTGGTCGGGATCTATGATGCCCGGCATAAGGGGCCCCAGTCTAGCTGCCAATATGCCCGTAAACAACTTTAGATCCACATTAAGCGGCGACACCGGTCGGTAGGAGCCGCACAGGGATTTATCTTTTCCCGGTTTCGGCAGTACTACTATGGAAGCCGCTAGCATGTCCAAGGGAATCGTCCCCGGTCCTGTGAAGGAGTTAAAAAGTTTCATCAATACCGGGGCCAGCACCGCGCAGAATGTTTTTATAAAACCCGGCCGAGAAACCATCCGGTCCCGGCGACTTCAGAGGCTTGAGACGCGAGATTGTCCCTATGACCTTCTCTATACATATGGGCGCATCCAACGAATCAGCGTGGGTTGAACCTAGGGCGGTTATGTGGGTCTCTGCAAGATAGGCGTCTATGCAGGCGGGTGAAGGGGTCTCCCTACCATACAGCTCGGCATAGAATGTTTGAAAGACCCAAGCTATCTCCGCATCGCTGTCGGCCACTGTCCCCGAGGTCGTTTTGAGAGAGTGTACTTTAGAGTGTAAGGTGCGGGCTCGCAGTTTGCTCGCGAGCATGCGTCCTGTCCTGCCTCCTCCTATGTAGTAGGAGTGCTTGAGCCTAAGCGCTGCATATTCGGCCCTGTCGAGGTCGAGTCCCGCCAGCTGGGCTCGCGCCGCCTTGAGTTGACGCCAAACCCTGGGCGCCCCAGTCCTGCTGTGCATCCTCAGTTCCAAAACTTGGGCTGTGAGCTGGTCGCGTTTAGCCCTTCGCTCCCTATTCTCGGCTGAGGAGATCACTATCAGTTCTCCCCGTACCACCGCTTTAAGAGCCCCCCACAAGGTGGACCTGGAGACATCCGGGGAGTTGTTGGTGTCGAGGTAGTCTGTGATACATTTGAGGATCTGCTCCTGCACAGCTGGTTTATGTAACATGCCCTCTCTCAGTCTCCAACCCCCGCCCATCCTACGTGGTTGCGGCACCCACAGGGTCGCTTGTACCACATCATGGTCGGATAGGGCCGCTGGCGTTATATTGACATCCCTCTCCAAGACGTTCACCTCCGCCGTACCCAGCAAATGGTCTAGACGGGCATACGTGTGATGTGCGTGGGAGTAGTAGGAAAATTGCGAGCCGTGGGGATGAGCTGCCCTCCATATATCTATGAGCCCCTGGTTCTGTAGCCACTGCCGACCCTCCGCAGATATTGCCCCTGTCTGAGTGTACCTGTGGCTAGACCTGTCCGCTGACGTATCCATAACTAAGTTCAGGTCACCTCCTACAATTGGCCATCGCTCCTGTGCCCCCAGGACATCGGACAGGGCCGCTTTGAGGAACTTCTCCTGTCCAGTGTTGGGTACATAAAGAGACCCCACTACCAGGGGCGAACCTCCCACCCACAGCTTGTATGCTAAAAGCCGGCCTCTGACCTCCGCTACTTTATCGCCCACTTTCCCGGCGAAGAGTTTAGCCACCAATATGGCCACCCCTGCCTTTTTGTCCTGGGTGGAAGAGAAAAACTGTTGGGGGAATGCTCTGGACCGCAACCGAGGCCAATCCTTGGACACAAGATGAGTCTCTTGTAGGAGACATACATCCGCTCCTGAGTGCTCGAGATATGACAATATGGATTTCTGTTTGTTAGGGCTATTTAGGCCACGTACATTAAGAGTTAGAATGCGTATCGCTGAGTATGTCATGGAGGATAGGTGGTCGCACGCAGCTGCATCTGCCCGCGGGCCAACCCCGCCGAAAAAGCTGTGCCCCCGTTCCCTGCGCCCCAGCCAGTCACCTATGCCGCCTAACTTACGTGGGCTCCTGATTAGCACACCAGTTCCCCGCCTCCCCCACCCTAATCCCAACTGAACTTCCCCAGTCCCCCCCCAATGTCCAGAGCCCGCAGGGCTTGATCGTGCATCTCTGGAAGAAAAAGTGAACAGGGACATTCCGTGGCTTGATAGATGAAATGTCCCCCCCCGCCCCTTACCGCACTCCAAATGGCAGCTGTCCCCGCTTCAGTCAGGAGCTATCATTAGACGCTGTGTCTTTGAGCACCGACTCCAATGCTGCCTTCCGTTCCTGCGCCATAGCTTCGGGGTCGGGCCCCCGGGAAGCTCCTGAGAGACGTCTCGCACCAACTCTCTGCCATCGCTCTCGGTGAGGCCGCTGACTAGTGTTGAGCTTGTCGTCAGGGCTGTGAGCTGGCAGGCCCAGCAGCTTACGGGCCTCTTGCAGTGATCGGATCTGGTGGAGCCTGCCTTCCCATTTAAATATTATGCGAAATGGATGGCCCCAGGAGTATGCCACTCCTTTGTCGCGCAGGTGGGAGGTCACTTCTCGAAAGTCTCACCTTTTTTGGAGGGTGATGGCTGCCAAGTCTTGATATTATGCTATGTTGTGGCCCTGGTATTGGTATTGTTATTGACATTTATAGAGCGCTACTGCTACCCGAAGGTGTCCTGGCGCTATGTGAAGTCCTACCGGAGACTAAAGTGGAAGAGGTATCAATGAGATTAATCAATAAAAAGCCATGTTTGTAATGCTTTCCTGAAGGCCAGTAGATTGGTCATACTTCTGAGGTGTATTGGGAGGCCGTTCCATGCCTTGGCAGTGTTGGCTACAAAGCTTCTGCCCCCCCAATTGACTTTTTTCACAAATGGCACCGTCACCAGTTTTGCATCTGATGACCTCAAAGGTCTTTTCGGTGCATACCAGCGTAATCGCTGTTGTAGGTAGTCTGGCCCAGTTCCGTGAAGAGCCTTGAAACCAAGCATAGGGCTTTGAACTGGGTGCGCTTCCTAACTGGCAGCCAGTGGAGTTTTTTAATCTCAGCCGAGATAGAGGCCTATTTAGGTATGCCAGTCAGGAGTCTGGCCGCCGTGTTCTGCAGGATCTGTAATTTGTTCATCAGTCCTTCCTGGATATTCAGATATAGGCTGTTACAATAATCCAATCTGGACATTGTTAACACTGTGATGACTGTTTTTTGCGTGTCTTTGGGGAGCAGTGGCATTATTTTCCTACAGGATCTCGGGATATAGGAAGTCGACAACGCCACTGTGTTTACCTGGTCCCTAAAGCTAAGGTTATCAATCGACACTCCCAGGTTCTTCACCTTCCTACTGGGAGTGGGAAGGGGTCCCAAAGTGTCCGGCCAACAATCAGAGGTCCAAAAGTTGGGGTTATTGCCAAACAGCACAACCACCGTTTTGCCGGAATTGAGTTTTAGGCAATTTTGTGCCATCCAGTCCCCCACGGCATTCATACAATCCCGGAGCCGGTACGCAGTTCCCTGAAACACCTCAGACCGTATGGACACCACAATTTGGGTGTCATCCGCGTAGGAAGTCAGACTAAAGCCAAAGGATTCAATAAGAGGCGCCAATGAGGACACATATATGTTAAAGAGTGTCGGACTCAATGAAGACCCCTGCGGCACTCCACAGGGCAGTGAGAATGATTTGGCCTCGAATTCACCCAGGGCAACCGTTTGAGTAATGTTGGAAAGAAAGGAATTGAGAAGTTTCCATGCGGTGCCCTGGACTCCAATCTCGTACAATCGGTCCATCAGCACGGCATGATGGACCGTATCAAAGGCCGCTGAAAGATCGGTTGTTTCGTTCTGGCCTCCCGGAGAATGCGTTCCTTCAGGGGGTAGTCCGGCAAGAAGGCGAGGATATCTGGTGGCGGCGCCGGGGCCCTCCGGTGTAGACCAACTCTGTGGGCTCTATCAATGCGGATCTCCATGTCTGCTGATTCCCCGAGTAACTCTCAAAATAGGGCCTGTAGGTATTGGACCATGTCTGTCCCTTCTGCATCCGACGGTACTCCCCGGACGCGTATGTTATTCTGCCGAGAGCAGTTTTCAAGATCCTCCGTATGTGCCTGGAGGTCGAATTGCTGTTTCCTCAAGTGGATCACCTCCTGCTGGAGTTGTGTCACCTCCTCCTCCTTTGTTTGCTCCTGATCTTCGATCGCGGCCACTCTGTCTCCTAAAGTTTCCACGTCTCGGCGGATCTCTCTCACTTCCCCCGACACTTCACTTTTCAGGGTTTGAAAATCGTCCCGCAGGGTGTTGAATAATGTCTCTAAAAAAGCACGGGTAATCAGGCTCTCCGCCCCTCTAACTCGGAGCTCATCGGCGCCGGTTTAGTGAGCATATCCTTCAATGTTCGGTCCTTCTTGGTTCGCTGCGTCGTCATGTCAGCAGCGGACAAGGCAGGTCTCCGGTTGAGGGCTCCCCCCTGGTCGCGACGGAAGCCTGCTTATGGCGTCTTGTATGCCGGTGCTTGGCGCACAGCCGTATTATCTTCAGATTCCTAGGATTCGCTGCTTTACTCTCGAAGGTGACCCAAGCGAGGGCTCTCCGCTCCTGTCCACGTTTTCAGAGGATCGGCGGTAGATTGTCGTAACTCTGATGAGCCAAGGTGGGTAGAGTTACTTAGGTTCCGAGCTCCTGCACGACTGCGGGGGCAGAGCTCACGATGGTGAGGCTAAGCGTTGCGTGTTGTGTTGTGTGCTGCTCCCGAGGGTCCGTCAATGCCCCTGTTTCTGAGCGATCTGGCGCCCCGGGGTCCTGAAAGTCCTCGTTCTCCTGGCGGTGGTCTCTGTTGCTGTCCCTCTGCTCTAAGTGGGCACCTTCCTTCCGCGGCCACTTTGCCCCCGCTTTAGTACAGGCAAGCCTGGATTGCCTCCGTGAGGGATGTCTACAGCACCCCCGCTCCAGCCCCCGGGGTTGGGTCACGCACAGTCACGGGGCCCCAGAGCCAGACCCTCTCTCGATCTCTAGTATACAGTCACCAGCCAAGCCGTGGAGCCGCCGACCCTCTAGTTAGGCCAGATTGTCATGTGTGATGGGGCCCCCATCGCCCCCTTCACGCCAGGCTTCGCCGACTCCTGCCTATGTGGGTCTGACTGGCTATGGGGCCGAGTTGCCGTTCCCTGAGGCCCGTTGCAGTCGCTTGGATTCCCGTGGGCCGCTCCGTCGCTGGGCCCCTGACGTGCGAGGCCTCCGGCTTTCCTCCTGTAAGGCCTAATGCGTGTTGCCTCGATGGTGGCTGGGCCCCCTCGTTGCCTCGCCTGTCCTGCGCTGGTTGATGTTGGGCCCCCCCGCAGCCGCTGGTAAGGCTCCTGCTCTCGGCGCACTCTCCTCCGCCGACAGCTAATTCACCAGGCAGATCGGGCGCTGGTCGGTATCCCTGGCCGATGCCCCTTATGTACAACCGCTCGCCTACCCTTGCTCCCTGTAGATGGGCCCTGCGCTGCTGAATGTCTGATCGTGCCCTAACCGGGCGCGTTCGCTGATGTGAGCTGTTGGCTGTGTGTGGTAGGGCCTGGTGGTGCTGCGGCCCGGGCCGTGCGGGTTATCGGCGGTCTCCCGGCCACCGGAGCAGGCCCCTGAAAGCGTGCAGTAATGCTGTGTGGGCGCCAGCCGATGAGTCTGGCCGCTGCCCCCCTGCGCCGCGCACTGCCTCCTTCAGCTGCCTCTGTATCGCTCTTACCGCGTTGTGGCCACCCAAGTGCTCCCGCAGCTCCCTACTGTCTCGGCGGCCCCTGGCGTCAAGGCCCCGGTATCCTCGTTGGTGGGCAGCAGGCCAGCCCCGCTCTCTGTGGTTTCACCTTGAGGGGGCAAGCCAGCCGATGCTTCTGGCTGAGTCCCTTCGCCGCCGGGCCCTCCGCTGACGGGGTCGACCACTCCCGTACTCCAATCAACCTGCGGGAGGAGCGGTCCCCACGTGGCTTTCCAGGCTCCCCTCTTGCAGCCGACTTCCCGCTCCTGTCCCCGGAGCCTCCGCACCGGTGCCGGATGTGGGCCGCTCTATCCGCTGTCCCGCACCGATGCGTTGCCACCGAGGGTTTCCGGAACGGGGATCTGACACCTACGATGCCCCTTTCGCTCCACAGGTGCTGCCGATCCACAGGCCAGGTCCGGCCGCCATTTTGCAATGCCGCGTCGCGACCCGCCGTCTGAAGATTAAATGATCCCACCGGCCCCCAGCCACTGCATACACCTAGTCAAAGCTACAGCGGGGCTGGGGGTATGATCCTCCTGCGTCTCGAAGCGGTTGTAGGGGTTAAAACGCACTTTGGGGCAGAGTTGGGCGCCCGGGAGCGGGGAGACGAAGCTAAGCACGTCCTACCCACTCGCCATCTTGGCCACGCCCCATGATGCTATTTTTAGTAGATAGATTTACATGTAATTAATCAACTTGTATTTACTGTAATTGGACAAAGAGGTTGTTGTATGTCAAAATATATATCACAAAAATAATGTGGTACCAAAATATTATTGTCAAAATATCAACATCAAAATCATCAACGTATCATAAATGCAGACTAAAGTGAAAAAGTATCACCTACCAAAATATTGTGGTCAAAAATATTGACAGTAAATTTGAAATTAAATGTATTTAATTGTTCTTAACGTCAGTGCAATTTAAACATAAAAGTTCAATTATGTTGTTAAAAAACAATTCATATATTAAAAATGCATATACTTTAAAAATGTACAAACCTTTATTTATTAATATAAAAATATAGATTAAAAACATATACCATTAAACTATTGTGTAAATTAATCAAAATTAAATGTAAATTGCAATAAATGTAATATAAAATATAAATCTTTCTTCAATATCTATGATTAATTTATATTAAATATTATGGGGCCCATTACGATGTCGGGCGGAAGCACAACCGCCGTGCTGGCGGATGCAAAAACCACCAGTTACCGCCGGCACGCAGCAGTCCACACGCCCGCCCAATTACGATGCGAAAAGCAGGCCAAACACCGCCGGCAAGCCAGCAACACCGTCCGCCATCAAAGTGCGCCCGCACACGTAGCGGCGCAGCACAACTGACACACACCGTCCGACGAAACACGTCCCGCCCGGCGCATAAATTACGATGCCGCAAACAAACGGCTCCCACGGCAAAGAGACACCGCACGTGAAAGAGAGGCGGAAACACGGACGCAGAGCACGGACAACGAAGAAGCGGCACCCCGGGCATGAATCCAGCACTGCAGGCCCTTCCCATGCTTCTGCTGATGCACCACCAAGGACGCAACGTACCGCGGAGACGCAGGTAGGCACACACACAACAAGTGCACGCAAACAGCGCACACAGTGCAAGGGCGGAAAAAGCGGACAACCCCCCACCAGCGCGTGTACACTACACATCCACCATTGCATCCACATATGACACACAGGCCAAATCCTAACATCGCGGAACACATGTGTACACACCACCTGGGACTAGGAACCAACCACCCCGTCACGGCCCCAAAGCGCCGATGACGCCGCCACACATGCGCACAACGCAGAGGCCAACCGCAGCGCCATGCATGCGTCGCACACAGACACAGGGACACAACCAAGCAGCACACACATCAGCCCCACCCCGAACGCACATGACACGTGACAGGCCGGCCACAGACATGTCCCCAACGCCCAATTCACGGACAACACCCAACGCCACACAACCGACGCACACATGTCAGTGAAGTCACGCAACAGCAGGACACACCCCAGTGTAACAAACATGGCGTAGCACACAGCGGCGGCAACACCAACTAGGAGAAGCAGGGCTCCTTCGGGAAGAGGAACGCCAGTACCACACTGAAAAACCCATACCACCCTGCACATATGAACAAGACATATGAAACGGAACACCAAAGAGCCCGGGGACCGACAACAGGTGGCCCAAGAATAACATCCACACACAAGGCCCAACGCAGAGCGGAAAGGCAGCCTGCCGCCCACACAAGGGAGAGCAGACAGCACTGAATGACCTTCCATTCCAACTCCGAAACCACAGCCCTACGACAGAAGCCGGTGAATACAGCCATTGTCCAAGAATAGACCAACACAGGCATGCCGAGGAGACCGACCACACGGCAGATAGCGCATATCACAGAAGCACACAACGGACGGGGAAGAAAGAAGAAAACACTCCCCCATGTCGGCCACATGCAAGTTAATTGGAAGGAGTCACACAGCACTGACCTTGAACTGTCTGAGAAGCATGTGGGAAGAGGGCCCGTGTCCTCCAAACAAGCCAACAGAACACAAGTCCTGTCTCCCTACGACTACACAGAGCTCACAGCAACCCCGGAGCGTGCACATTGCAGACTGCACACACAGCCGGAGCACGCCACCTCAACGAACCGCTGCGAAATGGCAACCGCAACACACCTACCCAACTACGCCGAACAGCTCAAGCTGTACAAAACCAACACGATACATACATTGGGATGCGATCTCCTGTCCCTGCTGAACGTAAGTTACCGACTGACTTACCGCATCACATTGTTCAGCTGCGTCATGCCCGTCTTCTACTGTCGGAGGTGTCCCTACCAGCATCCCGTCGAGATATGCCTCTCCAACCCGGCATGTCTGAAGGCGGACCTGCTACCACTACTCCTCCCTCTGGACGCACACGACAGGGCCTGCTCTGCCTATGGGGGCATGGCGTATGTGGCCAACATCGCACCCGCACTGAAATGGAACCACTGTGCCTCCACACGACGGATCATCGAGAACAGCTACATCGAATGTCACCCAGCATGCCCCATCATGGTCCTCCAAGGGACAACCTACGAACAACACCTTGACAGCCACCATCCGCTTCATTGGCTGGCAAACATGTACACCACCAATGACATGGAAGCCCTGCTGGACGGCATCGCATACCTGACAACCTGTAAATACGTCGGACCACAACGCAGGTTCCCCGAGTGACCTATGAAGTCCAACCCCGCACCCATGCTCAGCTTCCGCACGGACTGGCCAGTCACCACCACAACAGCCATACCAAACGACCGGCAACTGTAACCACACCATCAACGACATCGCCATGACATCGGATATGACCGGGACATGCACACTGTTCCCCATCACATCCAGGAACACCGCATGCATCGTGGGAGGCAGTGGCATGGGCTCTGTGTATCGCACCCACATGGACGGAACTGCACGAACAACCAGGACACGACATGGATCCAGCGCACATGGACACACACACCGCTCAGTGGACATGAATAGGTCGCCTGGAGTCTGTGGGTGCTGCACCCCTCCCACCCCCGCCCCGGGAATCCCATACCAGGACCTTTGCATGGACGACAAGTGCATACAACAACAACACGACCCCAGTGACTGTGACATGTCCAGTAACCACCACAGTGCAACAACAAGTGGCACGCCGCTGCATGCACGCAAGCACATGCCCTGATGTCATCTCACATGCACGCGTGCATGAGGAACAACCGCAGCAAACCTGTCACATGGAACTGAGATGGACTGTGCCCATGATGCCGAGCGGTCTGGTAGGCTACATGTATACCGTCTGTGTCAAAGTCCGCAGCTCCGCAGCTATACGTAAATGTACATTAGCACAGCCTTGGCCAAGCAGATGTAACCCCACACCCTATCCCATTTGTAATCATGCTCAGTATATCCTCAACATGTATCCCGCTGCCAGTAGTGTCCACTATACTGCATCACAGAGGACAGAAGACTCAATATAATGTTTGAAACCAAAACTGTCTCCGCTGACTCATTTCACAAGTACGAATGAGAGAGGATGAGAGTATGTGAAGTACACGGCAGTCGTGACATGACCATGTAGTCCACTGGTATTGGATGTCAACGCAAATGAGTAGCACTACTGTGGAAGACACACATGTGTCGTGTGAAGTCGTATGGACGCAGTGCTCAGGTGGGTGGGTGCGACGGGTAGATGCGCACATGCCAAGTTGGAGCACGCCGTGTTGGGAGGGGTCATGAACAGTACACCACCGCTTCCCTGGGCATTGTGAGAGGACACCTGTCGGGGGAGTGAACACGTGTGTGCACAGCAGCCGGGCACACGTACAAAGCGGTACCAGGCGCACCTCAGCCCACCCTCTGTGGACAAGCTGGATCCTGTTGTGCGCCCGCCATGCCCCTTGACAAGGCACACACAGCCCCAGTCGACCAGGTGTAACCCCAACATAGTCAATCCGCACAGGCGATACAGGGCACGGGATGGCAGTGGAGCATGGTGTGTGTGAGGTCTCCTCGCGCTCCTCCTGGTCATATCACGCAGGCAATAGAACCTCAACGTCTAGCATGGCACAAGTCAGATGGAAGTGTAGGGGGGACGCACCACAGCACGAGCAGCACTGACGTCACGGGAGGTGGCTCGCACCATCCCATCCATTGCCCATCATACCAACCACGACACATGCCATTGCGACTAAGTGCAAGCGCGTGCGCCACCACCCCCGAGCCCTCCCCAGAGAGGCCAAAGAGTGAATGTGTGGGCCAACAGCCACAGACGGACGCGGCCTGGCCGCAAGGGCAGCCACAGCCACTGGGTGTCGCAGGTGGCGGATCCGGAAGGCGAAGACTGTGATGCATAGTCCATGCAGGCCGGGTCTCCATTTGGGGCACCACGCAGGTGGACGGCGTCCCGCCACACATCATACCCTGAGACAGCCCACTCGTGCAACTGGACCCACACATACACTCCTTGCCCTCTCTGGTGCGAGCTTGGGGCTGCCTGTGCAAGCGCTAGCCTCGCAGGTGAGCATGCATATTGGGGGGCGAGGGGAGGACATGAGGGCTGGGGCGAAGATGACTGTATCACTGTCAGTTAGAACAAGGGATGACCCAGATGTGGAAAGGAAGAGACGTGTCCCGTGTGTACTGCAACTAGTCGCCAATCCAACTACCCCCCATGTCCGGAATGTAAGCCCGCACCTAGGCCCGCCCATCCGCCACATCGAACATACCACCAGCACGACAACCTTCCCATTCGAAACACTGACTGGGGGTGGCGACCAGTGAACAATCATGTGTAGCCTACCCACGCGTACATGTGGGCCCTCCATGATCCATGTCACCTGCGGCAAAGACATGACATGCGCAATGAGGGAAGTGAGGAGAGCTGTCCGCCCCACGCGCAGAAGGTGCATCAGCTCCACAGACCCAGCAGCGAGTCCAGCAGGGGTCACATGTGCAGGGGCAGCTGTGCCTGGTGTGAAGGCACATGCATATAGACAGCACATCGACCAATGTGTAGTCTGCTCACATCCACAGTCCATCATCATGCGGACATAGGAATTGAACACAGGGCAACACATCTTAGTTGGTGCACCCACCGTGACCAACAATGCGCAATCATCGACGTACCCGCCCTGTGCATGGCCCCCCACCCAACGGAGGCACATCCAGTGCCACCATCCCACACACACAAGCCTTCCACGGAACATGCTGTGTCCAATGCTCAGTACAGAGTCAGCGCCCATCTGGTGGATCCTGAACAGGAGACACATGCACACACATGCCAGCTCCCACTATGTACGACTGCCACCTGGCACGTGCAATGTAACCTCTCACCTGTGACGTGTGACTGCAAGCACACAGCCGTCTTGGCATGGGGCTGTCAATGTGGACACCAGTCAATGTTTCGGGAGCTGTGATCCGTACAGTGCTGTACATAGGGTGCAGTGCTGACACCTACTACTGTCTCATATCCCCTCGTGCCACAGGTCCCACTTGTATTGGCCGCTCAGCCCGTGCCCACATCGTCGTCGTCGTGTGCCATACTCATCCAGCCTCGGAAGCAGTTCCATGCTCAGCAGACACTCATGTTGCCGTGGCGTTGCCGCTTGACGAATATGCAGTCAGTCCCCATCAGCACGCCCCGCAAGTCATTGGGGCCTAGATCCCCATGTGCATGCACATGGCAGTGGTATGTCTCACTTGCCATTGCCATTGTTGGGAGACCTGTGTAAGTGTATTGTGGCCGTGCCGTCCCAGCTTGACAGCTGGGCTGTGGCTCATGTGCTTGCTCAGTCATGTCAGTGATGTGTATGCGAAATTGCTATGTGCCGTGTTGCTTTGACATGTGTCCTCTGCCATTTAACCCAGGCGGAGACCGAACATTGACCGCCCATACCAATTGCTGGCGGACATGGACGATACAGAGGTAATCAGGAAGTTTCGGCTGGACAGGCCAACTCTGCATCGACTGTGTGCCATGTTAGAGCCCCATCTCCGTCCCCGCAGGGTGTATCCGACTGCTGTCACCCCCACGGCTAAGGTGATGGCCGCCATGCATTTCTTCGCCACTGGGTCATTCCAGCACACAGTGGGCAGTGGAGGAGGGATGTCCCAGCCCATGTTCAGCAAGGTGCTGAGGGATGTACTGGCAGCCATGATGCTGTGCCGAAACAGGTACATCAGATTCCCCAGGGCTCGTGAATTGGCGGCAGTGAAGGGTGCATTCTATGCCCTTGGCAGAATCCCACACGTCGTGGGAGCCATTGACTGCACACATGTTGGCCTTGTTCCACCACAGGCCACTGAGCACCTGTACCGCAACAGGAAGCACACGCACTCCCTGAATGTGCAAGTGGTGTGCCTTGCGGACATGGTGATCACCCACGTGTGTGCCAAGTTTCCAGGCTCGGCACATGACGCACACATAATGCGCAACAGCATCTTGCCACGACTGATGGCCAATCTGCAACAGGATCGTGGCTGTATTGTCGGTGAGTATGTGGAGTGGTGTAGCGTGCTGGTTGTGCGATGCTGTCCCCTGTCCAGTTGGAATAGCAACGGTTCTCTGTGTCCCTCACACCCAGGTGACTCTGCGTATCCGAATGGGGCATGGCTGCTCAGTCCATTGAGGAATCCTCGCACCCCAGCAGACGATCGATACAATGAGGCACATGGGAGGACCAGACGTGTGGTCGAGCGTACCTTTGGCCTCCTCAAGTCCAGGTTCAGGTGCCTGGACCGCACCGAGGGTGCACTGGCGTACTCCCCACAGAAGGTGTGCCAGATAGTGGTGGCGTGCTGCATGCTGCACAATCTGGCCATTCGGAAGCAGATCCCCCTCATTGTGGATGACGGAGATCAACCAGGGCCCCAGCCCGCAGACCAGGACAGCTCGAGTGAGGTGGACAGCGGAGAGGAGGAAGCTGGGAATGTGCGCCAGCAGCTCATCGCCCGCTACTTCACTTGACGGTGAGTGTCCATGTACGACGGATGATGTGTCTGTATCTGTGCAGGTGTGTGTGTGCTGTGTCAGGGTGGCCGTATGTTCACTGCGTGCAGTGTGTCAACGCTCCATGGCCAGGGTAGTATGCCACTGTTGGTGACTGTGGCATTGTGCCCTATTGCTCTGTGCGATGTGTGTACATTGCTTGTAGTTGTTGACATGTACTGTGTGATGGGTGTGTGACACACTCATTGAATGTGCTCCTGTTCTGTCTCCCACCCCTAGGTCCCTACAGGCCCTCCGGATTCCATTGCCATGCCACGCATCAGGTGCCTTTCCGCCCAAGGTGGCCGTTGTATTCTGTACAAATAAAACACAGGGCACAAACAGCAGTTAGTGAAAAAGGTGCATTTATTACAAACTGTGACATGTGATTGTGTGTAAGGTGATGACAAAAGTGGTGCGTGCAGTGACAATGAGCTGTCGGTCATGGCTGCGTGATGATCAGGGTGTACCCACTGGTTCTATGTCCATAGTCCAACACACACATGCCATCCAGATGGCTGTGTGGAGTGGGATCGTAGAGCAAGTCAATGCAGTGGCTGGTCAAGGAAGGCTGGCGGAAGGCTGGCTGGCTGCCTCACTTGCGACTGGAGCGTGCGAAGTCCTCCCGGGAGATCTGTTTCCTCTTCGGACGGCCCCTTCCACGTTTGGGAGGGGGTGTGTGGTGGCGACCTGCTGGTGGTGGGTGAGGTGTGCTCACTGGCTGTGGACGCAGGGGAAGTGGACACTGCTGCCCGACCCTGCGCCCTAGCAGGTGGTGGCGGAGGTGGTGTTGCTGGCCTTGCCTGTGACCCCACCGCCACCACCAGCTGGCCCATGAGGTCCACGAGTTGGTCCATACGGGACACGAATTGGCCCATATGGGCGTCCATGGACCTCAGCACCCCCAGCACCTCCCGCGTGTCAGTAGCAGACCTGGCCCATTGTCCTTGGGCCTCTTCATAGGCCCCAAGGACTCTGGCCATTTGAGGCAGGGCATGGCTCCCAGGGGAGGCTGGCGTTTCCCTGACCCTGCTCCTCCTACCAGTCCTGCTGCCACCGGCCTGCCCACTAGCCACATTGCACACCACGGTCCTCGCTGTGGCTCCCAGGGTGGATCCAGTCGGCCGGGCCACCACCTGCGCTGGGGCTGGTGCCAGCGAAGACGTGGTGGTGGTGGAGGCGGTGGTGGTCGGTGCGGCGATGGTGGCGGTTGCGGCAGTGGTAGTGGCCGCAATGACCGTGGGTGTGGCCGCAACGACAGTGGCAGCAGGGGACTGGGACTGTTCAGCATCCCTGGATGATGGGTTGGTGGGTAGGAGGGGTCCTGGGGAGCGGCTGGGCCCTGCCACGCCAGATGGGCCAGCTTGGTGGTCCGTGTCCGAAGAGGAGGACAGATCCTCCAGATCCGTGTGTCCTCGTTGGGGGCTTGTGGGCTGGCTGTGCTGGCTGCTGTCTCCATCCCCAGCATCCAGCAGTTCGTCACCTGTGGAGAGAATGAGATTTGTTATTGTGTTGCACCTGGCGAAGTATGTATTAGTCGTCTGACATTGGCAGTTCGTGCAATCTCGTACATGGGTTTCCCGGAGGCGAGTGTGTGGCTGTGGCATCTGTAGTTGTGTGTGCTAGGCTATGGGACTGTGTGCTGTGCACATGTGGCATGGGACGGATTGGCCATGCCGATGGGTGTGTTGCTGTGCCCCTACTCATTGTGACTCTGGTGTATGCGGGCTCCTGGCCCATCCTGGGTCTGGTTTGTACTTTGCTTTTGGAGTTCATATGGAACGCTTAGGAACGCATATGGCAACATGGGGGCCATGCCCCAGATTCACATTTGGGAGGGAATATGCTTTTGGGGTTCAAATGGAACGCTTAGGAACGCATATGGCAACATGGGGGCCATGCCCCAGATTCACATTTGGGAGGGAATATGCTTTTGGGGTTCAAATGGAACGCTTAGGAACGCATATGGCAACATGGGGGCCATGCCCCAGATTCGCATTTGGGAGGGGATATGCTTTTGGGGTTCAAATGGAACGCTTAGGAACGCATATGGCAACATGGGGGCCATGCCCCAGATTCGCATTTGGGAGGATATGCTTTTGGGGTTCAAATGGAACGCTTAGGAACGCATATGGCAACATGGGGGCCATGCCCCAGATTCGCATTTGGGAGGGGATATGCTTTTGGGGTACATGCTGTGAGCCATGGGTGCCGAACGTGACATGTGTTGTGGCAGCATGACAGTGCATGGTCTGAGGTGTGTGCATGCCTGACATGCCCTGCATATTTGCGGTCTGTTGTGATTACTGGACATGGCATTGGACGCATCGTTATGAGTGAGTGATAGTTGTGTGCCAGCCAACGTATTGCAGTTGTCCCATCTCCTTGGTGTGCGTGCTGCCCTGTGCCATGTGCATCACTGCAGTGCTCGGGGGGTGTGGCCCATGTTGTGTGTTGTTGCTCACAGTGTGTCGTGCGCTTAATTGACTTCTGGCACATGGTTGGTCATGGGCATGTGTCTTAGCGTGACTGCTGTATGTGTGGCAGCTGTCCGGATGACATGCCTTTCATGAGACTGGGGCTGACGGATGGGATGGATGGTATGTTGTATGTGCATGGTGTGTCTGTGAGTTTGATGGGTTCAGTGGTGTTCGTGTGCATTTATGTTGTTCCGCTCTGTTGCGTCTAGTGTTGTTTGTCTTACATAGGCGTAGTTGTGGGGTGTGGGGTTGACAGGCAGTGGGGGCTACATGGACAGGACTTCAATGGTGTTTCGGTTGTGTGTGATGAGTTGCACAGTGGCTGCCGTGTGGGACTATATTCAGTGTGGCTTGTGCATGCAGACGTGGCTCCTTGGGTGTTGCTATGTCTGTGATGGGTCATGTGGGGTGTGAGTCTGTTGTTCATGTCCGTGTGCACATTGTTCACTTGTTCGTGACGGTGGGCGGTGCTGCGTGTTCGTGTGCTACGTGACATGTCCCATGTGTTGGTCGTGTTATGGTCCTCATGCCTCCAGTAATCCAGCCCTGTCCAGTTTCCCACCTGCAAGTTGTTCGTGCGTGCACTGTACTGGATGCCACATGGCTCTAAGCGGGGGTGCTCCATGTTGCAGGTCTGTGGGGGTGGGGGGGTGTTGTGGGTCGTGGGGGTGGCTGGACACCCACTGACACCGATTGCTGTGGACCGTGATGTCTGCCTTTCGGCTGTCGTTGTGCACTGCGGTGGCTGACACGTGGCTGTGGGGGATGCTCCTCCTTGCTGTGCTGTGGGACTGGGGCCTGGTGTGTGTTGTACTTGGGCTGTCCACCCTCCCACCCACTGCACTTTGTGTTCCTGCCACTTACCTGTTACTTGTCGGTTAGTGCAGCTGTGGCGGACACATGGGTGTGGTGGGTGCTCGTTGTGGCGCTTCTGGCATATTTGGGGACCTGTTGGTGGTTACGTGGCTGGCTTAGTGTACACATGTCCCCACGCATCTTACAGTTGTTCGGTTTGGGCTGTGTGTGGTAGTGTCTGTTGCATGTGTGTGTGATGTGTTGTGTATTGTGTGCTGGACATGGGGGTGTTTGTCCCTGGGAGCTGTGGCATGGTAGTTGCGCATGTGAGTACATAGCGGTGTGCTGGTATACATTAGTTTGTACTTACCAGCCTCCACTCCCCCTGCTAATCCGGCGAGGATCTCCGGATGGATTACGACTCGCACCTTCTCCTCCCACGCTTTGAAGGTCTTAAAGAGCGCGGGATTCCCTCCGCCAGTGACGGCAGCCAGCTCTCTGTTTTTGCCCTCCTTCTTCTTGACCAGGCTCTTTACGTCATTCCAACGTTTGTTTATCTCGACTCTGTTTCTGGGCAGAGTCCCGACTGCATTGACCTGGTCTACGATCCGGTTCCACATTCTGTTTCTGGTGGCTAGTGGTGTGTGTTGGACCATGTTCCCATAGATTTGTGGGTACACCTTGATGATCTCGTCGACCATGACCGTCAGCTCCATGGGCGTGAACTTGGGCATCCTTTGTGGTGCCATGGTGTTTGTGGTGCTGGTGCGGTGTGTGTTGTGTAATGTGCAGGGGGTTTGTGGTGCCGGGGTGTGGTGGTGGTGGTGGTGGTGGTTGTGATGTGTGCGTTTCTGTGGTGTGCTGCTGTCCTTGCTGTGTCACTGTGTCCTCTCCTCTCCTCTCTGGTTTGCAATGTAGCAAGGGGTTGTGGTCTGTGGGAGTGCTGCTTTTGTACTCACCTATGTGGGTGTGTCCTCATGGTCTGTTGTTTTCAGGTGTGTTGTGTCTGGGGTTCTGGCCTTTGTATTTTTTTTTGTCCGGGGGGTGTTTTCGGGATGTGTACTGTGCTTGTGTATTTGTGCGTGCCTTGCTGTGTGAACTTGTTGGCCATGTTGTGTGCTATTGGTTTTGTGTGCGGATGGTTTCTGTGCAGGTACGTTGGCGCCATGGCTTCTGCCGTGTCGATTCTCATCGGCGTTGTTTGCGCTGGCGGGCGGTATATTTGTGGTTTTTCCGCGCTCATGGCGGTGCGATCGTAATTTCACGTGCGGTGTGTCGGCCGTGTGGGCGGGCGGTTTTGTGTTGTCGTGCGTGTTTCCGTCCGTGGCGGGCGGTTTGACTCAGACTCGGACGATGGCGGGCGGTATTTTGTGTGATTTTTCCGCCGATGGCGGTTTTCGGTTTGTGTAATCGTAATGGCGTGGTCGGTGTTCAGACGGTGTGTGCGGGCGGATTTTTGCCGCTTCCATGCCTGGCGGATTTATTTACGCCGGGTATCGTAATGGGCCCCTAAGAAACCAATATACACGTTATTTATAAATATTTTACAAATATTTAAATGGATGGGGAAAATGTACAACGCAATTATAAATAATTTTGGGACATAACAAAAATAATATTTTTGATATGCTAAAACCATAACAAAAAAGGAAAACCATTTTAAAAAAACAAAACACAACGAAACAATGATGAAAAGAAATAAAATCATTTTAAAAATATATACTTTTGAATAAAGTATGCTAAGCATATCTTCGAAATAATTAAGGCTGAAGTAACATGTAGCAAAATACCTCCAAATCAAAATCATTTGAAAAATGAAAAAAACAAAAACAATACAAATACACTATTCTGACTGCAATCCCTCACACATTTAAGGAAAAGCGTACATTGTGAGAGGGGGCAAATTTACTTTTTTAACTCCAATCCAACAAATGTTGGAGAAAGTGCATACATTGGAAGAGGGATAAGATCTACTATTCCAACTTAGTTCTAACAAACATTAGGGTAAGTGCATTTTTGGGCAAACATAATATTCTAACTTGAGTCGGACGAATAATGGGGAAAGTGCAGACATGAGTGGATCAGGTTAACTATTCTAACTTCAGTCTTACAAACATTGGGAAAAGTGCATACATTGCCAAGGGTTGTCCCTTTTACTCAGTCAATGAACATTGGAGAAAATGCATCTATTGGGAGATCAGATTTACTATTCTAACTCAATCGCAACAGACAATGAGAAAGTGCATCCAATAGTGGGGTCAGATATACTATGTCACATCTAACAAACACCAGGGACAGTGCATAATATTGGGTGGATGGAGATTAATTATTGCAACTTCAGTCTGAAAAATATTAAAGAAAGTGCACAGATTGGGATGGACAGATTTACTACTTATAACTTCAGTCCAAAAAGCACTTGGGTTGGTGAATAATTGTTGGGGAAATAGGGCAAAGTTACTATTCGTCCTCTAGTCCAACAACTTTGGTAAAAGTACATACATTGGGGATGTCAGATTTACTATTGTAACTCTACTCTAACAAACAAGGGGGGGAGTTTATATTGGGTGGGGTGAAAGTTTCTGTTCTTACGCCAGTCCAAAAAGCATTGAAGGCAATGCATATATTGGTTGGGGGCAGATGGTTCAGATTTACTATTCTAACTCCAGTCCAACAAACATTACGGAAAGTGCAAATGTTTGACATATCACATAAACTTTTTCAAAACCAGTCAAACAAACACTGGGGAAAGTGCATACATACACTGTAATTGTTAGATTCACTACACCCATATAATATAGTACCAATTAAAATGATTTAAATAAAAACTTTAAAATAACAAGATTTAAATTGCATATCTTAAAATATAAAAACATCTTTACAATAATTTTAAAAACATTACATCAAAAACTGCACGACTAAACATTTTTTTTAAATGACCAGTATCTTTCAAAACAAACCATAAAACACACAAACCTAAAACAAAAGTAATAACATCTGTTATGATAATGAAAAATTACTTTTACTTCCCAAAACTCAATTTACAATGTTTACATTTTGCATATTTTAGTTTTACATGAATTATGATATAAAAATATCTTGAAAAAAACGACCCACTCATTCCCTTATATAGCCACACAGACATAATAGAAATGCTATGCATATTTGCTTAATTTGTTTTAAATATGTTGTCTTATCTCATTATGGGCCCGATTACGATGTCGTTAGGAAGGCCTCCGAATCGGATTTGGCTTTCCCGGATCCGATTCGTAGCCCTTTTTTCCGACCAAATTGTACACAGGTCCGAACGACCAAGTACGATGCGAAGATTGCGTACGCATCGTCTGAATTGTTTCCGAACCTGATCCTGTCCGTACGACTCGTTCGTATCCGAATCGTGCCGCGCCATGGAGCCGGATTCCGACCGAGCGAGTATGATGCACGATTCAGACACCCGCATCGACTCCGTCTCAGCGAGACAAAACGGCTGTTGGAATCGTACTTCGGGGGACCATAGCAGGCCCCCTTCACCTGAGGCCCTCTGAATCTGTCACGGGGGGTACCCATGGGTCCCCCCAATCCAAGCATGCACAGTGTGGCGGGCACCACAGGGTGCCCGCCACAGGGTTTACGCTTTTCCCCACCCACCCCTTTTTGCTATGGGAGCCTGTGTACGTGTCCAGTAAACAGGCTCCCATATAGTCACACAGAGAAGGGTTGAGGTGTATGCGGTATGCGATGGCGCCAACTCTTGTATGCGTGAGTATGGTGTGTGTAATCAGGTACTGGCGGTGCCACAAGCGGGGGGATAACCCTTAACCCCCAAGCAAAGACACAAGGTCAACAAATTTACAAATGGCTTGTGCGTGCGGGTTATCGGCGGTCTCCCCGGCCACCGGAGCAGGCCCCTGAAAGCGTGCAGTAATGCTGTGTGGGCGCCAGCCGATGAGTCTGGCCGCTGCCCCCCTGCACCGCGCACTGCCTCCTTCAGCTGCCTCTGTATCGCTCTTACCGCGTTGTGGCCACCCAAGTGCTCCCGCAGCTCCCTACTGTCTCGGCGGCCCCTGGCGTCAAGGCCCCGGTATCCTCGTTGGTGGGCAGCAGGCCAGCCCCGCTCTCTGTGGTTTCACCTTGAGGGGCAAGCCAGCCGATGCTTCTGGCTGAGTCCCTTCGCCGCCGGGCCCTCCGCTGACGGGGTCGACCACTCCCGTACTCCAATCAACCTGCGGGAGGAGCGGTCCCCACG
This sequence comes from Calotriton arnoldi, assembly GCA_963921515.1. Taxonomy (NCBI): domain Eukaryota; kingdom Metazoa; phylum Chordata; class Amphibia; order Caudata; family Salamandridae; genus Calotriton; species Calotriton arnoldi. Next base: position 312,708 of record CAWUFW010009877.1, read on the forward strand.
TGGCTTTCCAGGCTCCCCTCTTGCAGCCGACTTCCCGCTCCTGTCCCCGGAGCCTCCGCACCGGTGCCGGATGTGGGCCGCTCTATCCGCTGTCCCGCACCGATGCGTTGCCACCGAGGGTTCCCGGAACGGGGATCTGACACCTACGATGCCCCTTTCGCTCCACAGGTGCTGCCGATCCACAGGCCAGGTCCGGCCGCCATTTTGCAATGCCGCGTCGCGACCCGCCGTCTGAAGATTAAATGATCCCACCGGCCCCCAGCCACTGCATACACCTAGTCAAAGCTACAGCGGGGCTGGGGGTATGATCCTCCTGCGTCTCGAAGCGGTTGTAGGGGTTAAAACGCACTTTGGGGCAGAGTTGGGCGCCCGGGAGCGGATCAATCGTGCATCATACTCGCTCGGTCAACGTTGTATGCAGAAAAGTATCTGCGTATTTAGTACTTCAGAACATGTAGAAAAACAAACAATAGACAATGTTGTATATATCAAGAAGAACACTCAAGAGTACCAGTATGTTCTCTCTGTTTATATTCAGATCGATTGCCCAGCCAACACGTGTTTCATCTGTGTAGTAACCCAAGACTCCTTCAGGGCTTGCAGGCAAAATTGCGAGAAGGTGATTGATCTCTCCGCCTGTTGTAATTCCGTCCTGGCTGGTCTGGGAAAAGGTACTTCTTGAAGATAATAAAATGGTCCGGAGGTATGTGGAAGACTTCCGGTCATCACCGAAGTCGAGCAAGATGTGCAGCGTACTCGCTGTGTGACAAACATATACTCAGGACTCCTGACATTACTCCCGCCCATTGGCTTCATTCACACTACCAAGAGTGCTGTGAGTTTCGGGGCTCCAACCAGGAGGGACACCCCTGCGGTCCTTTCAACGTGTCCACATTCCTCCGGACCATTTTATTATCTTCAAGAAGTACCTTTTCCCAGACCAGCCGGGACGGAATTACAACCGGCGGAGAGATCAATCACCTTCTCGCAATTTTGCCTGCAGGCTCCCATATAGTTCAATGGGAGTCCGAGCGTACTGAGTCTGTCAGCCTACGGATGCATCGTACTCGCTCGTTCGGACTCCCGGAGCACGATTCGCTCAGAAAGCACTCCGGATCAGAGTCGTATGGAGGGCTTTCCTAGCGAGATCGTAATCGGCCCCTTTTAAGTTGAAAAAATAAGCATGTTAAACAAAAAAACACAAGATGTTAATATAATTAATAAAATAATCGATTGTTAGGAAATATGATATATTTTAATTGATTTGCAACAATCACATGATCCACAGGCATTTGCTGGGACTGGTGCTACACAGCGTCTATCCTTTCTTCATCATTTGCAATCTCAGAGCTTATTGCCCAATTTAACCGATGTTAAATAATTTGTGATTGAGAAAGAAGCTTAAGTCCTCTGTAGTCCCGTTAGATGAAATGGCTATTCTTTTCCCCTTATAAATGGCAACAGCCACCTACCTCTTCCTAAGGTAGGTCATCAGGGGTCAAAACAATAAGCCAAGAGATGTGGCCCAGCCTCCTCGGGTTCAAACAGGCACAGATAGTCCCACTCCTAACCCCACCTTGGCCTGGGTGCATCCTGCACAGCAGTCCCTGTGATGACTTAAAAGGTGCCCAACAGGAAGTCCAGCCTCCAGGCACAGGTAAGGCCGCATGAGATTGTGGGCAATGAAGTTCAGGCCACCATGAATGTGCAAGCGTGTATATTTTAATTAAAAGACTATCCATCCAATCCCACATTAACCCCAACTTAAAAATATAAGTAAATAACATTTGTAAAATGTATAAAACATGTACACAAATAAACAACATGTGAAACATTATGCAGTTAATATATTATGGTAAATACCCATTTAAAAAATAACACTACTCACATGATTTTACACTCCACAAACCATGCAAAATTAATACAATATGTTTCCTAAAATATAAACAAGCAGTTTAATAACTTAAAATTAATTATACATATTAAAGTAATTTACCATAAAAAAATTAATAAGCAATATTTTCATCAATTATCAATTCACGCATTCCCCAATAAGCCACACAAATCAAAATTTAAATGTATTATATAATAAAAAAATCATAAAAGATCAGCAAATAGGAAAAGAATTAAATAATTAGCCTATTACTCAGTTAACAAAATATAATTAAAAAATAAACACTACCCACCCAATCCCCCAATAAAGCCAACAGCCTGAAATTAAATTATGCTTAACAACAATTAGAAATAAATCAAAGTAACACAAATATTGAAATAAAAACATAATATAATACAATAACTCAACATAAAAAAACGATATTTTAGTACACAGTATTTCACTGGTCGATATTGTTGTGGAAAAATAATAATATACTAATCATCAGTATTTTGGCCCACAATATTTTTATTGCTACAGTATTGTGACCATTAAGGGGTGAAGTTAGTATTTGGGTAGAATACCAGAGATATCTTGCATTTCGTTCTTTGAAAGCCAGAAAGTAGAATTCTAATCATGCCTTTTATTTAATTTTGTAATGTGCAGTGTACAAATGTATTTTAAATGTTTAACATATATTTTCAATCCATCACCTCCATTACACTATGCTTTCGGAATTTGGTCATAAACAGCCTAAGGTCCGTTACACCATACCACTTGGTGTACACCATCTCAAGTCTAAAATGCCCCTTCTATAAAACTGGTCTCTGTAAAGCACTTCACTGCTCCTTGGTGGTTGACCTGCGCAATGCCCTAAAATGCCTGATCAAATTTGTGTAACATGACCTATCATGGGATCTGGCTCTTGGGATTGGGCTGTGAGGGGTATCACATCTGTCAATCATTTTGAAGTCAGCAGTATAGACCAGTGAGTTAAACCATCACTGTTGACATCTGCTCTAATCTGCAAGGAAGGAGTTAAAATCCTCGCAATGCCAATTCCCCATCCTTCCATGATCAATAAATTCAATACCACTAGTTTGGTAAAACAAATCCATTTTATTTTCAAGGAAATGGCAGAAGTGTACATCAAAATAGTATAAAAACTGTAAATGTTAGTGAAGTGTTACTACTGTAAAAGTGTAAACATATGATTTGTGGATGTTAGAATATTACTGTGACTCTGGATATTGTTTCTGTATCACTCGTTTAACCCGTTGCGTGCGTCTGTCGGCCAACGGCCATCGCGAGCACTACCTCTGTAGTGCTGCGAACGTCCGTTGGCCGACGCGGCCCCGCCCACTCCGCTAAACCGCCGCACCGCGGCGGAATTGCGGCCGCACCGCGGCGGAATTGCGGCCGCGGTTAAGTGGTTAATGGAAAGCCACACAGCTTAGACTATATGAAACCAACGTATTTTCAAAAACTGTAATAAACACCCGGTTATTTTCAAATATTGTTGTGCTATTTGCAACAAAAATATTATTTTCAGGTGCACATTGAACATATCACAGCGTAAAGTTTCCCATGACGAATGCACTGAATTTCTGCTTTCATGGTGATCTCCTGAATTGGAAGCAAGGACGAACCAATTAGAGTATCAAAGGGTTGGCATAGGAACACTAACAAAGGCATACCTCTGTGATTATTCAACAGCATTTACATTGCTTTTCCACCATAACTGCACTTCTAAACTGACAATTAACAAGCTTTTGTATAGGAGGTGTGGTTAGTTTAGGAACAAATCCAACATTTGTTGTGGATTTTCAAAGTTAGCAGTGACAGTTATAGGATGCGGTGTTCAAATATCAGCATTGTGTATTCCATAAAACATAATGGGGCCGATTCTGATTCGGGCAGGAAATCTCTCCGACCGAGCCGGACCCGGAGAGATTTCCGATTGAATCGGACTCTAGCAGCCCGACCGAACGAGTACGATGCGTACGCATGCTATCGGACTCGATTCGGTCGGACTCCCATTGAAGTCAATGGGAGCCGGTCGTACAACGCGTACACGGGCTCCCATTGACTCAATGGGTACGTCGCGAACAAGGGCGCCCCCTACAGCGGGTACGCGTTGATGCGACTCGCGCCGTACATGCACGTGTAGGGGGGACCCATGGGTCCCCCCTGTGTGCGACTCGCGCGGCTACGCATGCAGGGGGGTCCGACACGGACCCCCGAAGTCCGGCTCCGACTGCTCTTTGGAGCCAGACGGCGCGAGTCGGTCGGACTGCTCGAGGCGCGCATCGTACTTGCTCGGTCGGGGAACGTCTCCATTGCGCGGTGGGAGTCGTGTCCATGCGAGTCGGTCGGAGCGGTTCGGACCCGCGAACGAGTCGGTCGGCGATTTCGCGTACGCTCGCATCGTACTCGCTCGCCCGGACGCATGCACGAATCGGTCGGAAAAGAGGCCTCCGAATCGGATCCGGTAAAGCCGAATCCGTTTCGGTGCCCTACCGGCCGAGATCGAAATCGGCCCCTATGTATGCCATGCAAATCATAAGCATTCCCAAAAGTTATTTTCTTTTTAAAATATTTGTTAGTGAGCACTGTGGAGGGTTTCCCATATTAAAAGTGACGCACTAGCGGCGCAATGGGCTTGTAAAAAGGCCGCTATGGATTTTGGCGGGTTCTTTAATAGTAATATGTAGTTTCGTTATCCTTATAGAATTCATAATCTGTAGATCACAGAATTCATTTAAAAATTAATAGCTATAAATATTACAATTTCAACTCTCAAAATGTTTCTTACCTTAATTGCTAGGGGACACATTTAGTTATTATCTTTGAGTAAAATAGGATTTATTCTCAGCATTTAGCCAGTACTTAATTTGTAAAATAATAAATGACGGTGCCCAAAGCACTGTTCAGTTGCCAGCGGCCAGCACAATAAAATATGGAATGCGCTGAGTACTGAGGCTGTGTAGTCCTGAATTCACTTCAGGCCTCTTTAATCCAATGGCAGACACTCTCTGCCCCATTATCTCATTCTTGCAGGCTTCTACTTTCTCCCTTCGTGAAGGTTTTCAGTCTTCCTCTTCCTCCTTCTTTCCTCTTTCTGTGTTTTTCCCTCTTGCTCTTGGGAAATGCTTGATGAGGAACATTAGGTGCCGCTGCCACCCACAAACAACCACCAATTCACATGCATCACTGCATTTGGCTATTTGGGAGCCACTATAGAATGCATGTGACAGCCAATCAGAGATTCTAATGTTGATTGGGTCAATTGTGAAAATCTTACTGCCCTCTTTTCCTTCGACATTACCTCTCTTAAACCTTCTTGTATCCTTCAATCTACCCCATACTTTTATTATCCAATCTTCCATTCTCCTTTTCAAATGTATATACAGTTGGAGCATTTTTGAGACGTGTACTGCATGAGGGTACAGATGCAGGAAACTCTCTTTGGTATGTATCAAATAAAGTCAATATAGCTCTTTTTAGGTTTGGAAGTCTTTAATACATAGAACCATCTTTAAAGGATTATGAAGATGAACAGGCCTACATGAAAGTACACCTCAAATGTAGATTTTAAAATCAGATATTATCAAAAATTAAAATATTGATACAACCACTATCAGCAATGCAAAACTGAGGGGCATATTTTGGGGGATTTGGTGCAGGGAACGCAGCAACATGACTTGCTGCACTGTCCTAAGTCAAAGTGAAAGGCAGGAATGCACCATATGGATAGCATTCGGCACATTCCTGTCCTTTCCCCCTGCGCTAGCACCGTTTTGCCAGCCTAGCACCGATGCACGCACCCTTGGTGCATGGGTGCCTGCGTTGCATGCAGGATTGTTTTTGTGCAGGAAGGAGCACCTTCCTGCACGAGAACAATCATGGGAGGCGTTTTCCTCTTTCTATGTGTGCTGCAAAATAAAGTTTTATGACTGACTAACTGACTTTTGAGAACCAGAGTAACATGGGATAATAATTTACTCAAAGGTATCTTAACCATAGGGATGATGCTAGTGCTCTGTAGATCAAGACAGATGATACTGCTTACATTTATGAATGTCCATATATAAACACCTTGTAGACATTCATACATAGTGCCCAGACACAAAAGGTAATGACTCACTGTAAGAAAAGGCCTCTTTTTACATGATCACCTTCAAGTTTTGGACTGAAGCTGCTGGTTTTTCGACCCTGAAAGTGCAGGGAGTCCTGCCAAACAGGTCTCGGAGCCTGTGCTTTGACCCTTAAAAAGGTATATGTCTAATTGCTCACCCACAATTGGAATAAGTTAATTTACTTATAAGTCCATAGTATATGGTACTAGAGGTACTCAGGGCCTGTACGTTAAACTGTCCCTCATGAACTGCAGCACTTAATTTGCCACCATGAGTGTGACAAAGCAAGACATCACTCACAGCCTGCCATTGCCAGCTGGCGGTTTACACTGCTAACTCATCTTTGCCATTTAAACCAATGGCAAAGCCAAGACCTTACTTTTTAATATTTATAAGGCATCCATGATGCAGACCCTAAGGACAGGGAGCGTGATATTAGAAAGATGGGCATGTTTTTTATTAAATGCGCATGCCCTGACAGTCTAAACCCTGCACTGTATTTTTTACTATGGAAATGCTAGTATTTCAATAGGCGAGTATGAAGTTGCAAGCTGACATCTCAGCAGTGCTTACTTCTGAATTGGACTACTAAATGTGGTACTTCAAGGTATCAAAAGACTCTTTGGATTGACCCTGACTTGTTGCTCTTGGTAAATTTAATGTAACGTTTGCACAAATGGCAACTTTTGAAAGTTACCACTTTGTTGCTCAAAGTTTCCAGTGACAGTTTACATTGTACACAAGCTTCTGTCCTCTAGACAGCCTTCTGCCCTCCATTGGAGAGGTGTGAACAACTCTCAGGAAGGAAAAAAGGAAATGCCAAGGGTAGAGGTGTGCCTTCCTCCTGGCAGGGTAGCCAGTTTGTGTGTGTGCACAAAAGGTGAGCTTCAAAGGGGAAGCTGCCTTCAAATGGCAAATGGTAGTCACACACACATGAGAGGCTGCTCTTTTTTTTTAGTAGACATGCTGTCATCTTGGCCAGAGAGGAAGAAGCCATTGCTAAACCACTTTTTTCCGTGGGCGTTTAGCCCCAAGGTATCCACACCTCAGGGTTAGGCTGGGGAACTCCACACATCAAGAGAAGGGTTCTGTCATGTTGGGAGTGGACAAAATGTTGCATTCTGGGTTAGCCAGATGGCACAGTTTGCAGGAAGTCATCACTTGGCTGGAAAAGACCTGGTAGCCCATTGGCTAGTAGTTGCCACAATCCCGAGAGCTTGAAACAGGCATACAAGTGCACTCCCTGGCACCTACATCTCAGATCACATTTGTAATGGAGAGAGAACCAAAGACAGACACCCCTGCTGTTCCCTAAACCCAGCAAAGCGAGGCTGCACCAAAGAGTGGACTGTACCACTGCTTCTTGGGTTTGCAAAGAAAGGATGGTGCCTGTGGCGTCCTGCTAAAGGAAAAGTAATCCCTGAGTCCCCGACAGAGAAGGTGAGTCCAAGAGCCAGTTGGCTGGCTGACTCCCTATTTGAGCCACTGGACCACAAAAGCTGAGAACTGGACTGGAGGCTGTTTTAACTGTGAGGTAACTGCTTAAATGGACACTATTGGTACCTGTGACGGACTCTGTTAGAAATGGGGTTCTCTAGTTGGCAGGTTTGTACCCTGTCCATGTAGGGACCCTTCCTTCTAGCCAGGATAAGGGAGTTAAACACCTAACATAACCCCTGCTACCCTCTTCGTAGCTTGGCACGAGCAGTCAGGCTTATCTCAGAGGCGATGTGAAAAGTAACACAGTGAAAACCCTACAAATGGACACCACACCAGTTTAGAAAACAACAGAACAACAAGGCAAAACAGCAGCAGAGGAAGGAAGTGTTGGAAAACACAGCGATGCATCAGTTTCTGAGTCCTTGGGGAGGCAATGCAACAGTTCTGTCATGCAGGAGAAGTGATGCGTCAAATCTGGACTATAGGGGATAGTGATACGTCAATTCCAAGACGGTTCTGGTTGGTGGGTGCTGCGTCAGAGATGTGCACGAGCAGTCAGGCTTATCTCAGAGACGATGTGTAAAGTATATGCACATAAAACACATGGTAACGCAGTGAGAACCCTACAAATAAACACCACACCAGTTTAGAAAAATAAAGTATCTTTATCTAAACCAAACAAGACTAAAATGACAAAAATCCAACAGGCATAACTCAAAATATGACTTTTAATGGGTTGTAAGCAATTCTGTCCATAGAACTCCATAGATGCGTGATTTTTAAACAAAATACCTTAAATGTGTCAAAATCCACAAGGCAAAACAGCCACAGAGGAGGGAAGCGTCGGAAAACACAGCGATGCATCAGTTCCTGAGTCCTTGGGGAGGCTATGCAACAGTTCTGTTTCATGCAGGAGAAGTGATGTATCGAATCTGGACTGTAGGGAAAAGTGATACGATGATTGCAAGACAGTTCTGGTCTATGGGTGCTGCGTCAGAGATGCGTCGCACACAGGTGCGATGTGTGAAAATCTGGAATGCGCTGGAGATCGAGGCGATGGCGGCAAACTAGCGCTGCATTGTTTTCTTCAGCGACCATCCCACGATGCGTCGATCTAGACAGTCGCACAGATGGGCCTGTGTCGGAGTCAGTGTAGTGGTCTCAGACTTCGGAGATGGTGCAGTGGATTCGGCACGCTGCAGTTTTTCAGCCCGCAGGCAGGCACTGCATTGCATTTTTTTAGCTGCTCAGTGGTTGTGCGTGGAAATTTCTCCCACATGGCAGTGCTGCATTGGAAAAACAGGCGCTAGAAGGGCGATGTGTTGATTTTGATGTCTTCTTGATGCTTTTTGCATCAGGAACAACCTTCAAAGTCCCAGAACTGGAATTGGCGTCACAAGGCAGGTTAGAACTCCCAGCAGTGGAGTTCAAGAGTGCTGCAGGTGAAGTCTTTGTGTCCCTGAGACTTCTTAACATAAGTCAAGCTCTACATCAAGCCCTTGGAGAATCTTCTCAAGCAGGATACAGCAAAGTAAAAGTCCAGTCCTTTCCACTGCCCATGGACAGAAGCAGCAAATGCAGGCCAATCCAGAAAAGCAACACACAGCAAAAAGGCAGTACTCCTCCTGCAGCTCTTCGGCTCTTTTTCTAGGCTGGCTCATCTTGATCCAGAAGTGTTCTAAAGTTCTGGGGTCAGAGCCCCACTACTTATACTACTTTCAGCCTTAGAAGTATGCAGGCTTAAAAGAAAGTCACTCTTGTCCAGTCACACTACAGAGGATGGAGACAGCATTGTGAAAGGCAGACACAGCCCTATTCAGGGGCAGGTGACAGCTCCCCCCACAACTCAAGCTCAGGAAAACCCGTCAGCCTGGTGATGGGCCATCAGGATATTCAGGGCACACCTCAGCTCCATTTTGTGTGACTGTCTATAGCGAATGCACTTAACAGCCCCTGTCATTCTAAACCAGTTGTTGATTGCACAGGCAGGCAGAGGCACAAAATGGTAAAGCAAGAAAATTCTCACTTTCTAAAAGTGGCATTTTCAAACACACAATTTGAAAACCGCCTTTACTAAAAGATGTGTTTTTAAATTCTGAGCTCAGACAGCTCAAACTCCAAATCTCTAGATGTTTCCAATTGAAAGTTAAATTTGTAAGAGGCAGCTCCAATGACAGCCTATGGAAGCTAGTGCAATAGTGAAAAACGAAATTGGCAATATTTCACTATAAGGACATGTAAAACACACCAGTACATATCCTACCTTTCATATACACTGCACCCTGCTCATGGGGGTACCTTGAGCCTACCTTAGGGGTACCTTACATGTAGTAAAAAGGGAAAGTTAGGGTCTGGCACGTGGGGGCACTTGCCAGGTCAACAAGGCAGTTTAAAACTGCACTTACAGACACTGCAAGGGCAGGCCTGAGAGAGGTTTACAGGGCTACTCATGTGGGTGGCACAACCAGTGCTGCAGGCCCACTAGTAACATTTGATTTACAGGCCCTGGGCACACACAGTGCACTGTACTAAGGACTTATCAGTAAATCAAATATGCCTATCATGGAGAACCAATAAGAATTACAATTTACACAGGGAGCATATGCACTTTAGGACTGATTAGCAGTGGTAAAGTGCCAGAGTCCTAAAGCCACAAAAAACTGTGTCAGAAAAATAAAATACGAGGCCAAAGGCAAAAAGTCGGGATAAACCTGCAAAAAGGACCTGGTCCAGCAGACTCCTTTTTGGAGTTGATCCCCATAAGAGTGCCCTTATAGTTAATTTTGAAGTCACTTGTTACTGCTAACAAACTGAGAGCTGTAGTATTTTACAATGATTTATTGCATTATATGAAAAATTGTGATTTATTGTTCCGTTAAAAATTTACACCTCCGGAATCCTTGTGTGGATATTTGTAGTTGAGATGTCTACTTAAAGATAATAACACAACCTATTTTTATAATTTGGACTAAGGATTTTATTGTGTAGCATTTTCTTATTTTTCAACTGTTTGATACTTCTTAATGTTTTACAATTGTTGTTTTGATAAAGCCTGACTGCTCTGAGCCACAGCTACCCAGTACTGAGCTAAGGTTTTACAAATTAACCTGACTGGAACTGATAAGGACTTGTGCCTTTATTAGACAGTGAGGTCGCACATCCACACCATACAATAAACTATAATAAGCAGCTTTCCTCACTCCCACCAAGGGATAATTATTTATGATGAAATGTACAACAAAGATAAAGTTGTTTGGTTTATAATGTAATAGAGAAGGAGTACTGAACAATAATATGCATTATATAACCTCATTCAACTCCATTACAGTAAATTGCACCTTTATAGAAACTGCACCATTGTGTTTTTATGACAATCTTTTAGAGAAGAATGAATATTGAATTTTTGAGGTTTCTACATGATACGAAGTAAATGAATCTAAGTGATGGATTTAGATTGTATAGAATTTGTGCTTATGATATTCAGGTTTTTATTTTCATTTGTTTTTTCTTCCATGTTCAATTTTATAAAAATGGTATGATATTAAAAAAAATGTCAGAATATACAGTGAGGCTGATGATGACATGTCTATCTTATCCTTACCTGAAATGGCAGAAAACATTATCGCTTTTAGAATAACTTGGATTGTAAACAACAGAACCAAGAACAATCAAAGATGGCTTTGAATTCATACAAAAAGGGCTTCTATTTACCTACTTACGTCTTCTATTTTAATGACACACCAGTTAACCATTTCTTCCTCTCTAATTGCTTTGTGTGCATTTACACTGGTTGAAGTCTGGCCTCCAGTTCCACTGGCAGTATTGCTTGTTATGTTATGTTATGTTATTTATATTTAATATAGCACACAACTCACACGGGGGCATCTCGGCGCTGTTGCGGAAGCAGGGATCAGGAGAAAGATGGAGATCAGAATAGGTGGGATTTGAGGAGTTTCCTAAATCTGCAGTAGTTTGGACATGTGCGAATATATAGTGGAAGCTTGTTCCAGTAGTGGGGGGCAAGATAGGAGAAGGCTTTTCCTCCACTGCGGGTCAGGCGAATGCGAGGAACATACAATAGGGTTTTATCCAGGGATCTTAGGCAACGTCCAGGAATATAAGTTTTGATTCTTTGTTGCAGATATAGCGGGCCTTTCCCTTTTAGGGAATTATAGGTAAGGCAGCAGATCTTGAAACACAATCTTTTCTTCACCGGTAAGCAGTGCAGTTCCCTCAGCAATGGCGTGGGGCCGTGCCTGATGGTCTGTTTAGAACAAGTCTGGCTGCAGTGTTTTGAACTGTCTGGAGTTTTGCAACGAGAGTCTCATTTACATCTGCTAGGAGGGCATTGCCGTAGTGCAACCTGCTCATTACTAAGGCTTGGACGAGAGTCTTGCAGGCAGAGGTTGGAAGGTAGGGGAAAGGTTTGCGCAGAAGGCGCATATTATGATAGCATACTCCGGAGGTGGCCAAGATATGTTCTCTCATGGTTAGGGCTTGGTCTATTTTCATGCCAAGATTTTTTACTACTTGTTTGGGTACCGGAATGGAACCCAGTTGGTGAGGCCACCAATCATCCGTCCATATCGAGGCAGCTTTCCCAAACAGCATGATCTCCGTCTTGTCGGCATTTAATTGGAGATAGTTCCTGTTCATCCAATCAGAGATGGCTAGCATGCCCAGGGTAAACCGGTCCTTTGCTACTGTCCAGTCGGGGTCAAATGTAAACATCAACTGGGTGTCGTCCGCATACGATATTATTTCAAAGCCAAAACGCTTGGCAATCCTGGCAAGGGGGGACCATGTAGACGTTAAACAGAGTCGGACTCAGACAGGAGCCCTGTGGAACACCCCTATCCAGGATCGATTTACACCAAGAGTATGGGAACAGGATGACGATTTGGTATCTATCTTCCAAAAAATGGTGGGCATACTTGGACAATTTGTAATTTCCTGCATTTGTGTAATAGTGTTTTAGGTCGAATTCGAATACATTTTAGAAACCGAGATTTGGAAATGCTTGATTTCTTGAAAAAGCACTTGTAGATGGGTCACTGTGTTTTTAAACCATAACAGTATTAGAGGTCCATTGTTAACGTACTATTCTTTTTTTTTTAGATTCTTCGGCAACAGATGAGTTGTGAAACTGAACTGCTAGGGGTAAGTGAAATAAGCAAATTTCGACTCGGACGAGTTCCTATACGTGCGAGATTATCTATGATTTACGTTAATGGTGTGTGGACTAATTAGTACTGAAGGAATACACACAGGAAGTTTTAACTTGTGTTGCAGTATAAAATGTATTAAAATAATGCCCCTTGCGTTGCATTCTGGATTCAGAACTATTGAATTTAGTGTTGGTGTTTATGATATTTTGCAATTTAACGTGTGTATAGAGTATCATTTAGTTTCTAGTTTCATTAATGAAATGCACCTTGGGCGTCCTTATGTTTTCGACGGTATGCTTTTCTTCCAATATTCAGCATAGGTACAAATTGCATGAGATGACAGGTCGGGGCCATTAAGACATATTTTCTAGTGGGATTTTAAAACGTGTTGTTTGCTTGGCATGATGTTCAAGAATTAAACCTGGTGGTGAAGAATCAGAGAGAAATCTGTCATACGTAGGTGAACATCAGTTTCCATCACAAAAATGTAAAGGTTAGCGGTAGCCTTTGTTGAAAGGGAGCAACGCAGCAAGAGCCAGCATTTACATGCATCACTAACATAGTGGAGCTATGATGACCCACACTCCAGTCAGTTCACCTTCTTAACTATAGGTATGGAAAACAGATATTTCTGAAAAGTGAAAATGTATGCTCTAAACAACCAAATATTTCTCTTATCATGTTCAGTGCTGCGTTTGTAGCAGTTCTTTTTTAAACCGGAACAACAGAAAATGACATCTACACCTTTCAATAATATTTGATTCTATGAATTTCATGTTTAATTTAATTAATTTTATTTTAATTATGCTGGCGAGGCTTTGTGTAGAAAGCACAACAGATGTTAAATGAAATTGTCGTTCATCTAGGCTTTGTTGGTTCTGCTAATTAATGGTGTATAGAAAATTATGATTCGATGCCATATGTTGTCTTAAATGAGTACTATAGTTATCAATGTTTTATGTGAGATGATGTTTGGATTTTTGTGTGGTAATTCAGTTATTATATGCAATGGACAGTAGAGTGCATGGGTTGTCAGTCTTTGTACAAGTGGCACTTCAACACTTATAAACACTAACCACTAATGTTTACTTTTTTCTGGCATTGGCTGCGCAATAAAATATGTTAATGAATAAATAACTGGACCGTCAAATATTAGAAAAAAAGAACCATTGTTTGTCCTACTCATCCTTTAAAAGTAATCAATGGCTGGAAAAATTGGGGGGTGCCAGAGATTGTGCACCAAGATGGCTGCGGTGAGAGAGAAAGCTCCAGCGGCTGAAGTAGAAACCAGGGTCGGATTGGGATCACAATTTGGCCCGGGCACTGACGAAAAAAGTGGCCCACATTTGCGGGGCGTGGCCCAAATTCACGGGGCGTGGCCCACATTCACGGGGCGTGGCCCACATTCGCGGGCCGAACTGAAGCAACTGAAAAGCAGCGAGGCCCCTTTCTATTACAAAATTATTCCCCAGCCCTCCAGCGCAGGAGCACCTTAAAAACAGCGAGGCCCCTATCTCCTAAAAAATTATTCCCCAGCCCTCCAGCGCAGGAGCACCTGAAAAACAGCGAGGCCCCTTTCTATAACAAAATTATTCCCCAGCCCTCCAGCGCAGGAGCACCTGAAAAACAGCGAGGCCCCTTTCTATTACAAAATTATTCCCCAGCCCTCCAGCGCAGGAGCACCTGAAAAACAGCGAGGCCCCTTTCTCCTAAAAAATGATTCCCCAGCCCTCCAGGGCAGGAGCACCTGAAAAACAGCGAGGCCCCTTTCTCCTAAAAATTATTCCCCAGCACTCCAGCGCAGGATCACCTGAAAAACAGCGAGGCCCCAGCTATTTGTAAATTACTCAGCCCTCCCCAGCCATTCACTGCCTCGGGCAATGGCCTGGCAGGAGAGGGGATAAAGCAAAAAACACAGCTGCTGGGCCATCCATGGGGGTGGGAGGGAGGCTAAGGTGAAGATGGTGCCAGTTCCCAACATCACCTGGCCCCCACAGGGAGACATATTCTTTTTCGCCCACTATGCCCTGAATGGGAAGGGCTGTGGGTGAGGTGTTAATGCAAACACTGTTTCACGGCTGCGTGGGCCCCAGGGGGGCCGAGGTGAAAACGGCTCAATGGCCTGAGCAACACCTGGCCCCCTGGGAGGCCGATTCTGGCACACAATCGCCCCTCCCCAGCCCATCATCGGCGTGATTGCTTGGCAGGGCAGGGGGTGAAGGAGCGGCCACAGCTGATCATTGCTGAACGGCCGCACAGCGAGGCTGCTTTCCTCTTCCTGTCCAGTGCTCTCTGTGGACTGGGAAAGGGGGGAAAATCGGCCCACAGAGGGCACTGAGACACCGGCCCTTCGGCCAATGCCCGAGTGCCTGCATTACCAATGCGTCGCTGATAGAAACCCGCTTGAAATGCCTCATAAACACCGCCCGGAGTGTTGCATGGGCAGATGGAGGGTGACAGAACTCCTGCGGCACCAAAATTAGCCACCCATGACCCACTGCTGTGCACGAGGGTTATGATACAGACCACAGGAAGTGCACCCAGAGCCACAACATGGGGGCCTCGGAGCTGGGAGATCAGGTGTAGCCCGAGGAGATGGGTGCAGCTGCCTTGCTGCTCGAGTGATGTGTTGGAGTTTCTGGCAGGCTTCCGGGATGGCCAGACCAAGTAGTCACTATTGGCCATATGGCGCGGACAACAAACAGGGCCATGATCCCTGCACCTGGCCAGTAAGCTTTGAACACTACTTGAATAAGAATTTGTGATGAATGGAAAGTCTGTCTCACATGGAACACAGATAGTGAGAGACAGTCCTGTGTGAAATGACCGTGTCTGATGCCTGAATTGCAGTTTAGCACTATGAGGCCTGTTGTTTAATGTGTTGCCTGAAGAACCTGGGATTCACATATATGCATTATTGCTTCCTTGTTACACATGCCGCCAAGAACATCGCCCCATTAATGAGCATGGGGGAGGTGCAGGGCTCCACTGCTGGACACTGCTCCACAGAGTGGCAGGGAGAGGTTTGACGGCTGGCAGCCCCAGAACTCCACCTTGCTCTTAGGTTCTCCCTACATTATTATATTTTCCACCTTGTTTTTGGTTGGCATAAACCTGGACTGTGGGGGCTTGTGCATAACCAGATCCATATTAGCTCTATCGAGCCACATGTCTCACCATTATGGGGAAAGCATACAACAGGCAATCATAACTACAGTTTGAATCCAAGAAAGTCGTTGGGTCACAGAAGAACTCCATTTACTACTCTGCGCAGCTGAAATTTACATGGCCGGGGAAAGTCCACATGCTCATTGACCCTCAGACGGCAGAGCTCCTGAATAAGTTAGTCCAGAAAAATGGGAACAAACATAGGGCCTCCTACTCTCATGTGCAATAAACTCTCAGTAATGTTGATTGATACATTAGGATACTGGAGGAAATGATTTCCCGGTGGATACGGATATGGTTCGATGATAACAACCAGTGAGTTTTTTGACGAACCAGGGACATGAACTGTCCTCTCGTGATGTTGATACACCTGGATCCGAGGTAGTAAGACTGTGACCTGGATGCCAGTGAAAAGATATGCT
This sequence comes from Calotriton arnoldi, assembly GCA_963921515.1. NCBI lineage: Eukaryota > Metazoa > Chordata > Amphibia > Caudata > Salamandridae > Calotriton > Calotriton arnoldi. The sequence goes on from CAWUFW010009877.1 coordinate 328,918, forward strand.
TTGGTGAAACACCCAGGTCTCCAGTCGCTGATCATTTGGTTATTGGTCAATCCACTTAAAGTTTGGGGTTTAGTGTGGGAGGAGGGTAGGAACGGGGGTTTATCATCAAAGTTCTATGTGTAATCATCGAGTGGTCACTGAATGAATACTTAGAAAGATGGGATGGGAGACATACCCTTTCATATTGTAATTGTAAATGATATTTATGTAGCACTTACTACCCCTGACGGGGCGTTGGAGCACTTTGCGGTGAGTAGCACAACTCTGGAGCCCAAGATAAGAGGTAAATAGTTAGTAAGTTAGTATATATTTTTTTCCTTCTTCTATGTCCTTTAGTTATGTTAGGTCTATGCTCTTGATTATCTTGTATGTTTAGTAGAGTTTATAGTAAGGATAGAATGACGGGAAAGGAGTTGAAAGGAGAAGTAGTTGGTTGTTTTTTTGTAGGTAGAGGTGGTGTGCGCATATTAATTGGGTGATGTGTGCAAAAAAGTAAAAGAGGGGAGAGTTTGCGAAGGATGTATGGGAGTTCATCATTGATTGAAAGGTTTGGGATGAGCCAGTGAGAGGAGGAATTGGACAAAGGTTGAAAGGTGGAAAACATACTTTTTGTTTTATTTTTATTTTTTTATCAAACTGAAAGTAACTTTTTTTTTTTAAAACATACTTTATTGAGTTTCAACCTGTTCCTGTAACATTTCAACATGCTTATACCGTTGTTCATGTATATTATTCAATTGTCTTATTCTGTAACGTAATCATAATCTTTTACATGTTCTATCGTGCAGCCATTTCGCAGGTAGCCGTCTCTAATATAATTGAGTGCTGCAACACAAATATGTATTTACAAAATCAAAAAACTTTTAACCAGTAACACCCTCCCACTTTCCACCCCTCACCTCCCCAGGCTCTGGCATTCTCTGTCCCGGTATGGATTCACATCGTGTCCCACCATTGCGCTTTCATATCTGTGCACAAGATTGAGTGCCCCATCTCACCTTGTCTATTATATGAGGACTATTTATGCCTCCTCTGCGCCAACACCTACTGTGTGTTCGGAGTATCAGAAATGTCGTCTGGGTTAGTGCTTTTAAGGGCTTCCAGCATTATGTCCCATTCCATTGATATCGGGTTTTTCCTTAACCCGCGGGCTTCCTCTCTACGCAGGGCAGCGCTCTCGGCTCCACCCCATCTTGTTAGTTCGCTGTGCCATGTGTTTATTGCAGGGGGTTTAGCTGATTTCCAGCGCATGGTGATAGATCTCTTGGCCACTATAAGCGCCAGATCCAGGAAGCGAAGCTAGACCTTCTGCGGAGCCCTATGCTTACGAAGGCCCAACAAGTACTCCAGTATCGAGCCATCTATGGTGAGATGCGAAGTCTCCTCTAGTATTCGTTTAACCCCACCCCAGAACTCTGCGAGACACGGCATGCCCACAGCATATGTATTAATTCCACCTCTGCCAATTTGCATCTAGGACATTGATGTGTCGTGTTGGGGTACATCCTATGTAATCTATGTGGCGTAAGATAAGCTCTGTGTAGGACCATGTATTGGATGAACTTAAATTTAGCATTACGGGACACCTTCTTTGGATATTCCAGAATATCCGCCCATTCCTTATCCGCTAGGTCCCGCCCCACATCTACCACCCACTGAGCCCGAAGGGTATCAAGGGTATCAAGGGGCAGCTTGACAAGAGCCCGGATGCTCAAATATAGCCATTTGATGAGGTGACTACCTTGCCCCATATAGTATAATGATTTAACCAATTCATGCGTCTTGGGTTCTTCCCGGTGAGGTGACCAGTGTTTCTTAACATATTGTAGTAATGCAGCGTGTATCATGTATAGAGTGTTTGGTGCCCCCGCTTCTCGTACGAAATTGCCGTGATCCATTAGGGCTTCCCCATTGAAGAGTGCCCCCACTGTCCCCACATCTGCATCCAGCCATGCCCTGAGTTTGTGTTTCGTGAGTCTGCCGCTCAGTAGTGGGATCCCCACTAACGGGATGTTACCTGCATAGGGGGTGCAGTTAGATGTGTATTTCAGAGCTTTCTTCCAGCATGTCAGTGCGGTTTGTAGCAAAGGCGGTATTGTCGAGGGGGTTTTAGACTGTGGCAGTAATAGTGTGTGTAGCAATCCCTGCTCAATGTTACTTATAGTGAAGCCGATCTCTTGTAAGTTGCGACCTGCCGTCCAGTAGGACAGCCACTGCAATTGGCTCGCGTAATAGTAGGCTCTGAAATCCAGTGCGTCCAGGCCTCCTCCTTTTGTGTCTATTTGTAGTTTCTTGAGACTTACCCTGTGACGGCCTGTTCCCCAAATAAGATCCGAGATTATTGTGTCTAGTGTGTTATAAATAATTGGAGGCACAAACTGAAAGTAACTTAGACATATATGTATGCACATAACATATGGTAAGGTTGTATTGCCTGGAGAAAACTGCTCTATATAAAAAAATACCCATATGCGAATAGAAGCATTATTTAACATAGTCTGATGTGCACAGTTATCTAGTGGATATGTATCCACTTTTTGGATTTGGAGGCATTCAATTTGGATTTGGAGGCATTCATTTTAAGGTGGCTCCATGTCATCCATTGGTCCACAGCCCAGAGGCAATTGAAGATTTGTAATGTTCCAATGTCCTATATAATAGGACATGGAGCGACAAATGCAGGGTACATATAGGGTTACCGATATTGAACTGAAAAATAAGATTATGGTGTGAAATGTATAAGGGCTGACAAATCCCAAAGAAAACTGTCCGATATAAGCATACTCCATTCAGAATGCTGTCAACATACAATAATTATAGGTGACACATCTTGTTTAGGACCGGGGAGCTAAAAATAGCTCAAACCGGAGCTCCCACGGGTCCTTTGCCTTGTACTCTGCATATGCTAGGGTAGTGCCAGTGCTCATTCATGGAGGAGTGCCATACACTCATATTCAAGAAATTGCGTACCCAGAGGGACGGTATTTGATATGCAGGGAAGACTTCAAATGGCGAACGTAGTCTTAATAAACTTGACGGAGTGAATCATGGTGACCCTGACTTCTTTGTGTCAATCATCATTAAAAGTATGCACTTGGAGCTGGCTTCCCTGATTTGAGGTGAGAATCATAATTTGACGATGCACCTGACTCTTGATAGCAAAAGCAACTGGGATAGGATCCAGTCCAGAGCACGGGAGGCACTACACATAATTTTGCATCAGCACAAACTGGTGGTCAATTGGAGATTTCAACACCGGAATGATCAATACTACATTTGTCAAAAGTCAGCTCATAATTCTGCTTCCAGACTAGACTATTGGCTTGGCACAAGAGACGTGACTAGCTAGACTTGAGACATTCAACACCTTCCATGCACATTCTCAGATCACTTCTCCGTAACACTAACAACAACACTACCAGCCCAGACACACACACACAGATTGTGGTGCCTCCACTTCACTATGCGGTTGGATAGTGCCTTTAGGGAGAAGATTGGACAGGACATTGTACAAAACTTTGACACCAACACCCACCCACTCAGTAGACTCATATGAGGTACTCTGGGAGGCCTTTAAGGCGGGAATAAGGGGAAAATGTAAAACCAAGGATAATTGCATACTAAAGCATAATTCGTAGTCATTTAAAAAAATTGGAGGGCAAACATAAACATTTGGAACCTATATACTTCACACAGGGTACTGTAGAAGTATGGTGTGACATGCATATGAAACTATAAGAGTACAGAGACGAAGCAGTCAGGGAAATTATATTCCTTAGCACGCATGTAGTTGCACGTACATATGGTGATGGAGATGAACATTTTAGCAAAACTCACTAGACCATGGTGGGGAGCGTCAACAGTGGTCTTGATAGAGTTCTACGAGGGGACAATGCGCTATCAACCAAAAGCTATAATAAAATTGATCATGCAATATTACTGATTTATTTGAAATGAGAGATGCCCATAGTACTGCAGATATAAACCAGTATCTGGAAACAGCAATATTGGCATGGATTAAGAGTACTGAATAGGAATGAATATGCACCCCAATTACATTAGCAGAGATTCGAAAAACCATCAAGGACTTCAAAAACAATAAGACACAGGGTAGTGATGGCTTCAGAAGGGACTTCAACAAGGATTATATTGAAGAGTTCACACCTGTTTTGCTAAAGGTCTAGAAAAAGGCATTGGCTAGAGGTTGTTTGCCACCAACGATGCGAGAGGCTGTTGTGGTCATGCTTCTGAAACCTGATACACCTAATAAGTGCGGGTCATATTGCCCTTTATAGCTTATTAATATAAACAATACATTTCTTGTCAAATCGCAGATAGATTTCGCTACTGCATGGTTTGGGGCTACCGGATCAATCTGGGTTTATCCTTGGTAGATCAACTGCTGATAACTTACGGACACTATTTGTCACTACACATCAAACAGACTCAGACATTAAGGTAGTAGGCGTATTTTTAGATACCAGCAAGACTTTCGATTCTATCACATGGCCATTCCTCTTCACCATGTTGAAAAGAATGGGACTGGGCCGAGGCATGGTGAGGTGGTTCTGGATATTATATATACTACCCATAGCTTGGGTGAGGGTGAATGAGATGTTGTCTGAACAAATAATCATTAAGAGGGGCATATGACAGGGTGGCACTTGTACCTATATTGTTTGCTTTGGCGATGGAGCCACTAGCAAGCTTACTACGGGAATTTCTTGGAGAGGGGGTATTGAGCTTGGTAGGCATAGAATACTCTTGTCACTCTATACGAATGACATCATGCTCTTAGTCAGAAATCCCAAGGACACACTCAATCCTAACATCAGAGAAATAGTAGCATATGGCCCATGGTCTGGCCTTACTATTAACTGGGACAAATTCATTATGATACCTTTGACTGGATTACCCCAGACAGTGGAGTGTGGACTTGGTTAGATACTTGGATGTACAGACACACTGTATCACCATATTATAAAAATTGAAAGGGGTCTGGTGGTGCCAATCCCATTAAATGTGTTTGGGCAAGGTGAGGTTTGGCAGATACTGTACAGATTAACGCCATGTACTCACCGTTGATGACATTAGTTCATAACCCACGACTGAAAGTGACTTGTGAACCTGCAGCTGAAAAAAAGACTATACAATAGACAACTCTGAACTTTGGGAGATATGTATAGTGCTGTAAAAGTTTAACATTACAGGAGTATAAGGAATGCACTAGACATATACCATCAACTGAGCCACACAGTTTAATAATGGTTCGCGGCTTATCTGTAGGAGCCGGTGAATGGAAATTTCTGACACTCCCAATTTTGAAAGTCCTTCACACCAGATTGATTTCAGTTATGTATGTCATGATCATAAAGAACATGCCGAGAACAGATATCCAAAGTAAGGTGAGAGCCATCTGGATGCAGGATATAGGAGATAAAATATGGGCTTACTGCTGTATTAAACGCAGCTGTTGTACACAAGTGGTAGGCCCATGCTTCTGCATGTTGAATATCTGTATAGAGCATATAACACCCCACTTAGCATGTAGGAATAGGGTCTGATGGCTGACACAAGCTGTCAATGGTGCACTGCCCCAGAGACAGGATTTTACCATTAGTCTGGGAGTGAGCCTTTACTAGGCTGCTGGTTTTGAGATATTTGATGCTATGACTGATGCGAATCAGAGGCAAGACCACTATTAGTGCTGTTGGGTTATGTAAAGGACTTTCAAGACACATAGGAGGCTTGTGATGCTGGCACAGCTGATGGCCAAAAGAAGAGTGGCGTTATGCTGGAGTAGGGGCAGGGGTGGACCGGGTGAACGACCTGTAGTGGTGTAATACCCAGTCGGAGACATACAACATGCACAACCAAACTCGTTCCAGGGACATTTGGGACCCCTGAGACACTTCTTATTGGAAAGAGAAGGTGGTTCTACTGGTGGTTTTGAACAAATGTCAGTGGACGAACCATTAAATACAGAATGATGCATTGACTCTGTACCTATGTGACGTTAAACTAAGTAATACGGTAAGATACCTGATATACTGCTTGTTGCCCAATTCGACTGTGACCACTCAATTTATGATTCAAACTTTGATTGTTACCACATGAACGAAACCAATTGAAATGGTTTGGTTTATGATGAAATGGTTCTAAATAAGTGGATAAAATAGGTACAAAATTAGCACAAACTCAAAATTAAAAAATAAGCCTGTGTTAATTCACAATATAAACAGAAAATGAAAAAGGTATCAGATGATACCTATAGTTGTAAAATTGTATTCTTTTTTTATTTTTAGCTAGCAGAATGGGCTAACCAACATGTTGTAGAAACTAATAATAGGCACTTTGAGGGGCTTATTTACAAACCGATTGCGCAGCCAGGCGTCACTTTTATTGATGCACCAACAGCGCAATGGGCTTCCCCATATTTACATGGCCATGTGAAGTCACCCTGCATGACTTTTCATGGCCTTGTAAATATGTTTCCCTTTCACGCATAACTCTATGTGAAAGGGGCGTCCATTGGGTGTTGCTGTGTCTGTTCCCACGCAACATCCATGGAACTTGACACATTCCCAGATTTACAAAATTTTGTAAACATGGGAATGCATTAGAATCCTATGCCTCCCCAGGGGAGGCGTAAGGAGGCACAACGAGGAGAAATACATTTATTTCTCCTCATTGTTTCCTCTTTCTATGCGTGCTGAATTCTGCAGCACGCATAAAAAGCGGAAAATGCCTTTAATTATTGTCTTTGTGCATGAAGATGTCCCTTCCTGCACAAAAACAATCATCCCCTCAGCACAGGCACCATTGCAAAAAAACACAAGGGTGTCTGCGCTGGCGCACGGCTGCTATTAGTGTGCCGGCGTAGGGGAGAAGGACAGGAATGCATTGTATCTTGTGGATACGGCGCTTTCCTGCCCTTTTATTTTGACACCTGGCAGCGCAGCACGAAGGCTTGCTGCCCTGCAGTGCATCAAAATATTGTAAATGAGGCCCTGAGTGTGAGCACGCTCTAGGTAATGTTGACTGTTGTAAGCATAGTGCTTGTGAGCACAGCCACAAAAGAATGCATGGCGTCTTCGTTTCGGTATTTAATTGTAAATATGGGATCTTATGCCCACTCTAAATTGAGAAAGCATAAAGCATAATGAGTGCTTTTTGTTCTTCAACAAAGAATTAGCACATCATTTAGGGTTTAGTGGTAACTGAACCTAACCACCTATCTTTCATCTCCCACATCAGTCTTATAAGATAGAAGATGGCAGTTTCCCAGTGGCGGAAATGTCACCAGCTCATCATCAAGAGAACCATCCTGGTTGGCAAAGCCAGAGGGCTTGGCATCGGATGACCTAACCTAAAACGGATGGAGCCTTCCAAATTCCTGTGTCCTGTCTTGTTGTGCCTATGTGCCTTGTATATTATGGCAGTCGTGGGAAGGAAACGTGCAAAATTGTCATCCACACGCTGGCAGACAATTCTTTAGGCATCAGAGACATAGGTTTTGTCCCCGAAAAAAGATCCCATCATTAAGGGATAAGCTCTAATGAAATGCAGCTTAGACGTCATGGCTTAGAGAACAAGTAATCACCTTTTTTTTGGGGGGGGGGCGTTTTTATTTTTACTTGCTGAAGCACTCTGATTTGTGAAGCAGAAGTTTCTTTGGCAAATGAAAAACAATGGACGTACTGGTTTGACTCACCAAAGCATCACTGCAGACAGTTTCAGCATCCAAGAGGCATTCCTGACACATGTATTAATGGTAGAAAAGGAGGATCAGGGCTTGTCACTTAGCATACCATGTTTTTCCAGTAATGGCTGCACCTGTGCACCAATACTCATGCGCAGAAAGCAGTAGTCAAAAGCTCGTCGCATTCAAAGCAATGAGCTTTCTACCTGCTGGCCTGAATAGTATTAAGTATTGTTGGAATTTTGTTATTAATTTTGGAGAAGGTGGTCCCTACACCATCTTTTCATGCCAATGCACAGCTATGCTCACCCCAAACCCTGATAGCTGCTACACAAGTAGCAGGCATGCGCCAGGGAAATGTGTGTGCAAACAGTAACAACAGAAACATGTATTATGGAAAAGGCAGCAAAATAACTAAAATCAGATAAGAATAACCTAAGCTATGATTTGTTAAACTTTTAGAGTAAAAAGCACCTACAAAAAGTAAATAACCATTTAAAAATATCAGTTTTCACCATAATTGCACGCTGACCGAGATAGAGCAGCGATAAATACACTAAGTGTATTGTCCTAGTCAAAGTTTTTACCTTTGAACTACTTTTTACAGAGGTCAATGTCTTCCAGCACAGTTCAGTCCAAGCTTGAAGAAAGTGGGTGTCCTTTGACATCAGGAAAGTTATTGTCAAGCTCCTGATGAAGCTGTTGGTTTTGGCACCAAAAGCTCCAAATGGGACAAAGATGGATTTCACAGCAGCAATGATCACTTCACCACAAGGATAGATTTACTGTCTCACCCCACACCAAGGTTTTACTTTCAAATTTAGTTATTTTTATAGTTCTCAAAATCCTCCATTGGAGCAAGGCTGTACACAGTCTGGGTTCCATGAGACTGCAAACCTTCATCAGTAGATCCCACTGATTCTGTTTTCAGCACAGCAAGAAGTTCCATGCAGGATGCATATTTTATTTTGCCTGCCTTCGGTTAGACCACCCTGTGCCAAGTCTGAGTACCTTGTCCCTCTCCTCCAGAGGTGGAGACGATGACCCACGTTACTGCAACTATTTGAAAAGTTATTTCTGGCCACTCCTGGAGACCCCAGGTTTCCCAGGACAAGATTCTAGGCAACAGTTATGTTTCCAGCCAGGGATTTCTGTAGTGCCCTGTCCTCAGTGGTCAGCCGGGCTCTCTTGGAGTAAGGAGTCTTTCTACTTTTTATATTCCAGGAGCAGGTAAACAGTAGGTCAACCATCTGGCTCTTACAGACCTGTTCCCTGGGTCGCAGCAGGAGTAAAGTGTGCTTGACTCTTCGTTCTTTCAGCAGCGCCTTCTTCATGTATAGTCTTCCCAGGTCAGGAATGTTCTAAGGTAGTATTGGTGAGGGGCAAGTCTTACCATTGATTAGAGAAATCTCCTACCCAATCCAGTCAACTTTCCCTTCCTATGCCTACTTGCATTTGCAGACCCTCCTCCTTCTGTATCTTACTTTTCAAATTCCCAACAGCCTGAAATTCAAAATGGCTAACCACTTCTTCCACCAGTAGTTCTTTGGTTCTCTCTAAAACACTCCCCCATTTCAATGAGATATACTCCCTCTGTGAGTGCCTAGAATTATTTTCCCCCTCTGGGCACTGAAGGCAGAGCATTTAGGAGTTGGGAATTTTGTCAGAGCAGATACTGTCAGCCCAATTTGGGATCTCAAAGTCAAAAGGGATAGTGTGAAAGCTCTCTTTTGCTCTCCCAGCTGTTTCTGTACCTCTTCTGTTATGTTAAACTGTTTTTATAAAGCGCTTGTATGCCCCGACGGCATCTTGACACTAGCTCACTGCAGAGATGGTTAATTCCCATTACACAGCCAACTGTTGATTAAACCCCAGCCTTCCTGGACCCAGAGGCCATGCTGTTGTTCTCTTAATAGCATGGCTGTTCACCCCAGCTAGGAATGAGCTATTGGGTTTCAGAAGTTTGCAAAAATCTGATTTTGCCATTAAAACAGATTTAGAAAACCGAGTGGAAAATAACTTTAATTCATTTTGCTAGGATTTTTTGTAGGTGGAGATATAAATAAAGAATTTTAGTTATACCTAGGCCCTGTGTTCCCGCTAAGGTGCATGCCTGTGGGGCTATGCAGTGAGAGATTTATCAGTGAGCAGGAGGCCATGAAGAGTGCACATTATGAAATATTTTATCTGCCAAAAAAGAAGAAGAAAGGTGATCTTCACACGATGTGCGGAGAGTAGACTGAAACAATCAGAAGCTAGAAAGGCAGAAAAGTCAGAGAACAGAAATAAAGGTATCTTGTGTTGATTTTGTCACTGCTTACATTTTAGTCATGTTCTGTGTCCGCCATTTTGTAGTGCTATTGTGTGTCTCTTGAATTTATCTGCAGAGCCAAGGGCTTCCACTGTCACTAACCAGCAATTCCACCCACTGTTCTCCTGAATGTGTGTTGATTACTCACAGCCATAATTTAATACAATGTGGAAGCAGATATTATTACTATGCGAACAAAAATTAGACAAGCCTCATCTGCTTCATCTGCTTTCAGCATTAATATGTGACAGTCCAGTACTCTCTGAGCCTCTACGCACTTACCCATGCAACTTCTGATTCATTTGGCCATGCCAACATGTCCATATCTGTTTCTAATCCTACCTATCATCTCTACAATGTAAAAATAATATTTCAAATTTTGTAGTTTGCTCGAGTTTGGAGAACAGGTTTTGAAACTTCGTATTGAAGCAATAGAAACAGTAAACTATACCAAAGTCCATCACGCGAACTTGCATCTACTGAAATGTCACATTATCATGCTTCCTTGCAGTGCTGGATCCTGCTTTGTTTGCATGCTCATTTCTCATATCTGCAAGTTGAAGCTCAGTAAAACAGCAAAATTAAGTAAGAAATAAACATTAAGCTAAGGATTCATTAAGTCATTGTTAATCTACTCTTAAAATGTCTTTTGGTAGAACGAGAAATTGTATTATATGTTTTATTGCTCTTACAGCACAAACCACAGTGATATAAATCCATATTTTACAAGAATCATAAAATCTTGAAATTATTTCGAATTCTATGTGAAATATAGGTTTAACCATTATAGTGCCAGCTACCAAACCACTCTGCAGGGCTTTACCATGGTGAGTACCTCTAGGACTATGCAGCAAAATCATCTAATTTATGCAGCAAGGTTATCTAAATTATGTAAGAAAAAGCAAATTATGTGACATTCTCTGGCAGTAGTATTTTCATCCATTTGAGCTAAAAACAACATTTATACTGACCATAGTTAGGAAGAGGTTATCTCAATAAACTACTCCATGATGAAACTGAGAAAGGGAATTCAATTAGTAGAGAGGAAACCTTATTGGCACCAAAGATTGTAAAAAAAATGCTCAAAACACAACAAAATTTATTACAACACCGAATCCAGACACGGAAAATCCAGGGAATATTATGTAAATGCAGGCAAGATCTTACGGTGGATAATCTGATGGGATAGACTTTGCCTAATTGACCCATGAACACATATAATAGAACCCAAAAAGGACATGACTCACTAGTATACAGTCATTTACCGCAGGCAGAACAAAAAGAAACATGGCTGATGTCAAGAGGAGGATTTTGGAAGTGTGGTTCTTGTAAAACATGTAACATGTAGCCATAGTATGAAAACTTACACAGTGCCATACTGTAGACAGAAAACAGAGAACAATAAAGCAGATAATTCATTCAAGTCATCAACATCGAGCCAGAGCAATAGATGGTAACAGAGAACCTAGAACAATGTTCAGTGGGAACAGAAAACATAGAATAATAGTTCTTGTGGGGTACTTAATAAAGCAGACAATACATTATCAACATTGAGCCAGGGTAAGGAATAGGAACAAAATGACATAGAACAAGTTTGAAAAAATATAGCATTTTATCGTGACCATGCTCAGGTGATCACACAGTGCAAGTTTGTAGGGAGTAACACTGAAAGTGTGTATAATACAGAAAGGCAATGGACCACATAAATACATATCATATAATTCTATGTACAAATTGAATTCTTGTTACCTAAAATAGTGTTACTAAAATTAATTTGTGTGAAGTCTAATAACCCAGAAGCTCCACAGTGCTTTGACCCACAGTCGTTCAGGGATCCTCATCAGGACAGAAAAATTAAGAGCAGTGGTCTGTAAGTAAGACTGGGTGAAATATGGTGAGAGGATGGAAAATTATTGTTGGTATCCTCAGACCTATGCTCTATAAACCTGGAATAAAGTGTTGATGATAGATACAACCAAACTCACACTGTTGTTTTGAAACAGGACCATCACCCACTCTATATTTGCCATGCTTCACCATCCTAGCACTAAATCCCAGAATGAGTTTGACCTAATTAGAAAGAGGACTTAGATAATTTTTGATCTGCAGGGTATTCTAGAGATTAAAAATACCTAGTGGCTACCCCATTATCCCTTTATTTTGGGTGCCACTGGTAAGAATAAAAGAAAATAATAATTTGTGTTATGGATGCCAGTGGATGGCATTATCCAAGCATCCCTTGCGTAGACATGTTTCAGATGTCTGATACAAAGCAACTATGGGTCCATGACTTTCATCAGGACTAATTAATGATCTATATCAGTGTTTGTTATCCCTTCTTTCCCAAGCAGTTTGGTATGTGCATAGGATAAGGATTTAAGTTTAAGTTTATTAATCATGATTTGAGTTAGTTAAAACCATTACATGGCATAAGCACACAATATTAACCAATAAACAACCAGTTAAAAGAATAAGGGCATGTTAAAACATAAAGTCACTTCAGTGAGTGTCCTGATTAATTCAAGTGTACACAAGGTAAAGTGCAAGTGCGTGAGCTCTTCGATTAATGACCTTGATACTACTTGAAAAGCTAATCAGCAGATAAAACTGAAGAAAGGGTCACATATTACCAGAATAAAATAATTAAAAAGTTAAATTTGCTTGCTAATCACTAAAAGGACTCTACATTTAGGCTCCTTAGTTGAGACGGACGAACACAGGATAAAGTCCTGGTGCATAGAAAATGCAGGTGAAAAGGGGAAAGCCTTTAGGACATAGTTCCTCCATTTGCGACCACTTCAAATTGTTGCTCAACAGTGGTAATACATTTTACCAGGTATGCTATTACTTGGGGGGGCTCTGACCTTGCAAGCAGAACAGCAAGGCTTGGCAGCATGTTCTTACTACGTTAGCATTAAAGAGATTGCGTAAAAGCTTTCTGTGCGCCGGTTGCAAAACGGGGCATATGCATAATATTTGCAAGAAAGATTCCTCTGACTCCTGACACAGCCTGCATGATGGTGAAGTCCGTTTTGGTGCCCATGGTGTTTCTTTGATGGTAACATGCCGAGTCTTAATTCTAAAAATCTAGATTTATAAAAGCCTTTGATGGTTTCGAGGAGATAGCTCTGAGGCATTGGTGATTCGTATGTGTTGATGCATAGCCATGAATGTCTGCCCCGTATTTGTTCGCTGCGAGTTTAAAAGTGTGATGTGGTAAGTGTGCTTCCCACAGATGTTGTGAGGCCAGCGCTTCTAAAGCCTCACTTCTCCCCTTGGCCCAGCAATTTGTTTGACTGTTATCCCGAATTTCCTTCCAGATGAATACTTTTAGAGTGTTTGGAGGGTCCATTCTTCGGATGACAAGTACTTGAGAAGGGCACCATGCTGTGCTAGTCCTTGCTCGTGGAACCCAAATTCTAACCAGATTTGTGCCAGTGATGTGTGTTGTGGGAGATGGAATAGCAAGCAGCAGAGTTTGTTTGCACTGGGCGTTATTCAAAAATAGACTACGGGGCATATTATCAACGGCCAGCGATAATTATCGCTGGCCGTGCTTAGCGATAATTTTGTTATCGCAGGCTATCTCTGGAATTTATCGCCCTGGTAGCGCGTTATTAACAACGCGTTTCTCCAGGGCGATAAAAATTCCAGAGATAGCGAGGTTATCGCCGTTTTGCAGGGAACATCGCTGGTTTTCAAGCGAAGTTCCCTGCAAAATGGCGATAACCTTGCTGATATGACCCACAGGGTCGTATCAGCATAATCCACCCCAATGTTAGGGATAGGTAAGTCTGCATTTTAGCAGACGTTAGTTTTGGAGAAAACAGCGGTTTTCTCCAAAACTAACGTGTGCTAAAATGCTGGGGCAGCCTTGTAAATATTGCGATGTGAACATCAGCGATATTTGCAAGGTAGTCCATCCGGGGTACGCCCACTTTGCATCTCATTAGAGATGCAAAGGGAGGCGTTGAGGAAAAGGGTCCTAACATGCGATTATGCATGTTAGCACCCTCTTGTAAATGGGGCGATAGTTTTATCTCCGCTTTTTGGCTTTTTAAGCCAAAAAAGCAGAGATAAAGCCCTTGTAAATATGCCCCTTAGTTTCCCGGGAAGCCTACTGATCCATAAGACAGTGATTGGTTCAGTTTTGCTTTGATTGCTGTCAAGTTAGGGTAGGAAATTTGCTGTGTAGTGTTTGAAAGCCGGCAATCAGTGAAGCAAGGCAAGGTTTTAGAAGTTTAGATGGATCCTGGGAGGGTGGCGCTTATTTAGCCAAACCCCAAGGTATTTATAGTTGGGGCATCTATTTACTGCACTGCTTTCCAGGTAGCATTTGCCCTCCTTTTTGTGGCCGTTGCCAAAGATGGCTATTTTAAAATTTGTCAAAGTTGCCTGTCATAAGGTTTGTTACACAGTTAAGCAAGTTTTGCAGACCAATGGGAGTTAAGTTATTAAGAACTATATCGTCCGCATATTGAAGTGACGTCAACGGGTGTTGATCCAGTTTTGGGCTCAGATCTTAGTTGAACAGATTGAACAATGTTGGAGCAAGGGCACAGCCTTGTCTTACGCCTCGTCTTGTTAGAATTGTTGTAGTTAGGCCATTTTTTGTGCCCAGGCTAGCCTTTCCCAAATATAAGAATACAATAGCTGTAGTGCTCACAGAAGGTTAACTGGGGTGTTCCATGATGCCAATTAACGCAACAGCAGATTCCTGTCAACATGGTCGAAGGCTTTTGAAAAATGAATAAAGCACATGTAGAGCAGTTGTTTTTTCTGAGTGTGTTTCACTAGGTTGTTTGTCGTGTTTGAGCAAGGATGGAAACCTGTTTGATTTTGTGAGAGCTGGCCTGATTCCTCCACCCAGTTTTCCAATTTCTGCAATAGGATGCCGGTGAAGATCTTTGCATCAGTATCTAATAATGCAATCAAGCAATAACTGTCTGGGGCTGAATAAGGGCCTTTTTTTAGATTGAGTGGTGATTGACCCTCACCAAGACTCTGGTATGTGATTGTCACGAAGGCAGTAGTTGAATAGTTGGCAGAGTATTTTGCTCAATAAGTCTGGATCATGCTTGTAGATTGAGGTGGGAACCCCATTTGAGCCAGGTGCCCCATTGCCTCTTATTTTCTTTATTTGCTCCGGGAAAGTGGCTTTGAAAAGGGCAAGAACTGGAATGCCTGTCTTGTTGTTTATACATGGCAGGGCTAGTTTGTTGCTGTGATATAATATTCCAATGTGTGCAATCCACCTTTGTTACGGGACGTTATTGCCAGTAGCACAAGCGGTGCTCTAGCTGATTGATCAGGGCCGACAAAGATTTGTTGTATTTTGAATTGCAGGCTTGTACAATTTCAATCCAGTCTTGCTCGTTCCTTGCATTTTGAATTGCAGGCTTGTTCAAGTTCAATTCAGTCTTGCTCGTTCCTTGCATGCTTTGCCTCCCAAATACCTTTCTTATATTCCTTCCTGATCTCTAAATGTGGGATAAGGATATTCATACAAGTATTGCTTTCTCTTTGCAGCTTTGCATAGGATAAGGGAAACTCATAACACGTTGGCTTTCTTATCAGGAACAGTACAAACATATATTACAGTCTCTTGGATAGAAACACAAACAAAACATATAGTGATGTATACACTCTACACTGTTTTTTCTTTGTTTCTGCCCCGTTTGAGCAAGGGAAATGTTATGTAATTTGCAACTATTGACATATAGAGACACCACACATAGTGTGTAAATTGATGAGTTGGGCACATAGCAGTGCAAATGTAGGTGATGAAGCCATGACACACTCATGTTAATTATCTGTCATCCTGAGCCTAAAATTCCTAGGCCCTCCTAGCAGTATGGAGGGGAAATGCCTCTGCAGTCAAAGACTGAACGTGGAAAAATACGTAAAGTCAGTAAAAATCTCAAATCAGCTAGGAAATTACCCACAAAGTTCCACCACACACTCATTCACTCCTACCTCTATGTCTTCAAGGAATCTAGGCCATCACTGATGTACATATTCTTCCCGTCTTCTGCAGAGATGTTTGTAAATCGTGCCCAGATTCTGGATATACTTTCTAAGCCTGACGCAGTAGAGTACAAGTGCTGGGATATGCCCACTGCAGACATGTCACCACCCTTGTATGTGACATCATGGGTTTCACTGTTCCCTTGGGTATTTTAGTCCTGAAGACACGCTGGGGCTTCTTCTTTTGTGGTAGGGTGGTCATCTGTATACAGCTCAAAATATTGGAGCAGTGACTCTCCAAATAAAGTTTTCCTACAGGAATGTAATAGCATATATCATACCTTCTAATATGAAGAAACATAGCAGTGCAACTGTTTGACAATGTATGTATATCCATAAGTATAGTGACAGAGTTTAATTACTATAATGAAGGTTAAGCGTGAGTTTTAATTTTTATACTTACACGGAAGTTAAGTGGTGGGACGACATGACAAGTAGATATGGAATACATGTGCTCAGACCTAAGAATAACTCAATTGAACACCATCTGGGAACTCAAAGTAGAAGCAATGTGACACAGTTGGTTAAGTTAGCAATTCATGGAATTAAATCAATTCTAAAGAATATCATTATTCAGTCCTATTATTTTAGTTTTTAGGCAGGACACCAAATCGCTATTCTCTCTCCAGGAGTGTTCGGATGTGATTTTTATTGGAACTCAACTTTTCAATAATCACCCATTCGAAGTCATCTTGAGCGTGATTATGGTCCACAAAATGGGTGGTCATTTTCGTTGTGTTTTTTGTTAGTGCTGAAAATGGGTTCTGTCCATATAGTCCCCCATGATTTTTAGCATTTGACTACCTGTTTTTGCCTTTTACTATGGGCAAGTCTCTCAAACTGAGTCTCACTAATGGTAAGTTCATGATATATGGAGTGCTAACTGACAGTGTCTGCTTTTAAGGTAAGGTCGCTGCTGCACAGCAAAGGTAAGAGGCTCCAGGGTATGTCTCTGCATGTCTAAAGGCTGCTCTTGTAAGACTAACATCTTGCACACCCCTGTATCTGGGGACAGAGAAGACTCTTCAAGGATTGGTTCTGACCTGGGTTAGACCTTATAATGTAACTGAGCATTCATAGTGTAAGTCTGTAGTGCATACTGAAGGTCTGAGGTGATTATACTGTATTACACATTAAAGGGGAAATATGTACTAAAGTACAGTTTCACTCTACTTAGGCCTACGGGGTCTTGCGAGTTGCAAATGTAGGGGTAACCTTGCATCCTGAGTGTAGATTTATCATCTCTAACATATATACACTCCTTATGACACTTTAAAATTATCATATTAACATGGCTCAGCTAATAATCAGATTCCAGGCCTTTGTTCCACCCTACTGGAGTAAGTTAATTATTTTGTTCCCAACAGGAAGATCTTAAGCCTTCCACACAATAGAACAACAGTGCTTGATCCAGGTTCCGGGAAAGTAAGGGGTGGGGAGGAATTCTGCATCTGTTAATTAGCATTAAACACTGCACCTGGGCTGGGACAGCCCGACCTCTGGAGCTAACCCAAAGGGGATTGCCTTTGAAGTTTTGGAGGACAGGGATCAGGTAGCTGTGTTAGCAAGGGGCAGGGCTGAGGCTCCCAGGGTAGCTCTATCCTTAGACCACTTGTAGTCACTATATTGGGTTGTCCAAGAATTCTGTGCAATAGGAATGGGATGGGTATGATTTGCCAGGGGTGCTGGGCTTCTAGAACTTTTCACTCCCAAATAAAAATATTTGCAAAAGGGAGCGACAAAGGAGTAGACACTTGACCTGGGATCTACAAAGGCAAAAGAATGCCCAGATGTAAGGAGAAGCCACGTGATGCCCTGCAAGGATGGACATTAGGGCTTTGACTCCAGCTGACCCACAGGACAAGGATCGGTACCTTCAGGGTCAGTGGCACTGCCCCCCTTATGTCCTGGTTGGATTAATAGACCTGCTGGGGGTGTGGAATGGAGCTGGAGCTTCTGTGGATGGCCCCTTAACTTCGCTAATACAAAGGTGCCTTTCAAGAAGCCAGAATGCTAGGACCTGTGGTATATAGCATGGAGGTTGTTCTGCTGACTGGCTGTGAAGATGGACCACACACAGGAGAGTGCACCCGTAGTTCAGGCAAAGGACATGTATATGGTGCAGGAAGTGGTAAAAGCCCAGCTCCCCATGAAAAGCATCACTTTGGGGGACAGAAGACCTGCAGAAAATGCTCCTGGTGGCAAGGGCTGATGACCAGAAGCTAATGAGCCCAATATCATGAAAATCAGCCCTGCAGGCCCTAGAAATTGCCTAGGAAGTCTGGGTCACTGGATTAAAATGGAAAGAAAGCAAAGTGCGTAGCAATGTTCTGAAAATCCCTCCGGGGTGGCCCAGGGAACCATGGTTGACACCAGCTAAATAGTTATTTTGATATTGATGGGGGAGAGCTATGCGTTGGGTCCCCTCCCAGAGCAGAACTTGGCCCTCGAGACCCCATCTCCTAGGACCCAATGCAACATGAGCTACCCTTGGGGGGGCTTTCCCTGGGGTCGAATGAAGCAAAAACATGAGTGCCACTGCACTCTGATTAACCCTGGCCACATGCCTCACATTCCCCATACGTGTGACAGGGGGGGCTTGGCAGGTGCAGCCCCTGCAGCCACCTACAGGTGAAGACTTGGGCAGGAGAAGAAAATCCTTATAGCTTCCTCTCCAGCACCAACAATAGTGTCAGCTGGGCAGTGAGTTGAATAAGGCACACAGGAATAGGTTCCCCGTGCTGCTGCAGATAACAGGGAGCATCCGGGTCCCCAATGGTCATGGACACATAGTATTGAATGAAAAAAACCAAAAGGGAAATGTGCACAAGACCACCAAAAAAAGAATTGGTCATAGCAAAGGCCACTAATATTTTATGCTCTCTTTAGGGAAGGAGCACCACAGATTCCTATGGGGCCCTCATGAAATCTCTAAATGGTGCTCTTTGTGGGCACCACCAGTGCTTCTTAGCTGTTTTGTGGGGGTTAGAAGAAGTGCAGTAGCCCCCTAGAACTGCCCTTCGGAAACTTTGTATTAAGCCTTCCTGGGGGCTGGGAGTTGTTTTCTATTGTTATCAAGCTCATCTTCAGCTGGTGGTCTCGCCATGGAATTTGAAGGAAGAGACCCCTGGTGGTTTTACTGATGTGGTAATGCCTTGACAAAGCCTGTAGGCCTGCCTTATTGATAACGTCATCCTCTTATATTGTGATGTTGCATGGAGTATAGGTGGCGGTATTGTGGTCATAGGGTCCAGAACCCACTATGGGTGTAACATGATATGAAGGTATCACCAAAGGTATTTCCATCTAGCTGGTGTATCGATTTGTAATTTATTGCCCAGTATTTAGTAGTGTGTGTAATAAATAAACATACTTCTCCTTTTATAAAGAAAAGCACAGACTGGAGAATGATGTATTACGTTTTGGTGTAGTTTACCTGTGAGCTGGGGTTACTAGCCCAAACCATCTACCTTGAGTAAGACTTGGACTGCTCTGCAACACTACCCTGAGAGAGTCAGGTTCTAAAATGGGGTACTTGGTTACCAGTAAAAAGACAATTGCGTAATTATTACTTGTTAAAATCTCACTTCCTTCGCAACTAATTAGAACATTTCTTACAATGGGCATCTAATATAACTGTGATATTTGTGTAGATCTTTCTTGAGGTCATGTGATGTACTTAAGGCCACGTGTATGACTTTCCAATTTCCACATAGTAGTAAGACTGAATTATAAGGCTTTTTTTTGTTAGGTAACCTACACACTTGAAAATGCCCACAGAGAAAATGTTGCTTAACAAGCAATAAACCCCATTAAGTGTTGACTCCCGCAGGTATAATGTTACACAGTATTATATAAACTAGAATGATTTTCAGATTCCTGTTTCACTTAAAAGAGAACATGGGCCTTTCAAAAGATAACTCATTAGAAATGGGAATGTGCCAATGCATAGTGATCACTTTTTTGGCCTCCATAGACACATCACAGTTTCTAGTGCCACAGATCAATTGACTTGGTTCTTTCATGTTTATATCCTCAAGAAGAGAATCTCTGTTCATATTTTATGCTATTTTCCTAGCACCCTGCACAATTCTTTTGGGGTAATGTCAGACTGTCAGTTTATTAGAAAAGGCTTTCCCCTCTGCATAGAATTCATGCATGTTTGTCCAGTTGCATCTTAGTCTTAAAAATTGTCTGAATGATAAATGTTTCCTCACTGAACATGGGTGGTCACTCTCAAAGTAAGATATATTGCTTTTATCAGTGGGGTTGTTAAACACTTTTGTGTATAAAAGACCTTCCGTTGCCCATATGATAAGGTCAAGGAAGGAAATTTCTCTCAGGTTAATGGTGAGGGTAAATTTGTGGTACTGGTTGTGAGAATTTAGCAGGTTTGCAAATTCAGTTGCCAGGACCCAGAGGCCATGCCAAATAACAAACCCATCAGTTTAACGGCGCACAGCTGTAAACATCTGTGAAATGGATTGATGGCCCACGTTGATTCTACTTCAAATTGGTGAACATGCAGGTATGCAAGGCTGTGTCACAAACATACTGCCAATAGAAGTCCCATGCTATGAAAGGAATATTTTGCCTTCAGATTCTAAATAGTTCCTGGTAAGTGCCACTTCCACTAAATTCAAAATGAAATATATACGAGTTTTATGTGTCCAAATGAAATTATGCAACAGATTTTCAAAGACACTTAAGCTCTCTTCATGTGGAATTTTGGTGTGAAGGGATTCCATGATGAGAACTGGGATTAGGTCTGTTCCTCGGTCAATGGATAAGGTGCTGATTATGAGTCAGGCGGTCCAACTGCTGGACCGCCGTTACAGCAGTCGGGAGAATACTGCCAAGATGGTAGCATCCCGCCCATTACATTATGAGATAACTGCTGGGCCGGCGGTGTGCCGTTGGCAGTCTTGAAGCAGTGGCATGCTTCAGCTCACAGAGTGAGCCTGAAGGCAATGCCGCCACACTGCAACACCTGCACTGTAGCCAGGCACCATGTTGTGCATGGAACACAGTGCACGCACGACAGTGCAGGCAAAGGGGATCACAACTTGTGCCCCTAGCCACAATGACCAATGGGCAAAAACACCTAGGCCCTAGCTTTACGCCAACCTTTCCATAGCGGGGTCACCACCATGAAAGTCAGCGGAAATTCAACTCTTAATTGGTACGGCGGTGCTGGCATCAGCACCGCCTCCAACCCCCCCTGCCTTCCTTGCCACCGCAGGATCCAGGATCCTGGCAGTGGTCTTGTGGCAGTCCGACTGCCATGTTTGTAATTGGGCGATTGGGCCGCCTACATGACACTACTGCGGTCTGCGGGCCGGCTGACTCAGAATCAACCACTTAATCTTTCAAAAGATTCTGCATGTGTGTTGTGTCTTGTACATGAGAAGCCATTTGTGTGGGTTGGTGGCATTGATACAAAGATGGATAAGGGATCTAAAACCATTCATATTCTTGACACAATAGGACAACTAGGAGGAGGATGCTGCTGCTAGTGTATTTTAGGTATTATATAGAAGTAAAATATCTTAGTGTTGTCAGTGATAATAAAATCAGCTTCAGATTTGCTTATCCCATTGTGACCTCTCACATTACCTTGGGGATCGTGGTATTCATTAGTAATTTGAACAATATTATTCTTTAACATATAATGAATGATGTCATCAATTATGTCATTTAACGTGTCATGGGTGATGTAATATATGAGGTGAGGTTTAGCAGTGCCTGATTGGGGCACAAGTTATAGGTAATTGACTAAAATATAACTGACATCTTGCAGTGTTTTTTGGGGTTTTAACATTAGTTCTTGTCTCATTTCAACAAATAACTATAGCATCAGGTTAACCTCTGTTTTTTTCAGTGTGTTTCTGTTTTTTTGTTTCTATGCTAAATTGGCCAGTACACAACTATCCATGATCACCTAACCCCTGCTGTGCAAGGCCTTAAGCCATGTGCAGGGTGTGCTAGCCTCTGAGCCTGGCCTCGCAGTCAGGACCTGTGCACAACCCTCAACTGGCACACAATCTGTGCTGTGAATAGCCTTTGGCCATATGCAGTGGGGGATACATACAGGGCATGGCCCCAAAGCCCTCAGCAAGTGGTCAACCCCCACCACTTGACCTGCATGAAATCCTTAGCAGGTGTCCCTCTGAGGGTCCATCAGTTTTACAGGTTTGATTCCACTGAGATGACGTTCAGGTGTGCCACATTTATGGCAAAAATACAGAATGTTAATGCTCTAGTTGTTCATCAGAACATTATGGTGAAGCTGCAGCAGAACAATGGAAAATCAACTGACATTGTGTTACTGGTATTTCTGATATTGATGAAGAACATGTTTTAGAATTTTTAGAGAATGTGCCCTCATTTTAGGTTTCTAGGGTACCGAAAATAATTTATATGAAAAAAGAAAACCCTCATTTGTTCATTTACTGCTTTATTCTGGGTAGTTCATTGGGTAATCAGCTGCTTCTGCTGTTGTGAGTATGTTTTACTCAGAATATCAGCCTTTGTCCTTACATAGCTGAGGAAGATAGTGGGGGGTAATAGAAAATGTGTTCTCATTTTAGCAAATGTAACACTTTCCATAAACTTTATGATCAAATTATGGGAGCAAACTATTCTCTCTTAGACAAAGTTCATCAAACCCCAGCAGAATATAAGCCTTTTTCACAGGGTAAAATCACCTTAGAACACATCACAGTTCCTAAAGTTAATATGGTACCACAAACTACTAATTTACATTGTTATCACACTTCATAAGTATTCCTCTATTTGACCCTTTAAAACAGTCTTTTAATGCAGTACATTTCTATGGGGACCATGTCCCGTAATGGATGCCACAACATGTCCTTGTTGTGGCCAGCCAGGCAAGAGACTGTACCACCCCTTTGCCCCTGAGGGTCATAGTGTGCTTACTCTGACAGCTTATGTTGTTTTCTACATTCATTTTGAGGTTACAGGCCTTGCCCCTGCGTCCTGTAGATGGTGCCACAACATACTGTTTATGTTGTGCTGCTGCAACAAAGATGCCAGGGATGGCTGCAAAGATCCTGCATTGGTTTGGTCTCTGCACTCCGTCTTCAGTGAGTCATTGAGCTAGAAGTATCCATTTTGCAGGTGCACACTGAGGAATTGGGCTTTGGAGTCCGCAGTGAAAGCCAGAGCCCAAGGAACACTCTTGAGAATGGTTCTCTTGATAATCTTGAATCTGGAACTATCATGTAACACATCCATTTGTACCTGATGAGCAATATTTATTCTTTATTCCTTTTTTCAAACTATGGGCCCATTCACATAAGCTTCCTCAGGTATTGAGTAACCTCCAGTGATCCTTTGCAGAGTTTCCTATGAGTATGAGTTTTGCTGTAGGTCTGTTTAGGCCTATCTGTATGAAAGAACATTGTGGCGTCAGGTACAATTAAACAGAGAGCTGTACCACCTACAATTTAGTGGCACATTTTGCATTGCACTAGTATCTTCAATTAATACTTACATAAATGGAATATTTGCCTTTAACTGTAGTAAAGATTTTTAAGTTGGACATTGTGGTGACCTGTCACCGACCTAACATGAACATGTACGATCACATGCCATGCATGATGTATCCTCCTCTTTTTATTGTCTGGTTCTCTACCCAGCAGACATAGGAATGCAGGCTTTACACTTCCACTCTTTGAAGAAGATAGGCTCATCCCCATCTTGTGCCGTGCCACAAACAGGGGCATGTAAAATTATTCTACTTTGTTTTCATAATTCATACTGTGAGTCACGCTTAAAGGGTGAAAGTCAGAACACATCGGCTTCAGCATTTACAGAGTCTACTTTTCAATTTTTGACTTATTTACCCCATGCGCTCTCCTATATCGCTATGATCATGAAGTTACTGCTGCCTTTGATGGGAGCCTAAACCTCTCGATATTTCCCTATGTATGCATCCAGCCATTACTTTCTGCTTCCTGCACTTGAGCTGATCAGGGTTTCTTGCTAAAGCAGTGGTCTGGTAGTGGGCTTACCAATGATAGACTGTTTGCCTAATTCTACCACTTTTTAAATGTACCTAACACAGCACTTTATCACATGGAAAAAATGTTGTTTAGTTCTAGAGTTTTGCATCCTCAGATTGTATGCAGTCTCAAAATACACTCCTCAGAATCCCCATGTAAATTGGCCTTGACTCAAACTTCTAAGTGCTGGCTCCTTTCATTTCAAATTAACCACTCCTTGCAATCCATCCTCTGTTTGCATCCTCTCTCAGAGCACAGTCAACTCTAAGACACATGCATGTTCGCCTCAATCCCTATTCCTCCATTTCTGCAAATTTCCCACATCTCATTTCAAAGATCACAACCTGCCCTCTAAAATTCATATCCTTGCCCCCAAACTGTACCTAATTTCCTGTAGCTCATCTTTTAATACCAGCAACCATTTTTATGATTTTACATGCCCCCTCCCACTAAATATAACACCTAACTCCTATTAATTACATCTACTACATGGAAACTGAAATAAATGCCTGGAATAGTTTCCTGCTTAAGAGCACAAGACTAATCCTAATAACCAACAATTACCACTTAATAATCCACAAGTGTGCTGCCCGGAGTAGTCTGCTGCAATGCCTGGTCAGAGGTAGTAAGTACTATATAAATGTAATCAATATACCATACCATAGCATACCATACCATACTACGTTGTAGCCAACCAATCATGATTGAACAAACCCCTTTAAACTGACCATTCAGAGTATATCTGGGCACCAACAGTCCAGATATCAAAAATTTCTTCTGGCGTATAACTCCTTTCTGCCCACCCAGCACCTTTTTAAACACTAATTTCTCAACAACTACTGAACAGATTTACAACAAATAATGAAAACCATGCTTTCTGGGTAAAACTCTAACATTCTGCCACATTAGGGGCAATTGCGTTCAGCCATCTTTTTCCTATATAGGAGATAAAGATTTCCTACGGGAACTGAATTGCGCAATCAAAGTTATGTGATCCCTCCTTTTTCTTGGCCCTCAACCGACAGATCAGCATGAAACTTTCCATGGAAGAGTTAAAGTGGACTACATTTTTTGGGAAAGTTTCATGGAGGTTCCTGGAATGGCGCCAAACTCATTAAGAAATGAAAAATACTTTTTCTATGGGAATGAATATATGTGTGTATATATATATATATATATATATATTCACTGAAAAAACCATAGGTTTCAGGGGCGTTATAGTTAGTTGGACATTTCACTCGTACAAAACCATAGAAATTCCCCGTTATAGTTAGTTCAGCTAACTATAACTCGCGCACCCGCAATGCACTGCTGATGACGTCACATATTACATCACTCATGACATGGTCAGTGACATCACTCATGACATCACTGATGACATCTCAAATGACATCACTGATGACATCACTGATGACATCATCCTTGTGATAGAGTGGCAGACCTCCTCTCACCCTAATATAACCTTTGATACACACACTCAAAAATACAAACTAACATTTTCAAAACAATGGACATACCAATACCAGTTACAACACACCTATTCAGTAATTCCAAGATCTACACACACACATCCACTCATTCACCAACAGTCCCTATACAGTCACTCATACATGTACTCACTCATCATATGTACTCATACACCTATACATCCTGTTACACACCGCCACTCATCCATAGAGTTACTCACACACATAGTCACACATGCAAACAAAGTATCAAACATCCATTTACTTGCATATACAGTTATACACACACTACCACACTTACTTCTACAGAAACTTACACATACTTACTCTCTTAAACAATCACTTATAGAAACACCTACTTATTTGAACAGGAACTCTTCCAATCTCTCACTCTCACATATACTCACTTATATACACCAATACTCACATATACTAGTTTAAAACATATGTAGTTACTCATAAAGACACTATTGAGACAGTCATTCACTCACTAACACACCCATACACATACTCACCCACCTATACAGTCCTGCACACATGCTATCTTCAACACATACAAACAGTGAGTCACTCATTCATGCATCTATGCACTAAGTAATACCCCCACCGAACCATACAGACACTCAGACACTCATACTGATACTCAAAAACCAACTAATAACCCATATAGACACTCATGTAGCTACTCACCAACCCATGCAGCCACTTATACACAAAGTGAGAGACTGATACAGATATTTTCATATTTAAACATTACTCACTAACCCATGTATTCACAAAGATACACTTAGTCAGTTATACAATCAATTTTACAAAAAAATCATCCATTTAGACACTTATATACCCATTTATTCTTCCATCGACCTTAAGATATACATATATAAAACATATTTAATTTTCAGAAAAACACACATTCACTGGATGATGTCATCAGTGATGTCATCAGTGATGTCATTTGAGATGTCATCAGTGATGTCATGAGTGATGTCACTGACCATGTCATTAGTGATGTAATATGTGACGTCATCAGCAGTGCATTGCGGGCGCACGAGTTATAGTTAGCTGAACTAACTATAACGGGGAATTTCTATGGTTTTGTACGAGTGAAATGTCCAACTAACTATAACGCCCCTGAAACCTATGTTTTTTTCAGTGAATTTCTAAGGTTTTTTAAATGCTAATTTCTAACTATAACGTGCCTGAAACCTATGGTTTTTTCAGTGAATTTCTAAGGTTTTTAAATGCTAATTTCTACCTATAACGTGCCTGAAACCTATGGTTTTTTCAGTGAATATATATATATTTATTATACTATGTATACATGTGAAAATGTCTCGGTCCCCTGCTTGCCTCGGTGGCACGGAAAAATGGGTGGAACTGACGTCAGCACGCCGACGAGGTCCTCTTATGGCTCCGATGACGTCATACGGTGTCGCGAGCGGAGCCGTGCTCGTTGACGTGGGAGAGCTAGGAAAGAATTTCCGTGGAATGCTGGTGCAGGGGATATTCACCTAAGTGTTCAGGCTAGTCCTTTGGGAGCAACTGTTTATGTTGCCACTCCAGAAACTGAAACCAGTGATCCGAGGGCAGAGGCCCTGCAGATGGCACACAAGGTGGGGTGCCCAGTCGTGTGCACCGGCGGGGCAGCGAAGTGACAAGCACCACAACCCACAAAAAAGGTAACGAGGGCACTGAATAACACAGGATCATCTCTTTGTATCTGGCAGGAACAACGAAGTTAAAATGCCCTAGTACCAAAATGGAGAATTAGTGCTACAACGGTCTTCAAGAGGACCTGCGATGCCGCTTCTGCCTCCCGTACCCTGGAGGCGGCACATGGGTCACGCGGTACGGTCATACTGCGGTGAGACGCACACTCGTTGACCTCTCATGGCACTGCTCCACACTTCAGGGAGGATGCTTTCCATTAGCTATGTTTTCTGATGACATGTCGCGCCGGCCCCGTCCAACAACAGAACTCCTTTAGATCCAAACAGACTCTTCCACTCTCTCACCGGAAGTGAAACCAGGCCACGCAGACACTTTCACAATACAACAGCCGGGAATGCACTTTTCGGTAAAAAAAACACATTCCTTCCTCCTAATTAATCAAATAAACGTCTCACTGAAGAACAGGGGCCAGCCTCGATCGGTAAACAGCCGTTACAACAACTTTTTTACTTTGCGATACCATTACAACGCATGCATTACCACGCATGCGTTGTACATCACGAAGTCATTACTACACATTTTTTTTAGAACGCATGGTCATTTACCACGCATGCCTTTACAACGAATTTTGTTGTAAAGGTATGTATGGTAAATGACCATGCGTGCTAAAAAACATGTAGATGATCCATGTCGTTGTAAGGAAACATAGGCTGTTCCATTTCCTCACAACGACGTGCACCGCCCCTCAGAGATGACGTGAAGCAGGAACCACGAGGAGAGAGGAACCATGAGGAGTGAGAGGTAAGGGGGATTGGGCATTGGGTGGGGGTTTCTTTTCTAGGGTTTAGGGTAGTGCAGTGGTGTTTGGGTGGTGTAGGGGGTCGTGCTGGGGGTAGTGTTTTAGGGTTTAGGGTAGTGCAGTGGTGTTTGGGTAGTGTAGGAAGTCGTGCTGGTGGTAGTGTTTTAGGGTTTAGGGTAGTGCTGTTATGTTTGGGTAGTGTAGGGTGTCGTGCTGGGGGTAGTGTTTTAGGGTTTAGGGTAGTGCAGTGGTGTTTGGGTAGTGGAGGGGGTAGTGTTTTAGGGTTTAGGGTAGTGCGCCCAACCAGCCACAATATCCATGGACAAAGGAGATCCTGACTCTTTGGAACGCTTTGTCAATTGAATAATTTGGGTCAAGGGCCCTACCACGTCCAAGACCTATCAATTCCTTTCTTGGGATCCCTCATATACTTGGAGAAAAAGGTACATAGTTTCTCATCAATTTGAGGCGTGTGTGCCACCTTCCCCTTCAGTGAGGGCCTGGGGCATTCTCCCCTCATCCTATTCCTGACCTCCCTTTTAAGGGGTTGATGGATTTTCCCCACCACATACTCTGCCACTTTGGCGTCAGGTGTCCACTCTGCCGACCTAGGGTTGTAAATTTGGGTAGGCTCGAACATGTCCGAGTGGACCTTGTCCCCAACCGGGGACTGAGAGGAGTGGGACTCTGGACACCAGGGACGCCCCGAGTCCTTATCCTCATCGGAGGAGAAATCGTCCTCCGATACACCCTCTCCCTCTAAGGGAAACCCGCCGTCGGGGTCTACAATAGTGGTGACAGTGTCACAATTTTCTCTGGGCCCCTCCTCCTCCCGGCAGGGTGCATGTTTTAGCGTTCGCGCACTCTTGAGGAAGGTCTCCGTAAGTTTATCAAATCCTTCCAAGTGCCCCGCGTTATGCTTAACGGCCCTTTTATTCCCCATCTGGGAGCTACTTTGACCCGCCACCACCAGATCTGGGTCACTGAACACCCCAGGGATGCTTTTCGCCAGCTTATCAACCTGATCCCTAAGAGGAGCCAGCACCCTAGAAATAGCCAGAGAGAGGGCTTGGTCCACTGCTGGAGGGAGAAGTTTGGGGGCCATTCCTCCTCCACTTCCTGGTAGGAGGAGTAAAAATGGTCTTCTGGAGAAGACATGATAGCAGAGGGTGTGAGCACAGAACAAATGCCCTTAAAATCCTTAACACAGCCCCCTCGCCGGTGCTCCAACAGCTGGGCTTTCCCCGAAGCTGTTATAAGAATAGACTGAGGCGCAATACCAATTACCACCACCAAGTGACGCTGGTCACTAACGTGGCCGTGTGGGGAAATCACCGCGTAGCGGTGTCAAAATTAGGCGAGGGTTGGTCGGGAATCAAGCGGACACTAAAGGAGTGACCGGATTCCCAAACGCACGAAAAGACCAGCGGGAGCGCTCAACGGAGCTGCCTCGCTCGGACCAGACGCGCCTGACAGGATCTCACCGCGCGCAGAGCACACAGCGGGAGAAACTGCGAGGAGGAGAACGCGCTCGGGCAAGAGCCTGCTGCGCAGGGAATATGAAACAATACCAAGGCAATAATGCTAATAACGTGCACAAGAAACCGCTATGCAAACAGCAACAACGTCAGATTAAGCCAAGAATGTAAGGAATGCACTTAACTGACGAGCAGTGAAGAAAGAGGAAGCGGAAGGGACGTCACGATATTATATACGATGGACTGTGATATGATTGGACTATAGTTGCCTTGGAGACTACCCCTCTAATGGTTCATGGGTTGTGTAGTCTTTTGTTTAATGATTGTTGTGTTACGTTTTCTTTGAACTGCTATGCAAATAAAGTGAGGAAAGATATGCATAATCCTCGCCTCCGTCCTGCCATAGAATTCATTAAACTTTATTTGATCTGATTTAGAAACATAGATCATAAAAGTGTACATAAAAACAGTAAATCCACTTTCTTAATACAATTCAGTGAGAATTAATTAAAACCAGTAGGTAAAAACGGGTGTTACAAAGCCCGGTTCAGAGCAACTTCAGGTTAACAGAATCGTAAAGTTCAATGTTTCGCAAGATCAGTCTCATGTACTTCGTGCAAAATACGCAATAAGGGGTCCAAGTAAGATGTAATGCTCCAATACCTGACCAGTTTGCACTATATAAAACTGCAGAAAAACTAAAAATAAAAAGTGTTTTGCACACTTCTGTCATTGGGCTATATGTGGGCTACATCTGGGTGATATTTGTGCTACATTTGGGCTCTTTTTTCTCTGGTGGCCATCTTGGGAGACTTATTTGTTATGAAGTTTCCTAATTTCGTCATTTACTCCAGTCTCCTCAGTAGGAAATGCTTTCAGTTTTTTACTTTGATTCCATCAAGAAGGCATTCAGATGTGTCACACATTTGCCATAAATTCAGAATGTTAGCACTCTAGTTGTTCATTAGATCACTGTAGTAAAGCTACTGCTCACCAGGGAGTTAACTGGAAGTCTACTGCTGGTATTGAAAGTGATTGTTTCAGTCTGCATGTCAGAATTTTCTAATGAAATAGAAGAGGATTTGAGATCTCACTTAAAACATGGCCTAAATTTTTTTTCTGCAGCACTAACCATAATTTCTATGGCAAAATGAACCCCCTCATTTTGTTCCTTTTTGAATTAAGTTTATTCCAATCACGATGGCTTCAGGTGTGCCATACTTTTGTCATAAGTAAAACTGTTAGCGCTCTAGTTGTTCTTTAGAACACTCTGGGAAGCTGCAGTAGAACACAAAGGCATCAACTGACAGGCTGCTCCTGTTGAAATATAACAGGAAGATATTTGAGATCACACTTGAAACATGTCCTAATTTTTCTTTCTACAGCACTAACCATAATTTCTATGACAAAATGAACCCCATCATTTTGTTCCTTTTTAAATTAAATGTTTTAAGTGTTACCAGTTTATTCCAATCAAGATGGCTTCAGGTGTGCCATACTTTTGTCATAAGTAAGGCTGTTAGCACTCTAGTTGTTGTTTAGAACACTCTGGGAAGCTGCAGTAGAACACAAAGGAATCAACTGACAGTCTCTGCCCTTGTTGGATGTACATGTTTTACTGAGAATGTCAGACTTCATTCTCACATGACTGAGAAAGATAATGTGAATTTACAGAAAATATGCTCTCATTTTAGCTTCTGGAGCACCTTCCAAAACTGTATGGGACAAGCATGTGAAAATAGTTTTCTCTCAAACATGATTCATGATATCCCAGCAGAAGGTTTTTCACAGGGTAAAATCACCTTAGAACACACCACAATTCCTGAAATTAGTATGGTACCATCAACAAATGAATTCTAATGTAACTAAAGTCTGTTATCACCCTTTATAGTTCTCCTTTTGGCAACCCTCAAAATCTTCGATTCACTACAATGCATTTCAATGGGGTACTATCATTTATATTGGTCCCAAGATGGCTGCCAGCAATTCCAGGATGAAGTGCTAACAGCCAATCAGATCTCACGATGACATGTGTGGTTAGGCTCCGCCCAGATATATGTGTTTTCTTTTTCAAATTTCTCAGGAACTACTTAACGGATTTACACCATTTAACCAGAAGGCACGACTCTGAACCAAGGGCTACCTTTTTGCCAAATTTGGTGTAGTTCCGTTCAGCAGTTCGGGCTGTAGCTGCGACTAAAGGTTCCTATGGAAAATTGCATGGGGAAAACACGTTTTGGGACCCCCTTTTTCTCGGCCCCCACTTGACGAATCACCCGAAACTTTCAGGATAGGAGCGGACCGGAGCGGGCCATAAGTTTTGAGAATTTCGCGAAAGATTCGTCAACCGGCGCCAAAGGTATTGGAAATAGAATGTTGCGAATTTCCTATGGAAAATAGGTCCTAACTATAACTATCTACTGGCGACCGCCAGTAGATAATATATATATATATATATATATATATATATATAATATATATATATATATAACATATATTACCTACTGGCGGTCGCCAGTAGGTAGTTATAGTTAGGACCTATTTTCCATAGGAAAAGCATTTTTTGTTTTCTCAATAACTTTGGCGTCGTTTGACGAATCATCGCGAAATTTTCAAAACTAGTGGGGCACTCCGGTCAGCTCCTGTCTTGAAAGTTTCGGGGTGATTCGTCAAGCGGGGGCCGAGAAAAAATGGGGCTCCCAAAACATGTTTTCTCCATGTTATTTTCCATAGGAAACTTTAGACACGGCTACAGCCCAAACTGCTGAACGGAACCGAGTCACAAGAAAACAGTAAAACAAAGGTGAAAAAAAGAAAAGGGGGCAGGGTAGAAACACCCTGACCCCCCAGGCCTGCTCAGGGGGTCCCACAAGGACCCCCAGGGCCAAAAAAAACCATTTAAAAAAAAAATAATCGGCGAAATTCGCGCTGGGGTCGCGAATCTTGCCAAACTTTTTTTTAAAAATGAAGTGCGGACTACCGCGCTTCATTTAATTGAGGCCCCCGGGTGGGCCAGGTCCCAGGGGCATTGCCAAAAATATATGCGGGGGCCCGTGGGGCCTCCGCAGCCCGGGACCGCCACCCCCGGGGCTTGTTTTAAATAGTGTGCGGGAGGGCACTCAGCCCTCCCGCAGCCCCGGGACCGCCACCCCCGGGGCTTCCTTTTTAATGTGTGGGGGGCCTCCAAGGCCCCCCAAGCCCCGGGGACCGCCACCCCCAGGGCTTTTCTTAATTATTTGCGGGGGCACACATCCCCCCCGCTGCCCCGGGGACCGCCACCTCCCCAGGGCACTAATTATGTAAATTCGTGGGTCCGTTACGGACCCCCGAGCCCCGGGGACCACCACCTCCCCGGTGCTTTAAATAGTAGGGAGGGGGGCCGCGCGGCCCCCCTCCTTGAGCCATCCATGGCCCTGGGGACCGCCACCCCCCCAGGGCCGGCTCTTGCAGTGTCCCGGGGTGCCCACCCCCGAGACACTGCTGTTTGCTATGACAGGGCGGGAGCCGTGCGGCTCCCGCCCTGTCATAGCAAACTTGCTTTGGATTTTGGAAGAGAGAGCAGGGAAACCTGCTCTCTCTTCCAAAATCCAAAGCAGATTGCTTTTCCACACGGGGAGCTGCATGTCAGCAGGAGGCGGGGAGCTGGCGGGACCGTGGGGGCATTGAGGCCCCCCCACGCTCCCCAACGGATAGGGCTGGCCCCGGGGGATGGGGTCCCCGGGGCTAGAAGTGGCCCGGGAGGGGGGCCACACGGGCCCCCCTCCCCAAAAAATAAAAATAAAGGCCGGCCCCGGGGAATGGGGTCCCCGGGGCCAATAGATGCCTCAGGAGGGGGGCCTTCGAGCCCCCCTCCTTAAATATATACATATATGTGGCCATGCCCCGGGGGATGGGGTCCCCGGGGCCGGAATTGGCTACGGGAGAGGGGCCCACGCGGCCCCCTTACCGGTTAGATTTTTTTTTTTTTTTTAAAAAGGGGTCAGGCCCTGGGGGATGGAGTCCCCAGGGCCCAAAAAAAGAAAAAAGAAGTCATAGTGCCAGAGGCCCCGCCCCCTCCCAGCAACAGTCTGCAAACGCGCCCTGTGGCGCGTTTTAAGATGGGGAATTAATTCCCCTTTAATACTGGGGGTCCCTGGGGGCCAACTAGCCCACCAGGTACCTCCAATATGCGCCACAGGGCTGCCTTGCAGAGAGGTGGTCCGAGGCCACGCCCCTTTTTACACCTCTCTGCATCGCAGCTCTGTGGCACTTACTGGAGGTAACTGGTGGGCTAGTTGGACCCCAGGGACCCTCAGGACTCAAGGGGATTTAATCCCCCAATTTATAACGCACCAGGGGGCGCGTTTGCACAGTGGTGCAGGGAGGGGGCGTGGCCTGATTTGACAAGTGTGCAAACACGCCCTGTGGCGCGTTTTAAGTTGGAGGATTAAGTCCCCTTCAATCCAAGGGGTCCTTGGGGACCAACTAGCCCACCAGGTACACCCAGTAAGTGCCAGGGAGCTGTGTTGCAGAGTGGTGGTCCAAGGCCACGCCCCCTTTTTATACCACTCTGCAACGCAGCTCTGTGGCGCTTACTGGAGGTAGCTGGTGGGCTAGTTGGCCCTCAGGGACCCTCATCGTCACTCACGGCCAAAGACATTGCATGGTTGTGGGTTGGCCTCCAGTGGGGACTTGGATGTAGGGCATGGCCGCAGGCCTGGCCCTCTTGACAAATTACTGCCACACATGGACTAAGGGCGTGCACACTGAAATTGACTGCCTTTTGGAGCTTGGGCACAAGGCCTAGCTACAGGTCAGGCTTTGCGCCTGACCACACATTGCACACACCTGAAGGGGGGGATTGGGTGTAAGACCTGGTTGCAGGCCAGGCTCTATATCCAAACCCACACTGTGCACCTCATGGGAGGTTAGGCACAGGCCTGGCCATGGACTAGGTCCTGTGGCCAACCATTCACCACACACGGCTGAGGACAGTGGAGGGTTGGCTACCTGTGGAGTGTTGGGGCATGGCCTAGCTGCAAGCCCTAGTGGCCAACCCCTTGCTGCACGCAGCCAAAAGCTCTGCCCAGTGGGATAGTTGTATGAATATGATAAAAGACAGACATACACTGAAAAAACAAAGGTTAAAGTGATTGTGTGGTAAGTTATTAAGAACTTACTTTATGTTAAAAAATCCTTGAAATTCACTGAAAAAACAAAGGTTATAGTAAAATGACATTAGAGATATGGTTTTGTAATAAGATTTTAGCTTACATTAAAAAAATACCTAGACATTCACTTGAAGAACAAAGGTTAAAGTGAAGGTATGGATAAATATTAAATTGACCTAAAGAAAAAAAACACTGGAAGTCACCAGTTCACTGAGCTAAATATAACTTGTGCCCCCACCATGCCTTGCTTATCACCTCACATATTACATCACACAGCTGAAATATGTCTATCGATCACAACCTTTTTGTTTTTATTGTTCCTAAAGTAGTTTACATTTTTTGTTAATTTCTTGGGCGTCCGATCAAAAACGTAATATGGAAATGGAAAAAAATCATGGGCCTAATTCTGACTTCCCCACTATTCCTCCAGGTAAATCTGCCTCCTTGATTAACTAGGGTTACCAGTAACTCAGGGGTCAGATATAATGGGGATTTCAAGATGGACCCTGAATGTCCATGTATAAATTAGGAATTATTGGAGGGAGTCGCTAATTCCATCCAAATATTTAATCTGCCTTTTGCAGACGATATAACTGGGAGTGAAATGTACCAGGTCTGCAGTAAATCTGTGGACTGTGTTAATTCTGATGGCGCTGGTAACAGGAGGTACCCCCTGCATTAAAATAACTACAAATCTTTCATTGGGGGCCCTAAAATGCTAAACACCTCTCTAATTGGACCCGCATGTTTGGAACCGCTTGTGTTGTGATTACCAAAATAGCCAACAGCTCATACCATTTTGGTTTTATGTTTTACCTAGCTATTTGCATCATATTATTATGGTAATGTGATTTAGGTACTTTCTTTGATAGCTTATAGAAAAAGCAAACAAGGCTGGATGGTACCAAACTAAAATTTAACCGTTTAAAAAAACATGGAGACTGTAACTAAAGACTTTTCCTATGTATTCTGGAACATGGACTTTCCTGTTTTCTAAACACTGCACTTTACAAATTGAGTCAGACTTTGCTATATCTTCATAACAGTTCCTACTTAAAGATGTCAAGTGGCAGTAAATATAAATAATGATAGGGTTCCTTTTTTGGGTTCATGGTAGCTGCTTTACAGATGATAATTGAATAAACTGTCATTGTTTTTCATTTTCCTGGCTGGAAGTTATGCTTTTTTGGTCTCCATTCTGCACGTTTGGGATTTCCTGTGGTTTTCAAGCTTCTCATTAACAGACAAAAACTGTAATTAGGTATCTTAAAAGGTTTAGTTGGAAATGTTTACAACAGTGCTCTTCATTACTCATCTGTGGCTGGCCATTAAAGGCCCTCAGTATTGAACAGTTTGTTTCATTTGTTGTTATTACTGCGAAGTTAATTTACTCTCTATGCAGAACACCAGTACAATTAAATGACCTTGTCTGACTTCACAACTAAACTGTTGTCATTACTTACCTGAAAGAGAGAGTAAACTAATAAATGAAGCAGCACAAGGAGAATTAAAGAGGAAATACTTGCCCAGTACTTAATTTGTAAAACTAAAGAAATAAATAAGTACAGGTACCCATGTTTCTCAATAGACAGCCACAGGGTTGCTACATACCAAGGCTGACTAGTTTTGATTAAACCGTAATCCCTGCTTTCTCTATTTGTCCCTGATTTCATATTTTTCTCTTCTCTTTTCTGTCTCTCACTGCTTCCTTTCTCTTGGATGATTTGTGTCAAAAACTGATGATAACAAAATAAGTGTTTGGCCCAAATAATGAGTGCTTGTTTCCATCGCCTCTAATCAACCCCCTCCTCTCATGATCATCACTGCTTTGAATTAATTTCTTAAGGAGAAGTGTGGTGAAGGAGTAAGGAAGGAAAAGTGTGTCTCATTGAAACAGACAGCTCATGACTAGAATAAACATAATGTTTACAAGCAATAACTTTAATCAAATAAAACATTCCACTGTATCCCCAAGCCAAATCACATGTATCACACTTGTCCTGAAACTAAGAAATAATGTCAACAACATCCCTTTGGGTCATCAAGTGTCAGTGCCACTAACCATTTGGCATGCTGATCACAGCCAATACTACACTTTCAAATAATATGAGACCCGATGTAGAGTTTGGTGGAGAGGAAAGTCTGTTTCAACGGTGTACCCTCTTCACCAAATTGAAAGTCCGCCCGCCTCATTTAGACTAGAGTCTGGTAGACCTTCAGTATGGTGACGGCGGAGACTGACCAATTATCATCGCCAACATACACCTCCAGAGGTTGACGGAGTAAGGGCCATCAGAGGTTTTGCCATTTGTCTGCCCTCCCTATTTATAGTGGGGGAACAAACTGCAAGTTTTCACTGTGATGCAGTCAAAACTGCTAAATTACTCCTATGGCTAGGGTACATTGCATTTTTTCATTTTCAAAAACATCATCCCGCTTTGGGATTTTGTTTGTGAAAGTAAAAAAAAATATTGAATATTTGATGTAAGGCTCCGTCACGTTAACAGTGTTTTATAATTGAACTAAATTTAAGCTGATAGAGTTTAGCTGAATGATGCCATAGATCAATGGAATGTTTACTGTGTCATCGGGTTAGGCAAAGTCTGGCAGCAGCTGTCTGGTTGGCAGTTGCTGTCCTGTCTTGCCAGAGTTGGTCGCACATTTGTACTTGACTGGAAATAAACGTTTTATAAAGAAACTGATGGTGCATGACCTTTTCAATGGCAATGAGGATGGGATTCCCCCCAGAGAAGAACAACCCTATATGAAGTTGCATGGGCAGAAAGTGGTGGCAGAGACTTAGCCATGCGGAGCTCTGCGGCCCTGGAAACGGCATCTACTCACGATCGGCACAGTGCTGGGAAGTGTGGAAAAGCACAGTAAGACCATCCTGCATGATCCCTGACAAGAATCTAAGTAAGGAAGGCTGGTTTTTGTAGTGCGCAATGCGCAAGAGGGAGTGTGCCTGTTAGTGTGGGGGCAGCGAAGGAGACTGCTGTGCTTTGAGGGGGCTATGCGTGTGCTGTGGCTCGATTCTGGCCAGAGCAACATGAAGAAGTGGAGGAAAAGCCTAAAGCACGGTGCGAGCATCGGCTGCACTAGCACCTTGAACTGAGAGCAGGAGGAGACGAACAGTCTGAGCGACTGTAGTGAGCGTGTCGCTTAAAAGCCAAAGAGAAGTGAAGTGTGCCCTAGTAGCTTGAGAAGCACATCGATTGCATAGAGGCAGACATTAAGAGCACTGTGACCAATTTGAGGAGCGTGTCACCTAATTTAGTTTAGCGTGTGAGGGCCGCATGCAGCGCACTGAGAAGTATTTAAGGTAACATTGAATTCTGCATTATGGGTCATCAAGTTGGAAGGAAACTCGCCCATCTGTGCATTTGCTGGCAGCAGTGTCTTTGTGTATGGGCAGGAAGGAAGGATTTGCAATCAGAGAAAGGTAAAGTGCAAACAGGAAGTTGTAATCCAAGAAAGACGAGACTGCTAACTCACCTGAAAATGAGGAACAGTGAGACAGTTTACCATTTCAAAGACTATTAGCATCAGTGCAACACATCTTTTGAAGGAGCAGGAAGTGGAAGAATGTGTTTTATCATTAAACAATGTTTCAGTGGAAATGTGGGCAGATTCATCTTTGCCGTACACACTCATCGCTTGGGAAACTTGAGAAGGCTTGAGGAAAGAGGAGCTATCTACAACTACAGTTAACTAGTTGGGTATGGAGGAAACAAGTTACCAGTTGTAGTATGTTTCCAAGCCAAGTTGTTGTTCAAACACAGGGAAATCACCTGCTGCATATATGTAGTGGAGAAAGGCAGATGTTTGCTAGAGTGGAGAGAACAAAGAGCTTTGGACATTGTGTTAAATCCTAATACAGTGGAACAAGTATTATCAGTGGTTCATGGGGATGCAAAGGGGTGGTAAGATAAATTCCCAAAATTGTTTGGATGTGAATTGAATTGTATGAAGAAGTTTGCACACAGGATTGTGTTAAAGGAGGGAGTTGTGAATAGGACCCACAAAGTGAGACGTGTGCCAGTTGTGTTGTGGGATGCTTAGAAAGTTGAGATGATGAGGTTGTTCGAGTTAGTAGTGATTGAGTCTACGGAGGCATCAGATTGGTTGAGTCCAGTAGTAATTGCCCGCAAACCTAATGGAAGCATTAGGATGTGTGTGGACTTAGGCGATCTCAATGAGATTATATGGGTAAACCGCAACCCTATACCCAACATAAATGAGCTGTTGGCCAGTGTGAAAGGGGGAAAAATCTATTCTACTCAAGATTTGTCCAGCGTGTACCACCAGATATTGTTGCATCTGGAGTCAAGGCATTTTACCTCTTTCATAATGCCAGAGGGAGCATTCTCTCTGCAGTATTCCAGAGGGTTATGCAAAGATTACTG
This sequence comes from Calotriton arnoldi, assembly GCA_963921515.1. Taxonomy (NCBI): domain Eukaryota; kingdom Metazoa; phylum Chordata; class Amphibia; order Caudata; family Salamandridae; genus Calotriton; species Calotriton arnoldi. The sequence continues at coordinate 367,955 of CAWUFW010009877.1, forward strand.
GGGAGGTAAGTAATGTACGGTTTTTCCAGGTCAATATTTTAGTGTGGGCGAAGGACAAAGTAAAGCACAATGTGTTATTGAAGAAGGTGTGTGGTATTCTGGAGGATGCAGGACTTACAGTTGAGGTGAATAAATGCAAGTTTGCCTGCTAATCGGTAGAGTACCTTAGCCACACTATTTCATATGAAGGAATAAAGCCCAAGCACAAGCCGATGGATGCTATCAAGAAGGTGTCATGCCCGTTGGACAAGGACCAATTGAGATCATTTTTAGGTATGGCGGAATATTATGGCAAGTTTTTCACGGGTTTTGCTGATGTTGCACCATCTTGGCAGGAGTTAATGAAAAATGGTCAGAGGTTTGTGTGGACCGATGAGTGTAAATTAGCTTTTGATGAAATCAAAAGAAGCATAGTGAATGCGGTTGAACTTAAACCTTTTGCTATGCATGACCTTACTATTGTGTCCACTGATGCCAACATGCATGGTTTGGGTGCAGGGTTTATGAAGGAAAGAAAAGAAAAGGAAAGGGGAAGGAGAAGGGGAAGGAGCATTGGGAACATCAAAGGGGGCAGAAGTGAGTTATTCCACCATTGAGAAGGAGGCGTTTGCCTGTTGGTGGGGAGTTTAACATTTGAGCAATTTTGGGTGGGAGGAAGGTTTGAGGTGCGAACTGACCACAAATCTTTAGTTGATGTATTTACAACAAACAAAGCGGGTTGGGCTTCCCCTAGGATTGCCAAGTGGATGTACAGGTTACAAGAATACACATTTGAAGTGAAGTATGTTCCAGGAGTGAGGAACATGAATGCTGATTGTCTGTCATGGTTACCGGTGCAGAGGGAAAAAGAGGAATGGGTATTGGCTAACATAATGGATACCAAAGTCAAAGAAGTGTCTGAGAAGGAGTGGAAAGAGGCTATGGTTAGGGATACGGAGATGCAAACTCTTGTGAGAGGTATACCCAAGGTTTGGACCACGTTAAAGGGTGATGTTAAGGAGTTGACGAACTATAAAGATGTGTGGTCAGAGCTGTTGTATCAGAAGGGAGCCATCAGGAGGGGAAACTGATTTGTAGTGCGTAGGGAATTGAGAGAAAGAGTGTTGGGGTGCTGCATGGAGAGCATAAGGGCATGTCAGGATTGAAAAGAAAAGTGAGAAAAGATTTCTGGTGGCTGGGAGTTGACCGTGATGTGGAAGGGTATATGAGAAACTGCATTATTTGTGTATGCAGCAACAATTTGCACGTGGTAAAGGAGACACAAGTGGTCCCTGTTCCATCTCCTTGCAAACCATGGCAAAAGGTTGCTAGGGACATCAATGGACCATTTAAATTGGAAGGCAGTGGGAACACGTTTGCTGTAGTAATGGTGGACAACCATTCTAAGTGGCCAGAAGTAAGCATGGTAAATGAGGTTAAGTCGCGAGGTGTAAGAGAATTTTGTGAGGAAGTGTGGAGGAGAGAAGGATATCCCGAGGAAGTTGTGACAGATAATGGACCCAAGTGTGTGTCATAAGAGTTCAAGATATATCTGTAACATTGTGAGGTAAAGCATGTTAAAAAAATGGTAGAGCATGGACTTGAGGAAGGGTTCAACAGAGTGTTAAGTGAGAATGTACAATTGGCTTTACAAAATGGGTTCGAGTGGAGAGAGGAGCTGAAGAATTTGTTAAGGAACTATCACACTACTCCGCATTCCACCACGTTAGAGGCACCATTTGTGTTGCTAAAGGGAAGGAAATAGTGTACCAAGGCTGTGCCTGGATGGATGGGTAAGAATGGGAGAAGAAAAATAAACGAGAATGAGTTGTGTGAAAGGGTGCAGTGTAAATAAAGAGTTCACAGAAAAGGAAGAAGGAGCTACCTGGAGGGAGGTGTACAAATGTGGAGAATTGGAGCGTGCCAGAATTGTGGGTAGTGTGAGGAAGGGAATTTCAAAGTGGTCTATTCCTAAGCGTGTAGGGGAGGTTACAAAATACAGTGTGGTGTTGGAAGATGGTAAGAGGTGGAATATGGGAAGTGTGTGAAGTGCGGCAGTTATGAAGAGGAAAAGAGTGGAAATGGGTGTTGTAGAAAGGAGAAGAGAAGATGACATGGAGGTGAGGAGAAGTAAAAGTAATTTGAGAAGAGGAGGTGGCATGGAATTGAGAAAGAGTGTAAGAGATGTGAAATTAGCTAGGTATTTGAGAGATTATTCATTAAGATAGAAGAAAATGTGTAAAGCCTGAGTTCTATACAATATGTATATAGTTTTTGTAGACGGGATTCAAATGTTTTATTGAAAAGATGTTTCAAACGTGTTATTGGGAAGGGAGATATGTTGTATAATTGAATGAGATCCAAGCTGATCTAGCTTAGCTGAGTGATGTGATAGATTAATGGAATGTTTACTGTGTCATCAGGTTGAGCGAAGACTGGCAGTTGCTTTCGGGTTGGTAGTTGCTGTCCTGTTTTGCCAGGGTTAGTTGCACATTTTTACTTAACAGGAAATAAACATTTTATAAAGAAACTGGTGGTGCGTGATCTTTTCAGACTGAGCCGTCCTTCACACCTACAATGCATTTACAGGAACCACCATGACGACAGATCCTGCCAATGTGAAAGATGTCCGCTGGGCCAGCAGACCTCTCTAAATTTGGCAGGCGGGTATTCTCTCAGGGCAACGGAGTACTTTACTTGGTCGCCCTATGGAGTAAATCCTGTCCACCAAAGTCTAAATCACGCCCTACATTTTTTAATTTTCTAGGAACAAATATTTCAATGTACATGATATTGATATTCATGGATCTTCACTTCTATATAGTATTTTTAGTTTGTAGCCAAAACCCCATAAAAGCGTAGAAATAATAGCACAACCACCACTGATTAACATTTAGATATCAAACAGAATTTAAAAAAGATAGAACAATAATTATACAATTTCATTAACATTTTGGTGTCCTCACCTTCACAAATACTACTAATTAATTAGGTAAGGTTCAGTGCACTTGTTCACAGACAGGAAAACCAAGAATTCCACCTGTTGATGATTGGAAGATTAGAACATCTCTCAAGATATGGTTCTCTAACCAACAATCTATTTTACTAGCATTTGTGGTTGAATACTGCTCAGACTATAGTTGTTTTATATTGTTTTAAATATGTTGTGTTCCTGTTAGATGCAAGAAGCTAACATGTATATGCACTCAAAGAAAATAATTATCATAGCATAGGTAATGGTTTTCTTGAGACTGAAAACCCCTTTCAAATGTGAATCTACAAGAAGATCTATATTTGTTTACTTCTGGAGGCATCTGTTAGGCACCCATATATTGGCTATTAAATAACTATTCATTTAGGAGCAGTTACCACTGGGTAAAAGGAGTCTACCATCCCTATTATTGAATGCCAGTAGAGTATACACTGTGCCTTCGTTGGTGTGGTCCTAATTTTCAGAAAATTGGAACAGACTGTTTACTAACTAGCAGAATTTCCAGATAATCTTTTTCACAGTCTATCCTTTAATTTATCACCTGCACCCACAATGCTCTCTTCACAAACTGCTTTCTAAAGACCTTGACATTAGCCTTGATCCTAATGATAAATGTATCTTCCTATATATTTATTTATTTATGACTTGTGTTCCTTCTAAAGGTCAGTTGATAGTCATCAACATAAACTAGGCGGGGATCAGCTAACAGACTTTTCCTGTGGTGATGATGAGATATTATTAAGCCATAACAGTAGGGAGTAAGGGCACTCTCTGAATGTCTTAGTATTGTATCATGAAAGCAATAAACGTATGATGACATCAGCAGTATAAACAAGAACACCTGCCAGTGACAACAGGTCAGTGCAACACCGGATATGCATCCCCTCTGCCTTTATCTCTTTTATTCTGAACATTTCCAGTTTTTCTATCCCTGGGGGCCCATACGAACACAAGAGTGCCTTTGTGCCTTGTAGAGATGGTGGTCTTGGAGAGCTGCCTGAGGCCAATAGCTTCTATGGAGCTGGAGGAAATAGATAATAACTCTCTACCCGATACATTTTATGTGAAAGACAATACTGTCCTCAACTCATCCACCCTGCAAATGGCCCTCCCCATTTAATAAAGATGTTTGGGACTACCTAGAAATATCCAAAATCAAGCTATACTTTCTTCATTTCCTCATGAAAACTAAACTGATGTGTTATTGTAGACTTTACAGATACATTTGCTAAATTGTAATTCCCAAGGAAAAACCTGATTGACGTTTCTAAGAATGCTCAAATGTTTATAATTGAATACTATGTCATATGCCCCTAATTTTGCCATTGGCTAAATCTAAATTATTGTCTCGGAATACCTTCCCATTATATCATACTACAGCCGAGTGCATCTATTATATTAGCATAAGAAAACCTCTATCTGTCCCGGGGAGGGATACAACAGATCATATACGCCGGGTAGTGGCAATATTGGATTGGGCACAGGCCACGGGAGCACCGCTGGGAGTTCTCCTCCTAGACGCTGAGAAAGCGTTTGACAGAGTCTCCTGGCGGTACCTGTGGTCTGTTTTACAATGGAAGGGGTTTAGTTCGGGGTTTGTACAGGCGGTTAAAGCTCTGTACTTGGCACCGGAGGCAAGGGTTCGGATTGCAGGGCAGGAATCAGAGGCTTTTACAATCAGCAGGGGTACTAGACAGGGTTGTCCCTGCTTTCCTCTTTTATTTGCCCTTTATATCGACCCCTTTCTAACAAAACTGGAGAGCTATACCCGGATTAAGGCGATAGAAATCGGTGGGGTCAAATACAGAGCACTAGCTTATGCTGACGATATAGCCATATTAACCAGTGACGCTTGCTCTGCGTTTCTAGCTGTCAAGGACTTGGCAGCCCAATTCGGAGTATTTTCTGGGTATAAGCTCAATGCGAATAAGACCCAAATCTTATGGTCTGGCCCGCCATATCCTTTAGACTTCCCGGTAGTTAAGGAAGCAGACTATCTGGGTGTGACAATTTCCTCCCAAGTGGAAAACATTCCAGATTTGAATATTAAGCCGATTATCAACTCAACAAACAGGCAATTAGAAAGATTGGATCATTTACACCTTTCCCTAATGGGGCGTTGCAATGTTTTAAAAATGCTAATTCTACCTAAGTTTTTGTATCTATTTCGGACAATACCCCTAGAATTTTCATCCTCTTACTTTTTAAACATCGATAGGATGTGTACTAGATTTCTTTGGGGTTACCGGAGACCAAGAAAAGCAGGTAAATGGTTGATGCTTCCCAGTCAGAGAGGGGGTCTGTCTGTTCCTAATTTTCTATTATATTACTGGGGAGCATTACTCCAACATATGACAATACTTCTTGTTGGCTCTGGAGCAGACATATCGCTGGCATGTAGCCCATCTATATATGAATTAAGTCTGGGGAAACAAGCAGTGGGTTGCCTGGCAGCGATTTTTGAACCCAGCTATTATAAAAAGACACGGTTTAAGATCTTGAAGGCAGCCTATAAGGTTTGGAAACAGGTCCAACGGAGGCTAAAGATTCCAAATCTAAATATCTATTCCTCGCTGGTGAACACATTAACTCTACCTCCAATTTTTCGTGATCAGGTTACATACAACTGGGGGAATAAAGGCCTCCTAGTAATAGGAGATCTATATAGGCATGGTCAACTGGCACCTTTTTCTACTTTGCAAGATAAATATGGGCTGGGTAGAGGAGATTTTTTTAAATATCTTCAAATACGTAGTTATTTGGAGAAAGAAAATCAGAGGGTACCTTTTAACACCGATAAAATTCCTTTGATAGAACTAATGATTAAAAAAAGCTGATTAGGGAAATTATATACAATCTTGCTTGAATGTTTCCCTGATGATTTGGTGGCTCAATCAAGTAAGTGGGCTAACAAAATGGGGGGATAGGAATAGATTTGGAAGATTCTTTGTCACTAGCTAACCAGGTTTTAATCACAGGTAGCTTAAAAAGTCAACATTATATGTCAATATTTGATTTGTACTACACTCCGGCCAAGATTGCAAAATGGGGGGTGTTAGAGGAGGAAATGTAATAGATGTAATCTCATCGCCGCAGATACAGTACATATGTTTTTTGCATGTCCAAAACTAAATGATTTCATCCAGGGCATAGAAACTTTCTTTTTATTATCTCTTGGGATTCCGGTTGTAATTCATCCAGCTCTTATTATCTCTGGAATAAGTAGTATCGTGTCAAACAATTGGACTAGGTCAATTGTAGAATTTGTGTTTATTGCAATGGCTATTGCCCGCCTGTGTATAACATCTGAATGGATCTGTGTCGATCCTCCTACAGTTTCTAATTGGCGTGCGCGACTTTTTGCAGCTTACAATATTGAAGCTGCGATCTATAATTTAAAGGGTCGTAAGAAAAAAGGTAGGGGGTTACGGATGTGGGCACCAATATCTAATCTTATGGACTAAATTAAGTTAGCCATGTCTTACGTTTAATTTTTATACTTTCTGTGTATATGTTTCTAGAAATTTTTGTTTTCTGTATAAAGTGGATATAAAAGATATTCATGTAAAATGTTAATGCCTTATATAAAAACAAAACAATAAAAAAAAATCATAAAAAAAAAGAAAAAAAAAAGAAAACCTCTATCTGTTAAAACGTGACAGTTCAAGCCTATGTGTTTCACAAGAGCATGCCTATTTACTTGTTTCTGTCTCCTCACTTCCTGTCTTGCTTTTCCATCTTGCATTTTCTCCTAAATATTTATCTTCTCCAAATTTCTTTGTTATCCTCCACTATCCTGTCTCTCCCCATGTGCTCCTCCGTTTTCTCTCATCTCCTGCCTGTCTCCTCCCTCTGGTCATCTTTCTGTTTTCCTTATTCTAGTTCACATTCTTTCTATCACCTCTCTGTCATTTCAAAGCTGTCTTTCTCAGATGTCTCTGGCGTGCAACTCTTTTGCTCTCATTCTTTTCCTCTTTCATTCCTCTCTTCTCTTCGCTCTTGCTCTCTTTCTCACTCTCATATGTTTCTGTCACCTCTTTCTCAGCTGTCTCTTTCTCACCTGTCTTTTTTATCCTCTCCATTTCTCACTGTCTCTTTCCCTTTCTTCCTCTCTCTCCCAGTCTATTAATATTGCTGTCTATTCCTTCCTGCTCTCTCATGTTCCCTCCATCTGCAGTCTCCTTTTCTTCCTCCCTCCTGTTATCTCTCTCACAGTTGTCTTTAACACCATCCCACCATTCTCTACATTTTCCACATCTCTCTTTCTTCCTCTCTCTCTACTCTTTGCTCTTCATTACCATCTCTAACTTTCTCTCACATGCAAAGGTAGCCAGAAAATTAAAATACTCCCTACTTCATCCTTTCATCCATCACTAATCTTTCCCTATTCCATTCATCCATCATCGATTCACTCTGCCATCCATCCATCCACTCTGCCATCAATGCATTCATCTTTTCACCCACTCATTCATCCATCCCTTTACACTGCCATCAATTCGCCTGTCCATCCACCTATTCATCCCGTTATTCTACCATCCTTTTTAACTGTCCATCTACCTATCCATCCATCCCTTTACTCTGCAATTCATTCACATGTCCATCCACCTGTCCATTCACTCAATATCCCATTCCTTTTCTCTGTCATCTTTTCACCAGTCCATCCACCTATCCAGCCATCCCTTTACTCTGCCATTCTCCCACCTGTCCAGCCACCTATCCATTCGACCACATAGGTGATCCATTCTATTATTCTGCCATTCACTCACCTGTCCATCAACCTATCCATTCACTCATCTTTCCACCTACTCATCCATCGAACCACTCATTACTCCACCTACTCATTCATCTACACCCTCATACACCCATCCATCCCCATCCAGCCTTCCTTCCATTCAAAATTCCTTCCTTCTCTTTTTTCTATTTGCCCTTCGTTAGTTCTTCCTTGTTCCTGCTTCCTCTAGCGTTAATTATGAGCTTATATACACTGAGTTGCCGACAGAAGAGGTTCATAAAGAACCCCACCCCCCCGCTGCAACTTCTAAAACAGAGGCTCACAACGGCCCTGCTCACATCTCTCTTTCACTTTTGAGCTATCTACCTCACTGTCCCATTCTCAACTCTTTACTGCTGTATTCTCCCTTTCTTGCTCTCATCTCTGGCTCTTCCTCCACTTCTCTTTCTTTCTTTCTTTCTTTCTTTCTCACTTGTCTCTCTGTCTTGTTTTCCTCTTTAATGCTATTTCTATCCTTGTTTAGAGCCCCCCCATCATTTTCATCTCAACGGTGCTGTTTTTCCCTCTACCCTTCCCTTTGAGGAATCAAGAACCTTTAATCGGGCATTTTGCATTTTTTAATTTATGGTAGCGGGAACCAAACAACTTTCCAGAACTGCTAATTGTGTCGCTTGCCTTTCCAGTGCGTTTATATGGAACCAGATTTGAATGGCCCTCTGTCAGGTGGGGCCCTCTAGTACCGTAGGGGCTGCGGGACTCCTAGTTACGCCGTTTCCGCGGACAATTCGTCTTAGATATCACTTTTAAGTATAGATAAAAAATATCTCGCTCTGTTAATAAACCTATTCTTAGTAAACTTTGTATGGATAAAGTCAAATAGGGATACTTTGCAACTTCACGAAGTGTCAGCAAACAAGAACTTCACACATTTTCTCTGCAGATAAAACATTCTTCAACCCATAAACATAACCTTTCTTTCACTAGGTCCTCATTTTGGGGCCACCTTGCTTGAATCTGCAGAGTAAATAGTGCTGCGGTGAGTATATGTATCATCGATTATTGCAGGTTTGATTTTACCTTTACCCACTTTGTTTTCTTTCCTTGTATCTTCAAAGATAATCACTTCATAGTCTGTTCTGTATTTGTTAGTGCTACTGTGCATGTGTACTTTTGAACTTTTTTTGTTATTGGATTATTGTTAAAGAACTGGTTTAGCTCTTCATGCATTGTGCATGGGATTATTATACAGGTATTTGTGTTATCTTTAGTTTTATTGTCAAAGTAATTTCTAACAACATATATGTTTGCGCAGATGGGAGCTGAAAAATGTACAATTTTGTTTGACTTCATACAGCATTCTGCTTCTTACTTGCTTCCTGGCATGAATGATAGCAACAACCTTAACTTGAGACTGGGCTTAATTGTATATAGAAAAAGCCTCAGTACTGCTAACTGGCTTCCCTACCCTATCACTGATCTGATCCGACCAAGGAAGTTGTACTGTATGGTGGAGTGATCAGCTCAAATTCACTCTGCCATCTAGTTCTCATTTCTCTTTAGACGAATGATTACAAACTCAAAAAGACTCTTGTCCAAGTTGCATTTAAAATAAGTCTTGGCCTCCCTTCTCATTATCCATGAGGTTGAGTCAACAAGGTTCCAGCTTTTTTCTATCTGGTTTATTTAGTCAACATTTGTCAATGTTACACTTTTTTTTAATTTAAAAAACAATTCAGTTGACATGAAACCTGCATCATGGTTTCCGAAGAACTCACACTTTTTACCACTAGGCACGGGTGAAATTTAAATTTCGATGACCTAATTTGGGTAATTTTATGTTATGCTGGTTATGTGAAATTCCCAAAATCACACCATTACACAACGCTGTGTAATCAGAACGTGAGATGCTGTTGATTGTGGCACTTTTGCCCTGAACTCCACTTAGTAGGCATGTATTTGACACTTCATCTCCAGTCACTCTTAGGCATTGCCCATGCTCATTGCATGCATTAAATTCAGCTCCCATACTATTCCATGTAGGGTCTGTTTCTGAAATATCTTGATAGCATTGCTCCCTACCTTTTCGAGATTGTCAAACTCTGCCTATCACTGGACATTGTTTCTATATTCTAACTCAGATAGTTTAACCCCTGCCTCGAATGTGAGGATCTTGACTTTATCGCTATGTTGTGTTAGCTAAAGCTAAAACTAACTCTAGAGAATGCACTATTATCTCCCTAAATCAGGTTGTTTTATTCTCATGTAACTTTTAAGATGAATTCCTTGTAGGTGTAGCCCAGAGGCGCAACTAGAGCCAAATTTTAGGGGGGGGGGGGGGCATGTGGGTGGCTAATAAAAATTTCGGAGGGGGGGGGGTAATTCTTCCAGCGAAAGGCAGAGTGGAGATGCAGGGGCTCTAGGAAGGGGTGAAAAAACAACAAACCTTCATTAACAAGTACATGGTCTTTCAAAGAACTGTAAAGTACACGGGTGCGGCTGCAGTAAGATGGACGCAAGATCAGCCAGCCCAGAGCAGCTCAAAAACTGTCTGTGTGTGTGCCGGGAAGCTGTCTCAGCCCGGGCTGAAACACACGACGGGGGGGCTGAAGCCCTTTGAGCCCTGTGGGTTGCGCGCCTGGTGTAGCCCATCTATATTCACTGCACTACTCTGTGAATGGATGCTGGCCATGACAGTGTCACCAGTGTCACTATCCAGGTGATGAACATGTCAAAGATTCTCAAAACCCTCATTCATAACATCGAGATGGGTGTTTTAGTTCACTGACTTTCAAGACTATTCGCTTGCATCAGCTCATATCTATCTGAATTACCTAGTTTCTTCTATTAGCCTTACCTCAACCGGTAGATTATGCTTCATCACTCTTTGTGCCTTCTAGGTCTCCTCCATGTTGTTTATGTTGATCCTCTGCAACAACGTTTTCTTTTCTACGGTTTCAACCTTTACATGTATGCTGACAACATGGTCTTCTAGAAGCTTACAGGGGGGTGTGAATGTGGCTCCTAAGTGCTTCCTAAGGGTTTCTTTTGTGAGATCAGGGACCTGAAGGAGAGCAGCAGACTGAAATTGAATCTTGATGTTGCTGAAATCATGCACAATAATGGTAAGAACCATGTATAGGGTTCATGGTTTTGGCTTTCTAAATTCAGCAGCTTCTCCACATCTCAATAAATTGCCAAAACCCTAGGGATCAAATATGACCCTGACCTTTTCCTGGCTCTCCAAAATTAATAACATTTATGCCTGAGTGATTCTTCAAACTTAATGATCTCTAGAAAATTCCCCTCTGTCCTTTGGCCGTGAGGGTCATGTTTTTTCAATTACTGCGACCATGGGTGCTTGTCTAGACTATGGATAAAATCTTCATTTAGTGCTATGAAAATCTCTCAGAAACCACTTAATCCAAGGTCATTCAACTGAAAATGTAGTTAATTGCCCTTTAGTGGATCACAACAACTTAACAGTGTGTAACCAATATTGGGCTATCAAACTTGGCATCTCCGATTTAAGGTACTGGGCATTGAACTATATAGAGAAATGGCTGACAATTTCTTAAAATCAAACTGATTCCTCATGGCAACAAGAGCTTTTTGCTCTGTGTGTTGTCATGTGTGAGGTATCTGTATGATCTAAAAAAAAGCATAAAGCATTCCCTTCCTCTTTTTCTGGACACCTCGGTCTAGGACAGTTTGCTAGCTGCCTTGCCTTGGATGTGTAAGATCTTCCTCGTCCACAAATATTTCCAATCTGTCTTTTTCCATCAAACTAAGCTTGCTATTGCATTTCAGCCTTGCAATTTTTTTGCTATTGGACTCAGTGTTTCATCCTTACAAGGTGGAAAAAATAAATCACGTGGTTTGGTAGCTGTTATTCACGTGCTAGTAGACAATTCTAACACTCAAAATTAGTGCTACAGCGTATGAGGAGAGCCTTCAGGCTGCATATTCACTGGTGCTATTGACATTTGGTGTTTCGAAGGCTTTTGTAAACCTGTGACATTTTACTCTCAGAAATTTGTCAAAATTGTGGAAATGATGTTGAATTATGCACAATTTCATGAATCAACATTTTGTAGCATCTCTTAGGAATTAAATGTGAGAGTATATCTCATAATGAAATGTCATGCAAGACATAAACAAGTGACTGGTTTTATAAGAAATTGTCTCCCATAATTGTGGGATTTTGCAGCCGTGCTGCAAAATTTGCAATTTTCGCTTATTGTACAAATTTTCCTGCTATAATTAACAGTTTGCACAGGCCTAGCACAGAGGAGGAGATCTAGCAAGTTCCTCTGTGTGGCAAAAGTGTAAAACAAAAATAAAAGATTATTACTTTTACATTCTGAAGATTTCCATCCCACAAAAAAATATATCAACTAATATATGCTTATGTTTGAGTGTGCAGCACTAGAAAAATATAGAGCTTCACATAAAGATGAGTTTTGTGCAATAAAAACCAAACAGTTTTAAGCTCCGGCAAAATTGTGCTATATATTTAAATGACTAACAACTCATTGTAAGCAATATATTGGAATGCGTATAAAAATGAGTGGGTTTGCTGCATTTCTATGAAGTAGTTACAATGCGATAGCAGCGTAATGGAGTAATTCTGTTCCTCTAATAAAACTCCTTATGACTTTATTTCATAAAGCATATACCTATTTGGTATATAATGCGTTTCTCTTGTTCTGTGTATTGTAGAAATGTGGAAATAAATCTGTCCCCTCAATGATCTTCCATTTAGGATCTACAAAACGCGGTGTTGCATATTACAGAAGAATGCTTTTTTGAAAGCATAGGGGATGAGTTTTGTGCAGAATGCTGGGATGCAGAAGTGAGAAATATATACAATAAATACACCTAAAATTGCCAGGCTACGAACGACTGCAAAACATACTGCTTTGTTGACGAGTTAGCCTTGAAATGTTTCAGTAGATTAAATCTTTCAACCAGTATCATATTAGGTATAAATAAAGACTACTTTCAATCATTTGTACACATAACAAGACAGACCCTTATTCTTCCAGCAACCAGGGTGCAGATATTATTTGAAACAGAGAGTTATCATATAGAATATTTTCAGCGACTAGTACGGCAGCCTCTTCAGGTTATACAATTATTAGCGAGTTTTATACAATCAATTTTCTCCAGTTAACATACTAATATTCAATTATAAATAGAACTGGAATCTCTGCAAAAGATGCGGTATAACATCAAGGAAGTATTGATCATTCGAAGAAGAAAAAATCAACAGTATTTACTAAAATGTTAGCACAAGTTTATTTTATTTGTATTCACAAAATCACGAAAATGCAAGATTAGTAGTGGCATGTTCTAGGGTTGTTGATCACTGGGGAGTGGTGTAGCTGATTGGGTTGCTGTAAGAACGGCACATTTTAAATGACTTCTCATAGGAGTAAGTAGAACAGAGCGATATCACCCAAATGACTGAAGATTATCGGGCGTTTCATATATACTCTATTTTCCGAAGTACATGGTTTATTTTGAAATAATAATATGGTGCGCACAGCAAACTGAATCCTTGCCATCCGTATAGCGTCTAAAGCGTAAAACTACTGGGCTCATGTAAGCTGTGCTTTCGGACCCTGTTGAAGGTCCTGGAAGTGCATACATGGACACCCTACCAATAAATCAATAAATCAATGAGGGGTTGGTCAAACACAACTACTCACCCGCAAGGGTCTCAATGCGCTAGGGGGTGAGGGGGTGGCTCTGTTGAGTGCTGGGGTCATCTGAAGAGCCAGAGACAGATATCATCATTAGAACTTTCTAGCCACAGAGCAGTTGCCCACTCTGAGGCCAGTGATTCCCTCACTCATGGAGGCGTTTGCTCTTCAAATAAAACATGTGACGTCCAAGGTAGTTCAAATAGAATGAGAGAGGCATAGGGTGTTCCGCAGGGACAGATTTAGAAAGAAAACAGAAGGAAAAGTGAAAGATAGGTCTCATGTGTATGAGGTAAAAAATATTAATAGGCCAAATACGTTTCCCTGATTCTGTAGCCCCTCTGAATCCTTCTTTTATCAAGACTTGTTTGAGATGTACTCTATGGATAAGGTTTTGATGGGTCAGTCAACCTTACATGAGCTAGTGTGTGTGACTTACCAGTTTAATAATCAGGAGACAGCAGCTGGTTTACTTGACTGACTTTCCCCTTAGTGGTATAAAAGTAATTATGTATTTAGACGATACTAAAATACCAAAAATACAGAAGTATTGAAAAAAAGAAAGATGTTTTCATACTGTATTTTAGGACACACCTGTTCAGTACAGGTTCCTATTTAAGGATACTCTGAACCAGATGCATGTAACATAGCAATATGTGTTGTATGACTCTACAAAGAACTTGAAAGTATGGTGAATGGGAAAAAGGTGGTGACATTTGAAGAAATGCACTGTTGTTGAGTGCCATGTGGAAGCTTTAACATCACATCTGCAGCAGTGCATTGCTGGCATCCTGGCTCAGACACAAAGCAGAAGACCTTGGTTGTGTACTGGTTGGTTCCCCATCAGTTGAATTCAATGGGAAAAAGTAATGACATAAGTATGATCACCATTCCAAAGCATGAACTCAATCCTGAGGCTACAAACAATTTAGAGTCTAACCCTGGGAAAGGCGAATAGAAAGAAAACGGCTGGTACTGTGGGAAACAGGCTCACAAGTGGAGGCCCTCCAGGTGCCCTGTGAAAATGCTGGATATACATAGAGTCAAATTACAGGGCCACTGACCCTGTTTGTGCGGCAGTCACCATTAGATGAGTGCATCCGGCACAGACCAGGACTGTCCACCCAATTACAGAAAATGTGCTATTTCCAGGTGAGGCGTGGTTTCACTCCTGCACTGGGAGGAGTGAATTATTGAAAGGTGGACTGACTGTTTCAACTGGGCGGTATGCCTTTAACTCGGTGGTGGAACTGACTGGAAATTTAGTAGGGATGAGTTATCTCACCACTGGCAGGTGTAGTATGTGACTGCACCCATCTGTAGGGAAAATGTCTTTGGGAATCCTCTGGAACTCCCAAAACCCCTCCAAAGGTATGCCTAAGTGAGTATTCTGACTGCACCACATCGTAAGTGTTGCATATTCAGTGTACCACCTGACACTCTGCTCGCCTTTGAGCCTGCTTTGTAAAATGGATCTGGAGCAAAGGGAAATGTTTGCATCATTTGCAAAGGGGCATGTCCCATGCAAATGAGGAAGCAGCAGTGCTTAATTTGAGCCGATGGTTGCCAGTGGGGTCCAACATCACTCATTTTTGGGCACCAGCACTTATTTTTCTGCATCAGACATTTACGAGGGAAGATAGGAAAACACCCACAAAATGGAAAGACGAAAGTAGAGAAAGACAGAAAAACTGCCACAAAGTGAGAAAGTGGGAGCCTGCAAAATGAGAGAAAGGGGCAGGCAGTGTCAAATGGTGGATGAAAGAGGCATGAGGTGTATTTCTGTGTACCCAGCCTACATATTCAGCCTGCTAACATTTAATTGCACCAGCCACAGGCTTCTGAGCAGAGCTTTCAGCACCGGCACTCATTCTTTTGCAAGCTAAGCACTGAAGAGCACCCCTTGGTTATTGCACCATACAATTTGCACCAGTTCTTTCACATGCATCTTCAGCCCATCTATAATACCAGAGTGCCCTGGGTGTGGAAAGTTGGAGCGCAAATGCCTGTGGTGCTCTCTGGGCACTCAGTGTAATATGGCCTCTGATGTTCAAAATTAGCCCTGAATCCAAGTGTGCCCTCATAGTTGATTAGGGCATCCCTAAATGTATGGACAGACTCACTGTGGTCACTCGGGTGCCCAGAAACAGAAATGTGCCCTATTGACAGCAAAAAAGTGACTTCCTTTTGCAACATCAGTACCAATTGTACATGATTGTCCAGATGTACATTGATGCTGACAAGATTCTAAAGGGGCAATAATGCAACAGTAGGACAGTCTTTGAAAAAAGAAACATCAGGGATCCCTTAGTGCTGAGTCAATGACAAAATGTAACGTTTACAGGTAGTGTAACAGGCAATCTACATATAGCTTGCTAATTGACCAATAGCCATCTTGAGTTAGGAAACTGTGAGGCAAGTAGAGAATTGCTTAATCAAGGTTTATTGAGTAGCTTATAATTTGTACATCCTATAGGAAAGATATGGGGGCATATTAGCAGACCCACGTTAAATTATCGCTGCTTAGCGGCAGGAAACTGCTGCTAAAACGGCGATAATGGGCTTGCTAATATGCGTTATAGAATTCCAATAGAAGCCCAGGTTAGATGTCCTGCACATCTAACCTGGGCTTCTATTGAATTCCATAACGCATATTAGCAAGCTTATTATCGCCGCTTTAGCGGCAGTTTCCTGCCGCTAAAACGGCGATAATTTTAACGTGGGTCTTGCTAATATGCCCTTACTTTTTAGAAAAATCTAACCTGCACTGATGTATAAACAATAACAATGAAAATGTTTGAGAGGAGCAGGTTAAATAAAAGTACATGGTGTTTATTTTTGTCATTTATTGCACCTTTTTTATGCAGCACATCTCTCCCTGAGTGAGGTATCAGTACACTTTGCCTAAGGAAAATGTGTTAAAGACTTAGATCCCTAACTTGGTTGGTGGCCAGGTTCTCTTTAGAATATTATGAGAGACAAAACAATAAAGAAGAACTTGCATTATATTCATCATCAAAGGATGAGTAGAAACTCCAGCCAGAGTGGGGAGTTCATTTAGAGCGAACAAGAGAAGTGCAAAGGTGTCGTGTAGCTCCTATAGTACCCCTGCAGGAACTGCGCGTTTGGATAACATATACTGCGGGCTTGGTGGCAGACTGACTCCGTGCACCCCCACCGTATATGTTAGCCTAGTTTTGCATTAGCTAACTCGCACTGCCACTAGTGTCTCCTCTTATCGGGGAGAGATTAGTTTCTGGCAACCTTAGACCATGACAACCCTGATTCCCTCAGAATCGTGGAAACAATGTACTCCCTTTTGCTCAGTCATTCGTGCTCACTTATTCGGTTTGTCTCAGAGAGTTACACAGAATAAACAGTCGGGCGTTTCAATAAGTATTTATTGAACAGTTGTTATTCTAGTGTAAAATATATGTGCTGCGGTAACCAGCAGACAATAGCAGAAATATATTATCAGCAGTACGATGAAAGCAAAGGGATAGAACAGTTCTACCATATTGCGATAATCATGAGTACATACATGAATATAAAAGCACTATGCAAGTGCGCGTACTCCTACGATGCCTACCTAGATGTACCCGTGTGTACCTAGCATATGTGTGTAGGTCTTAGAAGCTAAGAGCCAAGAATCCTCCTAGGATTTAGTCGAACCCCCATACCTGAATAGAGAGAGTGTGGGACCCCGTCCTGGTCTCGAGTTGGACACCCCGTCCGGGTTGTGTCAGACCACTGTCAGCTTGAGCGACTGCATGCAGGAGCCTCAGCGTCTCTGGTCAGTGTGTCAGCATGGAAGTCTTGGTTCCCTCTGTCTTACCGGGGCAAGATGTGGTGTATTTATACCCTACAGAGTCTCGGTCCTCAGTATGGTTTGTATTGGACATGAGGAAGACGTCAGGGGTGAACTTTGTACATACATATTATGCCAGTGGTGTATTCTTAGAGAGCCATGCATAATTAATGAGTACAGTGTGGGCCTGTGTTTGGAAGAACCCTGCTGTATTCAAAACCACAGGATAGATAACGTTCAGCCCTCAGAGCTCGTTGTGTACTAGCTGGGACCAATGTAGGTGAAAGATCATGCCTATATAAGGAATCATACTATAATAGGACATGTACAGTTGTGACCTTAATTGGGCATATGCGGCCATGACCATAATAGGGCAAGTACGAATATGACCATATTAGGGTAAATATGAATACGTCCATTTTAGGGTATGTACGAACGGGTCTACATTAGGGCCTCTATGCGGGATATAACACCCACTCCTCTTCCGAACTGGATAAAAATGACCATACTTAAAATCTGAACAATTTAAAAATATTTTTAAAAGCAAGTAAAAACATGGTTCTAAAAAATCTTTAAAAATGAAATGCTAAAAAAAATGTTATACTTCAGCTATTTCTAAGTGCCACTTTTCTTAAAATGTCAAAAGTCTCTCTATTGAAGTTGCATTACCATAAGCAGGAGAAGGCCATGCTTTTCTCAAGCGAAAGTGTCAATGTAAGAAAAATGTTTCCAAATTTAGATCGTTTGTTTTGAAACGAGTGAAGAAGCCGAATTCTTTCCCAGGACGCGATGAGCCAATTCGAGATTAGATGTCCTGGCTGGGAAGCTCAATATTATCAGTGTCAGCTGCTGTAGATGACAAATCCAACGCCTCACAGAGAACATCAATCGCACATAGATGGAATTCAGCACTGCCAACAGTCGGTGCTGCGGCAGCTTGTGCGGCAGTTGTAACCTGGGTGCCTGCGGAAGAATCACTTAACCCAGCAGGAGCGAACGGCACCTGTGGATTCTCCAGGAATGCATTCATCAGAATCGGAAGCCGCTGAGGACAACGCAGAGTGTGGGCCTTTATGGGGTCCAGCATTGCATCCGTGTCCGGAGGCGCATCTGATGGAAATGTTAGACAAAGATCCAACGTGCATTCTTCTCCGCGGAACAGGCATCGAAGCACAGGTAAGATGCAGTCTACCCAGACTGGTCTAAACGATAGAAACCAGGAGGCATTGAGTTCTCGCAGGCAAGAAATGCCCAGAAGTTGTACCATGCGTTCACGGTATTTCCGCTCCAGGAGCGTGTTCACCATTCCCTTGGGAAGTGGGCCGTCCATTGCGTAGCAGTAATATTACAATCCGGATTCCTGCGATTAGGAACAGGATGAGCGGGAATCCTCCAAATACGCTTCCCAATACGGAGTGTATAAAATTTGGGATTACACCGAGGACTGTCTGAAAGGGGCTTAACAGTCCGGACCCTATGGTCTTAAATAGGTGTACAATTCCGGTCGTATCTGACATATTGAAGATACGTCCCATCATTTCTGCGAAATGAATGGGGCAGTTTGTACGTATGAGTGCCTGTATCTCGGTCGAGGTCCTTGCAACTTGAAGTTCATAGGTTTCTCGAGCGGAGGTTAAGGGCACGGTTTGCTGTAAAAGCATGGCTTTCAATCTGCTCAGAGTATCAAACTGTATAAAAGAAACATTCAGCGAAGGCCATAGCGCCGCCTCCCTGACTGTGTTCAGTGGCGGAAACAATACTTGCATACAGCAAGTAACCCTGGAGTTAACAGTGACTAGATATGCGACGCCCGGAAGCATCCCACAGCAACCATGATCATTTAGCATTAAATAACTCCCATTCAAGAGCAGCTGGAAAACCGGCGTGATCATGGCCGCTGGGGTCCCTGACATGTGACAAGATAAGTTCGCCACTGAACCACTGCAGGCTCCGTGTAGAGAAATATCCTGACACATGAGAGAACCGCTCAAAGCGTTCTTGCAGTTTGTACCACTCAGATACACTTCTCGATCCCCATTCCGGCATCGGTATCTATATGGTAACTTCCAAGTTTCCTTGATGTATTCATTGCCCATTTTCACATATTTGCCTGCCTGCCTTTGCGCAAGGCAATATTGAAACTGAAACGTAGTGACCGGCAGAGTGATTTGGCCATGAATTAGCCATTCTGTTGATGGTGATTCGGCTACAGTGATAGGTAGCCTTTCCAGTTTCTCAATACGCAACATTGTATATTTGGCTCCACTTTGTGCCATTTCTGTCTGTTTATCAGTTAGATTGTATTCTGAAAACAGAGACGTGGTGTTTATAAAACGCCATGGCACATAGCCTGCACGCAAAGATTGTAGTGTCCAGCTTAACATCATAATAGAACGTAGCTGAGATTGCCCGTGTTGTAACAAGGCCAGATCTTGTTCTAATATGTCGATCACCGAGGACACAATGTTGCCTAAGGAGTAAATCCTGGAGGTCAAAGTTGTTAACCCACTGTCCACCACAGCTAATGCCTTTTCTAAGTTAATAGGGTCTATTTCCCGTATCCTTTCTGCGGCCTCTTGTTGGGATATTTTCCAGTTTTCATTATAGTAGGCATAAAGGCCTGCATATATGAAACGTTTCTGACGTAGTTTCCCGGGTCCTAGTAGAAAATCTCTAAGATCCATGTCAGGTGTGAGTAAGGTCAAGTGGTGCTTCACTTCTGTCAGTGTTGAGGTCTCTAGCCAATCAAGGCACAACTTCCCAACACTATACGATGTCACTACCCCTGGGTGTTGTCTCTGTACATAGCGTGGGTCTGGCCTATGGATACTAAACCCTTCGGTTGTATTCATAAATCTCTGCTGACATTTGTTTGTGTCAATGGGCCAAACCAGCCATTCTGTCCAATCAGGATCTGATCTGTTGTACTGGAAAATGTCATCTAATCCTACCCCTTGTGTAGTTGAGTTCTGCCCCCCACCCATCTTCGATGGTGTTGGAAACCCCATTTGTTCATTTCCTTGCCTTTGGCTAATCCAAGACAGGTTGTTTGTTGCACAGTTTCATTCAGAAATAATATCTGCTGTGGAATGATGCATGCTCTAAAAGTGCTTCTATTCCCTGGACTTGCCAGTCGCTAGAACCCCAGATTGATTTGGAATCTATTGTGTCTTTCCATAGATCGAAACCCTGTTTAGACAACTGGTTCAGAAAGGATGCAGAGTAAATATGTTTGGTGTTTGTTAACATAATTTTCTGAGCTGAAATTTTTGCCACTTTATAATAAAATGACTTCAGGTCGGATGTGTTAAACCCTGAGAAGTATGTGAATTTCTGTGCATATGCTTGTGAACTACCTTTTGGAGGTGTTGGGCAGTGTTCCCAATGGTGGTACTCAAATACATTTCTAGGTGTTATAGATTTGTGTAAGAAATGATGACCATATTGCTGGTAACAGTACAATGTATCATAGTCTGAAGTACCTTCTAACATTTCATTGTTCGGAAATGCAGCAGTTTTTTCTAAATCAGACATCATAGCATTTACAGTTTCAGTGTCCCAATCATCAGATAATGTACTAGAGGTAATGATATCACTTAAAGAAATTTTAAATACATGTTTTAACTTTAAAAGTTCATTCGGACCGAATACATCATAATCAACCTTGTCCCATACTATACCGTCCGGTATAGGAACTGCTGTAATGTTCACTGAAGACAAGTCTCTTGGTTCACGATGTGAAGACTGGTGTGGTTTTAAAATCACATTGACTCTTTGGGCTGTAGAGCTTTGCTGGAGGTATCGTCCATTAATAAGCATACTAAAAGTTATTATTAAACCTAGCCAGAAAATGAAAAATAAAAGCCCAGTGATATACCATAGTTCTATCCAAGGTGACACCAGGTAAGTCTTTCTAAAAAAGTTCAAAAAGTCATTGAGTTTCTGTTGGAGTTATTTATCCGCTGGCGTTGTTTCCGGTTCGCTTGGATCCAGTGAAAACGTATCAAAGTTCATGAAATAGCCAGAAGCAATTCGATCAATTGTTGGAATTGCATCGGGATTTGTTGAAATTGCTGTGTTCTCTTGTCGAGGCACATTGACGTAGATGTCTGTATTAGGTCTGATTGCAACTTGGTTGTTAAGTTGATTTTCATTTTGAAGATGAATTTCTTGTTGAAGTGGAACGAGTTCCATAGCATTGTTGCTTAGTCCTTCATTTCGTACAGGTGGCTCTTCAAACGTGATGAGTCTTTCTGTCTGAACTTCTTGGATTGTAGCGAGAGGAGGGCGTCTGCTACTGTGGAGTCCACGAGGCCTACTGTTTAGTATCGGCCACATAGTGTGGTTTGATTAAGTCAATTGAGACAAATCTTTTCTCCTTTTTTCCGGCAAGAGGTGGCAGAAGTACAGTTCTTGTGCTGTGGATTGCAATGGCCCAAATTCTTTCTTGTCAGCAATCTTCTCTCTGACCAGATCCCTGATTTTTGGGATCCAGATAGGTCTTGCCGTTACTGCCTTGACTTCCTCAGTGGCGGCCTGTTTCTGGAGCACGTTACTTTGTTGTGTCCTGGATTCATTTAGATCCTGTAAAACAGCCAAACGATCATGGATATCAAATGGTTTTTCATCCGCCAATGTGCCTTCACAATCAAGATCAGGTACCCACATTCTTGTCCCAAATAGGACCTCGTAAGGAGTGACACCTCCTAGAGAGCTTCTTGGCTGGTTATTGAGCGCGCGCTGTACCCCATAAATGTGATCGACCCATCTATCGCCCTTGCCTAATCCCCTACCTGTTAAAGATTGCTTTAAGTCTCGGTTTTTCCTCTCCACTACAGAATTTCCCTCGGGATGGTACGGAGAGGAGTACCGCAATGCTACGCCCATTCCTTCCATGGCCTCTTTGTAAGCCCGAGAGCTAAACGCCGGACCACGGTCAGAATGTAACATGCCAACTGCGTATGTGTCGATAAAGACTCGCAAATCTTTTATAACAGTTCGAGCGTCAGCCGAGCGCTGAGGCCAAACCCATAGGAATCTTGAGCAGGAATCCACTGCAACCATGATATATTTCTTGGACCCATCAGATTGTAAGGGTCCGCAGTGGTCCAAATACACACATGCGAGAGGTTTGTCTGATTTTAGTAATGGTGTCTGCGCTGGGCGTGTTACGGTGGAGCCTTTTATCTGCTGACAGATGTCGCATTTCAAGACATAGGGGCATATTCACAAGGACTCATCGCCACCTTAACGCAACAAAAGTGGAGATAGATTTAACGCCCCATTCACAAGCGTGTGCAAACTGCAGACATCACCAGTATTCCCGCGATAACTTCCCCCAAATTTATCTCCACGGGTGACACCACCAACTAACCCTAATGAGATGCAGAGTAGGCGTTCCCGTGCAAAAACACACGAAAACACCACTACACCACTTTCACAACGAACTGCCAGATCTGCGATGCGAGTCAAAACCACGCGATAAGCCGCGGTAGCAGCAGGTATTTAATACCTGCCTCTTGCTGGTGTAAAGCAGGACGACTACCTGCAGCAGGCAACGGAGTCCCGCACACAGCCACACCCGAAGAACAACCCACGCCATGGAGCTACTCAACATGCAGCTCAGAGCCCCAACAGGGCCACAACACCCACAGGACCGCCACCACCCCCAGGACCCGGACTCGCACCCCCCCCGGACCACCACAGAGGCAGCGCAGAGTAAGACAGCGAACCTACCGAAAACGCACCAGTCTCACAGACCTAACGCCCGAGGAAGTCATTGCCCACTACAGGTTCAAAAGGACAACCATCCTCCGCATCATGACCCACATCGCCCACAGGTTGACGGTCCCAATACAGCGGACCACCAACATCCCTCTGCAGACAAAGCTGCTGGCTGTGCTGCACCTGTTGGCCTCTGGTACCTTCCAACCAACAACTGCCAGAGTCGGAGGAGTCTCACAGCCAGCCCTATCAAAGTTCATCACACCTGTCCTGGAATGCCATCATCAGCTTCATACCCCAGTACCTTCACTTCCCCCACACTGCGCAGGAACAGCTAGAGACAAATCAAGACTTCTACGCCATTGCTAGCTTCCCACACGTGTTGGGGGCCATTGACTGCACACATGTCCCACTTGTGCCCCCTGCGGATACTGCACACCATTACCGCAACAGAAAGCACACGCATTCCATCAATGTGCAGGCAATAGTGGACCACCGGGGAATGTTCACCAATGTCGTTTCAAACTACCCAGACAGTGTGCACGATTCCTACATCTTCCGACAGTCCATCATCAACCAGCGCTTCCAGGATGGCACATTTGGAACTGGACTGCTCGTTTGTAAGTACCAAATCTACACACCACACACCACACACCTCAAAGCCACCATCACACAACACACAACTGTGGGAATGCACACGTGACCAAACCACATACAACATGTCAATCAACAGGCCCACCTACCAGACACGACAACACAACTCCATTGGGATCCTGGGCTTCCCATGTACATAATCCAGCTATATCATGGCACCACAGCCTCACAGCAGCTGAACGTGTGGAGATGCGGAAAGCAGGCATGTGCGAAGGATGCAAGTGACCCATGAATGGGAATGTACACAACAACAAGTGAGGCGTGAATGTGCTGGACAGACCTGGGTATGCAAACCACAGATATGTCCATGCAGACATCAACTGCTGGTGTCTGGAGAGTAGTGTACAGTGGACGCAACCATGTCACCACAGGCCGTGGGTCAGATCGCGGAAATATCGCTCGCTGCGTCCCCCCCTGTGTGCGAGCGTAGTGGGTTGGCCCGGATTATGCCAGGCCTGTGCAGGGGTGTGGACAAAAACCCTGTGGTGCATAGCGTGGTGCTCTCCCGGAAAGGCCAACATCACTGCCAGGGCGGTGCCTCTCAGTCCACCACGAGGCTGACGCCATGAGCAGCGGGGCCTGCGAGCCTGTGCGCCTGCTGCACCCCAGTACGCTGATACCCAGACCAGGCCTGCCCGCCCCAGCGCTCCAAGGCCGCATTGCTCACCTGCCGACACCGTTGTGTGTCAAAGAGGGCCCACCACGTGCCGGTGCTAGCTCAAAGACCCATGCCTCCGACCTTGGCAGCCTCCTCACGCCATCGCTGTCCTCCGTGACACAGGCCCCCAGGAGTCCTCATTCGTTGACATACTCCACCGCTGCAGCCAGGCTACACTGCAGTCCAGTATGTCCCACATCTTGAACTGAGTCATCATTAATCAATGACAGAGTCCATGCCAGTGTACGCAGGGTGAGGAGTGAGAGGAAGATGCGTCTCAGTCCGGTGGAAACACGGATCACCGTTACGGAGGAGGTCAACCAGTAGCAAGGACTGACCTGGTGCCACTAACCCTGTGCGCCGTGAGTGACCGTCAGCCTCCGGCCGAACATTGTTGGTGTCTGAGCCTGTGGCCTGGGGGTTGTCATCAGCAACGGGCAGGTACGGACTTGGTGTTTGGCATGAGTCTGTGGCATTCATATCCGCTATGTTGCCGGACACAGCTGGCATGTGCCCTCTGCATCATGCCCTGGGGGTACACCTCCCATTCTCCCCGAGATACTCCACGGAAATCACCTCTGATACATACGAGACCCTGCTCTGCCCTCATGACCCTACCCCAGTCTCCCACAAGTCAGCATCCCATGGCGGTAGGCCCGTGTCGGCCGCTGTGCATCCGGGGCCACTAACTCTGTGCAACTCAAGTCATGCTCCCTTGTTGTTCGGACATTGCATTTCTGAGTGCCTGATGAGTGTTGGAGTTGTTGCCAGCACCAGCTACTCCCTGAGGGCTGGCTTACACTCACCCCACACACAGCCAGCACATGCGTCACTGGACTAGTGGGCCTGCCATCACATCATGTCGAACCAAGTATTGACTCTTTTCTCTCTGCACTGTCACAGGTGATCATGGATATGCACTCTGCCCTTGGATGATGACACCCCTCCGAGACCCGAACACACCCGCCCAGAGGCAGTACAATGCGGCCCACATACGCACCAGGGGCATCGTTGAACGCACATTTGGCATGTTGAAGTCACGTTTAAGGACGATGGGGCAGGTGGCCCACATCCCACTGCAGCTGCGGCAGGAATGGCCCGTAGGAACACCATCATTGCCAATTTCTTCTCATGAGCACGTCACATTGTGGCTGTCCCTGGCAATCATGGGACAGTACAAAATGTCCACAAGCACAGCATGTCTTAATAAAAATTATTTGCAGGTTTCAGGTTGTACTTGTACATTGTCATGTCACAGTTTCCTGCTGTGCCAGATGTGATTGGCCATGTTGCGCACATATGTGGCACCAGTTGTGTCTTCTGTTCTGTTGTGGAGTTGTTGCTGTTTGTACCAGGATGTTGTCAATGTCGAGGTGCACTTATTATTATGTGCGTATGCTGCACGGTGAGTGAGTCGCTCCTGCGGCTTTGATTTGGCTGCCACTTATCCCTTTCATGCGGTGTGCCTTTCAGTTCTGTGCTTCCACAGTGCTAAGATGTTGCAGACTTGGGTAACTTGTGCTCTTTGTCGAGTTGTGGCTCTTGGGCATGGTTTGTCCGCAGATGTGTCGTTGACGTCAGGGGTTGTTTGTGCAAGTGGTTGTGTCCGAGTGTGACCTGCTCCTTTTTGGTTGTGGTCCGCACTCAGCCACCTCAGTGTCGTGCCGTGTACATTGTCATGATGATTGGCCTGCAGCCAAGCTACTCGTCATGTGGTGTCTCTTGCATTGTCAGTGTGGCTGACATATGTGCATGTTTGCTGTGTTTCACACGTGTGGATGTGTTGGTTGTGTGATTGTTGATGTGTTGGGTGGGTGACCCTTTGGGCACATGGTGTACGTGGGACTACTTGGTGTTTGTGTGTGTGCTGAGGTGTTCCCGTGGGATCAGGGACATGGTCCTGAGTCACTGTGGGTGTGAAGTGTGCTCTGCTTGATTGTGCATGTGTGCCATTGTGCCCATCTCCCCCCGTCCCCCCACTCCCTGGTCGGTACGCCCCCTGTTGATGTAGTGTCGGGTCATGTTGGGCAGTGTCCAGATCCCCAACTCCTGTCACCATCTCCCGACTGGTGACTGTGGCCACCATCTTCTCCAAGTCATTCAGCTCCTGGTGTTCTGCTGGCCCCCCTCCTCCGAGGTGCGTTGCTGCTTTCGTGTTGGCAGCGAGTTTCTGCTTGGTTTTGCCATTCACATCAGTCCTGCGCCTCTTGTCCTCTTCCATTGTCCTCCTCGGCGCTACGACGGCATTCACATGGTCCGAGAGGGTGTGCCATCTTTGCCTCTTTGTTGCCAATGACACGTTGGAGGTGACGTACAGTTGGTGGTGGTGTTCTATCTCATCCGTGGCGATAATCGGATTTTCCTGGAGACTGTACCCCGTCTTCCTCTTCCTCTTCTCATTGCCCTTTCATGAGCCCTGGATTCCTGGTTGTTCCTCCATGGGGATTGTGGGGTTCATGTTGTCCTCTGCAGTCGGTCGGGTGCATCCATGGTACTCCGCAGTTGATTTCCTTTTTAGTGGCATTTTCCGTATGCTGTTCTTGTGCTTTTTCCCGCATTACGCGTGGGTATTGCTGGCCTCTCGCTGGTTATCACTGTTTTCTTATTGCGTTTGGGCACATTGCGTCTTTTTACGCGTTTGGGTTTGTGTTTTTATCGCCGTCGCGGTGGTTGTATTGCGGACTTTGGCCGCGGTTTCGGGAGGCTATCGCATGGTACCGCTGTGTTGTGAATTCCACGTTAACACGGGGTTATTTTCCCGCAATGGACTGCGATGTGTAAAGTTGCGTTAACATTTTCTGGGGATGTTTAGCGCATGCTCTTGTGAATATGCCCCTTAGTCTTTAGTCTGCTTCGTTAACCCTGGCCACCAGTAGCGCTGTTTCAATAAAGAAATAGTCGCTGTAACGCTTGTATGCGCAGAACCCAAACCCTCGTGTGCTGCTAAAATCAAGCCTAGCCTACGATCCATATTTGGTATTACTCTATCCCCCACTCCAGGAATCTGAGCATATGGAATGTTTTGTGCATCTAACTTGTAGGAGTACTTAAGTGGAAATTTCTGTGGTACTGCTGTGCTGCCTTTGTGTGAAGCATTGACAGCTACCATTATCTCGCCGTCTATTTTAGTTTTTGAACGAGTAACTGCAGCTACGGCGGCTGTGCGAACAGCCCCCTTTGCGGATTCATCAGCCAATGAATTCCCTTCAACGTGAATGCCATCACGCTGATGATTCAGTGTATGAATCACGTGAGCCCTTGGTAGTTCGTTTCTCAACTCCACTACCTGTTCCCATAGCATTTTATGCTTAATTGTGCCACCTTTTGCATCTTTGAACCCGTTTTGTTCCCAATGATGTAGATATTCATTGCACGACTGTACACAGTAAAAGGAATCACACACAATAAGTGTGGGGAATTCGTGATCTGTATTTATAAGTGCCAGTATCAGTGCTTTGAGTTCTGCCAACTGAGCCGTGCAGTCTCCTAGAGATTGCGTTTTTGTGCAACTCGGATGGAACTTCCCATCGTGCATGCGACCTTTAACAATCGCACACGCCGCGCTGTAAGCTTGCTTACTTCCTGTGGCGGGTTGAGCAGAACCGTCAGTATAGATGATGTATTCATACTGATCTAGAGGCAAAATTTCATTTGGTAGAGGATATTCTTGTTTGTATTGCAGGAATGCCTGTGTTTTTAAACTTGGATCAAATCTGTATTCAACATCCGTTGCAGTAAGAGAATTAGCCCATTGTATCCATCTTGGATGTAAGGCTTTAGCATTTGGAATGCTAGCTTTTGTAACAGCTTCTAAAGCTGGTACTCGGGCACGACAATTATGCGCTTTCCCTGAGACAGAGCTCTTTCTCTTGCTACAGCGGTCTGCACTGCTTTCAGAATTTTTTCTTTTGAAGTGAAACGCATCTCTGCGTTTGTGTACAGGTGTGATTTGTATGCGATTGGTACTGTTTCGCCTTCATTAAAAGTTAAATAAGTGTACCCGCATTGACCCGCTATGACTCGGATCACTAAGTTCTGTGCGTTTACGCGTGTCTGTAAATGTTTAGAAGCTATCATGTCTTCCTGTAGGGAACGCAGGATATTTGTATGTTCCTGTGTCCATTGTCTGACTGAAAAATCAGGTTTTATTAAGTCGTAGAAAGGTTTTACTCTTTCTGCATAATCCAAAATGTATGTTCAACCAAAATGTAGGAATCCCAGAATTGATTGTAAATTCTTTAATGATTTTGGAGGTTGGAGCAGCGCACACTTTTCTAAAAAGTTAGCTGCTAGGCTTTTTCCCTCACTTGATTGCTCGTATCCTAAAAACAGGACACTGAGGTGGGCAATTTTTGATTTTTTAAAATTAAATTTATAGCCCTCAGAGGCGAATCCCATAATAATAGTGCTCACCCTGGTCAAGTGCCTCTTTAAGTCATCGTCCGTCAGATAAATATCATCCACATAGGGCAATGCTTCTTCATCCAAATTTTGGAGTAACTCTGTTACCCTTGCTAAAAACAACCCCAGGCTATTCTTATACCCTTGGGGGAGTCGGCAAAATTGCCGTTGTGACCCTAACGCACTGAATGCGGTCAGATACCTGCTTTCAGGTACTATATTTTGGCATAAAAATCCATTTGAGATATCAAGTGTTGTTTTATATTTTTGTCGCACAATGTTATTCATTAATGCGGCACTGTGTGCATTTTGAACTGCAAATGTCTTTGTGCAAGTGTTTAAATGTCTGTAATCTAAAACTAGACGATATGTGTTGTCAGATTTGGCTACGGGAAACAAAGGATTGTTCATAGGTGAAGTGCAATTTTCTATCACCCTCTGGTATTCAAGTTGATCTAGAATCTCCCTGACTTGTTTTTTAGCTTCCTGCTTTATAGGGTATTGCCTTTGAGCATTTGGGGAAACTTTTAAAGGGATCACGTGGTGGGTTGACTCCTCATCCCAACCAACATGATTTTTATACAATGCTGGAGCTAGGGCAACCGCCCATTCCTGCGCATATGCATGTTTTAGGTAAATGGGAACGAGGTCGGAAAAGGCTGGAAAAATTACAGTTTGTCCCCTAGGGCACTCCATGACGAATGCAGGCGGCCAGTCTTGTTCTGCTAATAGAATGTCATAACCAGATGACAGATTTTTCCAAAAGAGACCTTTAACTTTTCTGGGCTTGTCCCCCTCCATCCGGAGTGTTATCTCATGTAACTTATGTGGGACACTTTCCCGAGTATCAGGTGTTTCCACCGTGATATACTCACTCAACTCCGCTGTCACCAGAAATTCCTTCAGGTTCTGGCGAGCTATCGTTACTTCTGCCGCGCTGTCTAGCATCGTCAGAGCCCATTCCCCGTTCAGAAGCTGTGTCCTCAGAATTCTGGGCATGTCTGATCTTGAGACCTGCTACCTTCTTCTTTTTGAACTGAGGTTTTGATTTTTGTTCATCCTCTTTTTTAGGTACGTAGTCCGCAGCGCGTTGTGTGTCTCTGGAATTTGTACGCTCCTCTTGTCTGTGTTCTGACCATCCTTCCCTCTTGGAGTTTCTTGATGAACCCTGAAAGGAACGAGAGGAACAAGTATCAGTATCCTGATACCTGTCAGGTTTTTTTATATTATCCCTATTCCTGAGGTTATACCTCCTTTCATAGGGCTCCTGTTGAGGAGACCTACCTCTGGATTGAGATCTGCTGTCTTTAGACTTTTGTTGTTTTTTATTTTCCCACTTCTTTTTAGAAGAAGTAGGTGTCTGCTTTGTAGTGTCCTTTTCAGGACTGCCCACCAGTTGTGGTTTTAATGCTTTCCCACCTAGACTGTCTCTGCCTAATTCTGCGTATGCAGTTTCAATTATTTTGGGTAGTTCGTGTTGTTGTTCTACTGGACTGAACTCCCTTAGGCGTTGGCGGATCGCCACTGAAGCTGCTTCCCCCTTAATATTAGCTAGTATTATGGCTGAGACCTGTTCAAAGTTATTTAGCAACTTCATCCCTAAGTTAAGGGCAGGCTCTGCTCCGCATTCATTTTGTATCTGTTTTAATACTTCAGGTACTACTGCTATTGACGGGATACCATGTGTTCTGGTATATATGGCAGCAAAGACTGAACCCCAAGAGGTGCAGTCCTCTACTTGTGGTGTGAGACCCATGGGCAAGCAGATTGTTAGAATTCTGTGTTTATCACTGGTTGTAGTATTCGGGAATACTGCTTCAAGCTGAGTTATTTTCTGAGCTACCCAGAATGGGATTTGTTCGCGTTTTGCTGGCATTTTGCCCATTATCGCTTGTAATGTTTGTGGAGTTATTTTATTAACTGTACCTTGGACTGGAGTATCTTGTGCTGCAGCTGGTGCAGGCTGAACTGTTAAAGTCCTCATCACAAATTGTGTGAGGTTTCTGTAAATTTTAATTAAATCTCTGTGTTGTACGAGTAAGTCTGGCTGTGGCATTGTGCCAATATCAGGATGCGGTGTGTATGCCGCTAATATGGGCCATGTGACTCCTGCTCCTCCGAGCGGGCCTAATCTTGCTCTTCCTCATACGTTGGGTAGGGCGCCTTTAAACCAGTAATTATGCTCCTGGTAAGTGAGCAGAACCTCTAATTCCTCAAAAGGAGTATAGTCCGCTGGTGTTTCACCTTCTAGGTAGTAGTGTAACCCATGAATAGAACACCTCTGTTTTATTGGATTCGTGTGCCTCGATCACGAAAATTACATTACCACCCCTGGCTCTTAAGCCATGATCTAGAAGTTTTATGGTGACTGCCCTTCTGAAATTTGGTGCAATTTGTATTGCATCTTCAGGGTCTTCTCCTAACCCGAAGAGGTCTGTTGTAACTCTGCTTGTTTCTTTTGCTTCTTCCACCATTTTTAATTGGAAGAAGGGAGGTTTAAAGAATTTTTAAGATAAGGTGTAAATGCACAATTGTAGGAACTATATGTCCTTCAAGCTTGAATAACCAACAGCCAATAAATAGTATTCTCGTACTACTCAGCTGCGGCGGAGTTTGTGCCCACCCACTCCAGATGTCTCTGGGGTTTTGTGAGTAAATTCTCTGAGAATAGCACGACTGAACTACTCAGATTCTACTGTTAAATAAGTACCCAACCAACGTTGGCGGCGCCATGTCGTGTAGCTCCTATAGTACCCCTGCAGGACCTGCGCGTTTGGATAACATATACTGTTGGCTTGGTGGCAGACTGACTCCGTGCACCCCCACCGTATACGTTAGCCTAGTTTTGCATTAGCTAGCTCGCACTGCCGCTAGTGTCTCCTCTTATCGGGGAGAGATTAGTTTCTGGCAACCTTAGACCATGACAACCCTGATTCCCTCAGAATCGTGGAAACAATGTACTCCCTTTCGCTCAGTCATTCGTGCTCACTTATTCGGTTTGTCTCAGAGAGTTACACAGAATAAACAGTCTGGGCGTTTCAATAAGTATTTATTGAACAGTTGTTATTCTAGTGTAAAATATATGTGCTGCGGTAACCAGCAGACAATAGCAGAAATATATTATCAGCAGTACGATGAAAGCAAAAGGGATAGAACAGTTCTACCATATTGCGATAATCATGAGTACATACATGAATATAAAAGCACTATGCAAGTGCGCATACTCCTACGATGCCTACCTAGATGTACCCGTGTGTACCTAGCATATGTGTGTAGGTCTTAGAAGCTAAGAGCCAAGAATCCTCCTAGGATTTAGTCGAACCCCCATACCTGAATAGAGAGAGTGTGGGACCCCGTCCTGGTCTCGAGTTGGACACCCCGTCCGGGTTCTGTCAGACCACTGTCAGCTTGAGCGACTGCATGCAGGAGCCTCAGCGTCTCTGGTCAGTGTGTCAGCATGGAAGTCTCGGTTCCCTCTGTCTTACCGGGGCAAGATGTGGTGTATTTATACCCTACAGAGTCTCGGTCCCCAGTATGGTTTGTATTGGACATGAGGAAGACGTCAGGGGTGAACTTTGTACATACATATTATGCCGGTGGTGTATTCTTAGAGAGCCATGCATGATTAATGAGTACAGTGTGGGCCTGTGTTTGGAAGAACCCTGCTGTATTCAAAACCACAGGATAGATAACATTCAGCCCTCAGAGCTCGTTGTGTACTAGTTGGGACCAATGTAGGTGAAAGATCATGCCTATATAAGGAATCATACTATAATAGGACATGTACAGTTGTGACCATAATTGGGCATATGCGGCCATGACCATAATAGGGCAAGTACGAATATGACCATATTAGGGTAAATATGAATATGTCCATTTTAGGGCATGTACAAACGGGTCTACATTAGGGCCTCTATGCTGGATATAACAAAGGTAGCTGCTGAGGGAGTGCGGGAAAAAAGAATCAAGCAGAAAGTCGCTGGTTTGAAAGAGTGAATGTTAGAAATTGTGTTGTTGGTTGATTGGGGTGTAAAACGCATTCAAACAACAACCAAAATCCTAGTCAGGGTAAGTGTCAGGCAAACCCTAAATTGACCTTTTGCTCACCCTCTGGTAGCTTGGCAAAAAGCAGTTAGGCTTAACTTAGAGGCAGTGTGTAAAGTATTTGTGCATAATTTCAAACATTAAAACAGTGAACACACCACTCCAAAACCATACCACACCAAGTTAAACACAAAGTTCTGACTTTAATAAATACAACAAGACCAAAACGACAAACATCCGATAAGTAGAACTTGAGATATTGATTTTTTAAAGGTTTTAAGTGGAAATAGCGCTAAGAAGCATAAAGTGCTAAAATGGGATATTTGGTTGCATCGGACTGGGACCAAGTCAAAAGTTCAGCCAACTGTGATGGAGCGTGGGCCGGATACAGGTATTCAGTTAGGACCACTGAGCAAAAATCCCATAATCCGAGGTTGCGCAGCATTGCACGAGTTCGGGTTGAGGATGCATCGCACAGCAGGAGCGATGCACTGGTTCCAAGATGTGGCGAGGCTGTGGTGTGAGATCTTGATTTGCCAATGTCAAGGATCCTGTTGACGGGGCTTGCGATGCGAAGACTGATTTCGAGGATGCGTTGTGCAGTCAAGGCAATGCATCGGCTCCGATGAACGTTGAAGCTGCATTGCAGAGTTTTATCGTTGAGGCTGCTGTCAACAGGGATGCTAGGACCTTGCTTCGGGAAGAGTGTCACTCAGTGGCATTCCGAAAGGCGATGCTTTAATTCCAATCAATGCAGTAGCAGTGATGCGTCAGTGCCGATCCACGTAGCAGAGGCGATGCGCTAGTTCTGATCCGTGCAGCAGCGGCGATGTGTCAGCTTGACAGAGGATTTGTTGGTTCTGCTGGAGAAAACACCTTAGGCCCACTTCCAAGGGTCGAGGACTGGGGTGGCACCACTTGGCAGGGCATACACACAAATGGAAGAGTCCAGATGCAGAAGCAAGGTGGTTGGAAGTCTTTTATGTCCCTGAGACTTCAAATCAGGAGGCCAGCCAGCTAGCCCTTGGAGTCGCTCTGGGTTCAAGTGATGCAAGTCCAGTCCTTCTCACTCAGGCAGGAGAACAGCAGGCAGCAGGGTAGCATGGCAAGGCAGGTGTCTAGCGAAGCAGCAGCCCAGCAGAGTGGCAGTCCTTTCAGCAGCACAGCCGTCCTTCTTCCTAGCAGAGTGGTCACAAGTCCAGAAGTGTCCTCAAGTGGTGGTGTCCGAGGTCCAGTACTAATACTCAGTGGTGCCTTTGAAGTGGGGGAGACTTCAAAGACAGACCTTTAAAGTGCACAGAGGCCTGCCATTCCTGCCCTGGCTACAGACTCCCTACAGGAGGGCATGCATCCCTTTATGTGGGCACAGGATACAGCCAATTCAGTTGTAAGAGAGGCTGGGTCCAGATCCTCCTTCCCATCATGCCAGGATGGCCCATTAAGTCACACCTAGGTTGGCCCATCGAGTCACACCTAAGCCCCCATTGTGGGAATACACACGTCAGCTGTTACCCACCCCAAACATGTGATCAGAGACAGACAGCAGGCACCAAATGGATAAAGAAAGAAAATGCCAACTTTCTAAAAGTGGCATTTTCAGAACAGCAATTTAAAATCCGAATTCACCATACGTTTGTATTTGAATTGTGATTCCAGAGACACCAGACTTGAAGTGTTAATCTCTTCCCAATTGGGTAATCCCAATGTTATGTGGTAGAGATAGGCCTTGCAGTAGTGAAAAACTACTTTGGTTGTTTTTTTTCACTGCCAGAACTTGTACAATTTAAAAGTACAGGGCCTGCCTTTTAAATACACTGCACTTTGGGTTGTCCAGGGCCTACCTTAGGGGTGACCTATATGTATAAAGAGGGAAGGTATCGAACTGGAAAAAGGTTTTTCTTGCCAGGTCAACATGGCAGTTTAAACCTGCTTGCACAGGATCCTCAATGGCAGGCCTGAGACATGGTTAGAGGGCTACTTAAGTGAGTGGCACAATCAGTGCTGCAGGCCCACTAGTAGCATTTAATGTACAGACTCTGGGCACATGAAGTGCACCTTACTAGGGATTTATAAGTAAATTACATATACCAATTTGGTATGAGCCAATGTTACCATGTGTTAGGGAGAGAGTACATGCACTTTAGCACGGGTTATCAGTGGTAAAGTGCTCAGAGTCCTAAGGCCAACAAAAAGGAATTCAGCAAAACGTAGGGGAAGTAAAGCAAAATGTTTGGGGGTGACCCTGCAGAATGAGCCATTTCCACTAGTGAAGTAGAGAAGAAGTAAATGAATATGGATAAACAGGAATTGTGAGAAAAGTTGGAATCAACGTAGAGTTTAAACATGTATTCTTTTAATTCTTTGTAGAATTGAAAGTGGTCTTCTGTCGTGTAGTTCCTACAAATCTATATAGGATCTGAGCGTTTAGACAACATAAGCTAAGGGATTGGTGTCCAGACTGATTCCAGACACCCCGAAAGAATATGTTAGTCTGTAGACCAGCTAGCTCACAGGGCCACTATAAGCCCCACAACCTTACCAATGAGCGAATAGTTTCTGGTAACTATCGAACATGGCAACCCTGACCCTTTAGGGATCGTGGAAACAGTACTGTACTTTTTGCCCAGTCACTCGTGCTCACTTCTTCTCAGAGAGATACACAGAATAAACGGTGGGGACGTTTTCAATAAGTATTTATTGAATCACAGTCATTCTAGTATAAAATACATGTGCTGCAACAACCATTAGACAGAAACAGATATGTACAATTATAAGCACCTACAGAGTAAATAAACGGTAGAATTACCATGGTGCTAAAACAGTGAATATATGCAGGCATATAGATACAAAGCAGTAATCATGAGTACTCCTACTATGCAAACCCTAACTAGATGTACCTAAGTGTACCTAGCATGAATGTAGGATTATAGCCAAGAATCACCCTATGAAAGAGCCAACCCCTTTACCTGATGGGAGAGAATGAAGGACCCCATCTTGGTCTCGAGTTGGACACCCCGCAAGGAATGTCAGACCACTGTGTGCTGGAGTATCTGCGTGCAGGGACTTCAGCGTCTCTTGTCAGCATGGAAGCTTCTCCTCTGGTTTGCCCAGCGAAGATGTGGTACCCTCAGAGGTTCTACCTAGATGTGTCATGGTACAGTGGGCATGTTGGCCAAGGATGACGATAGCTGTGACTTTTGTACAGAGTTATTATGCAGAAGACGGTAATCCTGCTGTGATACTAAGAATCCTCATGTATAATAAATGAGGCTAGTTTTCGAAGAAAACCACACAACATTTATTCAGCACCTAACTAGGTAAAAGGTCAGCGCCAGAGCCGTTATGTAGAGGAAGGTAGGACAAATGTAGGTAAAAGTTTGTGCATCTACCTAGGCATATATTGGGGTACATTGGGGCACATAACACTTCAAGTCACAGGAAGTCTTCTGATAGGGAATGCCTGAAAGATGTTGGTGCACCTGAACAGTATTATCGGGGGGTTTCAGCTCCATTTCAACTTTCTGGTTTTAGAGTTGAAGTGCTCTCTGCTCCTGCGGTTCTTAGATCCCCAAGAGATTTTCAAGGTGGGGGATGAATAGGCTGTTTTTTACGTATGAATGGAAAATGTGAAGCATGTATGAATTTTATTCTTCTTTGACTGGAAGCCCGTTTAAATCATGAAAAATAGGAATAAGATTATCGAGTCTTCTGAAAAGTCTCTGGTAGCATAGTTTATCAGAACTTTGAAGAAAACCAAGCTAGACTTTTTGATATGTATCAAAATTGAGCTATCATTCATCCATGTGACAGCTAGATTTTGGAGCTCCATAAGAAAATCTTTCGGTTGAAACGATGGTTTTCATTTTTCAAGGAACAGAGAGATTCTCATACATATTATTGTGTAATTGATATGGGATGACATAGAGAAAAGGTGATCTAACCAAATTCCCAAAAATGAAACTTTGGAGGTGAGTGGGGAAGTACAATGATTACAACCTTGATAGCCAGTTTTGGTCAGATTTCGATTCATGGGGGTAGCAAAAGGGTGATTTCAGTCTGGTCAGAGTTAAGCTTAATAAAATTGTTTAACATCCAGCTTGCAAATTTTTGAAAGATGTGTTTTCAAAAGCTAACATTGTCGGAGGAGAAGATTGTCAGATAAATATGAATGTGATCAGCATATTGATGGATAGCAGCACCCACATGTTCTAAAAGGTCTCTCGGTGGTTCCATGTATAAAATAAACAAGTAGAAGTCAGTGCTGAACCTTGGGGTACTGCACAGAAGATAAAGAACTGATAGAATGCGACATTTCCTAGCTTCACTATCTGAAGTTTTACTTTGAAGTACATATGATTTTTCAGAGTGTGACTTGGTCTCTGATGGTAAATGGGGTCAAATTCTGCAGTTAAACCAAGAAGGGCCAGGAAACACACCTTGCCTTTAACAAGAATGCCGAGTTTGTCATTTAGAATTTTCAGCATGGCATTTCAGTGTTAAAGCCTTTCCAAAAACCAGGTTGATAGGGTGCTAGTACATTATATTGTTTATAAGAGCAGTACGTTAATCTGCCATACCCTTTTTGAGTCTTTACCAAGCCATTAAGGATTGGTGGGAAGTCTGGTGCTGGAAAATGGAGCTGGTTCTGTATGCAATGTTTGGAAGGTGAGAGATTATGCCTATTTTTTGTGTATCTGGCAAAATGCCTTCCTTTAGGGATGAATTATTGAGTTGACTCAAGGGAGTACAGAGGTGTTGGAAGTTCATTTTCATTATTAATGATAGAATTAAGTTAGCATGATTGAAGGTGAGTTTCAGATCTTTAATAGTTCTGCTTAATTGGTCTTTAGATACTAGGAAATAAATATTCAAGGGCTCAGGAGCGGAAATATTATGGACTTGTTTGTAGAAAAAAGTAAATTGACTGGGACTTTCTGATTAGTATAATTTTATTGAGGAAGAAAGAAGTCTCAGAATTCTTGATATTTTGCCTTCAAGTGGTGGGATGGCAAATCTACCTTGGAGTTGTAGTTTAGTTTCATAATGTGACATTGTTGTTTGCGGAAGTTAAGAAAGGTTTGGATCTTTCCCAGAAGATAACTGGCTTTTGTATTGAGAATGTATTTTGATAAATGTTTCTAGCAGAATATAGAACAATCAAGCATTTGAGAGATTTCTTGGATCCTGATTCTCTTTCCAATAACTGAAGTATTATTCATTTAGAAAGAAGGAATTGAGTGAACCATAGCTTTTTAATCTTATCAGATGATTTTTAGTTTTGATAGAGACCATTTTGTTGATTATTCGTCAGTGGCTTTGTGATATTTGTCAGAGGAAATGTTGGCTTTGCAACTTTGAACTTCTGTAAAGATTTCTTTCAGGACATTAGACTGAGTTCAGACATATATTTTGAATGATTAGTTAGTTCAGAGTTTCCACAGACAGATTTTTAGGATCGCTAATACCTTTGGTGTGGCTTGACAAATCTTCTTAAACTTTACAAAAAATAGTTTATTGATCTCGGCTCTTTCATGGAATGTTTTCATCTTATATTTCAAATGGGACCCAAAAAAGGGGGGGCTAAGGGGTTGCAACACATTGATTTCCCATGTTCATTCCCATTGGAAACTTTCCTTTGTGATACAGAAAAAAATAGCTAAACAGAATTACACCAAATTTTGAAGAAAGATAGAAATGTAATCAGAAAGTGTGTTTTTGAGATTTGGTGTAAATCCATTCCATTTTTTTTCAACATTAGAGTTTGAAGAGGGGTTGAGGTTGGTCATGAAGCGGTTAAAAAGTTAGGTATATCTGGATGGTTGGTCCAGTGGCAGTCCCCCTGCTCAGAAAATTCATACAAAGGGCTTTCTGATTGGCTGAAGGTGTTTATTCTAGCATTGGCCTTTTCAGTACCGGTGCCAGTACAGAGCCCTCTTAATGGCTGGCAGCAACTCTGAAGAAAATGTTACAGCTGTCATTACAGGACATAGTACTTCTGTGGGAGCTGCTGTACATGCTTCCATGCTATGGTACCACGGTACTCTGCAAACGTCCCCGAGGAAGCCAATACCCCTCTGTGCATGGGTGAAGGGGGTTGTCAGACTCCGTGGTTGTTGGGCAAGCCTGCATACCTGATCTACGCTGTGCATGGCCAAAGGCTGTGTGCAGTACAGCCACTGGCTGTAGGTTGTCCAATGGGGATGGATGAATGCTCAAGTTTGAAGACAATTAAAAAAAACTGAAATTCGCTGAAAAAACAAAGGTTAAAATGACATTACAGTGTTGACATGTGATAAAAACTATCATTTAAAAAACAAAAACTACCGCAACTGGCCAGTTATAATTTAGTGAACTAATTGAAACTTATGCCCCTCGAAGCACTGCTCATGACCTAGCAGATTACATCACTCATGACTTGTCAAATGATATCATTGATAACATAACTGATGACATCTCAAATGGCATAATTGATGACATTATTGATGACATCACTGATGCCATCATAGTTATATAAAACTATTATGTGTACACCTGAGGGTGCATAGAATGGGAATAGCATAATCCCTGGAGGCAAGTGTGGTTGTGCATGTTTAAAGTTATATGATGCAACCTTAAAAAACAAGTAACGTTTGATATGCAAATATTACTCCATGTTAAACAAGGTAAAGCATGAGTCCACCTGATGTTGTTTACAGAGGCAATTTTCAAAGTAGGTTGTAGATTTAAGCCGAAGACTTTTGAGTGTGAGTGTTCACTTCTAAAGGTTCACTGAGGATGTTGTGGCATTGCAGATTGTTGAATAATATAGGGTCTGCACATGGAAAACAGAGGCAAGGGGGCAAGGGGGCAGGGCAGGAGCAGCAAGCTGACGAAGGAGGGCAGGCAGATGGGCACTGGAAGCACAACACACCATTGAGAGCAACAGTGAGACTATAATGGCATACACAAAGACTATGGAGGGAAGGTGGGAGGGGATCAGGGGCAGCAAGCTGACCACATAGGGCAGGTGGGAGGGTTTGTAGCAGCACAGAAGGCCATGCATGGCAAGGCAGGAGGGTTAGTGGAAGCACAACGGCTATGGTGGGCAAGAGGGAGGGGGCAGGGGCATGCACAAAGGACAATGGAGGTCAGAAGGGAGAGGTAGGGGCTGGACACAGACAAAAAAGGACAGGGGGAGGGGCATTACAACAGACCATGCAGGGCAGACAGGAGGAGCACTTGCAGCACAAGAGAGGATGGAGGTCATAAGGGAGTGACAGCAAAATGGACCATGGGGGACAGGAGGGAGGGATATAAGCATGGTGCTTCGACAGACAGGGTGGAGGTGGCAGGGACAGGCAGCAGCCATCTGACCATGGTATGCACATGGGAGGTGCAGTGGAAGTTCACCAGAACACTCAGAGTAGATAGGGGAATGGCAGATACATGGAATAAGGTGGGCAGAGAGAAGGAAGCAGGGGCATGCACACATACATCAGAGGGGAGAGGGAAGGACAGTAGAGGCAGCAAGCTAAGCACAGAGGCTAAGCAGGAGAGAAATTGTGGGGCCTAGAATTTAGGAACAGAGGGCAGGAGGAGGGGGCAGGGACATCAAGCTAAATGGAGGACAGTGGCAGCACACCGTACCATGCAGGGCAGGAGGGAGGGGGCTGGTGCATGAACTCCTACAACAGAGGGTAGGGAGGAGGGCAAGCTAACTGTTTAGGGCAGGCATGACGGGCAATGGCAGAAAAGGGCCACACATGGCTGTAGTGAGGGTGCAACGGCATGGACTGTGACAATGTATGGAAAACAGGAGGGGGGAAGGATCAGCAAGCATGTGCGGGAGCAGCACAATGCCAGGCCCAGCATTCAAACCCGCCCATTGTGCATTAAGATGGGCATCTTACTGTATGTTAAAAAAAATAAGAAATTCACTGAAAAAACCAAAGGTTACAGGAACGTTATAGTTAGGAAATAGAATTTTAAAAAACTTAGATATTCACTGAAAAAATCCAAAGGTTACAGGAATGTTATGGTTAGGATCAGATATCACTCATACAAAACCAGTGAAATTCAGTAGTTATAGTCACCTGAGTTAACTATAACTTATGCCCACGCAATGCACTGCTTATGACCTCACATATTACATCACTCATGACCTGGAAAGTGACATCACTTATGACATCACTGATGACATCTCAAATTACATCACAGATGACTTCATCCAGTGATTGTGAGTGTTTTCTAAAAGCTTATGAGTGTTAAGATACTGCAAAAAGTACCACATATGCCCAGATATACTAATTTGGTTTTCCTTTAATATCTCCAAAAGTGCTGAATGGATTTACAGCAAATGACAAAAAGTTTGACCTCCGGAACTAAAACAAAATCTACCTTTCTGCCAAATTTGGTGTAATTCTGTCCTGTGGCTGCAGGCGTGCCTAAAGACACTATGGGAATTAACATGGGAAATGGACATTTTATTTGACCCCTCTGTCTTCCCAGCCCCCGCTTGATGGATCACCATCAACCTTTCCATGCACAACTAGAATCACAGGCACACATATTTGGAAAAATTACGTAAAGATTTGCCAACCGGCACCAAAGATATATTCAACTCAAAAAATGCTAAAAAATCACCTTGCCACCCAAAAACCCATTCCCACCATAAATCCTACAAATTCCCTTGCCAACCAAAACCCATACCCACCCTAAACCCCAAAAAGTCACTTGGCACCCTAAGCCCTAACAAATCTCCAGCCACCCAAAAACCCATACCTACCCTAAACTCTAAGAATTCCCTTCCCACCCAAAATCCATACCCACCCAAAACCCTAAAAATGCAATTGCCACCCAAAAACCCATACCCACCCTAAATTCTAAAAATACCTTACCACCCAAAAACCCATACCCACCCTAAACCCTAAAAAGTTCCTAGCCACCCAAAAAACAATAACCACCATAAACCCTAAAAAATCCCTTACCACCCAAAAACCCATGCCCCGCCTAAACCTGTAAAATTCCCTTGCCACCCAAAAATGCATACCCACCCTAAACCCTAAAAATTCCCTTGCAGACCAAAAACCCATACCCAAACTAAACCCTAAAATTTCCCTTGCCACCTAAAAAACCATAATCACCGTAAACCCTGAAAATTCCCTTGCCACACTAAACCCTAACAAATCCCTTGCCACCCAAAAACCCATACCCACCCTAAACCCTAAAATTTCATTTGCCACCCAAAAAAACATACCCACCCGAAACCCTAAAAAATCCATTGCCATCCAAAAACCCATACCTACCCTAAACCCTGAAAAATACCTTACCACTGACTCACAAACCTACTGAGACACTCATGCACTCACTCACACACTCACTCTCAAAGGTTACAGTTAGGAAATACAATTTTAAACAAAACCTTAGAAATTCACTTAAAAAACCAAAGGCTACAGGGATGCTATACTTAAGAAATATTAATGAATGAGTGGATGTGTGAGTGGCTGTCTGAGTGAGTGAGTGGTTATGTGAGTGACTGTCTGGGTGTGTGGATGGGTATGTGAGTGGCTGTATGGGTATGTGAGTGGCTGTATGCGTGAGTGAGTGGTTGTGTGAGTGGCTGTATGAGTGAGTGTTTGTGTCAGTCATTGTATGAGTCAGTGAATGGGTATTGGGTATGTGAATGGTTGTGTGGGTGCGTGAGTAGGTGTATGAGAGGTTGTATGGGGTGTGAGTGGTTCTGTGGATGCTGTCATCTGTGATGTCATTTGAGATGTCATCAATGATGTCATGAGTGATGTCATTGACAATGTCATGAGTGATGTAATATGTGAGGTCATAACCAGTGCATTGCGGGGGTGTAAGTTATAGTTAGCTCAGGTAACTATAACTGCAGAATTTCACTGGTTTTGTACGAGTGAAATCTGAGCCTAATTATAACATTCCTGTAACCTTTGTTTTTTTTCAGAATTTCTAAGGTTTTTTAAATTCTATTTCCTAACTATAACGTTCCTGTAACCTTTAGTTTTTTCAGTGAATCTCAACAGTTTTTTTACATTTCAATTCCTAATGTAACCTGCAACCTTTGAGAGTGGGTTTGTGAGTAATTGTA
This sequence comes from Calotriton arnoldi, assembly GCA_963921515.1. Lineage (NCBI taxonomy): Eukaryota > Metazoa > Chordata > Amphibia > Caudata > Salamandridae > Calotriton > Calotriton arnoldi. Next base: position 410,742 of record CAWUFW010009877.1, read on the forward strand.
TAGGTAGGTGAGTGTGTGTGTGTGGCTGTATGGGTCTCGGAGTTGTTGTGTGAGTGGGTATTTCAGTGGCTGTATGGGTGTGTACATGACTGTGTAAGTGGGTGTAGGAGTGCTTGTGTAGATCTGTGAGTGGGTGTGAGAGTCTCTGAAAAGGTGAGTGAGTGGGGTGCATAAGTGTCTGAATGGGTCTGTGAGTGGTTGTGTGAGTTGCTGAGTGGGTCTGCGAGTGGGTGAATGAGTGTCAGTCAGTGGGTGTCAGCTCCCGCCAAACAAAAGCAAACAGCTATGTCCCAGGGATGGGTACCCCAGGACATATCAGGAGCCGGCCCTGGGGGTGCCGGTCCCCAGGGCCATTAATGGCTCTAGGAGGTGGGCTGTGTGGCCTCCCACCTTTCTTGTATTTCACGCTGAGGATGTGGTGGTCTCCATTGCTGGGGGTCCACATGGACCCCCTCTTTAATGTTAATTGTAGCCCTGGGGAGGTGGTGGTCCCAGGGGCTTAAGGTGGTCGCTGCCCCCACATTTTATTTAATTAAAGCTCCAGGGAGGTTGTGGTCTCCGAGGCTCGGGGGGTCCGTGTGACCCCCCTATTCATTTTATTTAAAGCCCCAGAGAGCTGGGGGTCCGCAGGGGGGACATGTGGCCCCCCACATTGAATTAAACAAGCTCGAGAGAGGTGGTGGTCCCCGGGGCATAAAAATGCCTATGGAGGGGAGCCACGTGAGCCCGCTCCTTTAATTTTATAAACTCAGCAATGCACGGGGCCTGGCCCACTCGTGGGTTTAATTATAAACTGTGCTTGTTTTTTTTTATTACTTTTGCTGCAAATATGTCAACAACTACTGAATGGATTTACACCAAATAACAAAAAGCACAATCTGCGGACCAAAAGCTAGTTTCTGCCACATTTGGTGTAATTCTGTCCAGCGGTTCGGGCTGTAGTAGTGTTCAAAGCTCCAGTGGGAATTAGCATGGGAAATACACTATTTTGACCCCCCCCCTTTTTCTCGGCCCCCGCTTGATGTATCACCCAGGAACTTTACATGCACAACAAGAATCACCTGCGCATTTTTTTGTGAAATCTTCATGAAGATTCGTCAAACGGTGCCAATGACAGGCAAGTCAAAAAATGATTTTCCTGTGGAAATATGGTCCTAGCTATAACTACCTACTGGCGACTAGAAATATATATATCAGAACCCTTTTCAGAGGGCCTAGAGCAGGCAGGGGTTAATGGGCCCGACCGTGGGGGTTCAGGCCTTTTACTTCTGTTGTTCCAGGGCCCTACCAACTATGGATTCTGAGCATGTGGGCCAAGTACCCTTTCTGCACTTGACTCTCAGTAGTATTGTGGTTGAGCAGTCCATGGCTCCCTTGGGGGAGGTGGATACAGGGTGGTGAACATGGGCTCACAACTCAAAAGGCAGGCAGCAGAAGCAATAAATCATCGTCCAGCCAAATGCTCACTTTTTTGAAAAAGAGAAGTATTTTATTTCCACTGCTTACCAACAGAAAGGAAAAATGCAACATTCAGAAACAACTACACAATCTTCCTAATGCCAGGACTCTAGTGTTTCTTTGTCAGTTCATTGCCACTCCCTCCTCACATTAGCAATAGTGGTTATTCACCCTTTACTATTGGTAACATTCAGGGTATGCCCCACTAGCAGTCCGAGTCTCAAGAGTCCACTTTGACTCTAATTTAAAGTCAATAGCATTCCAGCACTACCATGCTAACTAGCAGCAAGTTCTCTGGACCGACAGGCCCAAAATCAGTTTTACCCGCACAGGCAGATGTGAAGTACCTGGAGTTCCTGAGCGCAACTCATCAACAGGAGCTCAAAGCAGCTGCGTCCAAGTGAGTCTGCCGCACACAGTCCAGGCAGCTGCCCTCAGCGAGTGTGGAGTCCCTTATTCATAGTCCCACTTCCGAAGTGACAGGAGTTGGGAAAAATGTGTACGGATGTGCATGAATTGTAGTCATTTTAAGGCGGGTGTGAATTATAACTAAGTTATAACTAGAAAGCTTTCATTATAACTTTTGAATTGTTAAAGTTTGTGTAGTTTAAGTTGGTTTGATATATAAATAATAAATTAAGTTTTGATAACTGTAACTGATCTTAAACCTTTGCTTTTTTCAATGAATTTGTATGGGGTTTTTGGTGTACAAAATGTTGTTTTTAACCATAAAATGTTTGTTATTATAGTACTAATTTATTTTTTTGGTACCGCTGTATTTTCACAGTTCATTAAGAACGTTAGCCTAATTTGCGTGATCATTTTGCTTTCACGTGAACTTCCTCAAAAGTACCACGGCACCTCCAAACATTTTAAAGATTATATTTACACCAAATAATTATATTTTGTTTAAAATATGGATTTAGTGTTTCATGGCTAGTTATGTTTTTTAATTGTATATGTGTTAATATTGAGACTGTAGGTTGCGTTTGTGAACTATACGGGTTCTGTGATAGTATTGGTATACTACCATGGTACATTCGATTTTGTTAAACAGCATTTCATTGGCTTAGAACTCTGTCAATTGTAGGGAACACTAAGTGTACACTCCTTATCCCCATTTCAATTGAGATCTTCAAAGGTGAAGGCTATGTTCTTTCCAGGAGTGAAAATCTTCTGTTCAGAAACCACTTTGAAGGTTTTGCAAAACTGCAATGGCTCAACAAGAAGATCATGTCCTGCTGCAACAGAAGAAGTGGAATGGAGGATGTAAGAGGAAGAACAAGAGGTGGAGTGGAGGAAAAAATTAAAGGAATCCATTGTCTGGACATTTTTTACATTGCCACCTGGAGAGAAAATAATTCATGACAAACTTGTTGCATGCAACTTATGTAACAAAGTTATTTCTTGTATGACCATCAAGTAATACTCCTTTTGTACCACCGGAATGAGAACAGCTGCAGGAAATGAGAACACCTGCAGGAAATTCATTCCAACAGGTTGGCGCCTGCAGAAATGAGGCATCAGAAGGAGATAGAAGAAGCTGAAGCAACAACATCGGCAGAGGCTACTGCAACACTTTCAACTTCTTCTGCATTGTTAAGACCTCCACCACCACTGCTGCATCTGTCCTTCCAGTAACACCTTCTACTACAGTGATATGTGACTTGCCTTGATAGTCGTAGGCATTCCTTCTTGGATCTCTGCCAACTGGAAGTGAAGGTGGCCAGGTGCTTACATCTTTTCTTTAAGGAGGCATCTGCTTCATTCAGCCTTAATGCTCTGGGTTGGTGAGCTGTGCGTCTGAATGGTTACGCTGAGAAGCGTGGGGCAGAGACGAGGTTCGTGAGTGCTTGTGACTTTCTCTCAGTTCTTCTGCTATGCCCTCACCAGGTCGCCCTTTTTTACTCTCAGTGGCTTGCTTCTGGGGATGGATGAAGTCCGTCAGCAGCCTGAGTCTTATATAGGGTGCCTTTCAGGACTGGCCACACTTGATCTTCTCTCATGGGTTTGGTAAATCCTCAGGTTTCGCAGTTTGAACCAGCAGGTCTCACTTCCTTCTCTTTCTTATGTGACTGCATGCACCTTCTTTCCGTTTATGCGGCAGAGACCCCTCAGTGCTACACACTTGTCTCCTTCTTCTGGGTGCAGCGGTGTGCACCTTCTTCAAGACTGCCAATAGGGCCTCTTCAGTGATCGACTGTCTTTGTATACCAGGCACTGGCCTCGGGTGCTGGGCACTGGCTTTGTGATGATCAGGATAATTGCTGATCCAATTCTCCTCGTGTTCGTTGGTGCTGTGGGGCGCCTGGCCAAATGTTGGGTGTTTCCTCTACCAGGACTTTGTTGGAGGTCCTACTACATGGTGTTCCCTCTTCCGGGACCTTCTTCCATAGGTGTAGTATCTCTTGGGGTGTGAGTGCTGTTGAGTTCCTCAGGAGAGCTCCCAGACAAGTCAGTAGGGCTCAGTGTGTTCAACCTCATGCTTTGTCCTTCTATTTAGTCAGTCAGTTCCCGTGTTGGGCAGTGGCCACAGTGCAGCTCTCCTTGCATCTGATGCTCTGCCTCTCTTCAAATGCCAGTAACTGAAGGATGTTGCTGTGGGAGGGAAATAGTCTTTTCATCTCCCTGCAGTGCAGTCAGACAACCACAAGGGGCTGCCCAGTGTGTAGCTGCCCTGATACAGCCTCTCACCTGTGCCCGGGATCATGGCATGCATCCACCAGGGGGCCTATTGGTGCTCTCAGCAATACTGCCAGGGCCACTGAGCCTGAATGCTTCAGCCCCAGCTATCACGGGGGAGACTGCTGGGGCTGCTCCCATTACTGCAGGTACTTGGGTTGAGTTGGGTGGGGAGAGTGGGGCTCTGTATTCCTCCTCTTATGGAGACACCAACAACTTTGGAAGACAGTGGAGGCCTTCCAAGCACACAGCATACTGCAGCAGCATCCACCAGTTTCTCCATTTCTTCCCTATTCTTTTCTTAGTTTTGTATATAAGGTGCGAGTGCTCGCTAGTGGCCATCTGCGCGCGCCACTCCACCTCCTGCCATGTCACTGTTCGCAAGCGCATTGGGCTCGGGGAATGTCCGCATGATGATGCTGACTACCTCTGCTTCCTATAGACTGGCTGCAATCCAGTGCCACGTGTCCTGCGAGCGGGCTTCACAGGCCCCAAACCATCTACCTTGCCTCAGTCTACATTTACCCTGCCAGCTTCTGCACACAGTAATCAGGCTCCTCAGCCATTGTGGCTGCTTTCACCCATGGTGCCTCCTCACCATCAGGGCTGAAGTTGACTTTGGTGCTGTCCTTTCTTCAGTGGGGATGGAGGCCTCAAGCGTGTTGAGCAGTTCCCCTGCAGCCCCCCTCACACCTGTGGGGCTGCAATGGTGGCTGCAATTTCTTCTCCTCTTGGGGCAGGACATGGTGTTTTGTCTACACCTCTCATAGTCACAGGCTACCGCCGGCATGTTCAGAACACTGCAGAGGCTGGGTACAGTCTGTCTCATCGACAGTGGAGTGTCGTCGGGCCCTTGGCTCATTGGTGATTTATGAATGACACAGACACTAGTCATATAGAGCAGTGGTCTAGGGCATGTGCTTTTGGGCCCCTTTATTGTTAAGGTCACCTGACTGGTGATGCCTGTGATGCATGGGTGTGAGGTGGGTGTTAGTGCAGCTTCCAGAGAGGAGCTGCATCATTACGTGTCCAGAAGGACTCTATAAGAGCCACCTTATGTTAAGTCTAATTTTATTTTGTCATATATAACATTTTTGTTGTATTTCAAGAAGTATCGCAGTAATTTCTAGATAGTTTCAAGGAAGTATTGCGGGACTCCGTACATTTTTTGATTATATATAAATCAATAAAACTACATTTCACTAACTCTACAGAGTTTGCTAAACTGCCTAATTTCTTTGTATACATTTATATGAGTAATAAACTTTATTTCACACTAAAACACAGAACAAAGCTAAAGTGTCGTCTAAACAATATGGCTGCCTTTTCATTTTCCAAGGGCTTTCATTAACCAGTAATATTGTGTTTCATCATTGAACTGCAGTATGCTGCAAAGATACCGCAGTATATCGCAGACCAATATATCACTCCTTTTTTGTCCCTTATTACTTAAAAAGTACTGGACAAAGTCCAATCAAATAACAAAAGTACCCTTTCCATCCCATAATCTGTATTCCTGCCACATTTCATGAAAATCTGTTGCGCTATTTCCTCTGCTACATCTGTTTAACCCTTTGGGCGCAGCTGGAATTTCCCCGTTGTGCGGGAAAATTCCACGCGTGCGCAAATCGGACGGCTCCTGGCCGTCCGACGCACACGCCCACCGTGACGTCGGACGGCCGGGGGCCGTCCGACCCATGCAAGGGGTTAAAAAGTCTACGGAAAATGCATTGGTGGAAAAACGTGGTTTGAGACCCCACTTTTTTCTGTGCACTCCCTTAACTAATCATCATTAAACTTTGCATAATCAGCCAACCTACAAAAAGGAATATGGCTGCAGAGTTTCGAGGAAATTCATTAAACGGAACATTTTGCAATTATCACTGTTACATTTTCTTGAAAGAACACCGTCATCTCAAAGCGTATTCAATTGCAACCTTTGTAGTTTACTTTCAGAACTACACCTGCGCTCTGAGAAATATTCAGCAATCAAGCTGAATTGATGTAAAGTATTATAATGACGAATCACAATTGGTAACAGACATGTCATTTTGGAAATGTAAAGCATGCAGAGTAAACTGTCCTATCAAGCACATTTGATCGGCGCTGTAAGGAAAGCAATCTGCTATAAATATTGAAAGTGCTGCACAGGAGCCCATGTTTATGCCATTACTTTGTCATTCTGATTGAGTTCACCATTTCAGATTTATTTGGGGTGGCAATATTCGAGTTAATCTTTCTGTGAAACAGTTCCTCGCTGGTCATATTTAATGCACCCTGTCATATTAATCTTTTGCTCTAAAATGTTGGGGGGTGCTGGCAAATTGAATACTACTAGGGAGTGATGGAGCAGGAAGATACATGTCCATGTACAGCGCATATATATCTGCAATAAAAGAGTGATGGTCTCAAGAAAGTTGCTGACTGACGGTGCTGGAGAACGTCGTGAAGTTTAAAGGAAAGGTGTGCAAGTGCAGCATAGCATAAGCTTCCAGTAGCATGAAGTTCCATATATGCGTCCTACATCCCGATTTATATATTTATTGCACAGAATTTGCGATGCAGAGTGGAATCGGACAGTAAGTCTCTTAAAAGCCGGAAAAAGTAAGTATTAACAATTAAGGAACATAGTAAAAACCTGCAATTATTCATCGTAAACGGAACAGATTTAGAAATGTTATAGAAAAAGCGTATAAATTACAAACAGTGTAGGTTTTGGTTGCACATGTCAAACGTTTATGATATTTTTGATTGAGTCAGACCTCTGCCAGTGGTGTTCTCTCCTTTATGTAGATTCCCCTTGAGTTAAAAACGAAACTTATTTATACATATAAAGTGAGCATTGAAAAATGGTGGCACAGCACATTACAAGTCATAGATTAATTGTTTGGTTTTAAATTCAAATTTAGCAAAACAAATTTCAATGGTGCATGGAATTCACAAAAAGAAATGTACATGTGGGGATCTCTGTAGATGTACATTTCAACATAGATCTGAGTGGAAATTTCCATATGGATGCAATTAATCATATTTCTGTGGACTTATCAGCCCAGTTGTTGGAGCTTCCGCCATTAGGCAGAATACACGTCTCCACTCCCTTTCTTGTGGGAGTGGAGTTATGACTTGAATTACCTATGAAAAGTTACTACTAGTACTCTTCACACATGTATTTTAGGCAGGTGCCTATAAGCGTAGGTCTACAAAGCATAGCCGGAGATCTATATACCTACATTACATAGATCTGTAAATTGACAAGAATATGCACTCATCTGAGCAAAATCACACACACCTGAAAAACATCAACCCTGAAAACATGCAAATAAAGTCCACATTCTGGGCTCTGCCCGCTTCCCCTTGGACTGCGTGATACTGTGGATGCCAGAGACCCGTTGCCCAGATGCAGTCACCCCTCTTAGGAGGAAGAGGAACTTCACTAATGAGAAGATGGAACTTGTAGTTTCCTTTGCAGTCCATCACTACAGGGAACTACATGGTACATTCAAGGAAGAGGATAAGGCAGCCCTGTGGCAGGAGGTTATCGACTAGGGGAATGCATGGGGACTAGAAGAATGCATCATGGGTGTTTGACCTGGCATCCTCGGTGTGGTTCCCCCTAACATTTTGCCTTCAGACCTCCTGTTTTTGCAGACTTTGTGTTTGCTGGGCTTAGGACTCTGCGTACTTTACTGTTGCTAACTAGAGCTAAAGTGTTTGTGTTCTCTCCTTAAAACATGTTCGAGTGTCTTATATCCAATTGACATATTTGATTTACTTGTACGTTCCTAGTAAGGTGGCACTACCTGTTCCCAAGGCCTATAAATTAAATGCTACAAGTGGGCCTGCAGCATTGATTGTGCCACCCACTTAAGTAGCACATTAAACATGTCTCAGGCCTGCCACTGCAGCCAGCGTGTTTTTAAACTGACATTTCGGCATGGCAAAGTAAACCTTTTGCCAGGCCCAAGCCTTCCTTTTTAATAAATCTAAGTCACCCCTAGGGTAGGCCTTGGACAGCTCAAAAGGCAGGGTGCAATGTGTTTAAAGAGTAGGACATGTCCTTTTAGATTTTAAATGTCCTGGTAGTGAAAAACTCTTACATTCATTTTTCACTTCTGCAAGGCAAACCTCTCTCTTAGGATAACATTGGAGTTACCTTGTTGTATTTTATAAGTGTAATTTCCAAATGGGAACAGGCCACCTGTTCATGTTTGTTGTCTCTGGAATTATAATGAAAAACCCTAACTTATGGTGAAGTTGGATTTTAAATTACAATTTTAAGACTGCTAGTTTTAGAAACTTCAACAAAAACAAGGTGATGCATGGAATGCTTGAATTAATCTCAGCCACTTGCAATTGCTCAGCCGCATCCCAATCCATCCTTTTTTTCCACCATTCTACCTCACTTTGTACCCAGCCATATGCAAACCATTCTTTAATTAACCAGCATACCATAGTTAGGGCTAGGCACACACACCTTGCGGGTTATAGTGCACTTTATAAAATAACAACATAGCGAGCAGAGGATGGCTTGCAATCCCTGGAAAACAATTATTCTCTGCAGTCTCCACCATTGCAGAGGATGAGGCAATTGTTTGCCCATCGCAGGATGGCACTTTAATACCACCTCACTGTCAGCCATCAGTTTCCCTGCTAGGGAAATCTTCTGGATTGCAAGTCCCCAGACACGAGGTGAAAGCCATGGACTGCTCATTGTCGATGTTCTGGACCTACAACGATCCTTAAGCATGCAGGTACCTTGTTTTCCTCCCCTCTCCCATCCTCCTACCCAGGTGCAACTTTGATTTTCTGTCCATTTTCTCACACAGAGGAAACCGTAGGTGAGCCTGAGTTCTCCCCCATTGAGCAATCACCATCCTTTATCATGCAGGAAAAACAACTGACTCTAGGAGCCAGCCATGCATGGATGGGGAGGATTACATGGGCAATCGCTGTCCTCTGGATCAATTTTTATTTTTCTATGTTCAAATACTCCATCCACTTAGATGTCCTTCCAAGATGGAGTGACAGACCTGCGTCTTGGAGAAATTAGACAATCATTTCCATTGCATCAAGAAGTTACACTAGGAACAATTCTACTGGTCGGCGCGGAGGATACATTGTGCCATGCTATGATCATGAAGCTCATGCAAGTCATCTCACAAAAGGGGCTGTCTCAAGTCACAGGGACATGTCGGGTGCTTCAGGTAACTGGGGATCAACAACCACCTGTAGCACTCACCCCTCCAATGAACCATCAGATCCCCCACCCACTTTAAATGCTTCCAGTGTCCAACCCTATGTGGTTCACTATTACAAAGCTGAGGACTTGCATGTCCCTCACGTATTTATGGACAACAACAACTTCCCACATTGAGATTTTTCTCACCAGTCATAACCCCATCACAACATAACACATCCTTAATTTTGTGTTCACCTATCACATCATAGAATATGTCTAGATATTTATTTTGTTAAAAAAAATTGTTAATCAACACTAATTGTGCCTACCTTCCACCTGTATGTCAACTCGTATGCGCGGGTCCTGAAGGAGAGTGCAAATGTGAGTCGTGTCATTGAATGTGTTGTATAGCCTGGATCATATGCTGTTCACCCTGAGATCATCACACACATCCATCTACGTGCATGCCCGCAAATTCTTGAGAGTCACAAATTGATTTATATGACTTTTGTTAAAGAAAATGAGGAAATTGGGCATGGGTTCCATGTGTTGTGGGAAAGTGTCAGCTGCCCTTGTGGAATGGAAAAATAAATCAAATACAACTTGAGAACAGGGAAGGAGAATCAAATTGAAGACAGTGGGCAACAGAAAAAACACAGACATCAGCTTAAATGACTACGTAAAGTGTCTAACAGAGAACATGAAACTAAGCAGAGAAAACAATACTTTCAACAGATATTCAAAGTCACAAAGTAAAGTGCGAAATCCAAAGTAAAATTCAAAGAATCAGCATAAATCAAAATTAAGTCCTACAACCCAGCTGCAATATTAGAACTACTGTCTCGGGTTGAAGGTAAATGTTTCTGGCCTTCCTTAGATTCACATAACTGGACTAGTTGTAGCTCCTCCTCTGGTACACTCCCTGTGGGGGTGCACTGACGACAGGAGTAGCTTGTTTGACACCATATAATGCCACCAGTGGCGGCTCGCATAGGGCGTGCTGCGGGGCGGTGGGCGGGGGAGGGGCAGGGTGGGGGGGTAGTAAGCTCGGACATACGACGGAACGGAGGAACGTAATAATTACTTTCCTCCGTTCTGTCGTATGTCTGAGTTTACTACCCCCCACCCTACCCCTCCCCCGCCCCACCGCCCCGCAGCACGCCCTATGCGAGCCACCACTGAATACCACTGATTTATATGTCATTTATGTTATAAATCAGATCCACATTCTGATGACTCCGTATATTCTCAATATAAATATCTTTTATCCTCTTTGCCTCGGATTGCTTATTTTATTCCAGAGCTTCTGAAAATATACTTATTCTACTACATTTTCAGTTTCATCCCCCCCTTTCCTCCTGTTCTCTAAATTTCGAGAAAATGTCTTTTGTCCTAATCCTTTATTTTCTTCTCAATGTTTTTTTTTAATCTCTAATAGCATTATATTGTATGCTGCAGTCTATTCTAGAGTTTGGAATGTCAATATCAGACTTCAGGATATCCTGCATATATTTAAGGCACCGTGATAAACTGTGCAGAAAACTGTTGAATTCTTTTTCACCTTTTGTATTGGTTTTAAATGCCTCTAACAAGTGCGAGTTGGTTATCTGAATAAATTCAAGCTAAAAACTAAAATCGTTTTGTACATATTGAACACGTTTTTTAATTACTCTTTTTGGTTTGCTGAGCCATAGATGGAATTCCTAAACACGTTATGTAGCAAGAAACACAGTGGAAAAACTCTCTTTAACATACATTAATTTGCATGATTTTTAGAAACCTAATCACATTGTCCACATTATGTTTGCAACAATAAAAGAAATAAACAATGAGAAAAGACAAAAAGTAAGTGGCAGGAAGCTTTTTTACAGGGTCTATAGTTTGAGCACATCCCGCGATTGTCGGCAGCAGTAGTGGCAGAAGCATCAGTGTCTACAAACTGGGCAAATGTCTAGAAGAATTTGCAAGGGAAGGATAAGAGTGGCAGAAGAGTGAAAAGTACCTGGGACAGACAAACATCACAGAACTGTGCTAAGGTAACAGGTGGGGAAGTCCCTTGTGTTTGGAACAGAATTACTTATATGAGACATGTGAGTTTCATGTGATGTCGTGATTAACTGAGTTTGAAAGGGTCACGATGGTTATTCATTGGAAAAGAAACACTCTTCGAGCAACTGTGAGTCAGTAAAAAAGTGAACAACTTAAAAAAAGGAAGTTCAAGCTAGGCAAAAAGGATGCAAAAAGAGGGTAGGGAAGGTCTCTTCTGAAAAGGACATCAAATTCTTTTTCGACAAACTGATATGTTAATCCAAAAGCAATCAGTCATTTCGGCCTGTAACAATTTAGGGTGTGGAAATGAGCTCAGCCTAATTATATAGAACACCAAGCACCTTGTTTTTGTATGTTTCTTTTTATATGGAGTGGCTAAATGAGAGAAAAAATAACATAAATAGCATGAAGTTAGAAACTGGTTTAATATAGTATGATATTGCTGTTCCCATGTCTGAGACTGAAGGATTTCAGTTGAAGTTGTTTCAAACAGTATAATTGTAATTGTTTTCAGTAATGCAATCATTGATATTTTGTGGGATTTAGAGTAATTTGAAGGAGAAGATCATTTTGATTTTTCATAAAATACTACTTTACTCGCCATTTTAAATTTTTGAGTAAAAAAAGAGTGGTTAATCCAATGGAAAATGTTCTCGGGCCATAAAGATGGTGACACAAGCAGAAAGTAAATGGGGCGTTCAGGGCTGTGTATTACATAAAGTGAGGCCTGGGCGGGCAAAGGTAAGTCTCTGCCAGAGTTTTGGGTTAACTGGTATCTTAAATAGTTCTAATCCCTTTCTCCCAACTGTTGTCTGAATTACCAGGTAGAACTGATTTGGTTTATCATCATATACCTACAAAACCTGGTAATGTTGAAAATAGAAGTCTTATCGTATTCCAGTTGCCTGGAGGTTAGCAGTTCAAAGGGAAGTGGACACTATGTTAAAGGAAAATATAATTGTAGTTTAAAACAGCACTTGGTGTTTTACAATACTGCTGGTGTCATACCTGGGGCCGTATTACGGTAAATGCGCATTTTCATTGTTTGCGCTGGGTGCACCTTTAAAAAGGTGCGCCCGGCACAAACAATGAAAATGTGCCCTATTACCATGAATGAGCTGCCCCCAGGGCAGCCAAGAACTCACGCTGCCCCCAGGGCAACGCATTCCTGTGAAAAATGGAGCAGCTGCTTTACAGCCGCTGTGTGTTTTCACAGTGCAAGCCCCAACCCGCCTGCACTTTGAAGGGGGATTAGAGATCAGTGACTGCACCCGCCTGCAAGGGGATGTCTGGGGTGTCCATAGGACCCCCTGTCCCCCCTCCAGGGGGTGCACTGACAATGCACCACCTTTTTTGGTGGCACACTGTCAGTGTGCCTCCTGAGAGCATCTTTGCCTCTGCACCCGTGTCTGTAATATGGCATGGGTGCAGAGGCAAAGGGATACCCTCATTTGCATGGGAGGTGAATTCATGCTAGCAAGGATGAAGCAGACCAACAGTGATGGTTGTTCTTGGGAATACATTGAAATATAGGCCAGGCACTGCAGCAGAAGCTAGCCGGAGGGCCAAGTCTCAATTTATGACCAATGGCATTTTTTCATTTCTATGTATGTCTTATCATCCTGAGAGGAAGGCCGTGCAAACAAAGGGAAACAGGAAAGGTGTCTAGATGAATCAATTCCTATTCCCTTACTTACCTAATTTTTCTTTGTTTTTCCAAGGGCAATCACTGGGAATTTCTTATCGGTGTGATCCAAAAGCAAGCTGAGACCTGTAAGGAAAAAAAAGACAAATGGTTAAAGAGAGGGGTCAAGGAAAAAGAGGATGAAACAGTGGCGTAGCTAGGCACTTTGCCGCCCGTGGCGGTATCTGCCTTTGCCACCCCGCGACGGCCGCACTGAAGAGCAGGGGGCGTGCTGGCGAAGATTTCTACTTTTGCCGCCCGCGGAAAACGCATGTAAGAGCATGGGAGGATGCACCGCCCCCCCTTGCTAAGCCACTGGGATGAAAGAACAAAAAAAAACTGCAATGCGGGAGATATTTTTTTAAACAGGAAATGTTAGCCCACAATAAATCTCCTTCTGTCAAACCTTAGTTTAGTTTAGTACTGGAACCTAGTACACTTGTTTAGATTCTGAAGTTTTCACTTTAGCGCATGGTGGCGCCTGGTGCAACATTTCTTGTCGCCACCCCCAATTTCCCTCTTCTTTATGTATTCCCTCACTGCCATCCTCCAACAGTGCCCCTCATTTCACCATAGCCCCTGCCTCACATCTAGTTAAGTTATTTTATAGCACTACTCATGCCAGAGAAGGGTGTCAGAGCCCTTTGCATCACACACATTATACAGAGCCAATGATCATGCGTGTGTAAATCAGTGTATAGAAAATGTTACCTAAGACAAAGAGGACTAATGGTGCAGGAGTCACATGTCATCCATACTGGTGGGTAGTATATTTTAAGAATACTTGGCTTGGAGAAGCACAAACTCAGGATTTAAAATATAACACAGTGGCTGAGGTTGGCTTCACTAATAAGAATTTATTTCTACCCAAAGTAGCCTTTTAAAAGCATTAGGCTAAAGAAAGTCTGGGGGAAAAACACAACGCTCTAATCTATACCTTGCAGTTTGCATACATTTCTTTGATGACAGTTCGTATCTCACTGTGCTATATTAGGATTGTAACTTATGAATTGCAAATAACAAAAGGATCTCTGTGACAAAAACAGTAATCTACTAAGCCATCTATAATAAATACAATGTTGTGATCAGGGCCGGACTGGCAACCGAAACCGGCCCTGGCAAACTGCTCGGTAGGCCCCCACTGGGGTGAGGGGGGGTGCAGCCGAGCAGTTTGCGAGGGCCGGTTTTGGCCGATTTTGTTACCAGGGGCCGATATTGCCGACCCCCGGTAACAAAAACGACCCCCAGGGGCCCAACACCGGCCCCCACCCTAGCGGGCCACGGGGTAAACGCCTGGTGCCCGCTACGGCCAGTCCGGCCCTGGTTGTGATCTGCATGGTACATGTTCTTTGCAGCAGGCATCTTAACCCTCCGTGCCACTTAAATATGAGTCAAAACTGCCACTAGACAAAACTCTAATTCCTCTTCAGCAGGTGCATTAATCCCCAGAGTTATCTTGACATTTTTATTGTTGCCTAAAATTTACTGGACACTCAAGGAGTTTGGCAGCAGGTGGTCTTAAACCCATAAGATATCTCAAAGCCCAGCGCCTCCCTGAACTCGCAGCACTGCCCTGAAGCCTGCCCTCTTTCCACTTCTGAACATTGCCCCCTCTCACCTCAACAGCAACTAAGAGGCTGTTGGGGGTCAAAGGGTGGGACAAGGTGTAAATCTGTGATGTCATCATGGCTAGAGTATATGTGATGTCACTTCCAATATCCCTGTCATTTTGATGAATCAACATCTTTGCATAAAGCGTGCTGATAGTACTGTTTTGATTTAGCATTAAGTTACTCATTTTATAATCCTGTAAAATATTAAAGGCTGAATTATCCATGTTAGGATTAGAACACCTGGCGTTAAGATTACACAGAGATTTCTGCAGCAGGTGCTTATGCTACTGAGCAGTTTAAATGGCTCATTATGCTTCAGGGGCAATATTGATGTTTTAGATTTTACAAAGCGGTGGAGCGAAATGCCTGAAAATTGGTTAAATATAATTATTACTTATGGTCCATGTTGGATGTATGTTTTTAATCTGAGCTGTTGCTAAGCATAAAATGTGTGCAATGCAAAACACACACACTCGACAGTAGAAAAATCATTTAGAGAGGAAAACATGGTCCAAGCAGAGCAGACTGAATAATTTCAATGCAGAGGTCAACAATTTTCTCGCGAGTAAAGTGACTGCTTGCCAAAGAGAATGCCTAGATGAATGAATGGTTCTGTACATCCTAAGGAATAGAATACGTTATGTTGTTGCTTTTTATTTACCACTAGGTACTCATTTCTATAGAGCGGATGTCTGCATCATTCATCACGAGCTTCGGTAAAAGATTGACACCAAAAAAACTTCATATTGTAAGATGTATGACATCATCAGCAGCTCTGATGTATTTTATGCCCTGAGTCTGCAGCATGCGCATGGTGTCTCTCACTGCTGCCTGGTTCATTATTGCTTCACTCATCACTGCCATGGAAGAGCTATCTGAGCAGAAGGCAGGGAGACAGTGCAATCTGAAGTGGTTCAAGAGCCTTCAGTTTCCTATGTTTCACGTTTTTACGAAATACCCTCTGAGCCAAAGATGCGCTTTTATTGCCCTTTAAAGTGAACTTATCAGAGTTCCATCAAAGATTTTACATCCTGTTAGCACTGGTAGAAACACAGGGCATCTATTTCAGGGCTCCTGGCTGGGGTGCTTTCCATGGGAGGCATATTTCACTCGGATGCGCCGGTTTCTCTGTGTTTCTGGCCTGCCTAAGCTCGCGCCCATCTGTTTCTAAGGCAGGAGGCCTGCGCACCATTCGGGGACATCTTGGTAAAGGCCACCAGGGAACAAGAGCTTTAAGGGGGAGGCCCACCACTCCCTGCACATGGCATCTGCTATGAAGGAAGTTCCGGGTTTGTGCCAGCAATGACGACATGCCTCTGCACTCTACGACACCCGATACAACCCAGGGTTGTATGACGTTACAACGCATTCCGTTGCAACGCATGCCTTTACCACGCATGCGTTACAACGGAATGCCTTTCCTACGCATAACCTTTCCCATGAATATTCCTTTACCACGCATTCTTTTACAACGATTTTCGTTGTAAATTTATGCATGGTAAGGGCATACTCTTGGTAATGGTTATTCCCCCACCCCTAAACCCTTCTTACATATACCCCTCCCCTCCCCTTAACCTTTAAATCGGACCTCTTCTTTTTTTCTTCTTTTTTTTTTCAAATACCCCTTACCTCTCCACGTCGTGGCTTCTTCTTCATCTTCCGTGTTGACGTTGAACGTCGTAAAGAGGAAACGGAAGTGTCTTTCCGTTTCCTCTTACGACGCCGATTGCCTCTTCTTCGCTTCTTTTTCTGGTGAGTTTTTTTTTGGGGGGGAAATCCCCCCAAGCCCCCTTTTTTTCCACGCGTATTTTTTTTTTGGGGGGGAGAGATCCCCCAAGCCCCCCCTTTTTTTTTTAGCCTTTAGCACACATGCCTTTACTACGTATCTCGTAGTAAAGGTATGCGTGGTAAAGGCTTCCTTTGTAACCACGCATGCGTTGTAATGCATGCGTGGTTAAGTTATGCGTGGAAACGGCCTCGTTGTAGTGGCCGTTTCCCCTGCAGGACGGTTGTATGACGTTACAACGCATTCCGTTGCAACGCATGCCTTTACCACGCATGCGTTACAACGGAATGCCTTTCCTACGCATAACCTTTCCCACGAATATTCCTTTACCACGCATTCTTTTACAACGATTTTCGTTGTAAATTTATGCATGGTAAGGGCATACTCTTGGTAATGGTTATTCCCCCACCCCTAAACCCTTCTTACATATACCCCTCCCCTCCCCTTAACCTTTAAATCGGACCTCTTCTTTTTTTCTTCTTTTTTTTTTTTCAAATTCCCCTTACCTCTCCACGTCGTGGCTTCTTCTTCATCTTCCGTGTTGACGTTGAACGTCGTAAAGAGGAAACGGAAGTGTCTTTCCGTTTCCTCTTACGACGCCGATTGCCTCTTCTTCGCTTCTTTTTCTGGTGAGTTTTTGGGAAACCCCCAAGCCCCTTTTTCCACGCGTATTTTTTTTTTGGGGGAGATCCCCCAAGCCCCCTTTTTTTTTAGCCTTTAGCACACATGCCTTTACTACGTATCTCGTAGTAAAGGTATGCGTGGTAAAAGCTTCCGTTGTAACCACGCATGCGTTGTAATGCATGCGTGGTTAAGTTATGCGTGGAAACGGCCTCGTTGTAGTGGCCGTTTCCCTTCCCACGAATATTCCTTTACCACGCATTCTTTTACAACGATTTTCGATGTAAATTTATGCATGGTAAGGGCATACTCTTGGTAATGGTTATTCCCCACCCCTAAACCCTTCTTACATATACCCCTCCCCTCCCCTTAACCTTTAAATCGGACCTCTTCTTTTTTCTTCTTTTTTTTCAAATTCCCTTACCTCTCCACGTCGTGGCTTCTTCTTCATCTTCCGTGTTGACGTTGAACGTCGTAAAGAGGAAACGGAAGTGTCTTTCCGTTTCCTCTTACGACGCCGATTGCCTCTTCTTCGCTTCTTTTTCTGGTGAGTTTTTTCTTGGGGGGGAAGCCCCCTTTTTTTCCACGCGTATTTTTTTTGGGGGGGGGAGATCCCCCCAAGCCCCCCCTTTTTTTTTTTTGCCTTTAGCACACATGCATTTACTACGTATCTCGTAGTAAAGGTATGCGTGGTAAAGGCTTCCGTTGTAACCACGCATGCGTTGTAATGCATGCGTGGTTAAGTTATGCGTGGAAACGGCCTCGTTGTAGTGGCCGTTTCCCCTGCAGGACGGTTGTATGACGTTACAACGCATTCCGTTGCAACGCATGCCTTTACCACGCATGCGTTACAACGGAATGCCTTTCCTACGCATAACCTTTCCCACGAATATTCCTTTACCACGCATTCTTTTACAACGATTTTCGTTGTAAATTTATGCATGGTAAGGGCATACTCTTAGTAATGGTTATTCCCCACCCCTAAACCCTTCTTACATATACCCCTCCCCTCCCCTTAACCTTTAAATCGGACCTCTTCTTTTTTCTTCTTTTTTTTTCAAATTCCCCTTACCTCTCCACGTCGTGGCTTCTTCTTCATCTTCCGTGTTGACGTTGAACGTCGTAAAGAGGAAACGGAAGTGTCTTTCCGTTTCCTCTTACGACGCCGATTGCCTCTTCTTCGCTTCTTTTTCTGGTGAGTTTTTTTGGGGGGGGGGAAACCCCCCCAAGCCCCCTTTTTTTCCACGCGTATTTTTTTTTGGGGGGGGGGAGATCCCCCCCAAGCCCCCCCTTTTTATTTTTAGCCTTTAGCACACATGCCTTTACTACGTATCTCGTAGTAAAGGTATGCGTGGTAAAGGCTTCCGTTGCAACCACGCATGCGTTGTAATGCATGCGTGGTTAAGTTATGCGTGGAAACGGCCTCGTTGTAGTGGCCGTTTCCCCTGCAGGTTGTATGACGTTACAACGCATTCCGTTGCAACGCATGCCTTTACCACGCATGCGTTACAACGGAATGCCTTTCCTACGCATAACCTTTCCCACGAATATTCCTTTACCACGCATTCTTTTACAACGATTTTCGTTGTAAATTTATGCATGGTAAGGGCATACTCTTGGTAATGGTTATTCCCCCACCCCTAAACCCTTCTTACATATACCCCTCCCCTCCCTTAACCTTTAAATCGGACCTCTTCTTTTTTCTTCTTTTTTTTTCAAATTCCCTTACCTCTCCACGTCGTAGCTTCTTCTTCATCTTCCGTGTTGACGTTGAACGTCGTAAAGAGGAAACGGAAGTGTCTTTCCGTTTCCTCTTACGACGCCGATTGCCTCTTCTTCGCTTCTTTTTCTGGTGAGTTTTTTTTTTGGGGAAACCCCCAAGCCCCTTTTTTCCACGCGTATTTTTTTGGGGGAGATCCCCCAAGCCCCCCTTTTTTTTTTTTAGCCTTTAGCACACATGCCTTTACTACGTATCTCGTAGTAAAGGTATGCGTGGTAAAGGCTTCCGTTGTAACCACGCATGCGTTGTAATGCATGCGTGGTTAAGTTATGCGTGGAAACGGCCTCGTTGTAGTGGCCGTTTCCCCTGCAGGACCAGAAAAGGCTTCACTTAATACTCAAACGTCAGAGAAGCAAGAAAAAAGTATGTAAAAAACACATTTTTTGTAAAGCTTATATGCAGGTAATTGTTATAAGCTTGGTAAGGTGTAATGAGTAATTCTTTTTTTCTGTTTACTGAGTAATCTTGTATACATCGTATAAAATCATTTGTCGTTTCATCCAACAGTAATACTTCGACCCAACTGCATTAGAAAATAGAACTGATTGTAATAATGTAATAATATCCAGATTTCGAAATTTAAAATAAAAGAACAAATAATTGGAAATATAACGCTGTTTTTTTACCCGAGAACGGCAAACAGAAATGACTCTATCCTACTGCTGGAACGTCAAGTGTGCAAAAGTGGAATGGAAGTCAACCCTTTGTGCCTTAGAAATGTGTATAAAGACACTGTTTTAAAATTAATATGTTGGGGGTTTTAAAAATCATTAGTATAGTGCACTATGTGTTAGACAAAGCAATTACTTATCGGCACACCCTAGACAAAACAGTCCCTTTTTAATATGCTGTCTCTATTGCTATGATGATTTTGGCATATTCGCTTTCTATACTTTTGATCAACTATTCAGAAAGCACGCATGCAACAAAGTAGTAATGTACAATTTCCTAGGTTTAACAGCCGGACAGCAATTTGTTGTTTCCAACTGCATTATTTTGATGTAAATAAAAAAAAAAAACGTATTGGCATTTAATTGCCACACAGTTCCCCATCTTTATTAGATAAGTATTTCAGCAGAATCTTCGCCAATTAGCACAACTCCACTGTTGCTTTCACTTTTATAACTCCTACGTATTTTTGCTCTACGTAAGGGCCACGGCAATAAATCATAATTCTGTTGCGGCATGTTGTTTTGGAGTACTGTGTCCTACATCTACATCTCTGCAGAACAGGCAGAGTTTGCGGCATATTCTTTGACATACTCAGACAGGGCATTCCAGTGTCAAGCTATAATTTCAAAAATATCGACCTGCAATGATATTGTAGCATTACATCAAGCACCAAAGTATCGAGAAGGTAAGAGCATATAGGTACAAACAGATGTAATATTCTTAACGCCAGGTCTACATACCTTGAAGAGATAAATATTTTCAAGAGGAAAGTGTGTGTGTGTGTGTGTGCGTGTGTGTGTGTGTGTTAACCCATTTAGTCTTAACTTGTTGATATTTTGATCCTCAACAGTTTTCACTCGATATTATGGTAACACAATGTTTTTTAAACGATAAATGGGGGAATTCCATTGAAAATACTGCAAGATCGATGCCTTGTTTTGCCTTTCTCCCACTTCACACTTATGGCAGTACACCACCTAGCTAAAAAAAAAAAAAGTTACTTTTATTAAACTCAGTCTGTTCCAACTGCAGTTAACATAACATACTCTCATAAAGAACCTAATGCGGCCACCTACACTGAGTAGGAGCTTGGTTTTAAAGGTTTTGGGAGTCACCTATAGCTATATACACATCAACGGATAGTAATAGGCTGAATGTTCATATATTCATCACTTTGATGTGCAAACTTTGATTAATCTCAGACGTATTCAAGGTCCATTTGGAAGGGTGTCTTCATCTCTCATTAGTTTTTTCAGATTTTCAATATCACAATACTTTGGTATTAGAAAATATGTTCATCTATATCTCAAACAAACAAGGCCTTCTGCACCACACAGCTACAGTGCCAAATAGTATTGCAGCACTTAGCTCTCCTCTATGCAGTTGATAATGGGAGCTGCCCATTGGATACGATGGATACTGAACTTCAATCACCTTGTCTAAAAGAGCCTGGGTAAGTTGGTTATATTTTCTTCCAGGGCTTCCCGGCTGTAGGGCTTGATTCAGTCCATTTGAACCCCAAGATGCAAGTCAGAAGAGTGACATTTCCTCAAGGAAACCCAAAAGCTGTTTCCCAGAGCCACAACACAAGACCTTCTATGGAAATCACACTTATGATCAATGCAAGATAGCAACTGCAGTGGAATGCAGTTGGAGTGTCACTTGCCTGACATTTCATAGTTAAACTTGTCTCCCTAAATGCTGGAGATTTCAATCAATCTTATATGGGTGTGACATCACCTCAAAACTAAAGGGATTTCTTTGATGGCACAAACAATATCATAAATTATTTTTGGGTAGGCTTAAATGGCTTCATTTGCCTTTTCCACAAGGAGGACAGGTAAGTTTACAGCTATGAAGAATAAGTGCCTCAATGGCATCAAGATACAGAGATCCTGTTATCCGAAGTGTTCCACAAAACTGAAAGAAGAGCATTTGAGATGACTGTTAAGAATTACAGCTACAATGTGAAGAAATGCCTTCAGTATTCCTCTAATAAAATCACACCTGGAATAGTTTGTACATTTTTCACTCACTTCTCTATGAAACGATGGAGGAAAACACAATTTTTTATGTGCTTAATTCCTTGACAGAATCTGTGCATGCATGCAATGCTAACAGTCTTTGAGATCAAAATTTCTAAACAAGCATGCTACTCACCTTGATAAGATGACTAAGGGACGATTTTAGGAAGGGGTGTCTAAAAAATACAACTCGCCACTGATCTGAGTAGAAATGGGTTTAAATATTTAAATACCTACAATAAAAAAGATCCCACAAAATCATGATTAGTCGAACACTGCATAGGCAAAATATCACTATCCTCAAGGTATCTGTTAGATCTGTCAACTTTAGGTTGGTGTACCCCCAAACCTTTTGCCTTACTCCTCCATTGTTGCTGATTTTTTTTTTGTTGGCTTCAGGACTCTGTGCACGTTACCACTGCTAACCAGTGCTCTATCCTTTAAACATGGTCGAATTGGCTTACACCCAATTGGCACATTTAATTTACTTGTATGTCCCTAGTAAAGTAGAGCCATAGCTACCCAGGGCCTGTAAATTAAATGCTACTAGTAGGCCTGCAACACTAATTGTGCCGCCCACTTAAGTAGCCCTTTAAATATGTCCAAGGAGTGCCATTGCTGCCTGCGTGGGCAGTTCTAAACTGCCATTTTGACCTGGCAAGATAGACCTTTTGCCAGGACTAAACCTTTCTTTTTAATACATATAAATCACCCATAGGGCAGGCCCTAAATAGCCCGTAGGGCTGAGTGCAGTGTTTTTGGAAAGTTGAGCATGTACATTTCACTTTTACATGTCCTGGTAGTGAAAAACTCTTAAATTCATTTTTCACAACTGCAAGATCTGCCTCCTCAATAGGATAACATTGGGCTAAATCATTACATTTAATTACATACTTTCAATTGTGAGCAGGTAGGAATGTAGAGTTTGGTGTCCAAAAATTGTAATTTAGAACCCTCTTTATTGATAAAGTGGGAGTTTAAGTCACAGTTCTTAAAATGCCACTTTTTGAAAGTTGTCATTTTCTCGTCCCAACCATTTGGTGCCTGCAGCCGTATCCTGGGTCACATGACTAGGTGTAGCTAGCAGTTGGTCTTTGTGTATTACTCCAGACAGTGAGACAAAGGAGAATAGTATATGGCAGGATGGGGCATCCCCAACCTGATGAGGGGGAGAAGATGTCACCTACAACCTTTCCATATCACTAAGGCTCTACCCAGCACACTCACAAAAGGATTGGCACTATTTTTTTGTGACCTCAGACATGATGGGGCCAAGGCAGGAAGGCAGGAAACTCCAAACACCTCTGGGTGTGGAAACCTCTAGAAACATCTCCTACTTCAAAGTGGGCACCAGGTATAAATAATGGACCCTCAGACCCAACTCTTCAGTACACCTCTTGACCTGTGGAAGACTTGGAATGATTGCTTTGCTGCTCTGCAAAAAAGACTACTACTCTGTTGCCCTGCTGCCCAGCTGCCCTGCTGCCTGAGTGAAAATGGCTGGATCTGCATCTTGAACCCGGGCCCACCAGAGTGACTCCAAGGGCTAGTTGGCTAGCCTCCTGATCAGCCCCTCAGAGTCAGAAAAGTCTCAAGCCATGTTGAACTCAGCAGCTGGATTCTATCTGCTGTGAGTCTTGCCCCCCAAGGGGTGCCACCTTAGTCCTGGACCCATGGAACTTGGCCTGAAGGTGCACTGACAGCCCAACTGAGGTACTGTGGGCAGAACCAATGCAGGGTGATGCATTTGCTTGCTGCCCCATTGGAACTGCCACTGCGCAACTCATCCCAGACGCAGGGCCTCACACCATAGTCCGTAGCTTCCTCAGACCTGCTGCTGTGCAACGTCTTCGATGCAGAACTTTACATGGTATCCTCGATGATGACTGCACATCGCAGCTCCGTTGCTTCCTCGGAAACCCTGTTACGTGGCGCATGCTTGAAGCAAGACCTTACAAGGCTACGCAAACCAGGATTTAAGAACTTTGTTCAGCAGGCCTAACTGGGTCCCTGTATCCGGCCCTCGCTCCATTGCAGTCTGCCTGAACTTGTGACTTTGTCCCAATCCGGTGTGGCCAGAGAACCACAGTTGTCGCTTTGTGCTTCTAGGCACGATTTTCACCTAATTCTAATTCTACTGATTGTATTTTTGTCATTATGGTCTCAAATAATTTATTAAATCTTACTCTTTTTTATAAAGTGGTGCAGTATTTTTCTTGTGATGTGTTTTCCATTTATTACTGTTTGAAGTACTGCATAAATTCTTTACACATTGCCGGTCAGTTAAGCCTGATTTCCTATTGTGCCAATCTTCCAGAGGATTAAGCACAGATAAAATTGGGGTTTGCTTGTGACTTCACACTGACAGAAATTGTGGTTGCTGCTTTTGTTGGGTTTCACCCCTCAGCTAGTAACCCGATTTCCAACAGTATCTGAGGTTTACCACCTGGTAGCTTGGCTGAAAATAACTTTTAAAATCAAGTGCAAGTGAAGAATAGCTGAAATTACCATATCTTTAGGAGACAGTTCCAAAGGTGAATACACATATTACAAATGCATTGACTAGATAGCAGAAACAAAATAAAAAAACATTAAAAGTAGAGATGAAAAATTTGAAAAATCAAGATGAAGCATGATAAAAGAAAATCAATCAACCATCAATGGGGACAATGTCTTTTTACTGTATAGTGTAACAAATTGTGTTATTAGTTGAGGGAGGGTACATACTCACCTCAAGTAATGATCACAATTCTTGTCAGGGTCAATAACTGAATAAACCTGAGCTCAGTTCCCTTGTAGGTACCGCACAGAGCAAACAGGATTAGCTTACAGGCAATGTGTAAAATAATTGAGCAGTACACCAAACAATAAAAATCCCCAAACAAATTAGAAAAATAAAACAAAATTTCCTAAATAACGTGACACCAAAATACCAAAAATCCAAGAACGGAATTGGATTTTTAAAGTTTTAAGTAGAAATGGTTCCACGAAGCACAAAGTGTCAAAGATAGTCAATGGTCAGGGTAGAACAGGAATTAGGGGCAATTTGATGTTAACCAGGATGGAGCGTAGGTTGAATACACTAATCTGTTCGTCCTGATCAAAGATTTTATTTTTGATTTTAGTCCTTTAAGTCCCAATCACCACAGGAATAAACTTCTAATCCTGCCCAGGAACTATGGGGGGGCACTTAGAGACTCACAGTTTGGCCGTCAGAGGCCCAGAGGAGGGTCAAGTTTATTTCCTTTTGCCAATGATCAGCTGGGTAGATGCAGAAAAAGGCCTCTGGTAGCTTGTTGTGTCCCTGTGCCTTTAGCAGGTCAGCCTTGTGACCCATGGAGTCCTATTCTTTGTCCTGGGCAACAGAGGGAGAGCAGGTCCAGGTTTCTAAGCGCTTCTCAAGTCAGCAGGTTCAGTCTTCTGCTGATCTTCCACAGTTTGAAGATTTTTCTGAAGTGAGTGCCTGGAGGTGCCACATTTACACCAGGCTCGAGCTAGCGGGTAGGAATAACCCCAGGGGATGCCTTGACCAATGGGGTAAAGGTTCTTGGGGCTACTCCTATCCACTTTAGGCATTTTCAATATGACAAAAGTCTTTGACCACCCTAAACTAGGGCCCGAAGGGCTTGGTGTGGGGGGAGTGTACTTTGGTAGTCTTAGAGTCTTCCCACATCTAACACTAAATTCCAATTTGAGGCAAGTCCTGTACCCACACAACCTCAGAGACAAACGTCTGGTAGAACAAAAGCTGAGTTTTCAGCTACCAGGCAGTAGATACACAAGAACAGTTTGGGCATCATGTTTCCTCCTTTGTAGTGTACCCCTTGTGTTATATATAAACACAGCAGACCCGTCAAACAGACTTTAACACTATAGTGTCAAAAAGAGGCACACTTGGGATTGGGGCCTGTCTTGCTGGGGTGACAAAAGAAGGGCCTTGTCCAGTGTCAGTTAACATTTGCCTGTGATAGGGAGGCCTCTTTAAAGTGTGCCCCAAGTGTCATATGAAAAACCTGAGCAGAACTGTGAAGCAGAATTTGACATTTAAGCATAATTTGTCATTTTAATTTTCAAAAAAGGATGCTCACAGTCCCACTCTCTATATTCTGTCAAGTTCAGAGTGGTCATCTCTGCCCATTCAAGACATTCTATTGTTTGCTCCTAGGAGCATTTCACATCATGCTTTCGGTGAGATAAATATAGCTTTCTCAAAATGCCTTTTCCAACATATTTAGCAAAAATCCGATTTCACCATTGAATTGACTTTTTTATAACTATTTAAAATAATTGTTTAATTATTTTTCTTGCTAGTCCCATTCACGAAATATGGTATTAGTATTTAATATTGCGTTCCAGTATTTTCATAAGGAACAGCCAGTTTTGCTACAGTGAAAGTAGCTTTTTGGGCCTTGTCACTGCGAGGACATGAATAACACTAAGGGCCACATGTATTATTCATTTTACTGGTCGCAAATGGTTTGTGACCGGTAACATGAATTTTGGTATGTATAAATTCCAATTTGCAATTCGGTAGCATGTTACTGAATCGCAATTTGCAATTGCGAATTCATACCGATTCAGTATTAGGAAAGGGAGTGTTTAAGACGTCCCTTCCTAATATCGAATCACAGCTGTATGGAATGTTTTGCGACCGAAATGGGGTTGCAAAACATTAGCAGTTTACTTCAAGTAGGTGGTAACCCATTTGCAAATGGGAATGGGTCCCCAATGGACTCCTTCTCCTTTGGGAATGGTAGCAAAAACGTTTTTTCAGAGCAGGCATTGGTCCCACAAACCACTGCCTGCTCTTAAAAAATGAAAAGAAAACTTTTCATTTTTCTCTTTTAAACGCAACCCTTTTTTCTTTTAGGAAAACAGGCTGAATTTAAAAACAAGCATTTGCAATGCAATAGGTCTCGCGTTCACGCGAGTTTGCGCTATTGGCATTGTAAATGACAATGCCTTTTATTTATGTTTTGGGTTTTAAAAC
Organism: Calotriton arnoldi; assembly: GCA_963921515.1. NCBI lineage: Eukaryota > Metazoa > Chordata > Amphibia > Caudata > Salamandridae > Calotriton > Calotriton arnoldi. The sequence goes on from CAWUFW010009877.1 coordinate 437,280, forward strand.
ATAAATAAAAGGCATTGTCATTTACAATACTAATAGCTTAAACTCTCGCAAAGGTTGCACCGGGATACAGCATAACACTTCCTGCAAAAACCAAGTAACCGATATTACAAATTAGCAAAAAAATATTCACCAGAAGAAAACAGGATATAATACTGATTTATTGATTCGCGCATATTAGACTGAGCTTGGTTGGGACAGACTTTTAATCACAGCTGCTAGTACAGAATCGCAAAACAATATTCACTTCAGATGAAGGAGCCACTTAATGAGACGTGGTGGAAACTGAAAGACAGATTATGCCACCTGAGCATTATATGTAAAACACAACCAGTATACACCAGTTTGCGAATAAGCAGCAAGTTGTCATACGACGTAGCCTGACGTTTGACCTTTCGCATCAAGGAGCAACTCTGAGGCAACCATACCATCTGCTACCCCAAATCTGCAGGCCCGAAGATTTGACAACTATGAATGCTACGGACGGGAGAATGTTTAATCCAGGAGAAGCAACTGTAAATGTCACCTGTTGACTGGCCACCTGTTTGACTTGTTGAGTTAATTATTCAGTTCAAAGAAAATTGGGGAGGAATGTAGTGTTCACGTGACACCACGAATGAGGACGCACAGCATGACAGGCATGCACGCATCCCGAGGCAGTGTTCAGCATCGGTGGAAAGTTATTGAAGACTCAGAGTTTGACTCAGTGAGCATGGAGTCGTCTACAACATTTGTGTTGGCCTGATCACTTTATGCATCGAGAGCACAACACAGTCCAAGTGAACCCAATTTAGGATAGAAATGCAGCTGCATGATTAAAACATAATATATAATAATCAAGTAAACACGAATTAGCGGTAACCGGAAAGAAAAACATGCTTACTGGTGTAAGTTGTTTAAAGTGTTCAAGGAGAAAACATCAAGAAACCGTGACGTTTAGTATGCGTAGATCTCAGGGACAGCAACATAAGAAAATCAGGCACTTTCTTTTTTAACAGGAGTCAATGTTGCCTGCTAACACGCTTCTGATACGTACATTGCCATTGTTGCATTCGTACTTATTGTAACCGACAAAGACTTTTTCACTCGATTGACTTTAATTTAAATCATATGCGTTTAAAACATAATCGTATAAATTCCTTAAAACCCATTAGCCAAGGCCCGACATACCAAACTCTGTGTGGTTCAAAGTGAGACAATTATGAACTGTCGCCGAGTGCCCTAAGGTGATACAATGTGTCCATATCCGTCCGTAATGTAACTGGCGCTTATCGAGTTCGCGCTATATATAATTGCAAAAAAAACAATGTATACAGTATTTTCCCATGTCAGAGAAATAAAAATGCTGCAGTAATGGTAACACAACATACAAGATCTCAACCTAGGTGAAAATAATACTCAAAATGTGACACTGTCTTGAGCTTTACGCAACTGAAACCAGCTCGAGTAAAAAGAAGGCTGAGCATCAAAGAATCACGCACCGTGACATTGAGTGAGTGTTTAGTTGTTCAGTCTCATTTATGTGGCTCGGACTGACAGTCTGGGAAGCCGCAATGACACCACGGCTGCCGAGTTTCCATAATCGAAACTCCATACCTCTTCCGAGAAAGCAACTAGAAGTAACGTGACTCATGATTGGCTGAGTAATCCATCTCACTGGCTCGGACAGCCAATGGCCGCCACTGTCTCTTGTGAATGTCTACCCCACTATGGCGGCCGTATTCTGATTCTGGGAGGGGGAGAAAAGGGTTGCTAAGAGCTGGGTAGTACAACGGAAACAGCCGGAGAGGTGTGGGCTGAGTGATGCACTGGGAAAATGGCGAGCGATTCTGGAAGGAAGCACTTCTGGAAGAGCAACGTCTCCAAAGTGCCCGGGAGGTCCGTGCATGGTTCTGTTTACAACATTCAGTTTGTCATTGCAGCCCACTGCGGCAAAGTAGTAAACACAGTTTGGTGGATTGATGACATAGAGGGTGGGGGTATCTCTCCGCGCCGAATCCTCTTTAAGGCGCCTGCTCTGCTGTCAGACAGGGCTCTGCAGCTTCTGTTCTGCAGTGCCCCTGCCTCTCCAAAATATAAATTAACTCAGGGAGCAGGTCTCTGAATGTATCCGCCCTGCGAACAAAGTAAATATTAAAAGGAAGGGCTCGCTCCACTGTCCCCGCTGATCCAGACCAAGGCAGTGTTTGACACAGGAGACCCTACAGGGAGCAACTTTGACTGTAACTGTATCAGCATAGCTGCCGGCAGGAACTCCAGTGTTACACTCTATAACTTTAGTAATGTAAACAAGGGCGCGCACCCTGGCTGCAGGACGTGACCTCAGGTCCCCATAAAGTGCTGCGATTGCAAAATCGGCGCCGCCATTGTCCCGGCTGGGCACGTCCTCATGCGTGCAGTAGGAGAAACTCATTACAGAAAATAGTGGAGGCACTGTGTAACAACCAAGTAAAGGGGCCAGTAGCCATGGGAGGAAACAAATGACCACACTGCCCTACTAAGGAGGGACTAACAAGCCTCATAATCAATCAGAAGACAGCATTTACAAAGGACAAACACACAAGCCAAAGAAAAATATGGGCGGGGTAGTGGGCGGGACATCTCTCCCATACTGAACTACCACAGATCAACCCCAGAGCAGCGCTCGCGCGCTGGCTCAGGGCTCGATCTAAAAAATGATTGCATTATTTAAAAACAATCACGGACATGGTGGGTTGTTGACCACAGTCGTCCACAATCCCTGTGATTTTAGCTATTCCTAATAGGTCGCAAATTGTGACCTACCTCATTAATATTCATGAGGTAGGTCAATTTGCAACACCCTAGGAATCAATAAATGGAACTCATGGAGTTTCATACATTAGGAATAGCAATTACCTAATTGCAATTCACAAAGAATCGCAATTAGGTAATCGCTATTTACACTAATGATACATGTGCCCCTAAAACTTTTACATTTCCTACTTTTAACCACCATGCACCTTGCATTTTTTGAGCAATAAGGTCTACCTAGGAGTGACATAAATATTTCATAGGAAGGCTTTGACCTGTGAAAAAGGGTTATTTTGACAGGTCAAATTTTCAGTTTTAAAACTGAAACAGCTAAGCTGCACATTTTAGGCCTGTTTGCATTGTCACTGTAGTGAATGGCAAAATGGGCGCTGCATTCCACAAGTGACATTTAACTTACAGGCCCTGATTACACTTTGTACCATACACTAGAGACTTATATGTAAGTGCATTATGCCAATTAGGAGTATACAGTTTCATCGGTATCTTTACCACTGGTTAGCATGGGTAAATCACACAGGGGCATATTTACAAGAACTTAACGCCACCATAGCGTCAATTTTTTGACGTTACGGCGGCTTATTTTATCGCCTTATTTACATGGGAATTTTCAAGATCGCCACTTCTGTTAGAGGCACTTAACGAAAATGAGATGCAAGGTAGGCGTTGCCGTGAAAAAACTGTTGCTAAACATTCTACGCGATATTTACAAGGAATTCCTTGTATGGTGCAAAAGCAAAAAAACTGCCGCTAAATCCAGTTAGAGGCAGTTTTTTAAGACCAAAAATATCGGGTCTTAAAATTGGTGCTAACACTTGGGTCCACATATAAGATGTTTGGGTGCTGGACAGTGCTGCAAGGAATATTGATGCGCTGCCCTGCGCCAAAACAAAAGGTCAGGAATGCGCCCTATCAATAAGATAGGGCGCATTCCTGGGCCTCATTCATGAAAAGTGTTGCATCACTGCGACAAAACAGCTTTGCAACACTTTTCACAGTGCCCTCCTTGCGACACCATGGATGCGCCGTATATACTGTACGGTGCTCCATGTCGCAATCAATGACAGATACGTCTGGAATCCTGACGTATCTGTCAGCGCTAAAGTCCCACATTGCTGCAGTTGGGTCACAAGCATGACGCAACTCCAGCAATGTATGGGGCCAGCCTATCCCCATGGCACTGTGTCACCCTTACGCCTGCCATGAGGCAGGGTTAAGGTTTTGACACAGTGGTGTCCTAGAACTGTCGTAGTGAAATCTGATAGATTTCACTGCAACACTCCTATGAGGCTTTGTTGAGTGGGAACGCCCACCCTGCATACATCATACCTGATGCAGGTATGATGTGGCACAGGGCTTTACAAGGTCACACATATGCCTAGATGCGCCACTTTGTAAATATGGCGCAACGTGGTGCAAAATTCACGCTGCAAGTACATCAACAAAAATGACGCACCTGCGACTTTAAACTGTTGGAAGGGGCTCATGAATAAGCCCCCTGTATTTTTCCCCTACGTTGACGCACAATGGCTGCCATGCACCAACGCAGACACCCTTGCGCCATGGTGCAAGGGTGACTGTGTTGCAGAGTTGTTGATGTTGTGCAGGTATTGACACCTAACTGCACTAAACCTATCAATCCAGGGTATTTCCTTTTTCTCTGTGTGCTGGCTTCTGACGATAGCTGCGAGGGGGGACCTGTAGACGTTGAAGAGGGTGGGGCTCAGGCAGGAACCCTGGGGTACTCCACAGCTGATTTCCATGGGTTCTGACAGGAACGGCGGTAGTCTGACTTGCTGGGTCTGGCCGGTGAGGAAGGAGTGGATCCATTTCAAAGCCTTGTCACGGATGCCGGCGTTGTAGAGTCATGTGATTAGGGTGCTTTGGGAGATGGTGTTGAAGGAGGCCAAGAGGTCTAATAGGATGAGGGCTGTGGTCTCGACCCGGTAGAGGAGGGAGAGGATGTCATCTGTGGCAGTGAGGAGTCCAGTCTCTGTGCTGTGGTTGCTTCGGAAGCCGGATTGGGATGTATACAATATGTGGTTCACTTCGATGAACTTGGAGAGTTGGGCGTTGAAGGCCTTCTCTATGACCTTGGATGGGAAGGGGAGGAGTGAGATCGGTCTGAAGTTCTTGAGGTCTGTCGGGTCTGAGGATGGCTTCTTCAGCAGAGGGTTGATCTCGGCGTGTTTCCAGTCGTCGAGGAAGGTGGTGATTTCAATGGAGCAGTTTATGGTGTGACAAAGCTGGGAGGCAATGTCGGCGGCTGCTCTGTGGAAGATGTGGTACAGGCAGGGATCTGTCAGGGCACCTGAATGGATGCTCTTCATGGTCTTGAGCATGTCCTCTGTTGTGAGCAGGGTCCAGCAGAGCACGGTCTGTTGGGTTGTGGCTTTCTTGTATACGATGATGGCGGGTGTGGTAGCCGGATCTGGGGTGTTAAAGCTGTCGTAGATCTTTCTAATCTTGTGGTGGAAGAAGATGCCGAGTTTGTTGCAAAGGTCTTGGGAGGGGGGCAAATATGTGGTCTCACTGTTGGGCCTGGTGAACTCCTTGATGTTGGCAAAGAGTTCCTTGCTGTTGTGTGCGCTGGCGTTGATTCTGTCTTGGAGGTCCATTTTCTTAGTGGTTTTCATAAGGAGGTGGTGTGTGTTGACGGCAGATTTGGTGTACGGTGGGCGTGGTGAAGGCGTGATGTATACAATGATGGTCGGTCCAGGAGAGTTTGGTGGTGTGGCTGTAGTTGAAGTTCCCGCTGGTGGAGAAGACTGGGTCAAGTGTGTGTCCCGCTATGTGGGCCGGTGCGATGACTAGCTGCCTGAGTCCGATGTTGGCGAGGTTCTCCAGGAGGGTGGTGGTGTTCTGGTCACTGGGGTTGTCCAGGTGGAAGTTGAGGTCTTCAAGTAGAATGTAGTCAGTGGATGGCAAAGCCTGGGGTGCAATAAGGTCTACAATGGCATTGGTGAAAGGGGGGTCATGGGCTGAGGGGCCTGTAGATGAGGGTGCCGCAGAGGGCGGTGTTGGGGTTGGTCCGGATCTGGAAGTGGAGGTGTTCCATGGTCACTGTTGGGTCATCAGAGTGCGTGGTCAGTCGGAGTGTGCTTTTGTAGACAATGGCAATGCCTCCTCCTGGGCGGTCCTTGCGGGTAATTTTGTAGCCGTCGATGTCCATGACAATGTCTGGTCCAGAGCAGAGGTTGAACCAGGTTTCTGTGAAGAAGGCAATGTCTGAAGAGGTGGCATCGAGGAGGTCCCACATTTCTATGGTGGGTTTGTGGAGGGACCACATGTTGAGGAGGATGCAGTTGAGCCGGTCGGGTGCGCTGTTGGTCGGCTGGGCAGCGAGAGGCACTGGTGTGTTGATGTGGCTGAAGGTACATTTGCAGTTTCAGCAGGAGAAGGGTGCAAGGGTATTCTTTGTTGATGCTAGGTGGCAGGCGACGTGGCGCCCAGGGTTGAGGGCAAGGAGGGTGCTGGCATCGTAGCGTGGAGTGTCCAAGAGGCAGGGCCCCTACCTGGGCCTACTCCATGCGCGGACAGATGCAGACGGGCTTGCCTTTGGCGCACATTTGGCGCACCAGTGACACGCCCGCTGCGCATGGCTGCACATCGGCTGCCATTAAGTAGTGCTGCAGGGGGGGCTGGACAGCTGGGAGGTGGAAAACACGGGAAAGGACACTGGATGAGGCGGCCCGCAGGGATCACCGTGGCAACGAGGGAGACGACAGGGAAAAAGGAACTGAAAAAAAGCACAGGAAAAACAAAGCCAAACAAAGCAAAGAAAAAAAGACAAAGCCAAAGGTAGAAAAGCAACGGAGAAGAGCAGTAAGAGGGACAGGAACAGCAGAAAAGATGGACAGGAGGGCAGCAGAGCAGTGAATCTCTACCACTGGACCACCAGGGATGAGGCGCAGGCAGGAGCCTGCGTATGGAGGAGGGACTTGAACACCTGACCTCTTTGTCAGAAAAACCAGCAGCAGCAGATGGGGGCAGCAGCAGCAGCTACCAGACAGAGCTGCGGGAGGTGCAAGTCCACTAAGGGATAGTCCCCTGTACACCCAAAAACAAACAAACAGGGGGCGAGGAAAGGCAGCACCACCCGGTTGCCTCTTCCGATCTAACAGTGACAACCAGATTCCGTGTTCCCCAACAAGTAACAGCAGATCAAGCTGCCTACCCAAGGGCCTGGGCCCAAACCGGCCCCGTCCCCCTGGCACTTGCAGCCACCAATGCCCAATCTCAGTGACTTGAGCCAATTAGTGGAGTCGCCCACCAGTCTTGTGCGGTGCCCTTGGTGATGTAGGTCAGCCGCAGTGCAGAGATTGCTCAGGGCATGGTGTCCACCAACTACAGGTGCTAGCCCTGGGCTCAACTCGACCCCCGGGTCTCTTCCGCTCCGTATCCCACCTTCACCTCACCTGTACATTGACAACAGGGCTCAATCCGCTGCACTCTCTCCAAATCTGTGACTCAGCCAGCAGGAGGCTCAGCCAGGCAGGATTTCACAGGCTTGGATACAGCAGTCACTGCTAAGTCTGCTGGGGAACCTCCCGATGGAGGTGATGCAACAGGGCCCCCTTAGGCGTGAGGTTACAGCGCTCCCGCCACACAAGTTTGGCGCAGCTCAGGGGCCTCACCCTCCACAGCATTCAGGCAGTGCCACATCCTCCGGCCTGTGATGCAGGGAGGCGTGGCCCACTATTGGTAATCTCCGTGCACCCAGATGTAGTGTTGGTGCATGTCTAGCGATGCAGATCTCCCTACGTTGGTGTGCAGGAGCGCCTCTACAGTTCACAGCTCCAAGAGGCACCAGGTGGTCTTCTCACACAGGTCAGCAACGTGTCCCCATGCTACCTGCCAACTTCACCACCAGGTAAGGGTGGTCGCCGACACCTCAATGTCTACCACCACAGCCCACAGACTTGGGCCTGACACGGCCCACCTCCACCGTCAATCCACAGTGGCTACACAGCACCGCAGCTCCCACTCCAGGTCTCAGACGCAGGCCCAGCGAGGCCTCCGGGCCCCAGAGACTGTCCGCGCTTCCAGGCATCGGCTGCCATGGTGTCGCAAGGATGGAGCTATGCAAAGTGCTGCATTACTGGTTTTCCCCAGTGATGCACCTCTTTACATAAATGGAGTCCTGAATCTGCATTTCCTCTTCCCCTGGGACTCTGGCTGGTCATCCTGGCTGTTGGGGGGTTTGGAGGGGGTTAGTTACCTGTGCTGAACTTGGCCCTGGCTGCTCCACTCTGCATCCCATTGTTTTTATCTTATTTTTATCATTAGAGGTGGACGTATAGGCTATTTTTGCTCTCTAGAGGCAAAAAAGTGACATTGGGCTGACTAACGTGAGTTTTTTTGCTGCTAATTGGCCTTTCGTCACTTTCCTCTCACTAGCGTCAAAATTTTCATCGCCTTGATGCTAGTGTTAGCGGCAGTTTTCGCCACGGCTAGCTGATACTATCGCCATGTAGCGACGTATTGTACATACATCGGTAACAGGGCAATAGTTTTCGGCGATAGGCAATGTTAAGAAAATTGCCACTAACTAACGCAAACACTGGTTAGCGGCAATTCTTGTAAATATACCCCATAGAGTTCTACATCCAGCAAAAATAGGGTTCAGGAAAAAAGGCAATAAATCTGCGGTGACCCTGCAGAAAGGGAACATTTTCAACAGGTAGGGTGATATTTTTAGTAGGATCTATATTCCTGGTAAAGCCTCCCTGCAAGTAACCTGACTGGCCTAATTGGGATTCATTTCCTGGTCAAGAGTTTTATCTTCAAACATTCCCTGTTATAAAGTAAAATTCACCCTGGTTACTTGAGGCTGCTAGCGATGTATGAAAAAGCTTCCATATTGTCCCGGGCATGCCATGTTGGTGTGTAGAAATAGGCAAAGTCATCTTTTGTTGGCCCTTGCTGTATGTGAGTGTATTGGGTTACATTAAAGCTTTCTCAAGATCAATTCTCCCATGGTGGATTCTGTGGAGATTGGAGAAGTTTGATGCTGGAAAGATGAAGACATACAGAACGATGCTGGCTTTGAGTATAGTGTTGAGAGATTACACTGGAGGGCTCTTGCAAAATCAAATGGGTTAAGACATTTCTTCAAACCCTGAAAATTGTAACTTCCAGTGATGGGTGATGAAGGTTAGGTTTCAACCCTCCATTTGCTGTCAATCTCATACAATAGTTTCTTCAGTGTTAATTTTGACATTCTAGAGCAATTCAGTACTAGTAGCTAAGGTGCTACTTGCAATCCTAAACAAATTACTTTTTAACATTCTATAAAATTGGACTCAGAAAACTGTAACCACAAGTGTAGCATTAATGTACAATTACCACTAACATCAGCTACATGACAAGAGTTCCTTCTACTCCTGGTTTAGAGTCCTGGAAAGGGGAACATAGGGTATTTGATTTGCTGGAATTTTACTTCTCTGGTGCCTTGATCTTCAGGAGCCTTCTTAATCCAAGCAGGATCTTAGGACTCTACTAACCTCCAGGGCTCCAAAAACAAGACAAGCAAGATACAATAGAACACAACTTTCACAGGCTCAAGAGTAATTCAGAAATTGACCAATCAGTCTAACACATTTTCAGTCCAGTAGGGACATGGCATAAGTGAGAACAACTCTTAATTTTTTTTATTTTTTATCAGAGACCTTGAAACATTTTCTTTTTCCAAGCATATGTAAACGAGGGCATTTGGGCCTGGCCCTCTCTGCAGGGTCATCTCCAAACATTTACCTTCATTCCTCCTGCTTTCTGAATTCATTTTTGTTGCCATTAGGATGCAGTGCACATTACCACTGCTAACCAGTGCTAAAGTGTTTGTGCTATCTCCCTAAAACATAGTAAAAGTAGCCTACACCTGATTGGCATATTTCATTTACTTGTAAGTCCTTTGTAAAGGGGCACCACATGCACACAGGTCCTGTGAATTAAAGGCTACGGTTGGGCCTGCAGCACTTATGGTGCCACCAACTAAAGTAGCTCTTTAAAACATGTCTCAGGCCTGTCACTGCAGCCTTTAGTGCTGTTTTAAACTGCCATTTTGACCTGGCAAAATAAACCTTTTGCCAGGCCTAAGCCTTCCCTTTTAATAAATCACCCCTAAGTTAGAGCCTAAAGGCTCATAGGGCAGGATCAATTGTATTGGAAAAGTAGGACATGTGGGGTTAAGTTTTAAATGTCCTGGTAGTGAAAACTACTAAAGTTATTCTTCACTGCTGTAAGCCCTGTCTCTTCCATTGGCTAGCATTGGGTTACCCATTTACATTTAATAAGTCCTAACTTTGGATTGGGGCAGGCAGAGGTTTGCTGTTTAAACTCAAATGAATTGTAATTTAAAACCCTCTTTAATGGTAAAGTCGCATTTTAGCTTACTATTTTGAAAATGTCACTTTTAGAAAGTTGGCATTTTCCTGCCCATAGTCTCTAAGACCTTTTCGAAAATTCCAGCTGCCTGGGCCTGTTAATGGCTCACAATTAAGAATGTGTAGTTGGCCTATACAGTGAACAATAGGGACTAGTTGGAGGCAGGATGGGCCATCCTGCGAGAATGGCTGGGGGCAGATCTGTTCCCTACCCCATGTATATTTCAAAGGGCTACCCCCAGCACACACACAAAGAAACCTGACAGTCTTTTGTCACCCCAGACTACTTGAAACCTTGGTAGGAGAAGGGAAGATCTTTCCGGAACCATATGTGGGGTAGCCTAACAGATTCCCCCACTTCAAAGGCTAGCACCAAGCATAAATATTGGACACTCTGACCAACTCTTAAGTACCCTCCTGGTCCTGAGGACACTAGAGAGGAAGAACTGCCTTGTTCCCAAGAGGATTGGCCTGCTGGTTCCAGATGCCTGCCCTGCTGTCTGAGGCCTGCCTTGTGCCCCAAATGGACTGCCCCGCTGCTTGAGGCCTGACCCATTCCCTTCATTCCAGGCTAACCTGAGTGACTCTGAGAGTTAGTTTGATGGCCTTCTATTCTGCACTACAGGGACCCAACAAACCCCAGATGCCTCCCCGGCAACTGCCTAGCTGACCAGCTGCAAATTGACCTGCCTGGACCTATCTAGGCCCTGCTGCTGGCCTCTGCTGGATTAAGTTGTGATCCATAGGAGATGCCCCTAGTGCCTGGACACTTGGCTAGTGTTAGTGAGAGCTCCTCCAGATAAAAAAGATGAAAATCCTGATATTTGGGCTCTTTGCGCCATACTCAAGAAGGTAACTTTTCAGTGGGACTAACCTTGTCCCTGTATCTGGCCGGTGCTCCTCGTGGTGGGCCAAACTTGTGACTTTGTCCCAGGCCAGTGTGACCTTATACCCCCAGTTGGTGCTTGACGCCTTTTGGTGCTATTTTTACTTAAACATTTAAAATTCAATATCTCCGGTGCTACTCATTGGATTTTTGTTGTTCTGGTATCATTTTCTAAATTGGTTTGGGATTTTTGGGTGTTTTGTTTCCACTTTGCTACTGTTTGTGTGCTGCATAAATACTTTACACTTTGCTTCTAAGATTAGCCTGCCTGCTTTTGTACCAAGTTACCAGAGGGTTAAGCACAGGTTAATGTAGTTACTTTCGTGGTTCACCCTGACAAGGATTGTGGTTGTTGCCTGAGTGGGACTCCAACCCTCCTCAACCAATAACCCTGGGTAAATGCCAGTTTGGTAACAAATAGTTAAAATTTCTCAGCTTGTTAGTGCAAACCTTATGGCCATTGCTTACTAATCATACATTTTCTTATGTTGACCTTGGCAAATGTTTCTTAAAGTGAGACTTCATAAGATTCTGATGAAGTAGGCTGTCCATATCTCTCAAGATTACCTGTAAATTCCATAATGTCAGGTTTACCTGCTTTTGAAATAAAGAATTGGTTGTCTTTGTTATTGGTCTCCTTTCCATAAAACTTTAAAATGCAAACACTTGTTGTGACAGAGTACCCTCTATTCCAAACTCTAAAACGGGCCCCACATTACAACTAAATGTTCAGGTGTAGGTGGTGCAGAAAGTGCAAGAAAGTGCTCTGCTATTTGACTTGCAGAGTGTGTCCAGGAAGAAAATCATTATCAAGTAAAAGTACTATCTAATAATGTGTATCATCCAACAGAGCAGCCGACTTCGAAAAAGTCTACCTCAGTATGAAACTAATCTAAAAGTGGAACTGAAAAGAACATAGGTTTTGTTAACTCCTTCCCTGCGGGGGTAATTCCCCCACGGGTGCAGGGGGTGAGCGCGGCGCCGCGGTGCTCGTGACGAGACCAGCTCGTCATGAGTCACGGTGGAGCTGTGCTCATGACGAGCTGGTCTCGTCACGACCCCGCCCACTGATTAATTCGCCCGCACAGACGGGGAATTAATCACGCGTGGGCGGAGCGCAGCCGTTATGACGAGACCAGCTCATCATGAGCACAGCTCCACTGTGACTCATGACGAGCTGGTCTCGTCATGAGCACCGAAGAGGTTAAGAATGAATTACTGCAATGTCATCTACACTGGTCTTCACAAAAATGTAATTGCCAAAGATCTATAAAGCACATAAAACTCCACAAGCGCAGTCGCATCAGATCCACCCTGAAAGCATTCCATTGGCTCCTGCTTGGGCCAAAGTCAAGGCCCTCTGCACTCGATAAAGTATAGTGCTTCAAGATCTGAAATATTTACAAACATTGTCAACTCAGTACACACCAGTAAAGAGCTTCTACTCAATGTCTACCTAGCAACCTTTCTATCAGATGAGTGGTGGTGCTCAACCCTGAGTATGGAAGAACCTACACTGTGGAACACACTTCTCCGTAATCGGAAGTAAAGCAAAAATTATAAGAGGTTCAGGAAAGATTTGAACACATTAATGCAGGGCCTGTGACTGAAAAACATTGAACGCAAGTTCAAACTCATCTTATCTGACTCCAATAGCTCCTCCTTCTAAAATTCCTGTTTCCCCCGTGCCCTCTTACTTATAAATAACCAATGGCTACACCGAGCACTTTGCAAAATAACCAAATAAATAAATAAACAAATAAATAAATATATTCAATAAAACATATTTTTAGCATTTCGCTATTTTCTGCACATTAAGCAGATTTTGTGCAGTGTGACCACTCAGAAATTCTACTTTAGTAAAAACAGGTGTAAGCCAGAATGTTTGTGAATCACTTACACTTGTTTGCATAACTTTGGCACATCATAAATTCTAATCCTGGACACCTGAAAATGTAGTCAAACGTCTAAACAATTGCCACTTTGCTGTCTTTTAGAAGAGTTAAATTTTAGAAGACAAATCAAAAAAATTAATAAAAATCATGAGTTTTATCTAGATCAAAATAGAGTGGTTCCAAACTGGACAAGCTCTAAATACATTTACAGAGGAGAAACAATTCATTAGGTGTTATGTCATTGCAGCATATACTCGTTTAGGCTCAATAAAAAAAGTGATCTTCATGTTCTAATTATCAATTTCAGTTATCATGGATTGTAGTTTATCTACAGCTAATGCATCTATGGGTGTCCTTGAAGGCTCTGCCCTATGCCCTCTCTCTTTCTCATTAGTCACCAGCCTCCTAGGTGACATCTTTCCTCTGTCAGGTTTAGGTATCATTTGTGTCACAATAACAATATTTATTTTTCTCTTTTCATATTTATTACCCTCTTGTTAATTCACACATTACTCAATATCTCATTGTAACCTGATAATAAATGGCCCTCTACTCCCTTATGCTAATCTCATCTAAAACAGCGGTCAGTACTTCCCCTTGTTATGTGTTATGTCTATGTGTATGGGAAACAACCTTAACAAAGCGGTCAAAACACCGCAGTACATTTAGATCGCTGCTTTTACAACGCAAGTCGTTACCACGACTTGCACTGGAGGGCGCTCTAGACTAAGGAATAGTGTGATTTACTATTCCAACACCTTCCCTACTGTACGTAGGCTGGAGTTGGAATAGTAAATCATACTATTCCTAAATCCAGCGCCCTACAGCGCAAGTCGTGGTAACGACTTGCGTTGTAAAAACAGCAATGTGATGTACCGCGATCTAAATGATCGCGTTGTTACATCATACATCCATGTGTATAGCTCTGATCACCCAAGAGGGTATCCAGGAGTGTGCAGATGGGTAGGTTCATGCTAAGTGGCTCCATCAATTGTATCCCTCGATACCAAACACTGGGCTTCTTTTCAGCCAATCCCTGAAGATGAAATCTTTCATAATGAATTGAGCTGTTGCAGCATTTTACCAACTACTGAATATTCAAAATATCTACCCATATATATCATTCCAAACTGCCAAAATATTTTTTAACTTATAAGTACTCAGCAGACTAGACTTCTGCAGGAGCTTACTTGCAGGCCTAACCCAATGCTCACTTACACCACTAGACAACGTCCTCAACTTCACTACAAAAACCCTTTGCGACCTTATAAGACACACCCAATTCTCTGCAACTCCACAAGCTGAAGAGCTCTGAGGCAGAAAGAGAGCTTTATTCAAGCTCCTAATTCTTGTTTTTATATCAATGAAAGTTAAGTACCAAATTATCTATGATCATCATTTTCAGACAAGCTCCTACACAGAGTCTAAAATCTACTAACCACAACCTTCTAATTGCTTGTAAGCCATCTTATGCTATATCCAGGTTCTGGTCATACAATCTTCTAAGCCCCATTCCCCAGAGCCCTTTACCACTAAATAGCTAGACTATCCACCTCTCATGAGTTCTAGAACGAAATGAAAATCAAGTTCCTACAATATGACTGAAATGAGAAATAAATGCCGAAATCACTTCCTATCACCGTAACTATATACATTTTCACATCTATATACCAAATAGTTACAGATGTTTATTTGTTGTGCTCTGTGAGTCAACACCCATGATATTCATGCAACAAATTGCACTTAATGCGTACCTCTAGGGGCTTATTCATGAGATTCCTGCGTCACTTTTGCACCACGTAAAGTGGTACATGTATGACGCAGGGCTCTCAAAAAGATTTATGAAGCCACGCAAACCCACCATGCATGGATTTAGTGGCCTCATAAATCTTGAGTAAGGCAACACAGAGCAAATCGCTGCGTCGCCTTACTCTGCTCCCGGGAGGCGTTCCATGGGCATTGCGGTGGGTTTTCCCACACAACACCCATGGAATTTGACGCTGTCCCAGATTTGCAAGTTGATGTAAACATGGGGAAGTGCCAAATCTGTACGTCTCCAGAGGTTAGACATAACGAGGAGAAATATCTTTATTTCTTCTTGTTATTTCCTCTTTCTTTCCATGTGTGCTCCATTCTGCAGCACACATAGAAAGAGGAAAATGCCTCGTAGGATTGTTTCTGTGCAGGAAGGTGCCCCCTTCCTGCACAAAAATAATCCTGCATGCAATGGAGGCACCCTTGCACCGTGTTGCAAGGGTGCCTACATTGCCACTAGGCTGCCGAAACTGTGCCAGTGTAGGCAGAAAGGGAAGGAATGCACTGTATTGCTTAAATATGGTGCATTCTTGCTCTTTCAATTTAGCATAGGGCAGCGCAGCAAGATGCCCTGCTGCGCAGCCATACGGCAACATCCCTTAAATGAGGCCCTTCATTTGTTTTATGTTCTGCCATTTTTTTCTATATAAAAGCATTCTGGTCGAGAAGTAATTTTATTGTCGCTCCCACACAAATAAATAATTAAATAAACAAACAAATAAATACCAGTAATGCAATCTTTTGTCTCAGAACTCAAAGCCTTGACACTTAAATCTGATTACAATTGTGAGCATTTCATGATAAATTACAAAATTACATTGAGGATATCATTTTATTATTGGTATTTACCAAATCAGGGATACAGTTCATAAATGTCATTTTTCCTGAAGGAAACCTGAAGACTGGCATCAATGCTACCAGAATTTCAGTGTAGCCTTTAAGATTTGTGAGTTGTGAAGAACGAAGTAATTTATATTGTGCCACAGTTTTCATAACTGCCCCTTCAGCAGCACACCACACTGTCCTTCACAAATCTTGCTGACATACAAGGGGTAGTTATTAATATTTTCAGAAGCCTCCATGACAGCCTGTTGTTGTGCGAGAGAGAGGACAGGGCTACATATTTAGAGTTTGAGCATAGGGTGCAAAAAATATATTTATTTTTTATAGAGAATATGGGTTTAGGGTTTATCTGTGGCAGGCATAAGAAAACAGCCAAGATAAAATATCCAGACTTCCAAACTAAAACAAACAGGGTGAAATACAAAATTAATGGAATATTCCTGCAAGTGTTAATATGGTATTTTTTAATGGATGCATAAACTAAGACTAAAATGGAAATCATAAATAGAGTGTAGACACAAAATATTCTAGGATTGCTACTCATTAACTGCAGCCTTATTTTTATTGTAGTTTTCGTAATGATAATAACAAGCGTTCACAATCCTACTGGGTCTCACCTTTCAAACATTAGTTTTGCCAATACTTGTTTGCATCTTTAATCGTTCTCCTTCGCACTTTATTTTTATTTTTATTGTAACTTTCAGCCTTGTTGTAAAGGTAATAGGGGGCACATACCACCACTAGGGTTTTATGTAGCATGACAGCCACACTTCCATGAGTGACTGTGGTAGAGGAGAAAACGTTTTCTGCTAGCCAGAAATACTTCAATTTACCCTCACAGCCCTGCACAAAATGTGTTTATTGAATAGGAATAATTGATGGATTTTCCTTTTAAGTAATTCCATGGCAGAATTATGCGTCTGTCTTCTTTGACCTCATTAAATCTCCCACACCCTCTCTCCCTTCAAGACACCATCCACCTATTGCATACCCCTGGTGCACGAAAATGCCTCTTTTTGTATGGTCACCCCCATTTTTTCCGGACTGATTCTGCTGGTCTTTTGACTCTGTACAATGGGACACTGTTAGCCAGGCCCCAGTGCATGTGTTCTGACCCCTATAACATGTTGAAATTGGCTACACTTGTATTTGCCATAATTAACTTACCTATAAGTCCCTAGTATATTTTACAAAAGTGTACTAAGGGCCTGTAAGTTAAATGGCACTAGTCGACTGAAGCACTTGTTGTGCTGCCACTAAAGTGACAATGCAAGGCATGTCTCCATGGCTGCTCCTGGAGACTGGATGTGCAGTTTTAAAACTGCCAATTCAAAATGGAGGCAGGCCTAAACCTTCCGTTTTGATACTTATAAGTCTCCCCTATGGTAAGTCCTAAATGCCCATAGGACAGAGTGCATGGTATTTAAAAAGTAGGACATGTATATTTTATTCTACATGTCCTAGCAGTGGAAAAAAACTCCAAAGTCATTTTACACTTTGGCAAGGCTGACCCTTCCATAGTAAAGAACTGGATTAGATTACTACACCTTATGATACTTAACTTCACTTTCGGAGTGTCTAGAAAAATGATTAATTCAAGGGCTCATTTTATTAGTAATTTAAAATCCAATTTAATGGTCAAGTCATACTTCCCATTACAATTTTGAAAATTATACTTTTAGAAAGTTGCCATTTTCTGCCTGAGCCAAATGAGCTTTTCTGCCAGTGATCACTGTCACCAAGAAGCTGAATGGCACCTTGATTAGGTGTGAAGTGCCTCCCAGAGCTGAGGCAATGGGACAGCAGCTGGCCTTCCCCTGACAGGATGGCCATTTGGGCTGTGCCCAGGAACTTAATCAACTTCAAAGAATGCCTACCCTGTAACAGGCAGATGTAGCTCACACTTGGGCCTGCCACCTCTATTGTCCTGATAGCCAGCCAGGCACTACTCCAAGTGGGAGAGAAGCTGCCATCAGAGCCTGGTTTGAGTGACCACAAGGGAGGGTTTGCTCATTATCATAGCCAGACCTCTTGGTGGGCACAGAAAACTCTGCACGGGGGAAGAAATGTTCTGCCTTCTTGATTTTAGGGTCAGATGGGCACTTTGGGGTAGTTTACAGTAAAACACACAGGAAGGGCTGCAAAACTGGATTAGGTCACCCCTGTAAACATTTATCCCAATGATTAGGGAGTGGCCAGGAGTTTCTCCCATCCACAGGCTGGCAGTGGGCAGAAATGTGGCACCCTCTTCAGAGCACTGTTGGACCTGGGGAAGACAGACAAATGAGTGCAACTGCTGTTATGCCCTGTGAGGGAAACCCTAAAGGCTGGACCTGCTCCCACTTGTAACCAGAACTAAGTGGACTCCAAGGGCCAGTTGTCTAACATCTTTTTAAGTAACTTACAACAAGAAAACCCTGGCACTCACAATATTTCAGATTATATTGATGACATAATTCTGTCCAACATAGCAAAAAGAAAGAAAAAGGAGAAATCCTCTTAACACAGGATGCACGGGAAGTGCATTTATCAAGACATTCATTAGTTTATTTGTTCGCTACGGTATAGACGGAAGGAGACTGCTTTCACCAGAGGTCGGCGAAGCAATGAGGGACTTATCATAGCGCCCTAGATGCCGTATTAAATCGTCATCCATACTTTCTACAAAGAATACTTTGACATACAGATTTCAAATACGAGTCTTTCAGGACACGATCAAATGTTTTAGCTACGGCAACGGAGACCGAAAATGGCCTAGATACAATTACAGACTTTGTATGCCGATATTACAGATTTACTCCCATTACGTCTGATTACCACTACCGTTGAGCCGTCCAACTTCCTCGAACAAATTCATATATCTCTAAGCCTTGAGAAAGTCACTGTGGTGACGAAACGCGTGTTGGCTGTTTCATGTTCTTTGCAACAAGGACTAGATCACTATCTCCATCATTGTAGAGATGTTTGACTGTATTATCCAGACTGAAGTGTCTGAGTCCTTGCAACTTCTTGTATTAATTTTTGTACTTTGATATTTAACAAATAAACTAATGAATGTCTTGATAAATGCACTTCCCGTGTTTCCTGTGTTAAGAGGATTTCTCCTTTTTCTTTCTTTTTGCTAGGATGGACAGAATTATGTCATCAATATAATCTGAAATATTGAGTGCCAGGGTTTTCTTGTTGTAAGCTATTTCACAAGTCACTGCTGTTACTTGTGTTGTCTACACCTTAGGTAGTGGGGTGTTCCTTACCCTGAGTGGCACCAAGTCTACTCTTTCATGCTAGGTTACTATTTTAACTTACTCTGTAGCCCGTATATACAGTAATTTTGAGGTGCAACCCTTGTATCCACCACTACCTATTCCTGTTTTGTATATCTTTTCAAGTAAAAGGGACACAAAACCCGCAAAAAGCCCACTTTCCTGAAGTGCCTAGCTGAGCAGTTCCAATTGGTCTTGCACTGGGCTGTGCTGGTGGCTTCTGCTGGAGTGAGTCCTGACCTCTTAGTTGTGTCCATAATGGTCTAGGGCCCTTAGATTATTGTCAGAGTGTACTTCTCCTGTCTAACCCTACAACCTGGGACTTGGAAATATTTTCAAGGATTTTTGCCCGGAGAACTGTCAGAAAACCAAGTAAATGTGCTAAGTCAATCTGATGAAGGTGTGTTGTCTCTGGTCCAAAGACTCAGGCTCATCAACCTCACAGCTTTTCTGCAGTAACAAATCTCGTTCAGCGGGGCATCACGTAGAAAGTATCTCTTCAGCTACAGCTTGCACCCTTGACCCACTGGAGGAATATGAGCTCCAAAAAAATGCCTAAATCCAAAAATAGACTTTTTTACCAGGTGAAGGTGCCAGCGAGGGTCCTTCCATGGGCGCACATTCTTTTTAAATGTTCCCGCTTTAAGCTTTCTCGACAAAAGTCCGAGGTTGTCTAGCCTTGTGGAACCCATCTTGGCCACAACCTGCTGCCTTGCCCCACTGAGGATTTTGGACTTCCATTTTAGACACTAAGACAGAAGGTCAGACTTTTGACCAGGACAAACCTGGTCTCTGTATTCAGCCCACACTCCATTGCAATTGGCCTTGAACCTTACCCTTGTCCCCGTTCTAGCACAACCACTTGCCTGTGGTTGGTGCTTTGAGCTTTTTGGTGCTATTTTTAGCTAACACTTTAAACATTCAAATCTTTGGTTCCCCTTATTGGATTTTTGCCATTTTAGGGTAATTTTGTTCATTAAAAATACTCTCTATTTTTATGAATTGGAGTGGCATTTTAATTTTGTTGTGTTTTCAACTTGATACGTCTAAATTTGTAAACATTTTCTTTTTCGTTTTCTTAAGTTAAGTCTGCGTGCTGTGTGCCATAGCTCCCAGGGTTTGAGCTTTGGTTTAAATTACTGAAACCTTTAATGTGCTATAAACAAGAATAGTGACATTATTACTTGTGGTGGACTACCATCCACCCCAACTAATAATTCATTTTCTCAAACCAGGTTAACTGACTTTCCTGCAGGTGGCCTTGATCATGAACCTACCTTTTAAACATCAGTGTCTAGTTCCTGCAAGGAAGGTGCAGGGGGAAAATGTGAAAAATGCATATAATATGAAACACTGTTCATATATCCATATACTACAATGATCCTCAAGCATATTAAACTAATAGCAGGGAAAAGTAAAAAAATTGAACAAAAACAAAAAGGCAAAGCCCTATCCTACCAATCTCCCTAGAAAATGGTTTTAAAACGTGGGAAAAAAGGATTTACAGTGGCAGGCTACACGCAATGGCCATCGACCACATGGTCAGCCAACAACTGCAAGCAAGAAGGCATGGCAACTACAGAGAACACATGTAGGCATATGGCAAAAGCACACTGGATGGCTACATAAAAATGGCCACCGGCCACATGGTCAAACAACAACAGCAAGCAAGGAGGCACGGCCCCAACAAAGATCACATGCAGGCTTATGGCAAAAGCTCCCGGGCTGGCTACACAAAATGGCCACAGGCCACATGATCAAACAACGACAGCAAGTAAACAGGCATGGCCCCAACAAAGAACACATGCAGGCCTATGGCAAAAGCATAATGCTGGCTACACAAAATGGCCAAAGGCCCCAAGGTCAACCAACAGCAGCAAGCAAGTAGGCATGCCCCAACAAAAAAACAGGTGCAGGCCTATGGCAAAAGCTCATTGGCTGGCTACACAAAATGGCCACCAGAAATATAACATAACGTGTATTTGTAAAGCGCACGTTAACCCGGAGGCATCTTGGCGCTGAATAACAGATGTTTATTGTTACCCAACTCAATGGTACTCAATTTATCGACCTCAGATGGATGAAAGGCTGAGTGGACCCGCCGGGATTTGAACCTGTGACCATGAGGTCGAACACAGGCCCCTTCAATGGTCGCATTTGTCCACTGAGCCACCAGACCCGACTATGAAACGTGGTCAAACATGGTCAAACAACAACCGCAAGCAAGGAGGAAAGGCCCCAACAATGAACACATGCACACCTATGGTAAAAGCACACTGGCTAGCTACACAAAATGGTGCCAGCCACATGTTCAAACAAAAACAGCAAGCAAGAAGGCATGGCCACAACAAAGAACACATGCAGGCCTATCGCAAAAGCACACAGGCTGACTACACAAAATGGTTGCCGGCTACATGGTCAAAGAACAAGCAAGGAGGCACAGACAACAAAGACCACATGCAGGCCTATGGATACTGACTACACCAAATAACCCCTGGACACATGGCATGGAGAACAAAGACAAATGGTGGCCAATGGCAAACACACACACTCAAACTGGCCAGACAAAGGAGGCATTGTAACACTGAAGAAAACACTACCATTAATTCAGAAATGCAAAACATAAAACTTAAATGAGCTATAAAAGTTTTAGAACACACATCCTCCTAAGGCATCAAATATTACCCCACCAAAATACACTTTTTGTAGAAAAAAACATGATTTTTTTTATTTTTTATTTAATCCAGTGCCACACCTACCCTAAATGATGTTTCACAGCAACATATACCACAGAAAGAGATGTTTAATGTAGCCATAACTTGTACTGGGCCTACTGGCTGGTTGACCCATGAGCAGACTAGGGCGCATAGTAAAATTAATGAATAGTGCAAATTTAACAAATATGGAAAAAAATTACTGAACTGGGCAATATGTTCCCCTTACAAAATATAAAAAATTGAATGTAAAAAATAACTAGGCCCCGACTGAAACTGAAGGCCACCCACCACAATAAAATTAAAAAATCGAATAAAAGTACAAATAAATACTGGTGCATGCCCACTATCAAACCAGCAATACCCTTATACAAAGGTTTTTTAACTTACTTGTGATATCACAAAAACAAAGTCGTTAAATCCAATGGTATATATGCAGAAGACAAAGAGAGTGATCCTTCCAGCTTGAAATCCAAATGAAAAGTGACCAGGAGCAGGACAAGGCACTGGGAGGAGCCTGCTGGTCAGAAACAGAAAATTGGAGTACCTGGTGCACTTCCTGCTTGTTGAAGAAAAGTCAAATAAAAAAATGCTTCTCCCACTAAAAAACAATCTTAGTTTAGCTTATGCTCAATTAGAGAATCTGCTTGAGATGCAACCACGGCCGTAACCCTTTCCCGAGCACGGACCCGATGGTCAATACAACCAAAGAGGGAGTAGCTCCTGGGTTAGCCCCTGCGATTAGGGATATCTTAGATCAAAGTATGTCTAGTAATCCCATACATACAGAGCAACCTAGTCCTGAATTAGGCCAACAGACAGTATTGGACCGTGGATTAAATTACCCTAAAAAAGTAAGTGTTCTATTCTGGAACATAGCAGGCTTACGAAACAAAGTTAACAATCTAGCATGGTATGAGTTTATTGATAAATTCGATATCCTGTGTCTACAGGAGACCTGGGTGATAGATGAAGTTCATTTGAATGGATTTAAGACCTACTATTCTCCTGCAATTCACTCAATACACGGGAGGCCGAAAGGAGGGATATGTGTGTATATTTCTAATCTGCTGAGTGTATTAAAGATTGAACTGATAAAATCTGACATTTATTACCAAATAATATTGATTTGCATAGACTCCCGTTATACCCTGGCTGTCGTTAACTTTTATAATAATGTAGAAAAGGGTCAACTGGGGCCCATTTTGAAACAGTTAAGCAAGGATCTAGGCAAACTAAGGGCAAATACTAGTACAGAAATGATTATTGTCTGGGGAGGGGATTTTAATGTCAATCTGTGCCAGCAAGCTGGGCTGGGGATCTGCGGGTTGGAGCTAGAAGAGGATGAATTTCCGATTCACTTTGAACACACTGCTAGGGGGGAGATGCTCAATGAAATCTTGTTCTCACTTGACCTTGGGTTCGCAAACTGTCTGTGCTCCCCGAATGTGAACTTTGATTACACCTTTATTGGCAGGGGACTACGATCTACAATAGATTTTATAATTGCTCCTAACCGTTATGCTAATTTTATTGCAAATTACAAAATACATCCAAATGTACTGAGTGATCACCTGCCCTTGAGTATTAACATTTGTCTGCCCACAACGGTTGAACTACATTAAGAAAATCAATTGGCATGGACTAAAAACATCTCCCTTACACGCTTAAATGGATATACCTTACGTTGGTCCAGTCATAACCCTGTTGAATTGAATAAGAAAATTATAACAATGGCTTATAATTTAATCTTAACGTGTCTTGGGGAAACTACCTCCCATGATAATATTCTGTGGGCTTTTTCTGAAATTACCCGTATTATACAAAACATGTTAACAGTGGAAACGAAGGGTACACGATCCTGTAAAAATGGTTGGTTTGATTCATATTGTACAAAATCTTATACACGACTTAAGAGGCTTTACACAGGGCCGTGAGAGATCAGGAGGAAATCCGAGAATGTAGAAGGACGTACAATCTGGCTAGGAAATCCAGAAAGAAAGAGTTAAAAGACCTAGCTTGGGATGCCCTCCACGAAGCATCTTTGAGCAAAGATAGCTCATCATTCTGGAGGGCAGTCAATGCACCGTTCTTTACTAAATCTGACGTTGCGACATTAGCGGTCGCAATTGACGAGAAAACTTGGATAGATTTTTTCTCTAGCGTGTATAAATCACAGGACAGGGCAGATAATACCACGATCACTGCAAATAGTCAGGGGGGAGATCCTATAACCTTTCTGCTAATTGATCTCCATTTTAATCACGAAGAGGTTATTGGGGCGATTAACGCAAGCAAGGGTGGTAAGGCCCCCGGCCCTGACGGGATCCCTATTGATTTGTTTAAGTTAACACCTTCACTATGGTCCCCCTTAATAACTCGGGTTCTCCAAGCTTGCTGCAAGAAGGGTTTTATTAAAACTTGGTCTGAATCCGTTATAGTACCGATTTTTAAAAAAGGGGATAGGGAAAATCCAGCATGCTATCGCCCGATATCCCTACTCGACTCCTTGATGAAGGTAGCAGGTAGGATAGTCCTAGACAGATTGCAGATCTGGGCAGAAGAGAATAATATTTTAAGAGATATCCAATATGGTTTTAGAGAGGGCCTCAGAACAAATGAGCAGGTTTTAAACTTAAGCATTTTAATAGGAAAATACACCCAGGCAAAGGCAGGGAAATTTTATATAGCATTCGTAGACCTCACAGCCGCCTTTGACTGTGTTATTCGCAGCAAATTATGGGATATTCTGGTGGACTTGAAGGTCGATCAGGTTTTGGTCCGGTTCCTAAGACAACTATACTCTAGGGCCACCGCTAAGGTGCGGTATGGAATCAAAGGGGAGTGTACTGCGCCGTTTAAAGTGGAGAGGGGAGTGAGACAAGGCTGCGTCTTGGCGCCGTTCCTGTTCACTTTATATACAAACTATTTAGAACAGGAATTGGCAGGAAAGGCTAGAGACCCGCCATATGTAAATAAACGTCCGATTGTCTCCCTTCTCTACGCAGACGACGCAGTACTCATGGCCGCACGCAGCTCGGTCTGCAGAAGGCCCTTGCTTCGTACACCAGTTTTATGGATGACCGGGGCTTAAACTAAATGCCAAAAAAACCTTTATCATGACATGTGGACGGGGGAGGAAAAAATGCAGAAGTCTCCCTTTGGGAGATAGCAGGGTTGCCTCCACTAACATCTTCACATACCTTGGTGTCGTGTTTGAGCAGACAGGTTCATGGGGGCCGGCAGTCAGGGCGAGGAGCCTTCTCTTTATGAAGTCGACTGCGGCTGTGGTAAATTTTTCGAGGAAAATGGGCAAAAGACCCCCGGGGATCCTCCTAAAGATCTATCAAGCAAAATGTGTGAGCGTTGCGACATTCGGGGCGGGAATTTGGGGTTTTTATGATGTATCTTCTATTCAACGCGTGGAAAACGCTTTTTAAGGTATATTTTGGCTGTACCTGCTAGTTCCCCAGTTTTTAATTGCCACAGCGAATTGGGAATTTCCTATATAACAGATGTGATTAAAGTACAACCGGTGCTTCTTTGGCATCGTGTTTGGACTTCCAGTTTTACTGGTCTAAATAGGGAAGTCATCAAGGACTAAATGAATTTGGATCATGCAAGTAAGGTTACCTGGTTGAAATATGTTAAGAATTTCATGTTCGATTTGGGGCACCAAGAATATTACACTTCCCCAGAGTCAATGAATTCTATACCAAGGAAGGATTTTAAAGCATTATGCATGTCCCATCTCGAGTCGCTAGAATGGCCTCCGAGATGAATAAATGTATGGTAGTCCAACATCAAATGACTTTAATTACTTATGACATTCAACCGTACCTTCTATGTTGTACTGGGGGATATGACAGATACCTTTTAACACGTTTTAGGTTTGGAATCTTTCATCGTTTAATTAGCTACCCAAGAATGAATAATTGTTCTAGTAACCTCAGCCCCTGCCCTTGTGACAACATTTCCCTCCAATCCACTATCCACGCGATTTTATTTTGTAAATACTATGGTAAGGAAAGATCAAGATGGATTATGCCTCTATTAAAGATGGGGGGATGGAGGCAATGTCGCCCTGCCTTTTTATATTTGCAACTGTTGGATAGCGCTTACTGTATTGGTGTTATTGCTGGCTTTCTAAAGAACATTCTGAAAGCAAGGAAAAGAATAAATAGCTAAACTTTTTATATAAATGAATTTGTCTGTACTATTAGCTGTAGGTGCCCTGTTTTTATATGTATTAATATGATCAGCTTAGCATTTTTTTTTTAACAAATGAATTGTGTAATATGTGTTTATTTGTATATATGTATTTTATCTGTTTGCTTTTGTGATTTTAATGGTTAAAATCGAATAAAGCATATTCTGATTCTGAAAAACTTACTTGTGATATCACAAAAACAAAGTCGTTAAATTCAATGGTACATATGCAGAAGACAAAGAGAGTGATCCTTCCAGCTTTAAATGCAAATGAAAAGTGACCAGGAGCAGGACAAGGCACTGGGAGGAGCCTGCTGGTCAGAAACAGAAAATTGGAGTACCTGGTGCACTTCCTGCTTGTTGAAAAAAGTCAAATAAAAAATGCTTCTCCCACTAAAAAACAATCTTAGTTTAGCTTATGCTCAATTAGAGAATCTGCTTGAGATGCAACCACGGCCGTTCGTGCTTTCCAGCATCACAAAATGGCACCCAAAGACACAGTGGCAACTGGCAGCCATGCAAGCGGCCAGCAAATCTCACTCACAAGCAGCTGGCAAATCTCTTCACGCTCAACCTGCTTGGAAAAATAATTCTGCCATGCACTGGATGACAGAATTTAGTGGGAACTCCACATTACACGCGTAGCAAGGAGTTCCCAAATTCCGCCAACTCCACGAGTGGGATTTTATTTCCACCCAGGCCTACTTTTATTGGAGTTTTCAAAGACAATATAATAATGCCTGTAGTGATCACTGTCACATTCACCATATTTGTTGTATAGAACTGTGTTGGATCCCCCAGGCTCACCCCCTTCCCCCTCCAACTTATACTGCCTCCTCACCCCTGTCTGTCACTGGACTGGGTATATCTTCATGATTAATTGATATTTGCAGTTTCCGATCGAATTGCAGCTGCCCCCGAAGTAGCTCCAATTCTCCCAACTCTTTTTTCATTTTCTGAGGAAGCCCCTGCCCTCATAGATCACTTTTTTGGCCATCATACACCAGTCCATGTCTCTTTCCAGATCTCCAGGTCTGAAGAAGTTACAGCCACCCAGGTTTTTGCAATGTTCCTTGTTGCTACCACAAGGCCCAGTGTGACCCACAGTTTCTTGAAATCTGGTTCCCTCTGACTCTCCCCATAGATTAAGCACACACTTCTTCACTGAGTTGGTCAGTCCCTCTCCTCTCATCCTTTGTATGCAGTCCTAAAGTTTTTTTCAGAAGATCCGTATCATTGGGTAATTCTTGAGGACATGAAAAAAGAAGCACACATCGATCAGAAGCAGCTCTCCTCATCTTTTACAGGATGTGCGGGAGTAATAGGAGCGGTGCAGTATTCGCAGCTGTAGCAGTCAAAGTCTCAATTTTATTGTGACCTCCATAAGGGCCAACAGCGCCCCCTCCAACATCCAGCCTTCAAAGTCTCCCACATCCCTCTCCCATTGTTCCTTTAGCTGCCGTAGGCTATCCGGGGTATGGTTAAGAATTTTTTTTAAGTCAGGGAGGTGCCATTTTCAGACATTAGGTCTCTTAAGAGTCTGTCCTCCAGGGGGGAGGAGGACTCCACTGTCGTACCCTTCATCAGCATGGCTCACCTGTAGATGCCGAAAGCTCTCCAAGGGTGCCAATTGATACTTTTTCATTAACTCTGGCAGGGGAATTATTTCTCTGTTTACCCACATGTCCCCCACTGTGGAGATATCTAGTAGGTCCCACTTGGCAAAGGCCTCCAGTCTCCCCAGGGCTGTCAACCCTTTCAGAGCGGAGTTATCTGTATGATTTTGTCTCCTCATCCCAAGTACCTCATCACCTGTTTCCAGATGACGATCACCTTTCTCATGGGCGGAGGCAACATCAGACATCCTCCTCTGGTCGGCTCCGTCTGCGGCAGAAAGGCCTAGTCATTGACCGTAATTAACTGTGATGCCCAGGAGTATTTTCATATATCAGGGAATGCGATTCCCCCATGGTACCATCCCCTTGTCAATTTAGAGATGGTGATTCACGCTGGTCAACCATCCCACAACAGCCGCCGGATCTCTGCTTCAATTGCTTTGTAATAGCCCCTTTTGACCTCATAGTGAGTGTTTTGTAGTGTGTATAGGAAACGAGGCAATAACATAATTTGGAATAGAGCAGCCCTATCTAAGAGGGAGAGGAGTAGGGCCCACCAGTGTCTCACGTCTCCTTTCAGTCTATTGAGCAATGAGGTTGGAGTCCCCTCATGGAAGAGTTTCATGTCAGGTGTTCTGCACATTCTCATATGTGTATCCTGTGCTCTCCCTGCATGCCTCACCCTGATATTTCACCCCCAAGTGAGTATAAGAGTGGCTTGAGCCAGCTTATGACGTGCCCTGAATATTTACCAAAGTTAGTAAATATTTACATTATTATGGCCACAGTCAACTCAAGGTCAGATATATAGCGTAGGATATTAGCATATTGAGATATGTTGTCCTCCCAGCACCCATCCTAGTCTAGTCCCCTTCGCAAAGGGTCTTGATGCACCCAGGTTACCAACGACTCCAGAGCCGGGGCAAAAATCATGGGTGATAAGGGGCATCCATGTCTTGTGCCTCTTTGAAGTCTGAAAATCAAAGAGAATGTCTTGTTCACCTTGACTCTTGCCAATGGACTGTCATAAAGCAGATGATCCCATTGTACATATCAAGATTCAAATCCCAGCTTCTCTAAAACCGCATACATTTAGATCCATTCCAGGGTATCGATCGCCATTTTTGCATCCAGTGACATTACTAATGCTGGTTCTGTTAGGTTGTCTCTTTGCTCCAACACTCCTCATAGCCTCTTGAGGTTAAGCCTAGTGCTACAAGTATTCTACCATTTATTACATGGATCTATACGTGCATATGTGTGTGCTATTCTTATTTACGGTGTTAATAAATGATGGTGTCATAAAAGATCTAAGCACCTTCTCTTAATTTCAGGAAGGGCAATATTTCAAAATTGTAAAATACCCCTCACACACTGAAACCTGATTCAGTGTCATGCTTCATCATTGGGGTCTTCTCGCCCCTCTACGGGACGGGCGTGCTACGACCCTACGTAGACGGGGAGCACTTTATTTAGTGATTAGTGAATATGTGTAGTGCGTGGGATCGTGAAAAAAGTGTGCAATGATTAAAAATTCTCTGGCTCGTGGAAAAAATATATTTTATTGCCTTCCATTGCTGAGAATAGTAAAAATGGGGAGGTGTAGATGGTGTACTATGATGAGTCACCTTCTACAAGGTCACAGGTGACTCATCATAGTACACCATCTACACCTCCCCATTTTTACTATTCTCAGCTAGGGAAGGCAATAAAATATATTTTTTCCACGAGCCAGAGAATTTTTAATCATTGCACACTTTTTTCACGATCCCACGCACTACACATATTCACTAATCACTAAATAAAGTGCTCCCGCGTCTACGTAGGTCGTAGCACGCCCCGTCCCGTAGAGGGGCGGGAAGACCCCAATGATGAAGCATGACACTGAATCAGGTTTCAGTGTGTGAGGGGTATTTTACAATTTTTGAAATATTGCCCTTCCTGAAATTAAGAGAAGGTGCTTAGATCTTTTTATGACACCATCATTTATTAACACCTTAAATAAGAATAGCACACACATATGCACGTATAGATCCATGTAATAAATGGTAGAATCCCTGTGTTGAATAACAATATTAAGAGGAGGACGATTCTACCTTTTTCCTCTTCACCCCCCCCCCTTTGATTTTTGCTACAAGTAGGCATAAAGCTTGATTGGTGCAGATGGATCAAATAGTATTTTGGCCATGAATTTTACTTCAGCATTCAGTAATGAAATGAGTTGATAGGAGGCACAGTCTTCTAGGGTTTTTCTTCCTTGTGCACTACCACTATGGTGACAAGACATTTGTCCTAAGGGAGAGTCCCCCACTTCTTGCTTTACTTATACATGGATAATAGGTGTTGCACACGTTTCACAGCCAATGCTTTATATTGTTCATCCAGGAGTCTGTTGGGGGCCTTGGCCTTCTTCAACTGCAGCTATTGTATTGCTGCCTCACTCTCCTCCACTCCGATTCGGCATCTAATAGCTCAGTATTCCACCTGTATTAGTCTTGGAAGCAGCTGTCCTTGAGGAAATCAGCCAATTCCTCAATAGTCCTGTCGTCAGCTTGGGTTTTTACCCTATTAAAGTAGGCGGCAAAGGTCTTCCTGTACTTGTCCCCCCTCTTACCAATTCCTCTATCTCAGTTTTGACCACTAGTACCCAGTTTCAGGATTGCTCCCATCTATCCAGCCATACCAGTAGTTTATCTGCCTTGTTCATATAGCGTACAGTCTACAAGTGGTTGGTCTGTATGCCAGCAGGGATGCCTCGTTGGCTAAAGTTTTGTTATCTTGGTGTTCAAGCCTCGAAGAATATTGTTCCTCAGGTTCTGTCCCTGCTGTCAGGAGTCGTTCTTGTTCCTGAATTTCCTCCTCTAGTTTGACCATTTTTGCCCTCTTGTCCCACTTGAGGCTAGGTACAAGGGAGAGAGCCGGCCCCCTGGCAACCATTTTGTATGCTTCCCATTGAGTCAACGGTGCCTACATTTTCTTCAAAATAGTGATCTGTGCAGTTGCTGAGTCCCTCTCCAACCCTGCGTTGCTTTAAGTACCATGGGTTAATCCTGCAGCCTCCCTCATGAGTGTCCAGCTGCTGGTTGAACACCACTCATACCAGGGAGTGATCCGAGATCCCCCTGGCCAAGTTCCAGACCTCAAAGTACTGCTGGGCCTGAGAGTTTCAAGTGAGGAGGTAGCTGATGTGAGAAAGGCTATAGTGTAGGCTTGAGTGGTATGTGTATTACTTATCATACGAGATGTGTGCCACTACAAGTCAATGAGTCCCATTGCTACCAGAAAGTCCTGAAGGGGTCCCTGCCGTGTCCCTGCACATTCTCCATTGCCATGGTTGGGTGCCCATTCTCCCTCATCTCTAGGAAGAGATGTCTGGTTTCTGGTGGCGTCTGGCACTGCTGTTGCATCCCCTGCCCTCTTGCTAGTAGCCATCCATCTAGTCATTGCCAGGCCTCATCCTGAGTTGCAAAGTACCAAATCTTCCCTCCACTGAGACTCTCAATTTTGCAAGGACATCATGGAATACATGAGGTCTCGTTGCCTCAAGACCCTTTTGACCTCATCGAAGCTGTGCCGAAGTTTCTGTACCCGAATTGTAAAGTCCGGGGAGATGTTGATGGTAGGTTTCTCACATTTAATAGGTGGGCTGCATCTGGCAGCCTGAAGGATCATATCTCGGTTTTGATGATTAAAGATGTGTGCTATGATAGCCCTCGGTGGAGCACCCGGGTAGGACGAAGGAATGAGGACCCTGTGAACAAATTCCACAGACCAGAAATTAGAGATCCCCTTTGGTTTCTGAGTGTTTACGATTAGGTCTTCCAGGAATAGGTCTACATTGGGGCCCTCTGCTCGCTGCAGCACCCCCGCCACCCTGATATTGTTCATCCTGGAGTGACCTTCGATGTCTTCTAGCTTGGCATCTGTTGCCACGGTGTCAGTCCGAAGCCGATACACCTGCTCTGGGAGAGGCTGGTTCTCCGTCTGGAGAGTAGGGCTCAAGTCTTCCTTTTCTGCAACTCTGTCCTCCAGTTTGTGCAGGTCTGCCCTAGGCAGTGTGGCTCAAGTAGTGACAGTGTCAATTTTAGAGCCCAAAGAGCCATGGATCCACTGGATTGCCTCCCTAATGTCCTTTAACAAAGTTTTTACCTTTGTCTCGCCCCTGCATTGGCCACTTTTCCTGAGCTGCCTTGGATAGGGTAAATCTATCAAGCCTTGTTTGCTGTGGGCCTCTTCAGATGCTGCTCCTGGTCATGGTTGCCTTGTTGTTGTCTCTGCAGTGCCACTCACATGGAGGTGGTACTCACCGCCGCCTGCCGGAGTCACCATCTCACCGCACACGTTCCGCTCAGGTTTTTGGTTTTCCCGAGGCCTCCGTTGGTGGCATCAATTGGGGCAGCTTTGCTGGGGGAATTGCAGGCTGTGGAGGTTGCTATTGCACCAGTCCCAGGGTACATACTGTGTAGTTGTCCCTGCTGGCGTTCCAGTTCCCAACACCAGCGGGTATAATTCACATGTCCCCCTCGTCCAGATGGTTGCACGATTGGGCCTGCCCCTCAGGGTCCCCTGTTTTCCTTTGAGAGTTGCCCTCTTCTCCCACGAGAAGGGGGGATGTTTCAATGACCCCTCTCTTTATAGGGCAGTACTGAGGCCCAAACTCACCAGTCGCCTCATCTGGGGCCTGCACCTCAGGACTCCTGGCTGCTCCATCACCGTGCCTCCCTCACCGTGCCTCCCTCCTCACCTCCTGCGCAGTCTGAATTCCTTCTTTAGGAGGCTCCGGCTCACCCTACTTTCCACTAGGCAGCACAATGTCTCGGCACCAACACCCTTGGGTCTGTGTCTCCTCTTCAGTTTCCTCTTAATGCTCCAGTACCTCCATCCCCATACTAGAGGCCTGGGATCCGGACGCATCACTGGGCTGCAGTCTGATGTCCAACTCCAGGTGCCTTCAAGCTAATTTTACTTCTTGGCAAGTACTCCTCCGCATTGGTAATTGTCACAGGGGGATTAGGAAGGCAGATGTAGGCACGGATGTTAGGGGATTGGGGAGATTGGGGAGATTGGGTGTCAAAGCTGCTTCAGTAAGCAGCCATTTTCCTCAACAGTTGGCCTCAACCCCAGAAACTCCATTTTTTAACTCATCCAGATGTGAAATAGAAACCGCTAATGTTCTAGTGATGTTCTCGAATTTGACATGACTCATCAATGCCATTTCTGATTTTTTGTCTTTAATCTCTTGTCAACCTGCACTTGTTGCTCCAGGAGTTTCAATATGGATTTTTAAAGAAAAATCTGCTATTTGTACATCTGTCCTCTCTGTGATGCTACTTGTCCCAGCTTACTCAGTTTTGGCACGCAAAAGCTGTTCAGGATGACTCGTATTAGCTGCTTCTATTATCACCAGTGAAATTATTCTTACCGCCTGTTTACCATGTATACCTCAAGCCTGAAGGCTCCTGTGGTGATGGATCCGACATAGCTGCTTCATCACTATGACCAGTCGTTGTTGCCATTTCTTGCCATTGGGATTGGTTATCTGATGAATTACTGCATTCACTCTTTTTTTTAAATATTTCAGCTGTGCTCCAAGAGATTTGTGGCTAGAACATCTGCAGTGACAGATTAGGCTGCTCAGGGGTAATATATTCCTGTAGGTTAATAGAGACTGCATGTGTACTAATCCTCCTCACTTTATTATTCATTGGCATTATTATTTTAACATCCTCAGGATGTTGCCTGCTGTTGAGAGAGTGCAGCAATTGGAAACCCTGAGGGTCCTCTAGTTGTTGTAGTAAAAGCCTTTGAATAACTTTTCTGACTTAACCAATCTAATTTTTTTAGTGGTATAAGCTTTTGATATGTGGTAACAGGGACGTTCCTAGAGTCCTGGTGGTGAAGTAAATTCTTTGACTGACTTGTTGCCCACCGCCTTGTCAGAGATTTGTCCTTCTCTCAACTATTGCAAGCTTCAACCAACTTCTGCCTTTAGTTTGGGATTTTACTATTCCCGCTCATGCTCTCCTGTCTCTTCCCCCAGGCCTTGTTATACTTACCTGCTCACTCAGCTCGCTGAATGAGCTCAGGCAGGTCTGGGAGTTCTTTGTAGGAGGCGAAGTGGGGGGCCACTTCTAACACCACCCTGAAGCATGAGTGTCTAGGGTCACCTCAGTGAATCAGTCTTTCGACTGGTTGAATTAATATGCAGCAGCCCATCCAGTCTCTGGTTTGCCTCTCGACTCTTCAGTTCAGCGACAGTGATCTGGATGGCGCCAACCCAATGAAGTTAAATATCCTCACTGTGTGCTCTCGCCATCTGTATGCCTAAGCATCCGTGCATCTTCAGGTGTGGTTTTACCCTCAGCTTCAGAGAGTCACTCTGCTCTCATGCAGAGCACAATACAGGGTGCCATCCTCAATTGAGCACTGCCGGCTCTATAGTCAGTACACTCTTCTCTTTCCACTCAAGTGGAAACTGCTAGAATTGAGTGCAACATCTCATAGGAAATCCAGAAATCCCATACACAACCATATAATAAAGTATTTTTGTCCTCAATCACTCAGTGAAAGACATCACTGAGAAATACGCATATGGGTGCTGAGTATTCAATTTGGTAGCAATTGCATCCTTTAGTACTCTGATATCATCAGTGTTCTGTATATTGCAGATGTCCCAGATTTTTCTCATACCTTTACAATAATGGGCCGAGGGGTTGATTAGCAGTACAGCAAGGACCAATTTGTGGTAAACCATAAATAGTAGATTTCCCGATGCTGTATTGCTTTTTGATTATGACGTCTTAGCAAAGAAAAGAACCAATTAATCTTAAATATTTCTGTTCCAAACAGCCCCAAAGCTCATGTGGTAATGGTAATAAATACGGCATAAGTACTAGTAAAATCAGCCATGGTATAGCAACTCACAAAAATATTTAAGGACAAAATCTTTCCAGTGAGGAGGGGTCAAAAGCTAGAATCGACTTCAGAGCTCCTTTTGAAGTTCGAGACTTTGCCTCTTTTTCTAGCATGTAAAAAGAAAGGACAGATTCTAGATTGGGCAGAACCTTAGATTGCGGATAGAATATTTTTTATATATTTGGTTCCCAAGACGAGGTTTAAGGAGGTACAGTTTACCAGTAATGAGTTCCTAACTGAGCAGAAATGTGGTCAAAAGGCAGCCATGACAGTGTTCACTAATGCTGTAATTCATGAGGCAAAGATTGTAGACCGCATGGGGATCACTGACAGAATACCAGAAACAAAATTATCACGTGGAAAGAAGATCGTGTCAAAATATCGAGAAAGTCAGTGCAAATAGGTAAGTATAGATTTACTATTCTTAACTCCACATCTACGTACAGTGAAGATACAAATATCACCAAGGTACACATGTCGAGTTATATATAGTAAAACTTTGTTTACCCATAGAAACTTACCTTCACAATACTTGTGTACTCGATATTGTTGACAGAATATTTTTACTCGATACTTTGTCTAAACACCCTGCATAGAACTGAGTCAGATGTATGTTCAGAATAAAATGGTACTTGTCAAAGAATATTGACTGAATTTGGAACGTAGTGGACATCTCACCTTCATTAGGGTTTATGTTTACACCCTATTTTTGCCCATCATATTTTCTAACTTTGTAGTCATTCAAGTTGTTTTTGCCCCCTAATGGGACTTGGAGATGATTCTGTCTTTCATCACCTGCATATCGATGCACAGAACTTTCTTAAGACTATTATTTCAGAAACTCTTTTTCCCTTAAATTCTAGAATTATAATACTACCGTTATACTGGAAGAAAAGGTCATTCTATTGTAAACTGAAGTGATTATAACAGCCAACCCATTTTATTTAATTTTACTGTTGAACAATAAACTGGATGTTTCTGCTAAAAGTCAATTGATTTAAATAATGAGGAGACTATCTAAAGGGAGTCACTGCTGAGTGATAATTGGATTTTTTAGGAAGATTGTAATTCAAGGACTCTATCTAGCCACAGCAAGCACTGTTGGGAACATTTTACGGCTTCCACTAAAAATCCACTGACTGTTTAACTAATGGCTGAATGTGAAGGCAGTGAAAATAAGCATACAATTGCAAAAGGCAAGGCTTTTTTTCTGAGTTTAGGCATTTGACATGGAAACTAGTAAAGCGTGCTACATGTATTTATAGTCAATTTATATATCCTTACTACCAACAAAGATTTAGTGGTAATGGAAGATATTCTCAAAACCCTATCCTCGCCTGCAGTGTACTGCATTTGAAAAAAAAAACTACAAAATTCTCTTGATTACCTAAAATGCACCAGTGTCTAACATCTTTGCACAGGTGCCAGTATGACTTTGTATCCGAATACGTAACAGTCGACTGGGACAAAAAGGACATTTGTACAGACTTATCAGAGCTAAAATGTAACTTCGCACTGCTGAGAGGTGCAAAATATTTTTGATTCTGTTCCCAGCAGGGCCGG
Source organism: Calotriton arnoldi (assembly GCA_963921515.1). Lineage (NCBI taxonomy): Eukaryota > Metazoa > Chordata > Amphibia > Caudata > Salamandridae > Calotriton > Calotriton arnoldi. The sequence continues at coordinate 473,171 of CAWUFW010009877.1, forward strand.
ACAGGCCTTTTAATTCCCCAGGCATTTTCCCAACGGGCCGGAGCCCTTGGTGGCCGTTTTCAAAGTCCAATGCCATTCCTAGTCCCTCCCATATGCTGAGGTTAATTGCAACAGTCAGGGAGAGACTTCAAGGGAGAGAGAGATGGAGGGGTAAGGTAAAGAGAAAGCAATCCGAGAGGATGAAGGGTTATAGGAGAGAGAATGGATGGAAGGAAGAGCGAGATTGAGCGAGGAGACGAAGCACAGCGGGTCGCTTCGAGCACTTTTGCCAGGGCTACTTTTTGTGCCTCCGCCCGGCCCTGGTTCCCAGAGGCAAATGAGTGTGTAAAATTGCATCAACTTTGATGCTAATTAAGCCAACACCTAAATAATCCAGACCCATTTCATTTGAAATGGTAGAAGAAAATAAACAACAGACCTCTTGCTGATTTTCTTTTTTTTTTTTTATCACCCAGTTATGGACTGTACGGTTCTGTTGCAGAATGGGATCATGGCTGTCAGGAGGCGTGGTTATGAGACAGTAAGAGCCATATTTGAAGGGAAACTGGACACTAGAATTAGCAAGATCGATAATTCCAGGGTCTGTCTAGAATGGGTCAATGTATTTGAACTGTGAGACGTAAAGATAGAGTTTATTCACAAGGCATCATCCACCAGAATATGGCATCTACATAGACACTTCTGCTTGTTTGGGTGTGGGATAGGAGGTTGTGAGAATTATATTTCTATCAGTGATTGTCATCTCTGAGGTGAGTTCAATAACCTGAGCAAAGTGGTGTAGATGATTTAATGCAACCATGGCTTTTCATGGCCTTGTTCTCTATGCCATCAACGTCATTAAGTATAGGTCTCGAAAAGACACAGTAAAAGGGGCTATGACTCATGTGTTAAAAGGGAAGACTATTCATTATCATCGTGGGGTGTTCCCTATACTCAACTAAGAGGTAGCACCTGATCTTAGTGAAGCAAGAGCCAGTTACAAGAAAATATATACTCAAGAACGTTCATTTTCCCTCAAATACAGGACACATCCTAACTTCAGCAAGCACATCTGTGTACAAGAGGAATAATGTAGCATTGCCTTTCAGCTATGACTGAGAAGGGCCACTTGACCTTTTCCAACAGATGTCCTTTCAAAAAGCCATTATTTCGCAGAATGCTTAAATGGTAAAAGATTTGAATAGCCGAATAGCACATGACACATTCTCAGTCTGTGTTTGCAAAACATTTTGCTTCATTTAAAGTACATTGAATAGAATAAACATACCACCTGCAAACATTTATATACATACACACGCACACAGACCTTCATCCATGTATTCAAAGATTTTTCCCATTAATCAAGGCACAAAATGTTGTAAGAAGATTCCACTTTCATTAACTTTTCAGTGAACAAAAAATAAAAGATCTGACAGCACATCAAAAACAGCAAGTTTGCTTCATCTCTTAAGCCTACCCCTTCCTGTAGAATCCAGCAATGGTCAGCCTTCAAAGCCCTATCTCTCACAAATATCACCGACAAACGCAACTCTTTCAAAGTCACTTCTTATGAAGAGGATATTTTATCCTTGTCCTTCATCAAAGTTCTATCCGGGGATCAGGGGAGTAACGCAGGCCCCTGCATCCCCTGCGGTGCGGGGGGGCCCCCAAGCTGCAGGGGGCCCCCTCAGCACAGTACTTAAACCTGAGCGCTCAGTATTAAATCCGGAGCGGGGGCCCCTCTGTGTACATTGCAGGGGGCCCCCTTAAACTTTCGTTACGCCACTGCTGGGGATGCACTCTAACCCCTACACACCTTTGTCAATTACTCCCTCACTCCAAAGCACCTTCCCAAAGGCTCTCAAGACAGGTCAAATACTTCCACTCCTAAAGCAAGCTACACTAGATCCTGATGACCTCGTCAACTACCGGCCCATCAATCACCTAGCATTCATTGGCAAGATCATTGATAAAAAAGCAGTCTATGTTCAACTACAAGAACACATCTGTGATAACCATCTCCTGGAAGACTACTGGTCTGGCTTCAGCTCACCATGCAGCACAGATACTGCTGCCTCACACATTGTAGACAATGCCCTCCTGACCACAGATGAAGATAACCTCTGCTTCTTGATATTGCTGGCCATCTCAGGTGCCATTGACACAGCTGACCATCCTGCCTGCCATCATACACATCTTGGAATTTTGAATCAGATTCACTGGAAATGCTCTTCACTGATTCTCCTCCTACCTTTACAATCAACAACAGTTTGTTCAAATGGGCACCTCTAGTTCCCATAAGGTCCCTATCAAGTTTGGGGTCTCCAAGAGTTCCATACTGTCTCCAGTCATCTTCAACTCCTACATGGAGCTGCTTGGTGCTCTATTTACATATAGCATCCAGATTCACCAATATACCAATGACATACATTTAAATATAGCCAAGAGACCCTCACAGGATGGTAGAAATAGCTAAACATCTAGGCAAGTATGATTAGCAGTTGGATGTATGAATCATTATGTATCAGAACACATTTCTTTTTCCACTTTAAACTAAGTCATGGGTACCCCCTAAATAAAGGAAATATCTACGAGGTATACCTATAGTAATTTTTTTTTAAATGGACTACTGCACTTCTCCAGAACAAAAACATGATAACGAGTGCCCATTATGAGTTAAAGAGCATTTGAGTGGTATTAACCTACCTGAATGAGAAGACACCTATGATGAAGCATGCCACTACTATCTGTGGGTGAGGGGTCTTCTCCTAATATATAAATATTTCTATGAGATAGTAGATAAGTTCATATCAATGGATTCCCCCGGGTTAGAGCCCTTGTTCTGTTTTGTGTTTATTGGTGTCTGATTGGGAGAATGTATGACAGCCGATGACATCTCTCTCACTCTGTTTTTGTGTATGTTAGACTGGCGTGTTTCCCCTGTCTTTTTTGCTTTCTGACCTCCTGTTTTTATGGTATGTTGGATTTCATTTTGCTGGTTTAGTGTCTCTGTGCACTTTTCCCCTGCTGTTCAGTGTTAAAGTGCAACTGCTCCTGCTGTAAATTGTGTTATAGAATGGTGTTTCCATGACTGGCTATTTGATTTACTACTGCGGCCCTAGTACAGTGCACTGTGTGTGCAGCACTGGTTGTGCCATCCACATAAGCAGCCTTTCAAAGGTGACTCAGATCAACCACTGCAGTGTCTGTGTGCAGTTTTTACTGCCATGTTGACAAGGCAAGTGCCCCCACTTGTAAGGCCCTAACCTTCCCTTTTCTTTAATGTAAGGTACCCCCTCAGGTAGGCCCGAGGTATCCCTATGGGCAGGGTGCAGTGTATGTGAAAGGCAGGACATGTCCTGGTGTGTGTGACATGTCCTGATAGTGAAATACTGCCAATTTCATTTTTCACTATTGAAAGGCTATCTGTCCCATAAGCTAACATGGGAATTGCTTTGTAGCATTTTACAAGTATAACTTTCCATTGGGGCAAGATAAAGAAATGGAGTTTAGGCTCTCTGAACTCAGAATTTAATAACACATCTTTTTAGGGAGATTGCTTTTAAATTGTGTGCTTGAAAATGTCACTTCTAGGATGTAGCCATTTTCTTGTTTAACCATTCTGTGTGCCTCTGCTGGTTTGTGTTTCGACTGTCTCGTTTTGGAGTGACAGGAGCTGGGGATGTGCATTCACTGTAGACAGCCACAAGGGGGTTGAGGTGTGTACAACTTTCCCTGGGTGACTCATAGTTGGGCTGAATAGACCAGGTCTGCATTTAGAGTGGTGGGAGGACTTTTCACTAGTACCTAAATAGGCTGTGTCTGTAATGCACAAAACTGTCTCCACCTCCTGTAGTGAAGCTGGACTAGAGAGGACAAAACTGGCTTTTACTGAGCTCAGAGACTTTCTGCCTGAAACTTCAACGTGACAATTGGTATGAATATTGGGGCCCTGACCCCAGAACTGAAGAACTATTTTGGATCAAGGAACCTGCCAAGAAGAAGAGCTGGAGAAGCTGTGAGGAGAGACTACCACTTTGCTGAGTGCTGTGCTGTGTTGGCCTGCAGTAGCTCCTTCTGTCTTGGGCAGAGAAAGGACTCAACTGAACTTTCTGCAACTTCTTTGTTTGAGTTTCTCCAAAGGCTTGAGGTAGAACTTGCCGCATGTTAAAGAAGTCTCAGGAACAGCAGACTTCAAGTTCATCTGCTACCAGCACTGGGAACTGTGTGTTTTGTGCTACAACAGAAGAAAAAGCAACCTTATGCCATTCACGATGCCGCTGCTCACACCGTGACCTGATGGCACCGCAGAGGGCACCGCCGCACTTCGCACCGCAACCCTGGTCTCACCGACGACACTGACTGATGCCGCCACTGCTGCTTGCAGCACGACCTGTGGGCACCCCACTTCGCACCGCGCCACCACCGCCCTGGTATCTTGGACGATGACGCTCCCTGCCAACATCGATGCGGTTACCTGCACCCTGGTTTGGGGGTACCGCTCATAAGTTACACAGCCCCGTCCCACTCTGCAGCCTTGGCCTATTGACGCCAGCGACATCGACTCCAGTTCGTCAGCAGACGACAGCCCTTCTGCAATGATGATGCCGCTTCCTGCAATGTGACCTGCTAGCACCACAACAAGCACCACCACACTTTGCACCGCAGCCCTGGTCTCAATGATGCCGCTGGATGCTGTCACCAAGCCGCTTCCTGCATTGCGGCCTGAGGGCACTGCACGCTGCACTTCGCACTGCAGCCCCGATGCCCTCTGACACCAGTGCTCCTGACTTTAACCGCACCGAGTTCGATCTGCAACGCGTGTGACTTCAAGTACCCGACGACTCCTGAATTGACCTCCGAAACCGACGCCTGCCGACGCCGGCTCTTCAGAGTTTACCGCGAGGTCCCTGGTGCCCTGCATTTCTAAAGGTACTATTTTGCGTGTCTTCCGGACACCGTAGCTGGCCCGTGACACCGCAGTCAGCCAGAACTGTTTGGATTTGTTGTTCATGATGCCACGATAGTCCTGGACTGAGCTATTGACTTCAAGGAACTGTATTTTTAACTCTATTTTTGCTTAGTGATATTTCTAAGAACTGTATGGTGGATTTTCATCGTTTTTGGTCTTGTTATACACAGATAAAATATTGGATATTTTTCTAAAACTGGTGTGGTGTCCTTTTGTAGTGTTTTCACTGTATTACTGCTGGTTATACGCAATGCTTTACACACTGCCTCTGAGATAAGCCTGACGGCTCGTGCCAAGCTACCAACAGCGTGAGCAGGGGTTATTTTAGAAGTGTATCCCCCTTATCCTGACTAGAAGGATAGGACTAGGACAATTGTGCGAACCATTAACATCTAGAGACCCTAATTTCTAACTGTAGATTTGCTTTTGCTCTGTGCCTTTCTGCACATGCATCGCGTGTGCTTTCCTACACATTCCAACTTGTCCCCATGTTGTGCCTTCCTGCCCATGCTACACTGCTTCTCCCTTCCTGAGAAATCTTGTGCAACCCTATCCATGCAAACCCACTACCTCCATGCCCAAGCCTCATCTCCTCCATGTCTCCACCTCCCGCCACCCTCCTCTCGGTGCTTCATGCCATTAACACTTCCTTGTCCTCTCATCCCACTATGCGCTATGCCCCCTTGCCTGCATCCTCCACCACTTGAGCCCCACTGCATTATCTCCCTGCTTATATCCTTACATGTCTCCTACTACTCCATGACCAAGTTCATGCTTCATTCATGTACGGATAGAAGTGAGTCACCTGTTCAGTCCTTTTGTGTGGGTGAAAATTGCCCTGATGGGTGGGCATTTGGTACTGTGTCCATGTGGCGCAGTGAACATATAAAAACCTTTTCAATGAAAAAGACGAAAGGGTTGGCATTGTGAAGGGCCGTTTCCACATCTCCCTGCATGCTTATGCAATGCCTCATAAAAAAATTGAAGCGTTCACATATTTACAATGGTATCGTCGGTTGATCACATCAAGTCTCAGTTTTAGCTACTGAGAAGCATATGTTATATCATGCTTCCGGGCAAGCTTTATCAGGTCTACAGCTTCTTAAAGAGACTAAACAAAATTATTCCCGTTATGTTTATTTATTTCAACGTTTAACAAAGCGCATCACAAACATAAGGCTGTTGCACGTTTTACGCAGAACACGGCATTACATTTGAGACAAAAAGGCGGATGGAAAAACATAGCATCTGTGTTCGATCGAAACAAGATTGGAGATAAATAGGAAAAAAGGTGAAAAGTATCACAATGACATATTTACAGTAGCCCAGACTTTTCACAAAATCACAGGAAGATATAAGACACCAGCATTCATTGAAGGGCACAGTTTCCGATACTAGTACTTGGCAGGAAAAGTCATCGTTGTTCGGAACGAGGATGGCCTTGGAGATAACGTGTGGGGAGCCTTAGAATGTTCCAGATCTTTCGACAGTCTCGAAAGAGGAGTGTGTGCGTCAGGGGGTGCTTCGAAGCAGTAGACAGTGATCAGGCACCCATTGAGCACAAATGTCTTCTTGAGCAGGCTGCATCGAATCCCTTCGGGGTGAAGGCATATGGCAGACCGAGTTTCCTAAAGCAGTCGTGGGCCTGTTGTGGGGTACAATGCCCCGAGGCCCCATGTCCTTGAGGTTCACTGAGTTTGCAGTTATTAGCTGGAGAGGGGGCAGGAACATTGAGCGAGAAAGATGCTCTTACGCTGCTCGATCCCAGCATGTACTGCTAAGTTATATACAAGTCTTGGTGCCGTTTAGAATTAATAATGCATCACGTCGTCTGTTCGGAAAGAAGCAGTTGGCACAGAAACTTTTTCTCAACTGAAAACTTCTCCGCGTCAAACATTAAAAACATATGGAGAAGGCGGAACTTTCCTATTTAGGCTCGGGCGAATTTTTTCACAAGGAGCCGAATGAATGTCTGTCCTGTGCAACCTCCGTTCCCCCTTCTGTCTTTTCTTGAGATGTTGCAGGTGTAATGCGGATAAATTCATTTTACACTGTGCAATAGTGCAGTGTTGTCGAGCTCACCGTGAGTCGTGATAATAAAACAATTAAGCTGAAAATATGAGTGAGTGCGAAGCATCAGAGATGTCTTGAGGATTTTTAGGCCCCCTGTTCGGAACAACTTTGATTTTATGATCCAGTTTCACCTCTTTCATGCCCTCTTTGGCCAGTTCACTGACAGTGCACAGGCACACTCGTCCAAATTCTAAATGCGTTTACATCCAATATTAAGGGATAGTGATGTCTGATTTCAATATTGAAACCCTGCAGCAGCTCACTAATATTATTGAAAATAATATATATGTGACACCGCCCCATTTCTCATATGTGAGGTGCTGTTATGATCTAAAACAAACAAAAAATTATGGATGTTGCATGAAACATAAACACATCTTTCTGCAAAATGTCTGTAATAGACTCACACATTATCCACATTAAAATTAAATTAAAGGAATTCGGCGTTCAAAACAATCTGTTTAGGAATTATTCAAGGTCATCATGTCAAGACTCTGCAGATTGGAGCTGGCTCTATCAGCGCCTTCCTGAAAGGATGGGGCCCTGGGCCATTGCCCACTTTGCCCATGCCTTAAAGCCAGCAGCGGCCCCTGCAGGTAAGAGCGGTGGGGCCGGGTTGGGATTCGACAGACGAACACAAAGGAAAATTAAATAAATAATACATTTTCCCTCCTCGTCGTCTGTCGAAATCCCCCCACACCCAGCCCCACCGCTCTCACCTGCACGGGCTGCTGCTGTTTAAAACGTCTTTCTGAAGCATAGGAAAGCACATCACCCTCCATAATCTCAGCCTGGGTTGTGAGATGTATTGTACCATCAGTCATTGGATGCCCCTTTATGTATCTGCTAACTAAAGGGGCAATGTATTTGGCTTAAATGAACAATATGTTTTTGCCTAATTGTTATTTCAGTTGATATTATGTTATGCGGTCAGACATTTCTATAACGCTGTATTGCCACAAGTAGGGCGTCAAGGTGCTTCAGGTCGAGTTCATTCACATTCTGACTTTCAAGGAATACGACACAGATCGGAGTATATTTTCTGTAGGAGTAGAATAATCAGTATAATAGGCGGAATTAATATTTCATGTGTATATTTGTTTTTTGTTTTTATTATTTGGTGTTTCATGCACTACATTTTAGGTAAAATGTACATTATGTTGATTACATAACGGAAGCCTGTGTTTGTTCTATGACTTTAGTTATATATTTTACTCTCGACAAATGATACAAAAACTTACTCTCAGCAATAAACATTATTTTGAATCACTTACTATATTTATTCCACATAAAGGATCAACAACTTATTCATATCTGTTTGCCACCCTCCCTTGGCAAACCAAATAATATTAGTTGTTTTGCTCAACCACATCATAATGTTGAGTCTTTAATGAGCAGTTTCAAAATAAGCGGTTGACGATGCTTCTGTCATGAGGTCCCTTGTGCGAGCAGAAGGCCCTGTTTACAAAGCTATTTTGCATCACAAATGCTCCCATCCGCAAAATCAGATCTTTTGCAACCGCAAAATAGCTTTGATGTATGTATACAGCCAAATTTGCGATTCAGAAACACGTTACCAAAGTGCAAAATAGGAGTCCCAGTACATACCAAATTCGTAAATTGGAAGGTGTGTGTTTAAGGCGTCCCTTCCAATCTGTGATTCTTTAAGGATTATATCAATGGTTTGCAACCGTAATTGTGGCTGCAACAATTAATAGTTTTCAGACACCTCAAAGGGTGAAGGGGTTCCCAAGTGACTCTTGTTAATGCTGACAAAAGCCATTTTTAGGAGAACTCTGCCATCACAGACATGGTGGTCTTCTGACCCCAGCAGACCACATCCCTGTGATGGCAGCAAATCATACTTGGTCACAATTTAAAAACTACCTCATAACTATTCCTGAGAGAGGGCGAATTGCGACCCACTACAATTCTGTATTTTCCAAACAGACCGATTTGTACGTAGGTCTGTTTGCAAAATACCAATGCATTTTTTTAAATTGGTCTTTGTTCATAAGGCCCCAGGGTTCTGGCAGGTATAAAGCCAACATATTCTCTCCACCTGCTCTCCATACTACTGCAGCAAGTCTTTTAGCCATGATTTTCATTAATATTTTGTTGTCTCAACGGAGGAGTATAATAGTTCTGTATGAGGTACACTTCAGAGGTGTCTGTCAAGTTTAAGGAAGACACAGAGACTTCCTTCCCAGACTGATTGTTGTCACTCCCCATCAGAAAAGATGTGTTAAAACACTTTCAGCAAGGACAGAATTAAGTATTGTTTAAAGGTTTTATAAAATTATTGCCAAAGTCATTAGGATCAGTTTTTTTTCCAGAGGGTTATTTTTAAATAGACTTTAGCTATGGTATAGAAGATTGCTTAGTTAAAGGGCTAGTATGAATTTCACATAGTTGTGTATCAGACTATTGCTAAAGAAACTGCAAGTAAGTTCTTTACCTTCAAATGATGTTTTCTCAAATACGTTTCTTATAGAGTCTGTTGGAAAGTGGATTATTAGTACTGGCAAATGTGTATCTGCCACTAGCAATAAGGCCACTAACACAGTCTAGGGCTTAGTATAGGTCTCAGAACATAGTTTCCATGCTCAACCTTTGGTAGCTTGGCTGCGACCACCCATGCATAACTTCAGAGACAGATATGCAAATCATTTAAAAACACCAATTCAGTAAATAATTAAGACACAACACACACTAAAAATCCAACACCAATTTAGAACAATAGGAAATATTTTTATCTTTAAAATGACAGCGAAATGAAAAAAATCTAATGTAGGGAAACAGAGATATGAATTTTTAAACATTTAGCACTATATAGCACATAGAAACCTATAGCACCTATTGGGACATCTGGTCACGCTAGACCGGGACAAAGTCAAAGTTTCAGGCTGCCCGCGATGGAGCCCTGCGTGGCTATCCCTCACGGTATGTCTTGGTCAAAGTTTTCACCTTCAGACTTAGAAACTTTCCTGGAGCTTTTCTTCCCGGGGACCCTCGAAGCTCTCAGCCAGTCTGGATTTGGTGAGGGTTCGCCGGCTTGCCTTGCAAAGAGCTCCCAGTCAAACCTGTGGAAGTCAGACCTCAGGAGCTTTCCAGTGGGACAAACCAGGGATCCAGGCCAGCTTGCGGTTGAAGGTGGGTTGCTTGACTCTCGTGGAGGTCCCAGTCACCTCTCCTACATTCAGACTTAGAAACTTTTACAGAGCTTTTTCTTCAGGGGTCCCTCACTGCTCTTCAGCAGGCTGGCTACAGCTTGGGTTTCAGCCATCTCCTGGTAAAACTTTGGAAGTTGGACCTCCGGAGCTTTTCAGCGGGACAAAGCTCGATGGCAGGCCAGCTCGCAGTTGAGGGTCACCGGCTTGGCTGGCTAGGTCGAGTTGGTCCACTTATGGAGCTTTTTTTCAAAATTGCTCCAAAGTTCTCTGAACTTCTGGAACTTCTTCCTGAAGTTCCTCGGAGGGTACCAACGTGTCTGAAACTTACTCCAAGGGTTTGGAAGCTCCATGAGGGTCCTTGGAAGTTTGGGACTTCCGTTCAGGTAGTCCGCAGGGCTGTAGTTCTAGATTGTGCAGCAGGCGCAGTCTTCAGAGTGCAGGCCGTGGTTTGTGCAAATCAAACATCTCAGAATGGACCCTTCTTCCTTTAATTTCAAGCAGCAGATCTGAGAGGCTCTGCCTCATTCAGATACTTATTCAAAGTTCTCTGGGTCAAGCAGGAGGGAACACCTGTCCAATGAGGGGCAGGGCAACACCCCAGAGTGTGACCATATCCTCCAAATTGTGGCACTATAGTCTCTCAGAGTGCACCATTTCTCCAAAATTCAACATGGCTGATTTTTCAGCAGAGAGACAAGAGCTGGCTAAGCAGAACCTTCAGGATGGTTCATCTCCATATTGTCCCTCTCACGTCTGCTCATTCCTTCCCTAATCCTGCCATCTGGCTGGGTTCAAAGAGTAGGGGTGCAAATTAAACTGACCTCTCCTGCCTGTCTCCTCCTTCCATTGAATATTATTGTTTACAACCCCTCCTCCTGCTCAGGATTCCTATGTAGCAGAACCCTGCCTACCAGAATGGCTCTCTAACCCCAGGGGCTACTTATCACCTCATCAAAGCAGCCTGGCTAATCCATTTAACCCTGGCCGATCAGGACAGATCACTGAAAGGTTGAATTTTGGCTTACAGACAAGAAAGTCTTAAAACTTCTTGTCTGTATATTTTAGGAGAAATTCAACAATACCATATGTTGGATTTATCAATAACATTCTAGGAAGTCCTTGAATAATATTTTTTCACATCCGTGACGTTAGTTATTATTTAATACCTTCTTGCCATGTTATCCTATGTGGCTGGGGATCTACAATGGGGAAAATGAACAGGGCAATTTCTCCAACACCAGGGCGTATAAAACATCTTTTATAAGGACCCTGCCTTTATCTACAGGACCCCCTCACCCCTGGAACACAGAGTGGAGACTTTAGGGGTTCTGAATATGCTACAATATTGCAGATCTTCACTTCACAGTGCTCCTAGCACAAAAGTCTATTTCGGGAAGCACTTTACTGCAATGTGAGGAGTGAAATGTGCACTTTCACTAACCCCAGGGCATATAAAAAACACTTTATAAAGACCCTCCTTATAAATACATGACCCCCCACACCTGGGAAACATAGAGGAGGTCCTGGGGGCACCAAATATGCACAAACATTGTAGGTTATCCATTTGTAAGTGCCCCAAACACCAAAGTCGAGTTTGGGCACAGTTTGCATGTTTAAAAGCAGTCCTGAAACACAGTACCAACTATTTTGCTCAACCAGGAGATTAATACATCTCCATGCCTCAAATCTAATGGGGGAAGGGGCTGCAGTACCAAAACTAACGATCTGTTTTATTGGTCTGTTCATTGAATAAAGTGATTGAATAAAGCAGCCTGTGCAGCTTGCCAGTGTTTGATTGCCACTATTTCCCACAGAATAGGTTGTAAAAAGCCTTTTGCCCAGATTTAGGCTTGGAGCTAGGCGAAGGGGCAACGCAGCACATTTTTTGCTAGGCTTTTAAGCAATAATATTTAAACTATCTTATCTGTGTTCAGGCTTGAATCCTCCATACTATCTACGCATGGATTTTGTCAAATATTGCAAAGATCAGAATATGGAGCCCTTATCCAGAACATAAGTAGCATAGTCGGGGTTTATTTTCCTGCCAGGGTCACCAACAACATTTCCCTATATATTCAGTGGCCAACTCTTTGTTGCAAGCCCATTGGAAAACCTCCTGTACCCTGTTACGGCTCTCTTTTATATGTTCTCTTTATTACTTTAGCTCTCCAGAGGGCAGTAAAGAGCTCACAAGCTATTTTTTCACTTTGCAGACAACCTATATGCCAAAACCTGTAGGAAATCTTGGTCATCTTCCCCATCCTTGGAAGAAGTATCAATCCAGTTGCTAATGCATGCTGATGATGTCATACATTTTGATATAACCCCCTTGGGCACAAACTGAACAATAATTTACTGGCTAAATTTGCTGATTTTCCTTCATTTAATAATTACCTAAATAGATAAAAAATACAGATTTTTGGAGCTACGGGGTATCATCCCACTGGGACTGGATATTAAAGTGTGTATTGGTTACTGAATATAGCTATTTTAAGGGTAATTTTTCGAACAATGGTACTTGTTATGTACTATCCATTTGTTCATGTGCTAGCAAATTCCAAAATGCAGTTTTTTAAATGTTTGATAAACAGGATATTGATGTTCTCCAGAAAGTCTATGTGGCCACAATTCTCCAGTTGTACTTTACGGTCGTGAATCACTAAAATTGCATGCATTGAGTATGTCGATAAACATTTAAGGCAAGTTGCAGAAGCTACATCTATTCTTGAGGCAGTGCTTTGCGTATTAAGATCCTTCAGCTGGATCTTGTCTAGTTGGTACAAGAGCCAGGGGTTAGCTCATATAGTATGTTATTGGTATAACCTTTATTATGTCCCCCAAGATTAATTAAGAAAATAAGTGGCAGGAAAAAGGCTTTGAGCAGACTGATTACTTTGTCTGAAACTCCAGAGAGTAAACATTTGCTCACATTTTCTTGAGCCAGGAAAAATGCAATGTTGTATTTGAGCCAGTCTCAGATCCACTTTTAGGAGGATGTATATCACTTTTGAAATGGGATTGTAATTATTGAAAGGTAACACAAGTTGTTGGACCTGGCGGTCTCTTGGGGGTCATCCCCAAAGGTTTTTACCTTCATCCTCCTATTTTCTGAACCCATTTTTGTTGACTAACCAGTGCTAAAGTGCTTGTGCTCTCTGCTTTAAACATGGTAGAAGTAGCTTACACCGAATTGGCACATTCAATTTACTTGTAGGTCCCTAGTGAACTGGTAATACATGTACCCAATGTCTGTAAATTAAATGCTACTAGTGAGCCTGCAGCACTGATATTGGCACCCACTTAAGTAGCCTTTTTAACATGTTTAAGACCTGACATTGCAGCCGGGGTGGGCAGTTTTGAACTGCCATTTCTACCTGGCAAAATTAACCTTTTTCCTGGCCTAAACCTTCCTTTTTAATACATATACGTCACCCCTAGATTAGGCCCTAAGCAGCCCATGGGGCAGGGTGTAGTGTATTTAAAAAGTTGAACAAGTGCATTTGATTTTTACGTGTTCCGGTAATTAAAAACTCTTACATTTGTTTTGGGGTTTTTTGTTGGTTTTTTTGTTTTTTAAAACATATTTTATATATTTTCTGATTTGTACAATTCTCTGTGCACCTTGTACCAAATATACATAGTTGTATGCGAGTACTTTCGAAATTAGTGAGATTACAGTGGTGGCACCGCCAATCAGACATTGATTAAATATTCTCACATAATTGCATACACAATACAAATTGTTGACTCCGCTGCTATGTCATCACCGTGTGTACATACAACTCAGTATAAACCTCTTACTGTAGTGCATAGCTCCGTTTTATTTCAAAAACTAACCCTAACTTAAGTTAACTCCCCCCTCCCGCTACCCCACGTACTCAGAACCGCAGCAAGCCATCAGTTATAGCATCTAGCACCATTGTCTTTGTCTTGCACATGAGAGAACACTTTGCTAGCAGTAAATACCTAGTATACAATAGAGATCTGTCACATCCTGCTTTTCCCTACACCCTGTGTTGCAGTGATAGGTACATTAACCAATTAGTTATGTCTTTATTACATGGTGTGTATCTCCGTCGCTACAAACTCCTCCAGCATCACGTTCCATTCTAACGATATGGGTTTTTTACATATACCTCTTCGTTCCTCTCTTTGTAATTCTGTGCTTTCCGCCCTTCCCCAACGAACCATTTCATTATACCAATCCAGCACCGCTGGCGCTTTTTTCGCTTTCCATCTCATGGTTATAGTCCTTTTTGCTAAGATTAGCGCCAAGTTGACGAATCTATACGTGGGGTTCCCACTTTTAGATTTCGGACCAAGTCCCAGTATGTAATGTTCTAGTGAAACCCCTCTGCGTTCCGGAGCTACTGTGTTCAAGATTTTATTAACCGTAGACCAGTAAGGTACCAGCCTGGGGCATGCCCATAACATGTGTAACAAATTAGCACCCGATTCTTGGCAACGTGGGCATGCATCTACTATGTCTGGGAACATACCATTAAGTCTGTGGGGGGACAGATAGGCGCGGTGGAGGATCATTAGTTGAATGAATTTGAATTTCGGGAGACCTTCCTCGGGTATTCAATGATGCCATTCCACTCCTTATCTGAAAGCTTTCTCCCTATATCAGTATTCCACTTGTCTCGCAGTGCCTGCAGCGGTGTTGCTGTGTGTGTTCAAATCCCATATGATAGCCATTTGGTTAAATGGCGACCATTCCCCATTAAGTATTGCATGCGTACCAGTTCGTGTGTGGGGGGTTCGGTTCCCCCAGGTGCCCATGTATTTCGAATGTATCTCACTACGTTCGCATGTAAGAGGAACCGTGTATTTGGCACTCCTTGTTCTCTTACAAAGGTGTCGTGATTCATCAGTGTACCTCCTGTAAATAGCATACCTATCGTGTCCACACCAGCTTCTGTCCAAGCATGTATGTGTCACCGTGATACCGTCTCCAAGGGTAAAGGGGTTCCCAGTATCGGGATGTAGGGGGCATAGGGAGTCTGTCCCCCAGTGTATCGCAGTGCTTTCCTCCAGTACGTCAATGCCACCCTCAATAGCGGGGGCGCATTTGTTGGAATTCTAGTGTTTGGTAGCATTAGTGTGTGTACTAAACCCCGTTCCCAGTCACGTCTGGACATTTCAATCTCCTGTAAATTACGCCCTGCAATCCAGTATGCCAGCCATTGTAACTGTCCTGCATAACAGTACGCTCTAAAATCCGGGACTCTCAATCCCCGTGTCTAGTATCTAACCAGAGCTTTGACAACCCAATCCTGCGTCTCCCCGTCCCCCAGATCAGCTCCACTAGGAGTGTATCTAGGGTTTTAAACACCTGCAGAGGTAATATGAGTGGCAAGTTCGTAAAAAAATAAAGTAGTCTGGGAAGCATTACCATTTTGGCAATTGTCGCCCTGCCCGCCACCGATAGAGGCAGGGACGTCCAAAATCTGATTTGTGGTTTGAGGGAGTTAATCGTTTGTGTTATGTTATCGTCCAGCATGTCCTCTGTCTCCCGGTAGATGTGGATGCCAAGAAACTTAAAAGTAACCGGTGCTGTTTGAAACGTCCATTGACCGAAGCGCAGTGGGGCAAGTTGTGTATGGTCTGTGAATGAGTATGCATATGACTTGGCTTCATTTATAGAAAGTCCTGACAGTAGCTGAAACTTGTAAAACATAGTGGGTAGTGGTTTATGGTCACTTCTAAGGTGTCTGAAATAAAGTATAATATCATCCGCATATGAAGATACAATATGCGCCTCCCTTCCCATATGTATGCCTTGATGTTCCGCTAGGGTGCGAATTTTAGCAAGTAGTGGCTCTAGTGCTAAAATAAATATTAAAGGTGATAGTGGGCATCCCTGTCTCGTACCTCGTTCCACCTTATATTGGTTGGATACATATATCCCTGTGCGGGCACGTGCCGTTGGATTAGTATATAGGAGGGCAACCCACTTCGTGTAAGCATTGGGGATTCCAAATTTCGGAATGGTGCGAAACTTGTAGTTCCATTGTAAAGAGTCGAAGGCTTGACGTAAATCCAGTGAGATACAACCCTGCGTGTTCTTGTTTGGATGTGGCTGTGTCATTAGTTGGTGTAACCTGCGTATGTTAAGAGCCGTACTTCGTCCGGGAACGAACCCACATTGATCCGTGTGGATTAACTGTGGTATTAGGTGTTGAATTCTATTCGCTAACAACTTACTTAGTATCTTATAGTCTGTATTCAATAATGATAGGGGTCGGTATCCTGCCAGGTCCTTACTGTCTCTGCCTGGTTTTAACAGCGAAACCACTAGCGCCTGAAGTGTGGTGTGGGGCAGAGAACCGGTGTCCATTGATGCCTAATACATTGTTTTTAGATGCGGAGTTAGCAAGGCCATGTATGTAGCATAAAATTCAACTGGTAGTCCGTCTGTCCCTGGGGTTTTGTTTCTGGGTAATGCTTTAATTGCTGCTCTAATCTCTATATCCGTTATCGGGCTGCCTAACTCTTTCTTATGTGTTGCCAGTAATTGTGGGAGCTGTATTCCCTCGAAAAAGGCTTCAAACTCCGGTATACTGAGTTCGGGTGGCGCTGCATATAATGACTCGTAATATGTTTGGAAGGCCCTATTCATTTCTAATTGCGTATTAACTGCGACGCCGTCCTGAGTAGTAACTTCTAGTGTTGGTGTCATCACCGGTGTATCTTTAATAATCCTGGCAAGGAGTGGGCACGCCCTGTCCGCTTCTGCATGCTGTTTTTGTGTGTACAGGCGATAGTCCACTACTCGGAGCTCTTCTAGGAGTTCCGCATGTCTTATATGCGCTTCATGTAAGTCCTCATTATTTGTATCTCCGGCCACTGCCTCTTTTTCCAGCCTACCTAGTCTATTCTCCACTTCTGTGAGGCTCTCTATCAAGGCCTTTCGGGTCCCTACTCTCGTGCTAATACCAACCCCTCTCACTACGGTCTTGAAAGCATCCCATTCCACTTGACGGGAACTAGCAGTGTTCGCATTTTCTGTGAAATAATTAATAATTGCTGTGGATAATGTGCTATGAAATACTGGGTCTTCCAGCAGTATAGGCTGGAGCTTCCATGTCGGGATCGGTGTGGGCGAGTTTTCCCATGTTAGTGTGACTTCTAAGGGATTATGATCAGATAGTGTCTTGCCTAGGTATGTAGTGTCCAGCACGCTGGCAACCAACCGCTTCGAGCAAAAGATACGATCAATTTGTGTGTGTAGTCCATGTGGTGGTGAAAAAAAGGAGTATTCTCTACTTACAGGGTGTTTCACCCACCACGTATCATCTACATTCCATTCCGTTGCCCAATCTTGTAAGGCCTCTGCTTGCGTTTTGCAGCTCGTGCCGTGTAACGGCGGATGTGATCTGTCTAATGCCACATCCATTACAGCATTAAAATCACCCTGATCACCCAGGGGTAGTGTTCCCAACCTACTAGTACTGTAGAGATTACATCTAGAAACTTAACCTGCTTGGAGTTTGGTGCGTAGACACTCCCCAACACTACGTGTTTTCCGTCTAGTTTTCCAAGCAGGAACACGTATCTGCCGTTGACATCTATTTTTTGATCTATTAATGAATAGGGGGTGCCACTCCGTATCCATATCGCTGCCCCTCTAGCGAATGCATAGTAAGATGTATAGAACAATTGTCCCCTCCACTTTTTCTGTAGTTTAGTGGCTTCCGTGTAAGTAAGGTGAGATTCCTGCAGCAAAGCTATGTGTACTTTTCTACGGTTAAGTTGTGCCAAAATTCTATGCCTCTTATGTATGGATCCCAAACCTCGCATATTCCAGGACGTGAACACATACTTAGCAGGCTGTGCCATTTCTCCCGATAGAGTGTGTTATTTCTCGTGCCAGTACCCCACTTGTCTGGTGAAGTAAGTAAGTGTGCGCGGTTGAGTACGTGTTAGTGGTCCCCATTAGAACTTCCAATACTAGGTTCCCCCATAAAACGGTAGAGGACCAAACAATAAACAAAAGTACAAACAAACGCTCTGAAAGCTATAACATATTGCAGTCGCCATTGGGGGGGTGGTAACCACTTTTCTCTCGCTGCGCATCTACGGACGCGCTACGTGAACGTTCAAATAGCCCCGGCTTAAACCCCCTCAGTGCACAAATATAGGGGGCCCCGAAAGTCAACACAGGGCACTAATGTGTCATGCTTACTCATCTGATGTAGTCCAATATGTCCATGTGTGTATTACAACATCAAGTCTCAGAAGTCGTTCGCGGTCTGTGGGGTCACCACTGGAAACAGCGCTAGGCTGCCCTCGGAGTCTGAGCGGGCATCAGGGTCCTTGGATGAGTCCACCGTTTCGGCAATTGAGGTGGTGTCCTGCTCTAGTAGTGTCGCTGCCGTTAGCAAGGCGTCATTCTGACTTTCTGCAATTTGCTCCTGTGTAGGGCTTTTCTTCTGAGCATTTCCAACTTGTAGATGTTTGTCTGTTTTAGATGTGCTGGGTTTGTGCTGAGGAGGTTGTTGTCTTCGGCTATCCTGTGCAGTGTTTTGTGACAAGTGTGGAGTCAGCGTTATTTCGGCCCATTCCATTGTGTCATCCGAATTATCGAAGAACAACGATTTTTGTCCATATATGACCTTCAGGCGTGCGGGGAACAACATCGCGTATTTCAAGTTATGGGTTTGGAGTGTTTTCTTCACTTCCCGAAATGTATTTCTTGCTCTTTGGACCGCCAATGTGAAGTCAGGATATATGGAGATGCGTTTGTCCTCGAATTGTAGCGGTGCATTTTCCCTGGCTGCCCGCAGGATTGTATCCCTATCTTTATAGTTCAAGATTCTTGCGATTATTGGTCTGGGTGGTGCTCCTGGCATCGGAGGTCTGGAGGGAATTCTATGCGCTCTCTCCACATTGTACATCTCGGTCAGTCCTACTGACCGAGATCATACTCCTTGATTTGAGCGCAGCATTCGACACGGTGAATCACCGTATTTTGATTCACCGCCTTAGGAAGTCGGGAGTCACTGACACCGCACTGCAGTGGCTGCGCTCCTTCCTGGAAGATAGATCCTTCCAGATATTTGAAGATGAGATGACCTCCAAATCGATGCCTCTGCGTTGTGGAGTACCTCAGGGATCCTCTCTGAGCCTGACTCTTTTTAATGTGTATATGGCCCCACTGGCGGCTATTGTAGCCCCCTTTGGAATCCATATGGTGACTTACGTTGACGACACCCAGTTGGTCGTTGCGCTTAATCAAGCCAAGCAGTTATCCCAAGACCTCCACTCATGCCTGGATGAAGTCTCTAAGTGGATGGGGGCGTCCCACCTTAAACTCAATGGAGACAAGACAGAGATTATGATCCTGGGTAATCCTTCCAACGTCTCATTGAGTACCATGTGGCCAGCATGTATGGGACCAGTCCCAACTCCCAAGAGCGAGATAAAGAGCCTGGGCATCTGGCTAGACCAGAATTTGACTTTTAAGGTGCAAGCCAGGAAGACGGTGGCAACTTGTTATGGATTGCTTAGAATGGCCCGCAAAGTGCTTCCTCTTCTCCCTCCCCAAGCCAAAAAAATATTAGTCCAATCCTTGATATTGTCAAGGATAGACTACGGAAATGCACTCTACTTAGGGCCCCCATTGGCAGTAACTATGAAACTGCAAACGGTCCAAAACTGCGCGGGCAGACTATTATTTGGAATATCTAATCGCCTCTCTGCGAAACCGGCCCTATGTGCCCTTCACTGGCTCCCAGTGAAGGAAAGAATCAGCTTTAAGGCCCTCTGTATTGTCCACAAGTCTCTGCAAGGGAACGGGTCTACCTTAATCTCGACAGTGTTTCGCCGCTATAAGGCTACCAGGGAATTGCGTTCGGATGAACTCCACTTGGTGGAGGTCCCAAGGATCAAGAGGGCGAGAAGTGGCGGCCGCCTTTTTTCACTCAATGCGGCCAAACTTTGGAACGCACTACCACTTCATCTATGCAGGGAACCCAGCCACCCTGCCTTTCGAAGGCAACTAAAAACTCTGCTATTCCCTTGAGTGTTTCTGTTAGTAGTCACTGGTCTAGTCCAGCGCTGGGAGGCCCCCGGGTAGCCATGCGCTATATAAGTGCCATTTTCATTTCATTTCATTTCATTTCCTGTCTGCGCCACATGATCACGCAGCCATTTTTCAACGAATTGTGTCGGATTATTTCCTTCGCTCCGTTCGGGAATACCTAGAATTCTCACATTATTGCAGCGAGATCTCCCCTCCGCGTCATCCACCCTGTCCTGCAACCCTTTCAATTGGCGTTGTAGTTGTTCTAGGTTTGAGGTGGTGGTTGTTTGTTGCGGTACTAGATCGTCCAACATTATTGTATGATTCTTAACTTTGTCCGCCAGTTTGGCATGATCTGCCCGCAGGAGTGTGAAATTGGTAGTCAACGTGCCTATTTGCGCCTCTCTTGCCGTGCGTGAGTCCCGTATCTCCTTGAGGATCAGATCTAGTTTATCACCTTGACCACAAAGTTCCGTAGGTGGTATCACGTCCTGCTCACTGTTCTGGGTCAAGTCATGTTGTGTTGTGACATCATTCTCCCCAGTCGGGAGGGGTCTTGTTGCTTCGCTCTTGGCCTCCCCATTATGTGCTATTTCCAACAGTTGGACGCGCACTTGGATCTTCTGGTGTGCCGATTCCTCCGCGTGTCCGCTTCCGCACTATCACTGTGCGGCTTGGTCCCACATCGGCAAATGTCCCACTAACCTTTCTGTATATTCGTGGTCAAAGCAGCCTTGATGTAGAAGTTAGTCTTCCAGGCCCTGATGTGTCTCCGTTGTGCGCCTCGAACCCAGCCGTTGGGTGTCTTTTCTGACAGTGTGCCGTTCACCTTACTGGACGAGTGTAGCGTGATTTATTACCCCAGTGGTCTTCTTCGCCTTACCAATCAAGGTCGCCCCAAGAACACCACTGATGTCCGATGCAGGGCTTCTCCAGCCGACTTCAAAGGCCTGTACCCCCGGTCTATCCCTTTGCATGCAATCGCAGTGTACCGCCTCCAGCGGTTGTGGTCGCCGTTATTCACCTTCAGCAATGTGTTGTTGGCTGCAACACGGTTGTATGCCTGATGTTCCCCCAGAGCAGGACTTGTCGTTGGCTAGTTACTCCCGCCGCGGCAGGGGCAATCATTACTTGCACCTATGAAGATGCGGGGGTATACAGAATAGTACTAGTTTGTATGCATAGCCAAAGTCTCTATGTGCTAAGTGTCGAAGGTTTGTGCACACAAACGGGTAGGTAATGTTGACTTCCTTTTCTTCTCTCAGCCCTTCATGGCTCTCCTCTATCCCATGTACAGAGGTGGTGTGTATGGACTCCTCACAGCGTACTCTCTGGCCTGGCCTTCAATCCCTGTGTATTTCGGTTTTACTCCTGCCGGTCTGTTACTTCGCAGGAGCCCACACTCCCCTGCATGTGTGATTGATGGCGTCTGCCCAGTTTGCAATTACAGTTCCCAGCAGTGTGGGCTCTACTTACGGCTACCCCGGCTCCTCAGCTGTATAGGCACTGGTACTCCTCAACTCCAAGACAGACGTGCCACAGCTATTCAGGCACTCGTACCGCTGAGTCAAGTTCAAATTCAAGTTCAGCTTTATTCGGTGCAAGTAAAACCACCATAAAAGCATATTATTCAATGAAAATCATTCCTACATTACATTAAAATCATTAAAAAAGCAAATTGTATTTATGCAGGTTAAAATATAACAAAGCTTAATTCTGATACATTTACGGAATGATTCAAGTTTTCACGCAAACAATTTATACAGGATAATCCATTCTAATTAAAAGTGCTAGTGCTTATTTAGTGCATAGGGATACGTAAGGTGCATAGTGCCACATCTTATCTTAATACATTATCCAAACAGTATAGGAAATCATAAATACATGGGATTACATAAAGTGCAAGTGCATTTTCATTTCTGTGTCAATACTAAAATGAGAAGGTCTAACAATTTTCATCCGTTTTTTCATATAGTAGTGCATCCAAATATGTGTAATCCTTTCTTTTTCTAATGGCAAGTTGCACATATCGGATCACAGAGTTTATAATTTTCAAGTTACCCAGACTACAAATAAAATTAAAAGCTTGTTTGTAAATTAAAAAGTCTATTTGATAAAAAAGGGGCTTTAAAATTGATTTCTGGATGTCTCTATAAAAACTACAAAGCAGAATAAAATGTAACGTGGATTGTGTTGTTTTTCCATCGCACGGGCAATTCGGTAGTTTGTGACCCCACTTTTCCATTTTTGGGAATGCAAATAAAAAATGTAGTGTCCCCATCCTTAATCTGGTTAGGTAAAATCTGTGTTGGGTGTTTCTTACCAGCATTAAGTAACGTCATCATAAGTGGACGTTCACAATAAGAAACAACACTAGATTTTTTAGTGGCAACTCCAATCCTTTCGTTTTCCATAACATTAAGATATTTGAGCTTCAGGTCGCTTTTACCGAGCTCTAAGATAGATGTAGGGTTCCTTTTATCAATTTCAACTTTACAACGTGTTAACAGATTAAAAATGTGCTCCAACCATGGTATTTTCCGGCTACGGTCTAGGGTTAAACAATCCATTATTATGTCTTGAGTGAACTTTGTTTCCTCCTTTGCCCATATCCCTCTCCAGAGTGTCAGGCCAGCCATATTTATCGTGTCACTAAGATATGGGGCTGACAATTCTTTGTGGACTAGATAGTTAGCTGTAGCCTTAGGGACTGCCAGCAATCTTTTAAAAAAGTTGTTTTCTTGGGTTTGTAGGGAGGCGATGTTAGCTCTCCCCCAGATTGCAGCTCCATAGCACACCCCTGAGACACATTTGCTCCGGTACAAAGTTAGGATTTCACGAATGGGTTTGTTTCCTACTTTCGTGGAAAATCTAAAAATACTCTCCGTGATTCTTAAAAATTTCATGTTGGATGATTCAATATGTGTGTTCCATGAACCATTCCTATTAAAAAGCATCCCCAAATAGGAAAAAGATAAGACCCTGTTAATAGTAACCCCGCCCACATATATTCAGTATCTCAGGGCGGCGCCCCCCGCCATTTTGTTTCTCACCGCCGCGTAGCGTCTTCCAGTCTCAGTGAGGCCACCGCTCAGTCCGATCTGCAAGGAGCCGGCCTGCAGGGCCGTTGAGCTCGTCCGACGTCCTCACATCGCCCAGGTATTCTCAGTGAACCGAGGGTACCAGCAATCACCAGCCAAGTATCCGCTCACTGCGTGTCCCGTTCGCCGACTCTGCCTGCCTTCACATCTGCATACCGGTAATCTCCTCACTTCCGCAGTCCGCTGCCCCGCATGTGTTCCGCAGTCCCCTGTGCTGATTTGGGTCATCGAGGCCCCCTTGGTACCAGTATTTTTTGACAAAGTGTCGGAGTTCAGCCTGAAGCTCCGCTATTCCGCGCCCGCCATGATCGGCGGTTAACCACGCCCCCACATTTGTTTTTGACTTCTGCAAGGCCTGGCACTTCCTTAGTCTAATATTGGGTTACCTTATTACATTTAATAAGCAATAACTTTCAACCTGGAGTAGGTAGGAAGGTCAAGTTTGGGCTCTAAAGAATTGTAATTTAAAACCCTCCTTAATGGTAACGTTCGATTTTCAGTCACAATTTAGAAAATGCTTCTTTTAGAAAGTTGGCATTTTCTTGTCCTACTCATTTAGTGCCTGCTACCTGTATCCTGGGTCACATAACTAGGTGTAGCTGGCAGTTGGTCTTTGTGTATTTCTCCCAGAGAGTGAGACAAAGAGGGAATACGTGTTGGCAAGATGGGCCATCTCTGACTTGATAAGGGGCCAAGCTGTCAGCTACCACACTCGCACATCATAAAAACTCTGTCTCAGCACACTCACAAGGGGTTTCACTCTAGCCTTTTTTGCCCCCAGACAAGCTGGGGCCAGGGAAGGGAGGCAGGACATTCCAGACACCTCTGTAGGCGGAGGACTCTAGAAGCTTCTCTCACTTCAAAGTGGGCACCAGCAATAAGCAGTGGACCCTCAGACCCAGCTCTTTAGTACACATCTGGAGCTGTTGAAGTCTCTGAAGACATACTGCTGTGCTACTCTGCTGCATGAAGGATTGCTACACTTTTGCCATGCTACTCTGCCTTTCTGCCTGAATGAGAAGCACAACACATTACCTCGCAGCTCCGCATCGGAACCACCACTGTACGACGCATCCCCGACACAGGACCTCACATTGCAGTCCCGTAGCTCCTCAGAACTGACGCTGCGCAAAGTATCCTCAGCGCAGGACCTTGCAGTGCAGCCTCTCAATTCCTCTGAACTGCCACTGTGCGATGCATCATTGGCGTGGTACCTCACAATGCTCTGCAACCAGGATTTCAGGGACTTTTCTCAGTGGGCCTTACTTGGTCCCTGAATCCAGCCGCACTCTATCACAGTCAGCCTGAACTTTGATTTTGTCCTGGTCCGGGGCAACAAGATAACCCCAATAGGCGATTTGTGCTTTTTAGCACTATCTTTACCTAAATACTAAAAATTGCATATCTCCAATTCTACAGATTGTATTTTTATTGTTTTTGTGTCAAATAATTTATGAAAATGTGCTCCATTTTTCAAAATTGGTGTGGGATTTTTCCTTTGTCTTCACTCTATTACTGTTTGTGTGCTGCATACATACTTTACACATTGCATTGACTCTAAGTTAAGTCTGACTGCTTTTTGTGCCAAGCTACAAGAGGGTTAAGCACAGGTCAATTTGGGGTTTGCTTGTGCTTCAAGCTGACAAGAATTATGGTTGCTGGTTGAGTAGGATTTCACCCCCCCCCCTCAACCAGTAACCCAATTTCCTACACTTAGCAACATAACCTTATCATACTTATGTAGAAGGACAAGTTCATGTCTAAGACTCTGCTGAACAACTGTTCCCTAATCTGATATACCCTAAATCTGATATAGAAGCTCTGTCCCCTTATCACCTTTAAGCTGCAAAATGGTGGCCTCTGTTTCATATATCTGACAGAAAAGTGCCCACCACTAATATACAGTGGGATGTGTCTGGCTAATCCATTCTTTCACAATGCTTAAGCGAGCAACTATGATGGCAATGGAGATGATAGCAGAGATGCATTTGACAGTATCAGGTTTAAACCCCAACATGATGTTTATGATAGTCAGCTGCAAGTCGCATTAAAGATGCTGAGATAGCAGCTGAACAATATCCAGACAATATCTGTCTAAATATTGACAACTAGTGGACATATGTATTACATCTGCAGCCACATCTTAGGCACCTGCTCCTACAAAGAGATTTTTTAATAGCCCACTTGAGTATTCTCTCAAGTGTGTAGTACAACATACAGAGAGTTTAAAATTGCTCTAGCTTCAAGCTTACTGAGAAGACCGATGAGTTGAATATTTCAAAAGAATTTAGGACGCCAACTGGTTGGATTACCTGTCCAATTTTAAGGCTCAGTTGATGTGCGACATTAACTAAATCATCCTGTCTGTAATCACTCATAATTCTGTAGAGTTCTCCAATAGACAGTTTATTCCCAGCAGAGTAAATACATGCCAGAAACTCTGAGTCCTCTAGAAGGATATTACAACTAGCTTTGCGAAGCAAATAATCCAGAATTTCTAGATACTTGAAAAAGGTGTTTTACAGAAGACTGTAAGCTGATTGTAGTGCAGCAAAGGTGCAGAAGCCTTTGCGGCTATACAGTGCCTGTTGTATGATTCCATTACAATGGCAAGACCTAGCAATTGAGCTGTGAAATATAGACAGTAAAGACAGATTATCTCAGACGTGTGTATGAAAATGAATATGGTACGGAGAGCAAATATCTCCCCAGATTTTGGGACTATCAGTAATAATCTTGAAGTGTTGGGATCAAACAGCTTAAAGTGTTTGGGATCAAAGTGTCTACATAGCAAGATTTTCCAATTAACCCCAACAGCAGTTTGGTACACTAATGCATTGCAATCGGAGCTACAATCAGTGAGAAGGCACCTAATTCATGATCCAAAATCCGCCCAAAAGTAAAGCTTAAAGACTGAGAGTGGCCATTCCCCTCTGTTATGAGGCAACGTAATGAGCCAAACTGCTCGTCCAACTCTCATATATCCCCATATAAAACTGCTGGCTGTCTCATCCAGCTGCCTAAATAAAGACTAAGGTTTACTTATTGGGATATCACAGAATAAGGAGACAAATGTAGGCAAAATATTTATCTCTACTATGTTGCACCATCCAATGATGCTAATGGGGAGTCAATTCCAGGCACACATCTTAGTTATACACTGCTGCAATAACTGATCATAGTTAAATTGTATTATGAGATTATTGGAGCTAGTTATCTTAATCCCAAGGTAGCTGGCAATCAAACAGTGTTTGCCTCCTTTTTAGTCATTGTGTAAATTAAAATCATCTGTTTTTTCTGTTAAATTCATTGATATCAAGAGAGTGTTCTGAATCTCTCTGCCTCAATTGCAAATTGTTTGATGGCTTGAAGTGGATCAGATGAATATACAGTGGCTGCAAAACGATTTTAATTTCTTCCCTATTTAATATAGCTGGCACTATCTCTGGGTTTTTAATTAGATGCCACTGATAAGGCTCGAGATACAAACCAAACAATAATGAAGATAAAGAACAACTCTGACGGGTGCCTCTAAATATTCTAAATGACTTATGACCTGCTAAAACCAACATAGCCATTGGGGGGCCGATAGAGGCTCTCCACCCAATTCATATATTTATTGCCAGTCCCCATAATGTGCATGGTTAGCAACAAATAAGCTGATTAAACTCTGTCAAATGCCTTTTCAGCATCTAGTAGAATCATATTGACCTGTCTACATATGGGGTTTGCTGCATCAAATAGGGAAATAGTAACATTTGTGTGATTAGTAGTATCTCTGCCTAGGATAAACCCATGTTGTTGAAAACACACCAGATCTTTGAATTGCTTAGGGAGATAGGTCAATAAAAAATGGCCCCCTTTCTTCAGCCTTCTTGTCCTTTAAAATAAAAAAAACGTGATGTTAGTATTATTCCAAGAATCTGGAATGCTGTCACTTTGCTCATTGTTAGCGATGACCAGCATACGTACCGGTGTTGATATATCTATGAATATTTTATAAAATTCCAAGGGTATACCATCATCCTTGTAGGTCCTTCCAGAGAGCAGGGCTATTATAGCCATTTGTAGGTCTGACAAAGTGATGTCATTGTTGGAAATGGCCCTTTCTGCCGAGTCACCCCCAAAGTTTTTCCCTTCCTCCTCTCCTTTTTGCTGAGTTTGTTTTTGTTGGCTTTAGGTCTTTGGGTTCTTTACTACTGCTAACCAGTGCTAAAGTGCATTTGCTCTCTGCTTAAAACATGGTAGCATTGGCTTATCCACAATTAGCATATTTAATTTACTTATAAGTCTCTACTAATGTGAACTACATATGCCCAGGGCCTTTAAATTAAATGCTACTAGTGGACCTGCTGCACTAGTTGTGCCACCCACTTAACCGCTTAACCGCGGCGCGAATTCCGGCGCGGTGCGGCGGTTTAATTAGGTGGGTGGGGCCGCGTCGACCAACGGACGTGCGCAGCACTACGGAGGTAGTGCTCGCAACAGCCGTTGGCCGACAGAAGCATCGAAGGGGTTAAGTAGCCCTTTACACATGCCTCAGGCCTGCCATTGCAGAACCTGTGTGTGCAGTTTTAAACTACCATATCAGCTTGGCAAGTTAAACCTCTTGCCAGGTCTAAACCTTCATTTTTAATATCTAAAAGTCACCCCTATGGTAGGTCCTGGACAGCCCAGAGGACAGGGTGCAATGTGTTTAAAACGTAGGACATGTACTTTTAATTTCTACATGTCCTAGAAGTGAAAACTTAAATTTGTTTTTCACTACAACAAGCTCTATCTCTCCCATAGAATAACATTTGGATAACCTTATTACATTTTATAAGTATAATTTCCTATTGGGAAGAGATTGGACCCCCAAGTTTGGTGTCTCTGGAATGACATTTTAATATCACAACTTATGGTGAAGTTGTATTTTAAATTGCAACTCAAAAGATGCCACTTTTAGAAAGTTGGCATTTCCTTACGTTGACCATTTGGTGGCTGCTGCTTGTCTCTGAATACACGTCTGGGTGGGTGAAAGCTGGGCTTTTGCATTCCCACTACATTTCGGTTTATTCTTTAAAAATTCATAATTCCGTTTCTACTTATTAGTTTTTTGTTGTTTTGGTTTGTTCATTAAATTAGGCTCTATTTCCCAACACAGTGTGGTATCTTTTTGTGTTGTGTTTTCACTGTTTTACTGTTTGAAGAGTTGCACAAATTCTTTACACATTACCTCTTAAGTTAAGCCTGATTGCTCTGTGCCAAGCAAGCAGGGGGTAAGTACAGGTTAACTTATGGTGTGTTTGTGGCTTATCCCAACAAGGATTGTGGTTCCTGCTTGGACAGGGTGTATACCTCTGCCAATTACAAGCCCAATTTCTAACAGTCATCCTCAAGTGCCTTAAACTACATCTGCTTCAAGCATGTGATATTAACAGATTGTAGATTGTAATCCACAAATTGCTCAAAGATAGCTTGTGGCTTGCAGTGCCCATTACTTTCACTATCCTTAATGCATTTAATCATATTTTGTGTTTAATTTCAGCAATTCTATAACCTGAAAGGAACTTAGGTGTGACTTAATGGGCCATCCACATCCTGATGGGCCATTCTGGGAATGATGGGAGGGAGGACCACTATACAGCCTCCCACTTACACCTGAATAGGCCGTGTCCTGTCCCCACACAAAGGGCTGTATACCCCTCTGTAGTGAGTTTGGAGCCAGGGCTACAAGGACAGGACTGTGTGCACTTCAAAGGCATCTATTTGAAGTCACCCCCACTTCAAAGGCCCAACTGGGTATAAGTACTGGACCTCAGGCACCACAAATTCAGTACACTTCTGGACCTGTGGATACTCTGCCAGGAAGAAGAACTGCTGTGCTGCTGAAGGACTGCCACTCTGCAGGACTGCTGTTCTGGAAGAACTGCTGCTTTGCAGTGCTGACCTGCTGTCTGCTGCCCTCTTGCCTGGAGAGGAAGAACTGGATCCCATCTTGATCCCAGGATCCCAGATTGACCCCAAGGCTAGTCTGCTAGCCTCCTGATCTGAGCCTCAGGGACCTAACAGGCTCCTCACAGCTCCTGGATCCGTATTCAGTGAGCTTCTGACCCCCCAAAAGGCACCTCTCAGGTCCTGGGCCCTTGGAAGTGTTTTTTTGGCTGCTGAAAGCTAGCTTTTGGGCTCTTCTCAAATGCGAACGGGCCCGTTCACTCTCAAACTGTGCCGCTCGCACAAAGGATGAGTGCGAGCGGGCACAAGTTCTTCCCTTCACACAGAAAGTATTGCCCCTCATGACCGCGAGGCTCCAGCCCATCCTTCCGCGATGCCCGGCGGCTCTACCCACCCCACGGACCACCGCCAGCGATGCTCTCCTTGCTCCTAGCGAACTTTTTCCCATGAACAGGACTTTTTGCACAATTCTTGAGAAGGTAAAACTTCAGCAGGACTTCTCAGGGCTGTATCCAACCAGCGATCCATTGCAGTCGGGCATCGGGTAAAATCCTTTGGATTTAAACCGGTCTAACTTGACCAGATATCACTGCTTGGTGCTTTATGCTTTTAAACACTACATGTCGGTTTATTCTTTAAAAATTCATAATTCCGGTTCTTTTTATTAGTTTTTTGTTGTTTTGGTTTGTTCATTAAATTAGGCTCTATTTCCCAACACAGTGTGGTATTTTTTTGTATTGTGTTTTCACAGTTTTACTGTTTGAAGAGTTGCACAAATTCTTTACACATTACCTCTTAAGTTAAGCCTGATTGCTCTGTGCCAAGCAACCAGGGGGTAAGCACAGGTTAACTTATGGTGTGTTTGTGGCTTATCCCAACAAGGATTGTGGTTCCTGCTTGGACAGGGTGTATACCTCTGCCAATTACAAGCCCGATTTCTAACAGTCATCCTCAAGTGCCTTAAACTACATCTGCTTCAAGCATGTGATATTAACAGATTGTAGATTGCAATCCACAAATTGCTCAAAGATAGCTTGTGGCTTGCAGTGCCCATTACTTTCACTATCCTTAATGCATTTAATCATATTTTGTGTTTAATTTCAGCAATTCTATAAGCCAAAACGTAAGCAATTTATTTCCCCACAGGGCCAGTGTTAGACCTGGCACCTTTTGTTGTGATTGCTCCTGTCTTTTTGCTTGTGCATCCTGTTTTTCAACTGTATGCTGGACTTTGTTTTTGCTTGTTTTATGAGTCTGGTCTCTCTACCAATGCTGTCCAGTGCTTAAGTGAAAGTGCTCCCTATATAAAAGGTAATGGTTATTGGTTTGTCCATGATTGGCATATTTAATTTACGTGTAAGTCCCCAGTAAAGTGCACTATGCATGCCCAGGGCCTGTAAATTAAATGCTACTAGTAGGCCTGCAGCACAATGAGAAGCCCTGTAAACACGTCTCAGACCTGCCACTGCAGTGTCTGGGTGTGCAGTTTTAAACTGCCATTTCAACCTTGCAAGTGCACCCACTTGCCAGGCCCAAATATTCACTTTTATTTCATATGTCATCCTAAGGTAGGCCCAAGGCTGCCCTCTGGGCAGTGTGCAGTTTATGTAAAAGGTAGGACATGTACTGGTGTGTTTTACATGTCCTAATAGTGAAATACTGCTAAATTCGAATTTCACTATTGCAAGACCTATCTCTCCCATAGGGTAATATGAGGATTGCCTTAAAATATCTTTTAAGTGTAATTTCCCATCGGAAGCAGACGGAGATATGGAGTTTGGGGTCTCTGAACTCACAATTTAAAAATACATCTTTTGTGTGGAGCTGGTTTTTAAATTGCATGTTTGAAAATGCTACTTTTAGATAGTGAGCTTTTTCTTGCTCAACCATTCTGTGCCTCTGCCTGTTTGTGGAATACACGTCTGGGTTGGTTGACTGTTGGGCTCTTGTGCATTCACTCTAGACAGTCGCACAAAGGGAGCTGAGGTGTGCCTTGCATATCTTCATGGCCCATCACCAGGCTGATGGGCCTTCCTGAGCTAGAGTGGTGTGAGGAGTTGTCACTGACACCTGAATTGGGCTGTGTCTGTCCTCACTCAAAGCTGTCTCCACCCCCTGTAGTGTGTCTGGAGCCAGGGCAGGGTCTTGTGCACTACAAACACTTTCCTTTGAAGTTTGCCTACTATAAAGGCAGAAACTGGTACAAATGCTCGAGCTGTGACACCATAATTTCAGAACACTTTTCGATTAAAGACATTCTGCCAGGAAGAAGAGCTGTGTAGCTGTCAGGAGGGATTACCACTTTGCTGCTTGCTCTGCAGTGTTGGCCTGCTGCTGCAGCTTCCGTCTTGGGCAGTGAAAGGACTGGACTTTAATTTCTGTATCCTGCCTTCCAAGGTTCTCCAAGGGTTTGAGTTGAGCTGGCCTCCTGTTGCAGAAGTCTCAGGGACATCAAAGACTTCCTCCACATCTTGTGAGCAGCACTTGGAATCTTCTGCTGTGCTTCATCTTCAAGTTGTGCCAAATCCAGTCCTGGGCCCTTGGAACTGTATGGCTGTGCTGTACTCCCAAGAAAAGCCATCTTGATGCCGTCCTCGGCGCCGCTGCTTGCACCAAAGCCATGGTCACCGCTCGTGAAGAGCACAATGCACTGACAGTGACGACATTGCAATCCTTGGTTTCGCGATGATGATGCCATCATCTCCAACTTCGTCAAACAATGCTGCCTGCACCGTAGCTGAGGGCACCGCTCGTGAAGAACACGAATCGCCCTGTTTCACATCGCAGCCCCGGGCCTGCCGACAACTGCGCTCAGCACCTACACCACGCCGCTACTGCACCAAAGCTGTGGTCACCGCTCATGAAGAGCACGACCCATTGACCGTGACAACATCGCAGCCCTGCCGACACCAGTACTCCTGACTTCAACATTGCAGAGCTCGATACCCAGTGTGTCTCACTCAAAGGCCTCAACGACGTCTGTCCAACTTTCAGAACCGATGTCCGCCAACGCCAACAGTGCCTCATCTTTGACTTTCATCGCAAGGTCCCCGAGCGTCTTCACTTTTAAAGGTACTGTTTTGCCGGTCTGTCCGATGTTGTATCACTGCACTATTGGATCTGTGTTGTTCACTATTCGGCGATAGCCCCGGTTGGCACTATCAACATCAAGGAACTGTATTTTTAAGTCTATTCTTGCAAAAGTCATATCTTTACTTGTGTATGTTGGATTTTTATCATTTTGCTCTTGTTTTACTCAGATAAATACTTGCAATTTTTCTGAACTGGTTTGGAGTCCTTTTGTAGGGTTTTCATCATGTTACTGTGTGCATGCATGTGTGTGTGTGTACAAATACTTTACACATTGCTTCTGAGATAAGCCTGACTGCTCATGCCACGCTACCAAGGAGGTGAGCGGAGTTATCTTAGCTGTGTAACTTACTTACGCTGACCAGAGTGAGTGTACTTACTTGGACAGGGTGCATACCAACTGCCAACTAGATACCCTATTTTTAACAGCTGTCATTAAGGTGGTGCAACCGGTGTGGGGACAATAGGCACCGACCTGGATGGTGGGGCACTGACTTCAGGGGGGGCGCTCTGTTTAGCAATAACTTATGATTTTAAAGCACCTGATGCAGAGTTCCTTGTGCTTTCAGCTTTCAGGCAGCAATAAAAATGTCAAGATAACTCTTGTGATTAATGTTTCTGCTAGAGAGAGAGATAGAAGTTTTGTCTAGTGGCAGTTTTGACTTGCCATAAAGTAGCGCAGAGTGTTATTATGCCTGCTGCAAAGAACAGATCTGTATTTTATGCAACTAGCTGAGTGGATTAGTGAAACTATCCTATACTGCCACTTTAAAACAAATTAAATGTATGTGAGAGAGGTGCTATGGAGAGATGACGAGCACTTTTGCTGGGTGGCCATGAGGGAATCTGAGGGGGGGGGTCTTTGGGGTGTGCCAAAAAGATTGTCACACCGGGCGCCACCAGCGCTAAAGTCGACCTTGTTTCCTGATATTGAAATTGGGCCACCCTGCCTGCCATGTATAGCGCTGCACATTTTTCCAGTATATCTGATCAATGCTACTGCAGCACTTGATTAGTTCCAGGAGTATCTTATGCTCATGAGGATCTTTATTTAGTATTGCCTGAGCATGATTCCATTCATATCTTTGTAATTCAGCGTAGAGTTACTCTGCTCTACAGTGCTGGAGCTTATTGTGATCTAGAATAAATTGCATGATTCATTCCCCTATATAACCTTTCAGCGCCTCCCAAACTCAGGATCTGATTTAAAACCTGTTGGTTACTCCATCACAATGGTTACGGATATCTAGTTCATTGAACTATAAATCCCATTATATCCTTTTATATTTATATCCTATATTTCGGCGGAAGGGATATCCGTCACCGTTGTGACGGAGTAAACGGTCTGCCAAGATCTAAATCAGGCACCATATTAGGTGCAGAGGAGCCCACATTCACCAATATAAACTCTGTTAGCTAGATTGTCATTCTTTATTTATATCAGCATTTGAAAGTAACGCTCTAGGGAATGTCCATCTGCACATTTCCTTAAATATTTTGAGAGCTTGAAGTATCATGTTTATAGGATTAGTATCTGACGTGATTTTAGGCCATACCTATATTTTGGAATAATTAATCAATCAATCTGTGTGATACAAAATCCATATCAATCCTAAAGGAGTGTCTATGTGGCGCAAAGTAGCCTGTGTACCCCAGAACGTCCTGCTTAAAAGCCCTCCTTGCATCCACTAAGCCATGTACCCTAGCTAGGTCCTGGGTAGAATGCCTAGTTTTGATCATATGGGGGGTTGCAGATTGATTAGTCGTATTCAGTTAATTTATCATAATAAGAGTGAAAGTCACTTAGAATCATTGGATACTTGGCCCATCGTGCCAGCTCAAAATGTAAGGTATTAAATGTCTTTGGTTCATCAGTAAAGATAGTATACATTTTTGGAGAGGAGTTGGCCTAACGGCTAGGGCGGTCGACCTTGAATCTGGGGAACCGGGTTCGAGTCTCAGCAATGACGCTGAACATCCTGTGATTCTGGGCATATCACTTAATCTCCAAAAATGAATGTGTCCTCATGTAACGCAACCGGTGCTATGGAAAGCGCTCTGATACCCGATACCGGGTCAAGTTCGCGCTATATAAAACTCCGTACAAAAATAAATAATAATAATTAACTTCGACCTAAGTAAGTGCCCACCTACTGAACTTGTCGGATGCAGTCTTTAGAGTTTAAATTCAAAGAGTTGATAATGTAATATAGCAACCAACCCTTGTTGACACCAGGGGCCGTATTGCACATTATCACTGTTTGCACCCGGCGAACCTTTCAAAAGGTGTGCCGGGCACAAACAATGATAATGCGCCCCATTATGGTGTATGTGCTGCCCCAGGGCAGCTGCGAATTCGCGCTGCCCTGGGGACTGCGCATTCATATGAAAATGCGGAGCAGCTGCTCCGAGTTTTCACAGTGCAGGCGGCACCCGCCTGCACTTTCAAAGGGGATCAGAGATCCCCTTACAGGCGGGTGCACTCAGTGATTGCACCTGCCTGCAAGGGGATGTCTGGGGGGTCCTTGGGACCCTCTTTACCCCCTGCAGAGGGCTGCTCTCAGGAGGCACACTGACAATGAGCCACCTTTTAAATGGCACACTGTCAGTGCGCCTCCTGAGGGCTTCTTTGACTCTGCGCCCACGTCTGTAATATGGCACAGGTGCAGAGTCAAAGGAATTTCTTCATTTGCATAGGGCACTCCCCTATGCAAATGAGGGAACACCCTCTGAAGGTAGCACTGGTGCTTTAAGTGCGCCAGCGCTATTGGTATTATAGAAGGGGACGCACAAGCATCTGCGCCCCCTTCTATAATACCAAGGGTGCCCCGGGGCGTGCAAAGCAGGCGCAAATGTCCGTTGCGCCCCGGGCACCTTCTGTAATAAGGCCCCTGGTGAAAATGACAAACAATTACATCATATCCCAACTGCCTGAATAGTGACTGATCTTTATAAGTTAGAGGAGTCTGAATAAGGCACAGTATCTGGAGTTTATATACACATTCTTCTTCTTTAACCAGGCATTGTTTCAGAGGTCAATTTAGACCTGCCACATTCCAGCACATTGCTTTAAACTGATGCATTGTCCATTCCTATATATTCCTGCACCAAAGCAGGGGCTTCAGTTCCGTTCATGTCTTTCACATATATATTTACAAGTCTATTCTTACCCCAACCAGAGCTCCCTTGGTAATTAAACACACAAATGAAGCAAAACCTAATGACTACAACAATCGATTTTTGCCATTTTTACCTGACAATCCCATAGTAAAAGAAGAAAAAAACAAGCAGAGGCCATCCCATGCCACAAGACTTTACCCACCCCAATCTCTTGGGAAAAAATAATGCCAAACCATTAGCTATCAGTGCAACGCGACAGCTCCCTGCAGCCTGTACCACCTCTATCTCCCCAAGTGATATGTAATCATGGATATACTATAGATATACCATAGATATATACAAATGTAAGAGCACAAGTGAGAAGAAATATTCAACACATAACATAGCATCACTTTGCATCACGAGCACCACTGCTCAAACCCATTCTAGAAGACTTCCAGCTCAATCCTCCCTGTTTTTGCCACCGCTGATCGATATCTGCATCATTGCGACTGGTCAAACTAATTTAGGTTATGCACAGCTCTTTATCATTAAGCGTGGTGACTCCTCTAGAAATGCCTGAACACCAGCCGCTTTCAAGGATCGATCATTTGGCACAGCCTCCACCGACAATCTATGGTGAGCTTGCAGAAATCAGACCACACAAAAAAAGAAACCAAGTTCACAGTTAGCGGCGTGGCTTCTCATGCTTTTAGATAGATAGCCCGGTGTAGAAGAAAACTCCCTATGCATATCAATATTAGACAGGCCTGTTACCAGTAGCAGTAGGCTTAGTTCTCGAGGAGACAGTCTGATAGCTCAGGAAAGGCTTATTGAAACACCCAGATAATAAACTGACATGGGTTATCTCCTTCTTGACC
This sequence comes from Calotriton arnoldi, assembly GCA_963921515.1. Lineage (NCBI taxonomy): Eukaryota > Metazoa > Chordata > Amphibia > Caudata > Salamandridae > Calotriton > Calotriton arnoldi. The sequence goes on from CAWUFW010009877.1 coordinate 509,506, forward strand.
TTCAGGGATTACCAGCAGTCTAATATTAAGACAATTTTCCTAGTCATCCAGGATGGATTGAAGAAGCAGAATCTTACCCCATGTCCTTTATTCACCCTCAAGGTGAGCGCAGTAGCCTCTTCAGCCTCAGCCACCTTGTGTTGCAGGTCCTGCATCTGAGTAGTAAGAGAGGACACTTTCCCTGCCAGCTCTGACAGCTTTTGCTGTAACCAAAGGTTGTCCACCCTAACCTTGATGTAGTGTTTTGATGTCTCACACCGATGAGTTTGGATGAGCTGGGACATTGTAGATAATGTGGCCTCGGAACTGGTGCTGCTGAAATCACTATGGCTGCCCTAGCCCACCATATGCGGTTGGATAGAAAGTTCAGAGGTAGAGTTCTAAGGAGTAGTGGCAAAGTGCTGACCTTGTACATTGGCTGGTCCCTGGGCTGCACCTCTGTTAATGCTATTGTAGGTGTTACCATCATCCTCACAGATTGTATGCGGAGAGGTAACCAGTGCACCAGTACCCCCGGCAACCTCTGGAATTTTCTTCCCCTTTGTAATAGCTGCTGGACTTGACTTAGGTTGATTTTGAACCTAGTGTCCACTGTTAAAAAAAGAAATTAATGGCTTTCCTCTTGGGTGATAAGTAAGATTCGTTGATTTGCCCTGCTGGCGACAACGGGACCGTTCCTTGTAGAAGCAGCTGTTGCGCTATACAAATAGGCAATTCAATTCAAATCACTTTGAAAGCATCAAGTACACGGACCGATCACCTTTTCTATTTGCGCATTTTAATCACCCAGTGGCATAGTACAGTCTCTTTAGAGCGAGCTCCCTGTACAACAGTACAACTGACATCTAGAGATTCATCAGGTGGGTTAAGCAAGCCAACTGTTGAAGCGTCTCCACATTGCCCAGCTCTGGAAACTTTCGCAGTGGTCTGTATCAACTTCACCCTTACCATTGTCATGTGAGAGAGGTCGGCATCAGTAGTTATTTTATCATTTTTGGAGAGGGATGGCAAGGTTAGTAACAAGGTTAGAGTCGGGGTATTAGCAACCATAGAGAGGAGCATCACAGGGTTATTATCCATGTTAGTCTGAACTTGACTCTGGAGCTCGGGTCTTTCTGCCAATGAGACCTGACCTAAGTCTGAACTAGCGGGAGCCATTATGCCAGATTAATTTCAAGTTACAGTAGCAAAGGATGTATCTGTCAGACTATCCAATTTGACACTGTTACCATGAGTTACCACTCCAACGTGACTGGGATCCTCACTGCACAGGCAAGCGGCTTGCACAGCGGGTGAGTCTGCGAGTTCAGCAGGAGGAGAAAGAGACAGCAGCCTGCATGGCTCACTCTCCCTCATAGCGTCAGTATTTGCAATTTGCAAGGAGGCCGATCGCTGCTCACTACTTCCCTATTGGCCCCCAGTGTTGATGCGGCCCACAGTGCAGCCTGCAGCTTGCATTTGGCATCCCCCGCGGCCAATACGGCTTACAGTTGCCATTATAGGGCCATTATCTGAGCAAGAAAAACTCCTAAAATAGAAGAATCTCTTGCGTAGGCAACTTGTATATCTTCCTGATGGCTATGCTGAAAAAACAGAACAGAGTGTATTTATTATTATTATTATGAAAGATAGATAAATCTTTATTTGCACAATTAATTAAAATCATTGCATCTGAGAATCCCCAAGCTGAATAAAAATACACAATTAAATGAGAAAATTTATAAAAACTATTGTAAAATACATATAAAAATTGTGGATGATATGCAGCCCTTTTCCTTATTATTAAAGGAGAGGTGGAGAGGTGTGGTGCAGCGGCCAGGGCAGCTGACTTCGGAGCACAGGGTTCACAGTTCGATCCCCGGCTCCGGCGGCAGCTCAGCTCAGCACCATGTGACTCTGGGCAATAGCTCACTTAATTTCCACTCCGGCCCCCAGCGCCTTGAGACCCATAAGGGTGAGTAGCTGCGCTATATAAAAACGGACTTACTTACATTTTTTTAAAGGACTTATAAAGTGCAACAGCTACTCCAAGAGTTTCCCTGCGCTAACAGTAAGGTCTCGACCTTATAAGAATAAGTATTAAAAGGTAGACCCAAAGAGCCAAGCCTTAAGAGATTTTTTAAAAAGCAGAATGTCCTCTGTGGCCCGTAGTTGTAGTGGAAGAGCATTCCACTCCTTGGCAGCCAAACAGGAATAAGAGCTGACGCCCCATTTGTTCCTTCTAATTCGAGGAATAACCACCAACAGAGAATTGGAAGACCCAAATGATCTAACCAGTTGCTACAGCATAAATCTGTTGGACAGGTACTGAGGGTCTTTGGGATAGCAAACTCTATGTATAAGAACATGGTGTGCACATTCTACAGACTCCGCCTGACGCCATCTTTTTCCCTATGCTGCATAGCTCAGCTCTTCCATTAAACCAATACTTCATCACACTTTTGGAAGTTGAGGCAAAGTTCTAAGCAAAGATATTACTGGAATAGTTATAAGACCGGGCATAGAAATTGATCTTTCATTCTACCACATTGCGTTTGACACTAACGAGGGCAACAGACAATACATTGACAACTTCCCTTGCAAGCTTTTTTATGCATGCTATATTGAGTTCAAGGCAGTGTTTGGTTGAGACCACATGCTTAATTTTGGAGGTCGCTCACAGTCCAGGGAATGTTGCTCATCCTACGTGCAATTTAATCCCTAATATGTGGGTCAGAACAAACGTAACAAAATTCTGCTGTCAGAATAAAGTTTTATTAACCAGGGCTTTGATGCAGGGGTGAATTTTAGCACCCCTACTTTTCAGCCTATCCATAGAAAATCTGGACAGTGGACTTACCAAGGCTAGATCTTTCTCCAAAATATAGGCTTTCATCTTTAGCTGATGTGCACAAGTAAATAATATCGGTCTTCCTATTACTGTGCCTCCATAAATTGCAAAGGTCGTCTTTGCTTTGGACAGCTGGGATATTGTGCATACATTTATGATTAACATCCAGAAAACGAAGATTGTTATATCTGGCTGCAAACAAAGTAAGGGGGAAAGTGGCTCATTGGAAGTAAGGAGGTGGCACGGACAGACACCTACAACAATTCTGCATATGGTTTTCTGAACATGAAAGGAATAAGTGTCATCTCAACTCCCTGAATGAGAAGTCTGCTTCTCATACCTCAAGACATCTGTATGCTAAGATTCTGAGCAGCTCTCTCCCGGTGATATCATGTGTGGTAAACGCCATTTAATGTCCGTCTTTGTTTACAGAAACGAGGCCTATCCTGGAAAGTTATCTAGACGACTTGACTTGGTGCAACGGTTCACCAGCAGGTCAATGGTTGGGCTACCAAAGTTGACGTTACAAATCCAGATTTTTCTAGATTTTAATCTACGGAAGCAGGCGTTGATTTTACAATCTCATTTTAGGGTATGCGTGGCGAAGAGTCTGTAAAAGCTGTATTGTGGGGTTCGCTGGATCTAAACATGCGTGGCCTCTAAATTATTGCCCCTCATAATTCAGTACATCTTTCCAGAACTTGAATGCGGCCTGAAGTTGAGTTAAGGATTTATTTGACGTGGCTTTTAAAGAACTAGTCGCCCATCCGCCGAAGTTACAATTTTATAAAGCAGGTTATGTCTTTTTCTCCCAAAAGAAACATTATAAGATGAGTTGTTGGTGTCGCATCAAACGAATGACCCTGAAGGTTAGGCGATTGGCAGAATTAATTTGTTTCTTTTGAATGTAGATATTACTTTACAAGAGAGAAATACATTTACCTCAGGTTTCTTTGAATTCCTTTGGGAGAGTTTAGACAGGGGTGGAAGTCCGATGCTAATTGGGAATGTCTCCTTTGTGGTTACAGGAAGGAACAAGCATTTGCAATGCAATAGGTCTCGCAATTGCGAGATTTTGAGCTATTGGCATTCTGAATGACAATGCCTTTTATTTATGTGTTTAAAAAACCTGCAATAATGGAAGGCATTGTCATTTACAATACCAATAGGTCAAAGTTTCTAAAATGCGAGACCTATTGCATTGCAAATGCTTGTTATATCTGGTGCTGGGCAGGATCAGGTTTCTCGACAGCTGTTCGGTATATGGTAAGGCATTTGCGAGAGTTTAAGCTATTGGCATTGTAAATGACAATAACTTTTATTTATCTGTTTTGATAATTAACACATAAATAAAAAGCATTGTCATTTACAATGCCAATAGCTCAAACTCTTGTAAATGCGAGACCTATTTCATTTCAAATAAGCGGCCACCATTGTCACGGGCTGTTTGGAAAGTGAAAGCGCACATGGCGTGCTGAATGTTGCAGGAAAGCATGTCGTGCATGCAGTAGGAGAAATTCATTAAAGTAAATCGTGGTGTCCAGTTAATGCGCATTCACTAGTCTCACACCAGCCTTGGTTTGCACGTTTGTTTACCTCACACAGAGCGCAGCCGGCACTGCCTGAAGGGAGCTAGGAGTATTCCAGCGGGGCCCCGGGGCCCCCTGTCTGTACACAGCGGGGTCTCGTAGTTGGTAATAACATTTTGCTTGGAGCTTTAAAGATCTGTGCATGGCGGCCGCCTGGAGGCCCTGGCCGTGGGACCCCTCCCCCCCAGCAGCTGCTGCTTTTAGAGGCCTCATGGAGAGGGGGGCACAGGAAGCGTCACACGGCTGGTTGTACAGTGAAGAGCATCACCCCACCTCACCTCTGCCACCACTACTACCCGGGGGAGGGGGGTTGGATATAGATTCTGGACCTGGCCATCAGGCCCCTCAGCAGCTGACCACCTGCTGCACCTCTCAGCACGAGGCCCCTCTAGATTGATGGGGTGTGTTGGGATCAGCATGGATGTGCCCTAGAAGAGCTGGGGGGTCTCATTACTGGACTAGTAGGGGTGCTGCGGGTCATGTGCTTTGGCATATACCACTGGATTAGCAGAGGGTGACTGGCAGAGCTGCATGGGTCCTAGTGCTGGAATATGAAGTGTCCGGATTAAAGCGCCTTGACAATCAATCAATCAGGGAATTGTAAGCGCGCTACTCACCCGTGAGGGTCTCAAGGCGCCGAGGGGGGGTCCGCAGATCTGTTTAGCCAAAGAGTCAGGTCTTGAGGGTCTTCCTGAAGGTGTTCAGGGAGGGGGCGCGTCTGATGTCTGCCGGTAGCTCGTTCCAGGTCTTGGCTGCAATGTGAGAGAAGGATCTTCCGCCTGCTCTGGCGATGCGCGGGGTTTCGGCCAGTGCGAGGTTGGAAGATCGGAGGTTTCTTTTGGGTATGTGGAAGTTGATTCTGTTGTTGAGGTATTTGGGTCCGTTGTTGTGTAGGCATTTGTAGGCATGAGTGAGGATTTTGAAAGTGACTCTTTTCTCCACGGGGAGCCAGTGGAGACTTCGTAGGTGTTGGCTGATGTGTTCGTGTCGGGGGATGCCGAGGACGAGTCTGGCGGCGGTGTTCTGTATTGTCTGGAGTTTGTGGAGTAGGGACTTGTTGATGCCAGCGTAGAGTGAGTTTCCATAGTCCAATCTGCTGGTGATGAGTGCCTGGGTGACTGTCTTCCTTGACTCAGGGGGGATCCACTTGAAGGTCTTGCGGAGGGTGTTGAAGCAGCTGGAAGTGACGGCGTTGACCTGTCGGTTCATGGTGAGTGATGAGTCGAGTACGATGCCAAGGTTCTTGGCATGGTCTGAGGGGGTAGGTGGGCTTCCAAGGGCGGTCGGCCACCAGGTGCTGTCCCATGCAGAAGGGGGGGTACCGAGGACGAGGACTTCTGTCTTCTCGGCATTGAGCTTCAGGCAGCTGTTGGTCATCCAGACTGCGACGTCTTGCATTCCTTTCTGGAAGTTGAGTTTGGCAGTGGTGGGGTCTTTGGTGAGGGAGAGGATGAGCTGGATGTCGTTGGCGTAGGATACGATGTTGAGTCCGTGTTGTCGGACGATGGCTGCGAGGAGGGCCATGTAGATGTTGAAGAGGGTGGGGCTCAGCGATGAACCCTGTGAGACTCCGCAGGTGATTTTCGTGGAGTCAGAGAGGAAGGGTGGGAGTCTGATCCTTTGGCTTCTTCCGGTGAGGAATGATCGGATCCAGTCGAGGGCTGTTCCTTGTATGCCTGCGTCGTGTAGTCTGGCGACTAGTGTGCGGTGTGAGACGGTGTCGAAGGCCTCTGGTAGGTCGAGTAGGATGAGGGCTGCAGAGTGGCCTTGTTCCAGGAGTGTGTGGATGTCGTCTGTGGCGGCGAGTAGGGCAGTCTCTGTGCTGTGGTTGCTTCGGAATCCGGATTGGGACGGGTCGAGGACGGCGTTCTCTTCAATGAATCGTGTCCGTTTCCTGTTGACTGTTTTCTCTGCAACTTTGGCTGCGAAGGGGAGGAGCGAGATGGGCCGATAGTTTTTGAGGTCGGTGGGGTCAGCTGTGGGCTTTTTGAGCAGGGGTCTGACTTCTGCGCGCTTCCAGTCGTCTGGGAAGGTGCCTGTTTTGAAGGTGGTGTTGATGGCGCGTTGTAGTTCGGGTGCGATGGCGGCTGCTGCTCTGTGGTAGATGTGAGGGGGGCAGGGGTCGGTGGGGGCCCCCAAGTGGATGCTTTTCATGGTCGAGGCGGTGTCTTCGGCCATGATCGGTGGGCTGGCTGGTGTTTCTGGGGGCGGGGGCCGTCTGTGGCACCTGGTGGATGGTCGATGAAGTTGTCGTAGAGGTTTTTGATCTTGAGGTGGAAATAGGTTCCAAGCTTGTCGCAGAGGTCTTTGGATGGGGTGATGTCTGGGGCTTCGCTGCGTGGGTTGGTGAATTCTTGATTGACACTGAAAAGTCCCTTGGAGTTGGTGGAGTTGGCCAGGATTTTGTTGTGGATGAAGTTCCTTTTGGTGGCTCTGATCTGGTTGTGGTAGTCTGTCATGGCGTCCTTGTAGGTGGTGTGGTTTTTTGTTGTCTTGGTGTTTCTCCAGTTCTTCTCCAGGCGTCTGCAGGTGCGTCTGGCTTCTTGGAGAGCGGTGGTGAACCAGGTGGCTTTTCTGGGTCGTTGTCTGTTGGGTTTGCGTAGCGGGCGAGCTCGTCTGCGCAGTTGGAGATCCAGGTGTGGAGTTCTCTGGCTGTGTCGTTTCATCGGGTGCCCAGGTGTGGTTGTCTCGGGTGAGGGTGGATTTAAGTTGCTCTTCGGTAACCTTGCTCCAGTTCCTTCGTGGTGGGCGTGGGGCTGGTTTGGGTGCCTTGGGTTTGTTGATGGCGAAGTGTACGCAGTGGTGGTCGGTCCATGGCGGCTGCGTTGTGTGGCTGAATTGGACGCTGTTTCCTGCCGCGAAGATGGGGTCGAGGGTGTGTCCTGCTCTGTGGATCGGTGCGTTGACGAGTTGTTTAAGTCCGATACTGGCGAGGTTGTCACGAAGGATAGTGGAGTTGGGGTCGCTGGGGTTGTCGAGGTGGAAGTTCAGGTCTCCAATGAGTATGTAGTTTGTTGAGGCGATGGCGTGGGGTGCGATGAAGTCGGTGATGGTGGTGGCGAAGGGTGTTCGGGGGCCAGGGGGTCTGTAGACAAGGGTTCCTCGGAGTGTGGCTTTGGGGGTGATCTGGATCTGGAAGTGCAGGTGTTCGGTGGAGGGGAAGGTTTCGCTGGAGGTGGTGAGGCGGAGGGTGCTCTTGTGGGCGATGGCGAGGCCCCTCCTGGGTGGTTGGGGCAGTCTTTCCTCTGGATCTTGTATCCGTCTGGGATGGCGGTGCTGATGTCGGGGCGGAGGATGCGTTGGTCCAGGTCTCTGTGAAGAAGGTGATGTCGGGCGAGAGAGATCGAGTAGGTTCCAGATTTCCATGGCGTGTTTGTGTACAGAGCGTACGTTGAGGAGGATGCATTTTAGGGTGTCACCGGTGCTGGCGTCGGCGGTGTTGGAGGCCGGGGTGGCGGTGAGGGTCTGGCGGCAGTGGAGGCAGGAGAACTGGCCGTGGGTCGTGTTCGGCGAGGCCTGTTGGCACTCTCTAAGTCTTCCAGGGTTGAGTGCGAGGAGGGTGGTGGTGTCGTAGCGATGGGTAGTGGGAGGTCCAGGGTTCCTGGCGCTGGCCACGGTCGGGTCGTGGACGGGCGCAGACGGGCTTGCCTTTGGTGCGCCTTCAGCCCGTAGGCGGCGCGCCCACTGCGCACGTCCGCTGCGTGACTGCGCAGCGGCCGCCATTAAGTAGGGAAGGTGGGAGGGAGGAGAGGCTGGGAGGCGGGAGTGGGGGAATTCCGGGGGGGAATTCCGGGGGGGGCGCAGGGGCAGCAGCGGCGAAAGGCAAAAGGAACAGGCAGGCACGAGAAAATAAAAACAGTGGTGGAATTAGAGCAAGCCACAGATGGGCACAATAACAGTGGCACAACAGGGAAAAAATTAAGAAGAAAAAAACCGGCTGAGAAAGGTTACGGTGGTTGCAGGCAGTCTGGTCCCAGTTGGAGCGGGCAGCAGGCGCAGGAGCGGGTAGCAGCCTCGAACCTCCCAAGGAGGAGGTCGGGGTCTGGCGGCAAGAGACGGCACAGTGGAGCTGCAGGAAGAGAGTGGACCTAGACCGAGGGTCGGAGGTCTTACTGACAGCGCTACGTGTCGATCCCTGTGAGAGCGCTGCGGCTCAGGTATGAGGTGCTTTGTCAACGCTGCCTGTAGGTCCTACAATGGAATAGCAGGGGGTGCTGCAGGTACGGATTAAAGTGCCTTGACAGCGCTACATGTCGATCCCTGTGGGAGCGCTGCGGGCCGGGTACGAGGCGCTTTCGCAAAGCTGCTTGTAGGTCCTACAATGGAATAGCAGGGGGTGCTGCAGATCAGGATTAAAGCGCCTTGACAGCGCCACGTGTCGATCCCTGCGGAACTTGCTACGATTCAGATACGAGGCGCTTTGGCAAAGCTGTTCGGTAAATGTGGCTAAGAGTTGTGCTATATCAAGAACATTTAAAATAAACTATGTGCTGACAGATGCACTAAGATGATCCTCTTCCCTGACAATCCTAGCCCCCCCCAACTTCCCTTCAAACAGTGCTTACTTGTACATCGTGGGAAAAGTAGCAGCCTCCCTTGTTCTCCCCCCCACCCCCCGCTTCCTATCTGGGTGGCGGGCGGCTCCGAAGAGTAATGTGTTTGAGCACCAACACGGTTATGGTAGCTTTGCCAAACAGCCTCTCAACTTAGGTGTATTGTGGTAATATTTGTCATTAAATTGCCTGGCACAGCATAACCATGGGAACGTGTTACAGTGGCTCGCGGTATGTGGAAGGTCGAGTGAGCAATCATTGTGCAGAACAGTGTGTGCGACAGACATCTTCACAGTGAAACGCACCCGGGAAGATTCCAGTTGCGACATATTTTCCACATGGAAGCGATGTCTTTCAAGCATGTGTGTGTGGGGAAGTGCAGGGCTCCCGGGAGAGGCACTGGCATTGCCATTTCTTCTTAAAATATGTAGAATTGAATACGAGATTCTGAAACTTGGAAGCCTGCCAATAAATTTGTACTTCAATGTTTTTATATCGCTTCCGCACATGAATTGGGGGCTCCGTGAAAGAGCGCTTTAAACAAAGGGCAAACGAACAATGTTTAAAGGAAAAGTCCACGGAAATTGGCCAGGTCTCCTCTGCCTTACTGATGGCTGGTGGTAGCACAGGCATTTGAAAGCTTGGCATATATAACCAGGGAGCAGTAGGTTATAATAGGTTAGAATTGAGGTGGGAGCTGCGCTCCTCAGCCCTAATTAAGGAACCGCCCCTGGATGAGAGGGCAGCTGGAGCGCTTGTTTACCTTCTTCGTTTCCCCTCCTCCCCCTGGAGACTCGGCTCGGCTCAGCATCTGTGCAATGTTGAGACTGCCAGGGGCGGGGCCCGAGGCCAATCTGGAGCATCGTAGCCTGGTGAAGACACGACTCGAGGGAGAGGGACTAATTGAAGGAGACAGTATAACGACGCAAGTAAACGATCCAGTCCTGATGGGCGGTCCCAAAAGTAGACAGGGCGGTTACAAGGAGAGACTAAGAAGCCTCATTATCAATCGGAAGCCAGCGTTTACCATAGACGATGACGCCAGCCAATGAAAAATAGGGGCGGGGCTTCCACCCCACTTCTAAAATATACTCTAATACAGCACGCCTCGCAAAGCGAAGCAGCTCATTGCGCTGCAACGCTACGCGAGACCTAAAAACTGCCCAACATTCTTTGTGTCTACTCAATACTAAGAAAACAGCACATAAGTTGATGGTGATGTGGTGTTGTCTGAGTGGTGAAAAATTGAAAAAGGCTTGAAAAAGTCGTGCGGTCTATGGAGGTGGTTCTGAAACGAAGTCCAGATTTAAAGTTCGGAGCTAATGCGCTTCTGCACAAGGTCCTTGAGGTTGACTGCTAAGACTGGTTTAGTTTCTGTAATCAAGTGGCCAATTGGTATGTTGTTATTACATTATGACCTTTTACAATAGTGGTTTTAATGTTGTGCATTAATTGATTTCAATTTTGCTTAGTCTGCTGGTTTTAAGAACCCTCAATAAAGGTTTAACATACTATTCACACACGTCTCTTTGATTGATGGATGCACACAGACTACACTTGTCATAACTATAGCCCTGCCCTAATCAGACAAGTGGCACATGGAACATTTGCATGTACACAGTTGATTTTTGCACGCCTGCAACACAATTTACACATGCACAGACTGGTTTCACTTGTTTGCTCGTGTAGAAATTGTGCTCACACAAGCACAAAACAAAAGCTTAAAATAGGATTTGTAACGTCTGAACATATAATTTTATATTTCATTGTATCATTCACTAACTTTGTCAATAGTTTTTTGCTTGTGTATTATTGTTGACCTTGGTGTGTATTATATTTTTGTGACAAATTGAGTGAAACTAAATTGCACATTTTGTTAATTATTTGTCTATCAGATCAGCAAACAAAAACTTCAGATTTTTTTTGCTTTCAGAATTTGGCTATTTGGATGGCGGTAAATATTTTTCAAACTTTTGTTATGCATAACTTATTTTATTTCACCGTAGCCATTCTCTGTCTCAGACTATGTTAGGCTTTTGATGTGGCATTATGTTAGAATGATACATGAACGAAATATCTTATATGTGGGAGAAGGCATTAATTCACGTTTTTGGGAAGTACATTAATTATGTTAACACACGTGAACGTTGTTAATTAAATAGATTGATATAAAACAATATCACTTCACATAAAAATGAACAAAAGATGTCATTTGACCCCAAATTTACTGAAATAACCAGATGGCAAAATTGCCAAGGTGATGTTTTTCATACAGCTTGTAGGGCGAAAAAGATTGGTAAACATACTGCTGGTTCAGCCATCAAGTCTGCCAAATGCTGATTTGATTAATTGATTCAGTAATCAATGCCACAATGAGCAGAATTTCAAATAGATAAATAATGAGTTGATTTAGCTCTGGGGCACAGTTCATGGAAATTATAGGATCTCATTGAGTACCCTCTGAGATCAAAACCAGGATATTATTGATTTAAAAATTATTTGCTTCTGTGTCAGATTTGCACAAGCTGAATACATTGCTAAACTTTGGGCCTCTGATTTCAAGCCATGCAGGACAAAAAAGAAACAAACTGCACTCAAAACACTCCATGAAGAATGATGGTGTGTGAGCTAACTCTGAAACTGTAAAATAGGCTCAAACTGGACTGCAAGGACTGCCCCGAATTGAAGCAAGGACACGTTCAAAGTGGGTAAGAAGGCTGATTTCCTTTAGAATGCTTAAGGTGGAGAGTCTCACCTAAGAAATATATGAATAAAATATGGGGAAATGCTTCAATTGTGCTTTGACAGAAAGATACTAGAAGTAGGGTGATTCTGAACGTGGCAGTAATGGCAGAATGCACTAGTTTGGTAGTTTCCTGGGCAGCCTCCCCTTTCTAATGTGCCCTGAGACTCACCTGCCCCAAGAAAACTTCAAAATAATATTTGAAAAGTGGTAGGTTCAGCTGCAGCCTTTTCTTACCAAACATCAATATGTATGTGAGACAGGCACATTTGGTTATGCAGGGTCATAATGCCTGTCATTTTTAGAAATGTACAGAGAATGATTATCTATTTCATTTTTCCATCCTGCCTTTTCCAGGTACATTTGCACTTGCATGTTACAACTGGGAATCTATGCGGAAGGGGAACGGTGGAAAATTAAGCATTATACACGTCTCAATCATAGATGGTAGACTGCAGGGACAAACAAATCCCACAAGCACATGCAGAAGTGATGCTGCTGAATTACATAGAGCTTTCAAGATTAGATAATGTATAGGCCACACAAATCTTATATGCTCAAGACTAAGACAGAAGTAGTGATACATCATGAAAGTTTTATCAATATAGAAGAAAAATGCTTTCAAGCAAAGTTATGAAATAACAAAAATAGAAGAGCCCTCTGAAAGCAAAGAATTTAAATCAGCACAAGACTCCAAATTCAGCATGAACTATCCATTGAACATCACTTTAAAAAAATCAGAAATGCATCATCACAGAGACTTGTATAAAAGTCAAACTGTTCGTTTAGAATGCATAAGATCAGTTCTCAAATTTTTCATGAAAGTTTTAGTCTTGTGTTCTGATATACCTGATTCTCATATTTATTAAATACATGTTTTGGGGAAATTGGGGTGTTGGTTGAAGGAGAGAAACCCTGCACAAGCAGCAGCCACAATTCTTGTCAGGGTGAGCCACAAAAAGTCAGTAAATTAACCTGTGCTGTCCCTCTGGTCGCTTGGCACAAAAACAGTCAGGATTAACTTAGAGGCAATGTCTAAAGTGTTTATGCAGCATTTAAACAGTAATAAAGTGAAAAAACAACACAAAAAAATCCCACACCAATTTAGACAAGCATTTGCAATGCAATAGGTCTTGCATTTGTGAGAGTTAGAGATATTGGCGTTGTAAATGACAATGTCTTTTACACGTGTTTTAGTTTGGCATTTCCTTGAAGCGACATAGATGGGAGATGACAAAGAAGCTGTGAAGGGACGAAGGAAAATGGACAGGGGGGTAGGAGTGAACGAAGCCACTGAGACCTGATGCAGTTAAAAGTTATAATGTGTACATAACATCAAATTAACATTAGCCACAACAGCCACAAAGAACATTAAATACTATCCTCGCTCTTGTTTTCAGGTGCACACGAGAATGAGAGGCAGCAAAATAGTAACAAGAGTAATATGTTGCCTGACAAACAATTAACACACATTGTGTGCCTTACAAATAAATACTCCTGTTGGGGCACTGCTTTCAGTCATACATACAGAGACCTTGCAGGGGTACACAAAAATACTTAATACAATCCCCTAAAGCACACGCCCACTGGAGGAGCCTGAAAGGTACATTAACACTTAACTCTTGGCAGAGACACACCTTGAATTACTTTTGCTGTGAAATACACAAATTTAGATGCAAGCACACCATCTACCTTTCCTGAAAAAACACACATAATAGCACATCAATCAATGTGTGTTGTGAATGAAACACTTACACTGTGTGAATGTCCTCTGTATCACGCACACAGACAATGGATATTGTTGCTCAGAAATTTACGCCAACTGTGTTAAAAGAGAATGCATCCCTGGTCCACCATGTGATACAAACAGCAAAGCATTGATTTTGAAATGCAAGTCCTACTTTTGTTCTCTCGTAGTGACAAGAAACTTGATACGCTCTGGCAAGGAATAATAGCACTATCTGTTTGAAAAGTGATGGAAGAGAGTCCACAGAAATTTCCAGAACTGTAAATGAGCCACCATGGTAAAGTACAGAAGTAATGTACTATGGATTATGGTAAAGCAATGATAAGTGAGGTGTTCTGCTAAGTTCAGGTGGCCCTTTTCTGGTAATACTACTTTCAAACGTTTCTCCCAAGGAGCTGAAAAAGCACCCAATAAAAATATAAAAAGGCATTTATTACACAATCACAAAAGGAAAACCAAGCTAAAGCATGTTTCCAGACAGTCTTATTCCGTGGAAAATAATTACACTGACAAAATTCAGTTGAAAATAATAACAGAGAGCAATACACACACGTCTTCAGTTTTACCTGCGCACTCTAGTTCCATGTCCTAAATGGCGGTGCGAACAAAGGCTGGGTAAGAACATACAACCACTATCAGAGTATGAAATCTAAATCCCTAGTCTTAAAGCTTCTGAACATATCCCATCCACCGAGAAGACGTGGTTCTTGTACACTCAAAAACATCAGTGCTAAAATGAGTAATTATAACCTTCTGGAATCCAGTTTAAAGTAGACAAATACATTAATAAATGCCTACAGAGCGCATGGTTCCCTGGCACTGTGAACTTACTGAGAAGCAGGAGAAATAATGAAAACAACCCATAAGTCGCTGGCAAGACTTTACAAACACACGCAGCTCCCGACAGTGAACGTTAAATTATACTGTAATTTGTTTAAGCAGGCTACAGGATGTTGGTATGATCGGGCTGCAGCATATTCCAACTCCACTGTTTGTGCACTTAGTTGAAAGTAGGCAAAACCATTGAACAAAAGCTAAAAATACTGTGAACGGTAAACAACCTTGACCCCGCATCCCTCACCCCGCATGTTGTTACAACGCGGTCGTTACAACGACCGCGTTGTAACAACGCAATACCATTACCCTGCAAGTCATAACAACGACTTGCGGAAGGGGGGAGAAGGTGTTGGATTTAAAATCCAACACCTTCCCTACTGTCTGCACAGACTGGAGTTGGAATAGTAAATTATACTATTCCAACATCCAGCGCCCCCCTCCGCAAGTCGTTGTTACAACTTGCGGGGTAATGGTATTGCGTTGTTACAACGCAGTCGTTGTAACGACCGCGTTGTAACAACATGCGGGGTAACAGGATGTGGGGTAAAGAGGCATATTCCTGTGAGCTGATGCAAACTCTCATCACCTCGCTAAACTGTGCATTCCTGACCACTATGAAAAAGCATGTATGGGGGGCACAGGACAGGCAGCACAGGCGACATCTCTATTTGAATAGAAAGAGGACTACGGGACGTGAAAAAGTACGTATATGGGGGGCACAGAACAGGCAGCCACACTCGGAAAAGTATGAAAAGTTCAAGGCTTGCATACATCAAACATATAGGTGTATTTCAGCAATACCAGACAATACTCCTGCATGCCTCCTATTGTTGTTGAGCCATCTTCAGTGTGCGCCGATCGCAGCGGTCCAATGAGAAACAACCACTGGCACTCTATGGTTCCCAGCACCAACTCTATGATTTTCAGGCACAAGTGACAACATATCTATAGACCTAGAAAGAGGACTATGGGGAGCTCAGGGTTCATACTGCATTGATTGTACGGGCTGTAGGCCGGCTGCGCCGGTGCCGAGGCTGATTTTAAGTGCTAGTACATATTAGGCTGTTGCTTTAATGTAAAGGTTATCTGCAAAAGACACTAAGCAGGGTTGTGAAAGGAATGAGGGTGTGGGTGGGGCGGAATGGGGTAAGTGGACGGCAAAAAATGCGAGCAGGCAAAAAAAAAGTCCACTTCTGAACACATAAACACTGAAAGTGAAAGGAGACAGTACTTGGCCGGTGCTCTCTGGCAAGAAAACAGAAACACAAAGGAGGGAAAAGAGGAAAGATTGACCAGTCACAAGCAAGTATTTCTAAAGGACACTGGCCTAGACAAGTAAAAAAAAACGCCAAGAAATAGGTGGAGATTAACTGCACAAACCATCTACAACAGGTCGCTAAGAGACGGCTTGCGCTGTCTACGCTTGACCTAAAAAATAGAGTACATTTTAATAAATTATTTGACACCAAACTGACAAAAATCCAATCAGTAGAATCAGAGTTATGACGTTTTAACTTGAAAAACAACCCCTAAAAAATCAAAATATGAACAGAAGACACCTACTCACTTGAGACTAGGGCGAAGTGGAACGTTTTGGCTGGCACTTTGGAGCGCAGTTTGAACACACAAAATGCATTGTGCCTGGTATCTGCTTACCTTTGGACTTAGAATCATTATTCAACAAAAAAGTCTGAGAAGGCAAAGTTCAACAGGACAAGGTAGCCGGTGGTGTCCGAGGATGAGGAGGAGAAGGTGGCATTGAGGAGCCGTTGGAGAAAGTCACGCTGAAGATTTTCCCATTTGGACTTAGTCTCTTTTATGGAAGTTGAAAATTTCTATTTGACAAAGCTTCAGGCTGAAGCTAACAAGGCTACACAAGGCAGGATACCCCTTCTGCGAGGTGCTGCTGAACAGAATTTGATGCTACAGAGAAGAATGTTGTCACAAAGTCAGGCTGACCATCAATGCACCTTTGAGCAGGTAGGTTCCTGGTCATCTCTCGGTTCTCAGATCCCTTTTGGCAGAAAATGTTCTCAGTTCCAAGTTTTGGATTTTCACTATCTTGACACCATTAGTGCTACTTTTAAGGGTCCAGGACTGGAGGGGCACCACTTGGAGGGTCAGGAATTACTCAGGCTCAGTCCAGGTGCTGGCTCAAGATAGTTGGAGCCTTTTATGTCCCTGAGGCTCTGATTAGGAGGCCAGCCAACTAGCCCTTGAAGTCACTCTAGACACCTTGGGCTCAAGCATGGAAGCAGGTCTCAGGCAGCAGGCCAGTCCTCTGAGGGAACAGGGCAGGCTTCAGGCAGCAGGAAATTTCTCTTGGTGCAGCAGGGCAGTCCTCTGAAGTACACAGAAGGCTACAGGCAGCAGGGCATTCCTCTGGGAATCCTTTCGCTGGTCCAGAAGTGAATTAAAGAGTGGGTCTCAGGGTACTATTTTTATACGTGATGCCAGCTTTGAAGTGGAAGAAACGTCTTGACTTTCCTCCCCCACAGATGTGTCTAGAATTTCCTGCCTCCCTCCTCAGGTCCCAGTCTGCCTGGGGGCACAATAGGGTAGTGTGAAGTTCCTTGTGTGTGAGCTGATGCAGGGTCTTTGAAGTGCCAGTAGAGTTGCAAATAGCTCTGCTACCCTATCCTGCCAACACCTAATCCCTCTATTGTGTGGATGTCTGGGAGGAATGCACAAAGGCAAACTACCAACTAAACTGTCATGGGACCCAGGAAACAGGTTGCAGGCACCAAATGGTTAGGACAAGAAAATGTCATCTTTCTAAAAGTGGCATTAAAAGAGGATTTTAAATTACAATTCCTTAGACACCAAACATGACATTTCTACCTGCTTCTAAACAAAAGTTATCACATTAAATGTTTTAAGGTAACCCAATCCCATCCTATGGGACAGGTAGGCCACACTGTAGTGCAAATTGAATTTGGGGAGTTTTCACTACCAGGATATGTACAACTTAAAGCAAACACAAGGAGATGATGGACGGAGCGC
Organism: Calotriton arnoldi; assembly: GCA_963921515.1. Classification (NCBI taxonomy): domain Eukaryota; kingdom Metazoa; phylum Chordata; class Amphibia; order Caudata; family Salamandridae; genus Calotriton; species Calotriton arnoldi. The sequence goes on from CAWUFW010009877.1 coordinate 526,808, forward strand.
TGAAACTTTTCAGACACTCACCCCCAGTCACAGATCTGGATTGAATCCATCATCGTTCTTTAGCTCACTTCGCCACCCCAGTTCAGACACAGCTATATACAAATCAGTCTTGACCCTGTGCCTCATGGGACAGTCCAGCCCGAACTGCCAAGCCATGTCTTCCCTGGACCGGAAACAAGCATCCTGGGACCGGTTTCGGGCTAACAGCCCTCATCAGCCAGGCTAGCTTGAATCCAGTGGCAAAGTGAGCAAGGGACCCACGTCTGGGCATATCCTGCCAACTTAGGGCAAACAAAGCAAACACAAGGAGATGATGGACGGAGCGCTGAAACTTTTCAGACACTCACCCCCAGTCACTGATCTAGGTTGAATCATCATCGTTCTTTAGCTCACTTCGCCACCCCAGTTCAGACACAGCTATATGCAAATCAGTCTTGACCTTGTGCCTCATGGGAACAGTCCAGCCCGAACTGCCAAGCCATGTCTTCCCTGGACCGGAAACAAGCATCCTGGGACCGGATTCGGGCTAACAGCCCTCATCAGCCAGGCTAACTTGAATCCAGTGGCAAAGTGAGTAAGGAACCCACGTCTGGGCATACCCTGCCAACTTAGGGCGAACAAAGCAAACACAAGGATATGATGGACGGAGCACAGAAACTTTTCAAACACTTACCCCCAGTCACAGATCTGGGTTAAATCCATCATCGTTCTTTAGCTCACTTTGCCACCTCAGTTCAGACCCAGCCATATGCAAATCAGTCTTGACCCTGTGCCTCATGGGAACAGTCCAGCCCGAACTGCCAAGCCAGGTCTTCCCTGAACCGGAAACAAGCATCCTGGGACCGGTTTCGGGCTAACAGCCCTCATCAGCCAGGCTAGCTCTCTCTTAGCACCCCCCCCTCTCTCTTCAGGGTTACCCCTAAACATTTTGCCTTTACTCTCCACCTCTTTTGTTGAATTCATTATCGTTGGCCTTCGGACTCTGTGCACTTTATACTGCTAACTAGCGCTAAAGTGTTTGTGCTTTTGCATTAAAACATGGTAGAACTGGCTTATACCCAATTGGCATATTAAATCACTTGCAAGTCCCTAGTAAATTGACACTACCTGTGCCCAGGGCCTGTTAATTAAAGGATACTATTGGGCCTGCAGCACTTAAGTAGCCCTTTAAACATGTCTCAGGCCTGCCACTGCAGCCTGTGTGTGCAGTTTTAAACTGCCATCTCAACCTGGCAAAATAAACCTTTTGCCAGGCCCAAACCTTCCTTTTTAATACATTATGTCACCTCTAGGGTAGGCTCTGGACAGCTTAGAGGGCAGGGTGCAGTGATTTAAAAAGTTGGACATGTACATTTAAGTTTTGCATGTCCTGGTAGTGAAAAACTCTTGCATTTATTTTTCATTACTGCAAGGTCTACTTCTCCCATAGGATAACATTGGAGTTGCCATATTACAGTAATTAAGCTATAATTTCCAAATGGGAACAGGTATTCAGCTCCTGGTTGGTGTCTTTGTAATTGTAATGAAAAATCCTCTCTTATGGTAAAAATCAGATTTTTAATTCACATTTTGAAAATGTCACTTTTCAAAAATTGGCATTTTCCTGCCTTGGCCAATTAGTGCCTGCAGCCTGTCTCTGGGTCACATTTCTGGGTGTAGCTGACAGTTGGGCTTTGTGTATTCATTCTAGACAGCCACACATAATAGAGAGCTAAGGTGTACCTGAATGGGCCATCACTGGCAGGATTGAAGGGTGGAGTTGGGCATGCAGCCTCACTTGCACCTGAATAGGTTGTGTCCTGCCTTCACACAAACGATTGCATACTCTGTCTAGTTACTATAGAGTCAGGGCAGGGAAGGCAGGAAACCTGTGCTCTTCAAACGGAAACCTCTAGAATCTTCTCCAACTTCAAAGGAGGCACCAGGTATAAATATTGGACCTCAGAAACAAACCTGTCAGTACACTTCTGGAACTGTGGAAATCTCTGCCAGGAAGAAGGACTTCTGAGCTGCTGAAAGGACTGTTCTCTTTGTTGGAAATATCCTTGCAGTGCTCTGATGTTTAATATAGTGCTCTCCTTATATCAAATATGCTGATTTATTCTTACTAAATATTACTTGGTGATGACTATGCAAGACAATTAATTACAATGGGAAACTAGTCTGTAATCATGATATTGTGAATGTTTTTACAAATGGTTTCCAATCCATGCAATGTTGAATATATTGCTCTTTAAAAAAAATGAAGGATGCCAATTATCTATGCTGTAAAATAATAATGTCATTGGTTATATTTATTTATATTTTTGTTTGGGTTTAATTATTAGAAGGTAAAATTCTTAGGTATTAAACCTTTGGGTGATAAATTATTCCATTCTTTTGCTCCTGTCACAAGTTTAGGGAAATATGTGTGTTCAGTTTTGTTTTTACAAAATGTCAATAAACACTCTTCTATGCTCAACTCAAGTGAAGGTTAATTTCATGATTAATTCAGACGACAGATGAATATAGATATTAATATAGATAATAAACACATTACATACTTACAGAGCAGTCCAGAACATGAGTGGAACTTTGCACATATGAAAGTTTACACGAAGGTGCCCAAAGTGTGAGTGTTGCAAATACTGCTGCACAGTTGTAAAGGAGGATGAAAGTAGAGACATGCTGTAAGCCTAGAGTTAAACCAGTTGGGCTTGGGAACTGAGAAGCCGTCATCCAGAGAAAATCTTTGAAGATTTAAAAACATTGATTTTGGCTCAATATCTAGACAACGTGGCTGTATACCAGAATCACATCAGGACTGTGTGTTGTGCTTCTGTCAAATGATTATTATGAAGATTTGCAGAAGCTAAGAAACAAACATTGTACTTTTGGTTTTAAATCCGTTAGATGCAAAACCCGTCTCCGAAGAAAATGGGAATCACAGATGAATGCGTAAAAACAAAAAAGATAAGATTTATATCAATTAAGATGGCATCTGTAAAAATGGTTTAGCAGCTTAGATTGATTGGTGCCCACCACAAGTAATTAAGCCACTATCTTGTTAGGTCCAGTCAAAGGTTTCAATAAATTAAACCTAAGCTCAACCCTAGGTAGCTGTGGAATAGAACAGACAGGCTTAGTTTATAGAAAATGTACAACACACTCAGAAGTACCAAAAACAGTTAAAAAATCTGAAACACAACACAATAAAAATTCCACTTCAATTTGTAATAATAGAGAAGAATTTGATAAACAAACTGGCACCAAAATGGCAAAAATCCAATATGGAAAACCGAAAATATTTTTTTTTTAAAGGTTTAAGTGGAAAAAGCACCAAGAAGTTCAAAGCAAACTAGGCACAATTTGAGGTTGACTGTGATGGAAGGAGGGCCATATACACCAACTACATTGGCCCTGGTAGGTCTTGGAACCAGGGAAGCTTGTTTCTAAGTCCCAATTTGAAAAGAGACTTTGGGGCATATTATCAAGAAACGGCGTTAAAATTATCGCCGCTTTAGCGGCAGAAAACTGCCGCTAAAGCGGCGATAATGGGCTTGATAATATGCCCTTGAGATTTCCAATAGAAGCCCATGTTCTGGTGTCAACATGGGCTTCTATTGGAATTCTCAAGGGCATATTATTAAGCCCATTATCGCAGCTTTAGCAGCAGTTTTCTGCCGCTAAAGCGGCGATACTTTTAACGCCGTTCTTGATAATATGCCCCTTTGTTGTTTTCTCAGGAAAAACTCTTCACCACGAGGGATAAACCTTACCTTCAATCGGACACCATGAACTGCCAGTCGGATGCGTTTCACGGTCAGTCCAATTGAAGCTCTGGCGAAAACTTTTTGAAAAATTTTCCCAAACTATTTTTGGTGCTAAAACAAGCACAGGAGTTCACTTTCAAGGCCCCCGGGTCCCAAGAGGGAGTGCTTCCAGGGTGTCAGGCAGAGTGCAATAGCAAAGTCCAGTTGCCACTGGTCAGCTGAGATTCTTCATAAAATTGTCCTCTTCCTCTTTTTTATGTTCCTGGAGTCACTCTCTGTATCAGTCTTATGGTCCTTGGAGATCTTTCTGAACTTGGATTTCAAATGGAACTAGATCCAACCTCCTCCAGTCCTTGAAACTGGTCACAGATGCCAAGTGCAGCAGGTACAGTGCACCAGGTATCCTTTTGTAAGTCCAGCAGTGTTCAGACGGTGGGCCTTTGTGTGCCACGTTTATGCCTGCCACTAGCAAGTGGGTAGGAACGACTCCTGAACAATGGGGTAAAGGTTCCTGGGGTCAACCCTGCCCACTTTTTCAATAGTTCTTGTTTGCCTAACTTCCAACAGGCCCAAAATGCCACAAGCCAGGGCATTTTCAAGAGGGCTAGGGTCTTCGGCCACACTGAACCTAGGCTTTGAGGGCTGAATGTCTGTGTGGGAGTGTCATAGGGAAACCATCAGTGTTCTCCCACATCTAACAATCCAATTTGAATAAGGCCCTGTATACACAACAAACCCAGAGACAGAAGTCTAGTAGTACAAAAGCAGGGTCCTTCAGCAGCTAGATATGGTATTAGGGTAGTAGAAATATGAATGAATTTGGTAATTTTTTGTTACTCTTGTGAAGTAAAATGACCAAAAATTATACGTTTATTGCCTTTCACGTAATTTTGCGTAATTTCAGGCAAAATTTCAGGCAAAAATGCCTACTCCAGTGCCCAGGAACGGTGAGCGGCTGCAGCTGTGTATGCTGTGTTGCATTTAGCGCTACTTTCTTAGCATTAAATACATTCTCTGGTCCATTTTAGACTCAAGGGTGCAATTTTCACTAAGAAAATAGTGCTAAATGCAGGATTACCCTTGTCATGTAATTCAGCATATTTTTATGTATTGCTGCTATAATATTGCATATTTACGCTGCAGTATATTACACAAGTTATACCAAGCCCTACATGGGATACACAAGAATTGTGTTGGCATCCTGCTCTCTCCCTTTCAAGTGCGCTCCAAGTGTTACATGTGGCTCAACAGACCTGTAAGGCAGGATTTGACACTATGGTGTCACAGGATGCCACAGCCTCAACCTATATTTTCTTTGGAGTTCAGAGGAGTCATCTTTGCCCATTCAGGTCAGCTAATTGTTTAATGTTGGGAGGCATTTCACACCTATTTCCGGGCATGGGCATAGGCTGGGAGCTGGCAGAGGCTTATGCTAATTAGCCTTCTAACCGTTCAGGCAGGTGGAGGGTAACTCTAAAAATTACTTTTGCTTAATATTTATTAAAAATACAGCTTCATCATTCAATTGGATTTTTAACACCTATAAAAAATTGTGGGTTTGATTAATTTTCTAGCTTGGCCCAGTCCTGAGATAGCAGTATTAGTATTTTAATCTGTACTCTGGGTTTCTGCATAGGGCATTTGGGCCTCCCACAGTGGGAATAGCATAAAGGGCCTTGTTAATGTAGAGACATGGTTACATTAATTTTCTAAGTATCCCACTTTTAATGCACCCTACCTTTTGGGCTACAAGGCTTACATAAGGCTGAGTTACTAATATTTAAAGGAAGTTTTTACCTGCCAAAAATGGTTATTTTAACTGGGCACGCTGCAGGTTTTGCACTGCATTAGTCAGGCTACAATGGTAGACCTGCATCCATGTTTTCCTTTGTTACATTAGTGGATTCCACAATAAGTGCTGAAGTCCACGGGTAACATTGAACTTTTCATGCCATGGGTGTATTTCAGGACCATATACTATGGCCCTATAGAAAAGTTAAGTATGCCAATCAAGGATTAGCCAATTTCTACATGTTTTAGGGATCAGAACACATACGCTTGGCAATGGGCAGCAGTGCTTTAGTGTCCAGAGTCTAAAAACGATTAATGAAATTAGGCAAAAAATGGGGGTGACCGCACAGTAAATGAGATAAAAGATGCCTACAGATATTAACAAAGACAGTGGCCACTATTTCATTATTATAGAGCGGTCCAGAACATGAGCAAAATCTTACTGATGTAAACGTTTATATAGACTGGTCTACAGTGTCACTTTTGCAAAACAATAGTAAAATTACAAGAAAGCTTTACAGTACTTTCTTTACCTCTACAAGAGTACCACTGTGTAGTTTAAAACATGTAAGTGTTCCATAAAGTGTCTGTCGGAGAAGGTCTTACATTTTTTTAATTAGCTTTGACAAACCTTGCCATCGACATAATTAAGTGGCTTGCACAGTCCCCTTTGTTTGCCCTATGCAATTTGTCTTGTCAACAAACCTGTATTTGTTGGTTTGGTAATAGGCTGAGGTATAGTAGTCAGGGGTAGAAAGAGGCAGCAACCCTTTTGACTTGTAAGTGTAAGCAGTTGACAATCTTTTCAGTCTTTGCCATTGAAAGTGCCTTCGGGCTGCTGCTTAAAAATGTCCCATGGTAGGTCCAGAGATGACAAACTATTTTGGTCAAATGCAATATTTCTTGATAGCACATGTAAAGTGAAAGATGCAGGGAAGACAACATGATGCAAAGGGGAACAGAGCAGACAAACCACTTATCTTGTCCCTAGGCCAACAAAGTACTTATCCAAATGACTCTTCATGGTCAACATAGATCTTATGAGATGAAATTGAAATTTAGCATTGATTCTGTGGAAACAGTTACAGTACGATCCCCATGCAAACCTGGTTTGCAGGAGGAATAGAATTGTGAGTTATATGATAAACCCTGCACTCCATGCAATTGCCCCCTTGTAAATTTTGGCAGGTCAAAGAAAAAAATAAAATAAACCAGGTGAAATAGCGCAGCAAGCAAATTCTGGTACATGAGAAATTTGGTGCAGAATTCCTCATTTTCATGACAAATCCTCAGACGTGATGGTATTTACCACACACATTAAATACCACACTCTGCAGTGCTGATTTTTACCAGGTGGAGTACATTCCTTATCCTCTTCCCGTTCACCCATAGTGAAATGTATTGGTTAAATTCTGAAATCCTATGACTTGTGAGAACATATTTAATGCTTCTTTGTCTACTATGTTATGGCTCTTGAGAACATATTTTATGCAGTAGCCGCTGGCATGGAATGAGTGTGGAGAGGGAGGACAAAAAAACCCAAATACCACTTACCTCATCTGCCGGTCCCGTCTCTCCTCCGCTTCTTCGGTGACGCCAGCGAGTCCCCGAACCAGGAAGCACCCAGGCCCCCCATAGCCAATCACAACGCTGCAATGCAGCTTTGTGATTGGTCTGAGCACCGTGGATTGGCGCTCAGATGGGGGCTATGGGCCTACGCATGTTCCCCACCAGGCAGTGTTATGCAGCCTGGTGGGGAACAGGCAAAGTGTGCATGACTGTTTGGCCAGTCGCAGACAGCCGGCCAAGCAGTCATGGGCACTTGGAGTGTGAAAACCACTTCTCCCCCTGTGCCACCAGTCCGCCGCGCCCTAACCAAGCCCCGAACCTGCAAAAAATAAAACGATAATAACTACATTATTATAATTTTATTTTTTCTGCTCAAAGAGCAGTGGGGCGACACTCCTCCGCCTTAGCAGAGGAGCGGCCCCTGATTTTATGGCTCATGTGTCAAATTCATTGTCCACATCTGCAAATGTTAAATTTTTGGTAGAAATGGAATGACTCATCTGGTAAACAATTCATAGCTCATTACAGATTCATTTTCATTTTAATAAATCTTTTTTATAAAATACACTTCTGATGCCAATTGTATGAATTATGGGTGTAAATGGATATTTATCCAGAGGCGATAATCTCATGATTTGGAGAAGAAAATAAATGGATCCATTGAAGCCACACTTTTCCCCCTTGATAGGGGTAAATTCATGACTCAGGATATACATGAAGTCCCAAGTCTGGCTTCTGTTTGGTAGAATCAATTGCCAACTGGAGGACATGTTGTGGCACTGATGTGAATAAAATCCATGACACATGGAAGGGAAAGTTCAAAACATACTTGAAATTCCTGCAGTGCAGTACATTACATAAGGCTAGATTAACTTTCATAACAAGTAAAAACTGGACTAGTGTTGATCAACAGGTTTAGTTCTGGCTAAGATTGTCTACATGAATAGAAATATCTTTTACAGGCATGTCAAAATAATCCAACCTACGGCATTATAGGGCAAACTTTCTTTTTTCTACACCATAGAATTTTCACATGGTTCTGCTTTTGAAGCTTTACCCTAAGTTAATCAGGAACAAGTGATTTATACAGTGTTTTGCTGAACAATTACAGCTTTTGTTGCTCTCAGAAAAAGTCCAGATTATAGATTGCCTGGTGTAGGTGAGGTCGAAACTGAAAACAAATCGTCATGCAATATGCTTAATTTTTGTGGGAATGATATATACTAAGGTAAATGCACTTTGTCAGTCATTGCGTCAAAATTGTATGAAAGAACAAAATATGTGTACAAACATCACACAAGTTACCAGTGGGAGATGGACTCGAGCAGAAAATGTCTTGAGCCATGCCACACATCAGTTTCACAGATCCCGCAAGATGGCCCAAGACATTTTTTGCTCGAATCAGTCTCCCGCAGGCAAAAATGGCGCGAAAAGGCATAACAGAGAGAAAAATAAAAATGTATGTATTACCCGAGACCCAATGTCACTCATATATCTGTAGACTATCGTCAGAGAGAGTAAACCGCATACAACACCATATTTCTCAACTATTACCCTGAACCAGGATTTTTTATCTGTCTCTTTAGGGGGTGTATCATTTTACAGACAGGTCATTAAATATAATAACACACAAAAAGAGGGCCTGATGAGGTTTAAAAACCTGCAGGGGTCAATCTCCCAAATCGCAATATCACAAAACACAGCAAGGCCACCTGGGTTCTCTCCATATAGACCCAGGTGGCCTTGCCGTGTTTTGTGAGTTCATTAAATATAACCACGGAACCAGAACCGAAAAGAGAAGGCTAATCAACTTTTAAAGTATATGCAAACATGTATGCGAAAAACATGCTTTCAATAAGTCAACAGTCCCAAGAAAGTGCCCCTTATTATTTTCGCATCTTGTTCTCTTCTGTTTGACAAAGGACAGCCCTCGTGCCCTTGATGACATCATGAAGAGTAGTATTCTGCCTTGTGAGAACATGAAGACATTTGGATCTCCATTATGCAGGGCTTTAAGTGGGATGAAAAAACTGGGGGGTCTCTCAAAGGGGCGTGGCCAATGTAATTAAGGGCGTGGCTTAAAACATGTAAACTAAAAATCTGTGCTTAGCATAGTGTGCCGCCCGACTTGTATTTTGCTGTTTCTGACATTGCATCCAGATATATGATACAACTAGTGGCATCATACCTACAACAAGTCAGGGCTATTGGCTTTGTCAATGGTTGTTAGGTGCATAAGATAAATAAGCAGCAACTATGGCTTGTATATAATATTGAAAAAGCTTCCACTTAAAGCCCTGGTGACACCACGACAATGTTGCTGCTCCTGAGTTTCAAAAAGAGAAGGGAAATCCAGAGAGAAAATGACTCTCTTTAAAGGATTTCCCTTCCCCTACAACGCTCACCTGGCGTAACTTCTCCACTAGTGAGAAGTGAGCAGTGTGAGCAGCGCACATCGATGTGCCTGATGTCACTGCAGTCCGGAAAAAAACGGACCGCCTGTGCCAGGGCACAAAACAGAGCCCGATAGATACCCGTTTCTAGGCCCCCTTTAAAAAACTGCCGGTGCTCAGCACCGGTGAGACCCGGCCCACTTTAAGCCCTGCAATTATGTTTACTTTCGTGCCAAATGGAGGACGGGGCGCGAGTACAGGATCATTCTTAGATTTCACAGACGTAGAATGATGAAAGAGCAGCTTCATTGGTGTCCCTTTTAATTAGAGAAAAATATTGCAAACAATTATTCCCCCCATGTTTGCTTAGTTGGAAAGGAATAGAGAGCAACCTGGCCCAGTTTCTTTTCGTCCATAAGATGCATTCAGGAATTCACTGTAAACAAGCCCCTCGGTTTCTCTGGGACTGGCTCTTGTCAGTATAATCCATGGTGAAGTTAAGACGTCTCCGTGATATCACAGTTGCTAGAGCACAACACACGCAGACAATCTCATTGAAGCCGCGGCCTAATTAATCTTTAATCAAACAAGGTAAAACACCCGTTTATATATTCATGGCATACATGTTTGAATGATTCCTGGCGTTCAGTCCGGTGTATCTCTTCTAGAAAGATTCAAATCTTTAGTCAAACCCAGCCTCGAGAGGTGAAACCGTGCCCATAAATAGACTCAGCTGGTAAATCAATGTTGGGGGTGTTTTTCGCCATAGAAGCAACATTAAGAGGCCGAATGCAAACCTCTTGTTCTGTGGTGGCAGCACAGATTTATGGAGGGTTTTTGCAGGCGCTGCACAAAGCCCATTTGAATACACTATGCTTGGGGGACCTTTTCCCAATGCTAATGTATTTAAATTAACTTCGAATGTATTCATCAGTGGTGCAAGGGCCTGCCAGTTTTAATTGATTTGCGTCTCAAAACCCGTCATCGCCTTCCATTCACTCCGAGTTCCTATTTGACCTTGGTGTGAATTGTGCCATCATAACCACACCTGGGTTGTTAACAGATTCGGAGCGGTTTATTAATAACGGTAAATGTTCTGTATGACCCCAACAGAGCCACCTACTTTAATAAAAATGATTTTATTTGGAGACCTTACTCTTGCAGAATGTTCACTTGGCAACTTCTTCAGAGGCTGTTTGAGGATGAGCGCAGCGTGAATTTTCTCTCTAATGTGAAGCTTGTACTTAAGTAAAAACCAAAAACCGAGTGAAGAAATATTATAGGAAATGTCATCCTCTACAAATACACTTTATTTGAGCTTAAAGCCTACTCTTTGGAATGAATAACATGGTATAGCTTCAGAGTGATGGCGCCCTTCCCCCACATAGTGAGCTCTGTAAGCATTAATAGTCACAGAGCACCGGTGACTGCCAACCACCCGAAGTGAGCCGACAACAACATATTTCAAGAAAGAAACAATAAAACAAAGAAACTGTTTCAGGAAAGAAACAATTTAAAGCAAATTGTTTAAGCATTTTGGACATCATTGGTATGCCATTGTTTACTGTTAGTAATGCAATTTACTGTTCCATTTCTTCATGCTACAGATTATGACAGGGACTGCCAGTAAAGTGACATATGGTCATGTGGAGGAAGAGCAGAGTAATGAAGTAAAATGGAGGGCAGTAGCGAAAGGGGGGGGTACGTTTGTTCATTATCTGGGAGCTCACGACAACATCAGGAAATACCCGGAAGCGACGCTCAGTGTCACTTGAAATAAGCTCAGCCATGGTCCGTGCAGGTAACAGCGGTGGGGAGGTGGGTCCGGGTGGAGGGGGATTCCGATGGACGATGCCGAGGGAAAATTAATTATTTAGATAATTTTCCTTCTGCATTGTCCGTCGAAATCCCACCCAGCCCCACCGCCTCACCGCTGTTACCTGCACGGACCGCTGCTGCTTTTAAACTTCTGGAACCCTCGTTTTTCTGATGATATCTGTTATTTAATTATTTTGTATTGTACATTTTATTATTTTCATAACATTGTTTGCTCTTTCTGACTTTTACCAAGTTTGTTTTATACATACAATATCATTCTGAACTCATGCTAGTATTTTGGGAGGTGAATCATGGGCAGTTTCGCAGTGCAATCTGGGGACAAGGAGCAGCAGTGGGTACTCTGGTGAGCTGAATATCATGGGACGATGTTTCTTTTCTCCGGCAAACTGCTTTGGAACGGTTTGAGCTTCATGTTCTCCCCCTGGCATGGAGGTTGATACCACAGGCACAGACCAGGTCTGTACGCCTTGTACACAATGAAAGCAGACTGAGGGCAGCTTATGCACTTCATCGAAAACTGTTAGTCACTAACAGAGCATGCACGAAATCACAAATTTCCCTCCTAGTCCTGTGTGAAAACACCAAAGTTGTTTTACAAAATTTCATGAGAGTTGACAAAAACTATGTGAAAATATGCAAAATCTCCAGAATAAAAATAGCTATATCTGACGGGGAAAATGGAATGCAAGGGTATTCCTGTCATTCAAAGTGTTGTGAGATACAAGCAAGTATTCTGGTTTGAGAAAAAAATGTCCTATTTGGCATTTTCTGCTCGAACCAGTCTCCAACTAAAACTTGAAATTGGTCAAAATTTTGCATTCACAGAATTTGTGGAAATTCGTCAACTTTGCAGAATTTACATTTTTATTTACAAAGTTTTGTATAGCGCGAACGTGACCCTTACGGGTATCAGAGCGCTTCACAATTTTGGGTAAGAGGGATACAGTATTGGGAAGCAAAACATTCGTTACATAATTATGCAAGACGCGTGCAAGACTCCTGTAGGTATCGGAACTCTTCACATAAGGGTAGGGCGAATACAGTAATGGGTGAGGAACATTCGAACATATGTATGTACATTGCATGCTAACAATGTTATTCCCAGGTATATAACCATGTCAAAAGTCAATCAAGATGACCGAATAGAGGGCAGTAATGGAGTCTCGGAGTCAAGGCCTATTCAGGCAGGAACTTGAGCATTAGGATTTTCTTCACTTCCTTTTTGAAGGAAGCAGTGGAGGAGATTGTACGGATTTCCGGAAGAAGGGAGTTCCACATCTTTGGGGCAATGCCAGAGAAGGCTCTGTTACTCGATCTCTTTTTGTGGAAAATCTGTGGTTTCAGGAGCATTGTACTTGCACTTCGTGACGCTCTGCAACCCCCTGATAGTTCTAGTTTTTGAGCCAGATAGATGGGGGTCTTGAAATGAAGGGCTTTGTGCGTCATGCAGGCAATTTCTTTGGCATGATAAAAAATTGGCAAAGGTCTCCTCTCTGGGTTTCTGTGCATGTGAACATGGAAACACAGGCTTTTACCCTTTCTTCTTTGAAAACTACAGTATTTCTCCACTATATGCCATTCCCATGCGCCATTGTGACACCTCCAAATTACCGAACATCCGTCCTCCGACAGAATACCCAAAGTCCACTGCCTTCATGTCTATCCTAGCCCGGTGCAGAGACAGAATATTGAGTACAAAATATCGAGTTGCACAAATATCGAGCCATTAATATCGTGGGTCAGAAATATCGACAGCAAGAATATCGTGGTCAAGAATGTCGACTTAGGGTAAGTAATATCGATTTTAAAAATATCGAAGTGTTTAATATCGTTTGCAAAAATATAGTTAAAAATATCGTTTTTTATTATTGTTATGTATTCTAGTATATATTTTATATGTATGTGATGTATGTTTTTTTGTATAAGAATTGTTTGTATTTTTAATATGTGTTAAATTTTTAGTAGTTATTATTTTTTTTTAATTTTAATTTTGCGTTTTTAGTTCCGTAGCGGGTCGTGGGTTTATAGGGGAATAGGGTGGGAAGTAATTTAATTATATAAAATGTATTAATTATTTTTTATTTGAATTTTGCGCTTTTAGTTCTGTAGCGGGTTGTGGGTCTATAGGGGAATAGAGTGGGAAGTAATTTAATTATAATACATTTATAAAAAAATATTTGAATTTTACATTTTTAGTTCCGTAGCGGGTTGTGGGTTTATAGGGGAATAGGGTGGGAAGTAATTTAATAATTTTAAATTTGTTGATTAATTTTTATTTATTAATATTTATTTAATTGAGATGTTATAGTGTTAAATGTGTAAAGTAATTTATTAATTAATTAATAATTGGTTAATTAATTTTAATTAATTAATTGGTAATTATCAGAATTGTGTAATTCATTTTAGGTGTGTGTTGTGGTGTTTATAGGTATAAAGGGTGGGAAGTAATGTATTTTAATTTATGAATTAATTATTGGTTGTTAATTAATTTTAATCAATTAATTGGTTATTAATTTTGGTAATTTTGTAATTGTGTAATTAATTTTAGGTGTGTGTTGTGGTGTTTATAGGTGTAAAGGGTGGGAAGTAATTTATTTTTAATTCATTTTTAATTGGCTGTTAATTAATTTTAATCAATTAATTGGTTATTAATTTTAGTAATTTTGTAATTAATTTTAGGTGTGTATTGTGGTGCTTATAGGTGCAAAGGGTGGGAAGTAATTTATGAATTAAATTGGTTGTTAATTAATTTTAATTAATTAATTTGTAATTAATTTTGGTAATTGTGTAATTAATTTTAGGTGTGTGTTGTTGTTTTTATAGGTGTAAAGGGTGGGAAGGATTGGAAGTAATTTATTTTTAATTGATGAATTAATAATTGGTTGTTAAATAATTTAAATTAATTAATTTGCAATTTGTGTTTAATTAATTAATATATAGTTTTTAATTAATGTTAATTAGTTGATATTTATTTTGGGTAATTGTTTATTTTTGTGTGTGTTGTTTTTACTTTTGATGGGGGTAAAGGGTGGGTATTAAATACATTTTAATTATTAATTGTTAATAGTAATAGTTTTTAATTTTAAAATAAGTTTTAATTGTGTTTTATAATTTTATAGTTTAATTTAGATGTGTGTTGTGGAAATTATAGTGTTAAAGTGTGTGTAGTCAATTAATGTTTTTTAGATTTTTTAAATAATATTTTTAATTGATTATTAATTATGTTAATTATGTTAATAAATGTAATTAAAAATGTTGAATTGTTTTGTTATTGGTGTGGTAATATAGGATAGGAAATAAAATGAATACATTTATGGTTTAATAAATTGTTTTTTGTAAGTATTTTCTAGTTTAAAATAATAATTTTTTTGTGAATGTATTTATTATTTTATTATATATAGTATGTGTCGGTTTTTGTTATATGTAATTAATATTATAATATGTGTTCTTTTAATATGTTTAATATATTTTTTTATGTTTTAAATATCGTTTATAGATTTTTATCATTAAAAAATTAATATACATATTTTTTTAAGTGTTTGAGTGTGAATAGTAATTTTTTTCTCCTCTATCCAACACTTTCCCTAATGTTGCACTCTCTGGAGTGGGAATAGTAATTTTTACCACTCTGCTATCTAACTCTTTCCCTACTTTTGCACTCACTGGAGTGGGAATACATTTTTACTCCTCCGCTATCCAACACTTATCCTACTGTTGCATTCAGTGGAGTGGGAATAATCATTTTTACCCCTCCCCTATCCAACACTTTCCCTACTGTTGCTCTCACTGGAGTGGGAATATTAAATGTTACCCCTCCGTTATCCAACACTTCCCCTACTGTTGCACTCACTGGAGTTGGAATAGTAAGTTTTACCCCTTCGCTATCCAGCACTTTCCATCCTGTTGCACTCACCGGAGTGGGAACAGTAATTTTTACCTCTCCGCTATCCTGCACTTTCCCTTCTGTTGCAATCACTGGAGTTGGAATAGTAATTTTTACCTCTCCGCTATCCAACACTTTCCCTACTGTTGCACTCTCTGGAGTGGGAATAGTAATTTTTACCCACCCGCTATCCAACACTTTCCCTACTGTTGTACTCACTGGAGTGGGAATACATTTTTTACCCCTCCGCTATCCAACACTTATCCTACTGTTGCATTCAGTTGAGTGGAAATACTAATTTTTACCCCTCCGCTATCCAACATTTACCCTACTGTTGCACTCTTTGGAGCGGGAATAGTAATTTTTGCCCCTCTGCTATCCAATACTTTCCCTACTGTTGCTCTCACTGGAGCGGGAATATTACATTTTACTGCTCAGCTATCCAACGCTTTCCCTACTGTTGCACTCACTGGAGTTGGAATAGTAATTTTTACCCCTCTGCTATCCAGCACTTTCCCTACTGTTGTACTCACTGGAGTGGGAAAAGTAATTTTTACCTCTCCGGTATCCAACACTTTCCCTACTGTTGCAGCCTTTGGAGTGGGAATAGTCATTTTTAACCCTCCGCTATCCAAAACTTTCCCTACTGTTGCACTCACTGGAGTTGGAATAGTAAATTTAATTATTTTGCTATCCAACACTTTTCCTACTGTTGCACTGATTGTATTGGACAATTTAAGTTTAAATATTTTTCATAGTTTAATGATTTAATTTATTATAGAATGTTTTTTTTATATTTTAAATTATTTATATATATTTATTTTATGTTTATATAATTTTAAAGTTTTAAAATAAATTAAAGATAATAGTTTATTAATTATTTTAACATAAATATATATACGTATAAATTATTAAGTTTGTGTTTATTTTTTTAATTACGTTTATTTGTAATATTCAGTAAAAATGTATATCAAATGTAATTTCTTTTGCTAAAATTAATATTAATATTTAATATATATTATTTTACTTTATATATAGATATATATTTAAATCAATATTTTTTACATTGATATTTTTGATTCGATATTTTTGTAGTCTATATTTTTTTTCTCCATATTTTGAACACCGATATTTTTAACATCAATATTCTATCAGTGAACCTCCTAGCCCATAACCATCTCAGCCCAACCTCAACCCTCTGGTTAAGAACGGGCACAATCGGCATGCCTCTTTCTCTCGCCTTGTTTCCTGGTGGAAAAGGTAACTCCTTCCCAAGGTTGTGGTGGTGCCCCACTCCAAGTGATTTACAAGTGGAGACAGCAGTGCCTTCAAAGAACAGTCGCAAAAGAAGGAAAAAGCCCAGTAGTAGCCCAGTGTAGTAAGGTGAAAACGACAAGAAGAAAATAAATGGCGGCATGGCAGAGGAACACAACAGGTACAAAACTGCACTGAAACAGGGCAGAGCATGACCAAGAGAGAGCTGACAAAAGCAGAGGTGGGTGGGGCCAAGAAATAGCGAGAGCAAAGCCAGAACCGAGCCTGGCTTCCTGTTTGGCTCTAAGACCCGGTGCACAAGCCGAGCCCTAAAAATTTCTCGCATGTAAATCATGCAACAAACATTCTATAAAAATTTGATAAAATTTGTTCAAAATTTAAACAACTACATTTCATTAACTTGCGGAAGCGCTTCACTTTAGTACATCAGATAATAACACTACATGGAGAGGCATTTATTGAAAGTGAAAGTGTTTGAACATGTATATAGATATATTAAAGCACCCCCACCCTAACAGTCATGCCACTGGTGCGCTGGAAGGCAAGTCACGTGTCAGTTGTGCTCTATATGTGGCCTCGCTTCTTAGTATCATAGAGCAACACTACAGTGTATTAAATCAAACACAAGAGGTTTTTGTAGACTGCACATCTCGAGCTCACATACCTGAAAGCGTTCTTATAAGTGACAATGAAGAAAAGGGAGGATCAGTCAAATAGAATAATTGTCAAGGATCACACTATTTGGTGAAGTGAGGAAGATGGGATGATCCCAGGTTTTCTGATTCCATATTGTGCAGTTCAGCCTATAATCATGAATCTCCTTCTCTAGTCCATTTTACATCTAACGTCACTGCCTTGTGTTTAATTCTTGGTGCGCAAGGTTAGAGCATGAGTGCCAGGCACAAGGCACACGAGGGCCCGACTCGTTTTGGGCTTGAGGATTCCAGAGAAGTAAAGGGTGGGAAGTAATTTGTGTTTAATTAATTAATTAATATATAGTTGTTAATTAATGTAAATTATTTGATCCCAGGTTTGGGCTTGAGGATTCCAGAGAACCTCGAGCTGAGCCAGAGCCAGGCACCTGCCTCGAGTCTGGCTCGAGCTTTGAGTGGTTTGCCCACCGCTAATAAAATGCATCAAGATCCATAAACTCTGGAAATGTCAGGGACAAAAAATATATAAGGATGCAACAAACACAATAAAAAATATTTTGCAAAACCCCATGTGATCAGGTGCTTGATAATGACATATTTCAGGAAATTGTATCATACTTAATTGGAATTTATTTGGTTTCGAAAGAGGCGAGTGATGTATGTGAGCCAGGATTGTGCTCAAGAGTGTGCCAATTACTGATTCCTTAACTCGCCTTGCCTGCTTGCAGTTTGTCTGGCATATGTTCTGTGTCGACTGGGAAATGCTGTGTGATGGTGTGAGACAGCGTGAGGGAGGAGCACCCCAGACAGATTGGCCCCAAGGAAGCAAGGAGGAGGGACGAAAGAACCCGGCATGGCGGGCTCTTGGCTCAGAAGTCAATGGCATAGAAACAATCTCCTAGAAAGTCTGTGTGTTGTACTGGTCCTTGGGAGGGCAGCACTGTGTGGAACCGCAAACCCACATGACCCACGCGACCATTGCCAGTCATGACATTCCCTTCAGCTCAGTGTCCTCATTTTCTTGCGTGTTCATTGCTCAGTTTTTAAACACTAGGCGTGAGCTACTATAAATCCACATATATACATAGTGGCGTTGCTTAATTTGTAAAACAATAAGTGCTGGGGCCCAAAGTTTTGCTCAGAAGCCAGCAACTGGTGCTACAAATAGCGACAGTAATCACAATTCCCCCTCATGCCTGTTAATCCACCACCGGACACTCCCTGCCCCTTTATCTCAGTTTTGCAGGCCCTTTTTCATCCCTGCTTTCTTTACTTGACATTTTTTTTCCGCTTTCTCTTCTCCTCCTTTTGTGATTTTCTCTCTCTTGCTCTGGGTGAAAATCTGATGAGGAAAAATAAGAGCCAGTCCCAAAAACGAGAGCTGGTGGGCCCCACCCACAGCCACCAACTCAAATTAAGCACTGCATAGAAGTCGATATTCCAATTTCTAAAGATGTACTGCCTTCCCTTGAGTTAAGTGTAACATTTTTCAAGAGAAAGCTTGACCAGACAAGAGCCCCTTTGTTGGCTTGTATTTTTGTAATATTATTAATACTTATATCACATCATTTGCAGTCACATGTATGCGTGAAGACACATTTTTGTAGCACAGCTATCAGTGCAGATGCACTCTTCTAATTATCCATGAAAGTCCGTTTTGATGTGTTAGGCATGCTGCAGTCATTTTACTGCTGCAACGGGGGAGGTTTTAATGCTCTCAGGACTGCGGTTTGCTTAACGCTATGGATTTCAGTTTGTTCTCCCATTCCTGACTTGCCATTATGTGTGTTGATGAGTCCTGTTATTGCCTGTTTCAGCAGGTGCCTCTCCATTTACCACCTGTCCTGCTGCAATGAGCGATTTCTCAATTTAGCTAATGCATTTTAATTATTTAGGTGACATTTTGCTTGTTATGGCTGTGCTGGCCATACAAATTGCCAAGGGTCTAAGCTTAGTGTGTGCTTTTATGGTTCGAGGAAAAGCACACAGCCCTCAGCCAGAGAGAGAAAGAGCAAAAAATTTAAGAAATGGGAAACCGTGATCTGTATTTTTTTCATTGATAAACTATTTCGAGTGTTTGTTATCTGATGTCATGTTATGAAGGTCTCCTTTTAAATGCTGGTCTAATAAATGTGAATGGAAGCAGCAACAATGTACACATACTGTTCCCCTATCTTAAAATATTGACAGCCTCATTTCTGTTTGTTTCAGAGTTCAGTCCTCTGATCCATTGTACTTACAATTGTGTTTATAAATAGAAACTTCTCGGTTAAGATTTGCATCGAGTTTAAATTGTATTTTTTAACTCTAGATAGACAGACATATAGACAGACAGATAGATAGATAGATACACACACAGGTAGATGGAGAGATAGATAGAGAGATAGATAGATAGATAGATAGATAGATAGATAGATAGATAGATAGATAGATAGATAGATAGATAGATAGATAGATAGATAGATAATTATATCAACTACGTTTTTTAAAATATACATCACTTTTGTATTGAGAGCGAAAAACAAGAAGAAGAAATGTCTGTTTAAAGTTTGCTTTTTTAAATTTAAAGCTCTCTGGGCCAGAGCACATGATTCAAGATGGCAGCTGGTGGCTTCAAATCTGTTGTGTTTCACCAAAGGCTCCAATTTTATTTACAACCGAAGATGACAATTACACCAGCTTAGCCGAAATAGACTAATTAACCAACAGAAAGTAAGCTGGCGGATTCTGAGGACCTGTGATAATGCAGCCATGTGATTGAACTACTCTAGTAGTCCAAGTTTAGCAAGGGGCTGCAAGGCAACACAAAGCTCCCGGAGACGGCACCTGAATCAAAAGACATGCAGCCAATACCACATCAAGGACCACCTCCACCCAGTAAAACGAGTCCTGCAAAGGAAACGTCATACTACTGAGTGAAAACTGTGACGGTGTATTTGCAACCACATACATCCATGGCCTAATAAGTGACACTTCCCTCACTGCTAGGATGTTCACCTTTTGGACACAGGTCAAACATTTCCCTGCTGATTCTTTGCCTACACAGAGGTGTGAAACAGTAGAGTACAGAGCTATTGATTACACCGACTATAGTCAGGTAACACTTGGAAACCCCAGCTGGTTCATGTCTTCTAAATTTTTCAGATTCTTTCTCATCATAAATGTATAACCAAAAAAATCCATCCACTCATACCAAGTGAGAAAATTGAATTTAAACTAATGCCAAATAATGATATTCATCAATCAATCAATCAATCAATCAGGGATTCTTTAAGTGCGCTACTCAACCATGAGGGTCTCAAGGCGCTGGGTGGGGGGTGGAGCTCCGGTCAGTCGAAGAGCCAGGTCTTGAGGGTCTTCCTGAAGATGTGCAGGGTGGAGGCGCGTCTGATGTCGATCGGGAGCTTGTTCCAGGTCTTGGCCGCGGTGTAGGAGAAGGTTCTGCCGCCCGTTCTTGCTCTGCGGATGTGCGGGGGTTCAGCGAGGGCGAGGTCGGCTGATCGGAGGATCCTCTTGGGTACGTGGAAGGAGATTCTGTCATTGAGATATTGGGGTCCGGTGTTGTGGAGGCATTTGTAGGCGTAAGTGAGTATCTTGAAAGTTACTCTCTTCTCAACGGGGAACCGGTGGAGGTGTTCGGTGATATGTTCATGTCGAGGTATGCCGAGGACGAGTCTGGCTGCGGTGTTCTTTATGGTCTGGAGTTTGCGGAGCAGAGACTTGTTGATCCCGGCGAAGAGGGTGTTTCCGTGGTCCAGTCTGCTGGTTATGAGTGCGTGGGTGACGGTCTTCCTTGATTCAGGGGGGAACCATTTGAAGGTTTTTTGGAGGATGCGGAGGGTGTTGAAGCAGGTGGAGGCGACGGCGTTGACCTGTCGGGTTATGGAGAGCGAGGAGTCGAGTACGATGCTGAGGTTTTGGGCATGGTCCATGGGGGTAGGGGGCTGCCGAGGGCTGTGGGCCACCAGGTGGTGTCCCATGCAGAGGGGGAGGGTCCGAGGACCTCTGTCTTCTCTGAGTTGAGCTTCAGGCAGCTGCTGCTCATCCAGGATGCAACGTCCTTCATTCCTTCCTGGAAGTTGAGTCTGGTGGTGATGGGGTCTTTGATGAGGGAGAGGATGAGCTGGGTGTCGTGGGCGTAGGATACAATGCTGAGTCTGTGCTGTCTGATGATGGTGGCGAGGGGGGCCATGTAGATGTTGAAGAGCATGGGGCCGAGCGATGATCCTTGGGGTACTCCACAGTTGATTTCCGTGGGTTCGGAGAGGAAGGGTGGTAGTCTGATTCTTTGGGCTCTGCCGGTGAGGAAGGAGAGAAGCCAGTCGAGGTCGGTTCCCTGTATGCCGGCGTCATGGAGTCTGGTGGTGAGTGTGCGGTGGGGATGGTGTCGAAGGCTGCAGAGAGGTCGAGTAGGATCAGGGTCGCAGTGTGTCCTTGGTCGAGGAGGGTGCAGATGTCATCTGTGGCGGCGAGTAGAGCGGTCTCGGTGCTGTGGTTGCTGCGGAATCCGGATTGGGAGGGGTTGGGGATGGAGTTTTCTTCAATGAATTTTGTTAGTTGGATGTTGACGGTCTTCTCAGTGACCTTGGCCATGAAGGGGAGGAGGGAGATGGGTTGTAGTTCTTGAGGTCTGTGGGATCTGGTAAGAGCTTCTTTAGTAGGGGTCTCACTTCTGCGCACTTCCAGTCATTAGGCAAGGTGCCGGTTTCAAAGGTGGCATTGATGGTGCGTCGTAGTTCCGGAGTGATGGTGGCGGGAGCCCTGTGAAAGATGTGTCGGGAGCAGGGGTCCATGGGGGCTCCTGAGTGGATGCCTTTCACGGTCAATGCAGTGTTTTTGGTGGTGACCGGGGTCCAGGAGGAGATGGTGGGCTGGCTGGCGTTGCTGGAGGAGGTAGTGGTTTCGGAGTAAGGTGTCTGGTCATTGAAGATGTCGTAGAGGCTCTTGATTTTCAAGTGAAAGTAGGAGCCGAGCTGGTTGCGGAGGTCCTGGGGGGGGGGTGATGTCCATGGTTTCGCTGGGGGGTTTGGTGAATTCCTGGATGACGCTAAAGAGTTCCTTGAAGTTGCCGGAGCTGGCGAGGATCTTGTTCTGGATGTGTTGGTGGTATTCCGTCATGGCGTTCTTGTAGGTTGTGCTCTCTTCCGATGATTTGCTGTTCCTCCAGTTCTTTTCGAGATGTCTGCAGGTGCGTCTGGCTTCTTGGAGGTTGGTGGTGAACCAGGTGGCCTTTCTGGGGCATTGTCTGTCGGGGTTATGTAGGGGTGCGAGCTCGTCTGCGCAGTTGGTGATCCATCTGTGGAGTTCTTTGACTGCGAGGTTGACGTCGGTCGAGGCGGTGGGGGCATCACGGTTGAGGGTGCAGTTGAGCTGCTCCTCAGTGACCTTGCTCCAGTTTCTTTGTGGAGGGCGGGGTGCAGGTTTGGGTGGCGTGGGTTTTTTGACAAGGAAGTGTATGCAGTGGTGGTCCGTCCATGGGCGTTGTGTGGTGTGGCTGAAGTGGATGTTGTTCCCACCTGCAAAGATGGGGTCGAGGGTGTGTCCTGCCTTGTGGGTAGGGGTGGTGATGAGTTGTTTCAGTCCGATGTTGGCGAGGTTTTCCAGGAGGGTGGCGGAGTTTGGGTCACTGGGGTTATCGAGGTGGAAGTTCAGGTCTCTAATGAGTATGTAGTCTGCGGAGGCGATGGCATGGGGTGCGATGAGGTCAGCAATGGTAGTGGTAAAAGAGGCGCGAGGTCTGGGGGGTCTGTAGGCGAGGGTGCCGCGAAGAGTGATTTTAGGGCTGGTCTGGATCTGGAAGTGAAGGTGTTCGGTGGTGGAGGAGGAGTCACTCGTGGTGGAGGCGGAGAGTCGGAGGGAGATCTTGTGTGCGATGGCAAGTCCTCCTCCTGGGCGGTTGGGGCAGTCCTTACTCTGGATCTTGTATCCGTCAGGGATGGCGGTGGCGATGTGAGGGGCGGAGGAGACGTTGGTCCAGGTTTCTGTGAAGAAGGGGATGTCTGGCGAGAGGGTGTCAAGGAGGTCCCAGATCTCTATGGCGTGTCTATGCAGGGAGCGCACGTTGAGAAGGATGCACTTCAGGGCTTCGGGGGTATTGGCATCCAATGTGGGGGCGGGGACTGTGGGGGTGAGGAGGGTGGTGAAGGTCTGGCGGCAGTGATGGCAGGAGAACTGGCCGTGGGTGGTGTTCGGCGTGGACAGCTGGCAGTTGTTGTTCCTCTCAGGGTTGAGTGCGAGGAGGGCAGGAGAGTCGTAGTGGAGTGTGGTCGGAGATCCAGGGTCCCTGTCGCTGGTCACGGTCAGGTCGGGCGCAGACAGGCTTGCCTTTGGTGCGCTTTCAGCAAATCAATCAATATACTCGGTTCTAGTCAGTGTACACAAGGGATTCATTGGGATATAGTTGGATACCACACTTATTGACAAACGTAACCCAAACAATAGCTCGGTCAGACTGTCCTTAGCCAAACATTTTTACTGGCATACAGGGTGTCTCTATATCAAACAAAGAATCCTAAAATCATCATACATGCTCAATAGTGGTAGTGCACCTCACCTCTAAATTGCCAATAAGATATTAATGAAAAACAACAAACGAAATGTTGTTTTATGAATTTACAAAGGGCAAGTAAAACACAAACATAATCAAGGAAGAAATTATGTTACTAAAGGCAGAAGTATTAAACCTTTCTATTAGGCTGGATTACAAAACACTTGTGACCGTTGATATTTCATGTCCTTAGTGGTAAGTTAAGGCAGTGCTTGGTGTAAATAACGTTTGCTGCCATAATATAAATGCAAGTTTCTGGAGGTAGTAGTGTGTGATGTTATGTTGTATATTTGTTGTGGGACATTTTGTTGCGGTGCTGATGAGTTCTGTTATTTTTTGTTCTGCTGGGTTTTGTGCTACTTTATTGCAATTTGATGTTGTTACATTGGACTGTGGTTGTGTTGTGTTTTGAGGGATTTGTTGGGTTGTGCCCTGATACGGTTTTAATGTGTTATGTTGATTTGTATTTGCAATTGTGTTATGTTTTTTTCCTTTGGATATGTAAGTAAATGCTAATAAATTTCCAGCCAACAGCACCAAATAACTTCAAAATTCCTGTAACAAGCAACCACATTCCACCGTCTAAGGTAGTAAAATCTCTCTATCCCAGCTATTCAACTATTAAAGAAACCATTCACTGTGCCAGAGAATGTGTGTTAAATTTGCAATTGCAGTGTTTACATTGTGACACAGTTGCTGAAAAGAGAATTCAGCTCAGTTCAGTAGATCTTTATTTGATTGTACACATAAAATCATTAAAGAACACAATACAATTCATCATATGCGAATAAAATACATTTAAAACTGATGAATAAAATGTGCTATGTCCATTCGGTCCAAGAAAAAGTACACATCCGTACAATAAAAACCGCTGCAATAAAGTGCGTTTACAGAAAGAGAGAACACCTCCACTAGTGTGAAGGCAACAAGTCCTAGGAATGACCTGATAAGCTCCTGTCAGCCATCCATAGACTTCCTACTTCTTACTGACATTTTGAGGAAGCAGGATACACTATAAAAAACATCTGGGCTGTCTAAAAACTGTAGATACATTAAGACATCTTCACATTTCTGGAAAGCAAGAGGTTTTAAAATGTGTTTAAGAAAATCATCAAATGCAACAAAGATTGTTCCGCCAACCCATCACAAGAACAGGCTAATAATCTTCTCTCCCAAGAGCTTTTCCTCATCTGAAAAACACAGACGTCGCCACACTGTTCCTGCCCTAAAATGGAAGAGGCGAGACCTCTCCCACCAAGAAAGTTCCAAAGGTAGATAAAATGCCCTCTTGCCCAAAGCTAAAAACTAAATATTTTCAAACACAGCACTTACTTAAAACCCCCACCATTCTCTGGGAGAGACAAAACTCTCCATGGCGAGACTTCACCAGACTCTTGTCAGATTTTCTTTGACTAGTGCAGTAAACATTTCTGGAAGATCAATATCAGTAAAAGACTTACAGACATATTTCAACCAGGTGATAGAAAGACGCTTGTCTGAGCTAAGAAAGTCTAAAATAGCCTTCCTATTAAAACTTGCCTTAACATTTGACTACACGCTAACCAAAAGCATAAGCGGGCCATCTTAACTAGTTCAGAAACAGGTCAAATTTAGTTCTGAATCCAATAGAAAATGAGAGCTAGTAGGCTGGAGGTTCAAAAGTCACCTACAGATCTGGTTTTCTTTGACCTATACAGGAGAGGCATTATAAAACACCCAGACTCCTGCTCTGTATGTAACCGTTGGAACGCACTGTAGGTTATAGATCTTAATTTACGGGGGATTAAGCCCCTTACCTGCTTTCTGGGAGAGATCCTGCTTAATTTTATTCGAGAGGCATTTACCTGGGGCTCACAAGAGCCTGCCGAAACAAATGTAAGCCAAGAGAGTTAAAATTCTGCACAAAACTCAATGACCGATCATTAATCCACAGGATCGTCATATGCAGGGACCACACAATATTATAAGAGATTTCCCATAATTTGTTGACAAGTCTATTACCCATGAATGAAACAAAGGTCTTAACCAAGATGGGTAAAGCTCTAGGAGTCCTTGCCATTAAAACAGCGTCATCAGCATATAATAACGCTGTGACGAGTGAGTTATCGATTTTCTGTACATCACTAGTGGCCACAGACAAATGGGGAGTTAATTCACTCATGTATATAATAAAAAGCAAAGGTGCCAAAATGCACCCCTGGTGCACCCCACTAGCAATGAGGAAAAATATCAGAAGGCCATAGCGAACCCTGGCCACTAAATTCTCATGCAGTGTATGCAAGAAATTCACCACTCCCAGATTTATCAAAATAAGCCATAGCTTTGTCCTATTCACTCGATCAAATGTGGTGGGTAAATCCATAAAAGCCAGGTAAAGTGGACAGCGCCTGTTGATGCTATACTTATCTACAACCAAATGTAGGTCAGGGACTGTTCCACAGTACAAAGCCCTGGATGAAAGCCATACTGACACATAGAAAAAATGTTATTATGACTAGCCCACAACCTTAAACGATTAAAGACTCCCTTCCCCAGAAGCTTTACATTGCTGTCCATAAGAGAAATCGGCCGGTAAAATTTGGGTGACCCGCAGTCCTCCTTTTTAAAGTTTGGACCTTTGCTGAAAGTGCCCAAAGAGCTTGTGACCCTGCTACACTGGGAGTTATTAAACACATTTGTGAGTAAAGGACCCCAGAGTTCAATGTTACACTTAGAAAGGTCAATCGGTATCCAATCTGGCCCGGGAGCTTTACCACCCAAACTCTGCCGAATAGCTGCCTCCACTTCCGATAGAGAAGTATGAAAGGGGGAGAGTTTTCCAAATGGGCCTGTAACAAATAATTTTGTGTCTTATCCTCCGATACATGGTAAATAGTGACAAAGTACTTAGCCCACTCTGAGCCAGATATGTTAGGAACCAAAAGTGCTTTGGCTGGGGCATCCTTCTGGTGGAAGTTGGTTCCCAGTCCCTTTTATTTAGAAAGTTCTTTCTATCCTTGATAATGCATTTTTAGACCCTCCTGTCTTCCTGAACATACCCAATATCCCTAGGATGCCTAGAAAGAGCCATATTTTTGGCAGTGATTGGCCAGAGAGCAATGCTCATCAAACCAATGCAGGTGATCATGGGCTAGTCGAAGGGGTTTAATCAGATGACTCTTGATACATAAGCTTAAATGATGATAGCAGGCAAATAAAACTTCCCTGCTCTCCTGTACCAAGCAACCCATAAATGCTGCCAAATTATTTTTTAGAAGATGACTAAGCGTAGCCTTTGGGTCCTTCAAAAACCAGACCAATCTAAGCTCATCTCTCAAATGCTGGGTAATTTCAATGCATATTGCAGGGGGTTTGCCCATGTGCACAGGGAAAAACCCTTGTATAGGCAGTGCATTATGATCCCCCATTGAGTTTCTTTCTGTAATTGAACCTTTAGAGAACCACTGAAGTAGGTTCCTCGGGGAAAATATATAGTCAATAATAGACGGCCGCCCCTATCCCCTAAAGGTGGGTATACTAGGTCCTTCACTCTGAAAAGAAGCATTTGCAATGCAATAGGTCTCGCATTTGCGAGAGTTTGAGCTTTTGGCATTGTCAGTGACAATGCCTTTTATTTATGTGTCGGTTTTTAAAACATAAATAAAAGGCATTGTCATTTACAATGCTAATAGCTTAAACTCTCGCAAATGCTTGTCTCTCCTAAGTTCAACATGATACATGTTGGGGGTAGGGGTTGATTCAATTACTATATTATTTATGAGGTATGCTTGTTGGGGCCTGGTGTGGCAGTAAGTGAGTACAGCACAATTAACAGGAGAAATGAAAATGTACATTAATTTCTTGACTCAAACCCCACTGCAACTGGGAAGGTTTATCTTATATTTACACTTATCATTCGTTCTCTATAAAGGTTGATGTCAACAAGGACACACGTTTAAGAGGTTTGCAACCCTTTATGGCTGGGGACATGCTTGCAGGCAATGTGTGCTCACTTTTATGTTTTGCTTCATACTATTGTGTAGAACAGGGGTGCCCAGTGTAGGTACAGGAAGGCCGTGGGATATCCACATAAGATGGGTTGCGCAGCCCTTCTTTGATGTTTCAGTGAGTACCCAAGACTTGTTGTCTCCCAAGAACAGAACTCCTCTAACTTTACAAAACTACAGAGTGTTCTTTTCAACCCGAGATAACTTCTGCCATAACTGTTTGGTAGGGTTTGGTACAAAGACACACTCCCGCTAAAACTGGTACAGTTGCTTCCGCAATTTAACAAGGAACTTTATATACCATCCGCAGCAGTGTTTAATTTGTGCTTGCGAATGCTGGGCTCGTGACTTTTCTTTCCTCATCAAACTTTGACCCAGCTCAAGAGAGAGAGGCTGAACAGGAGGCTAAAGAAGTGTATGGTGGAATGAGGCAGGATCAAGAATAGACTGACTAGGGATTTATTGTAGTGGCGCATTCTTTTGGTGTCACCAGCTTACCTTCTCTCTTCCATTTCTCCTGTTTTCCTCTCTTGCCACCCCTGTTTAATTCCCTGGCTGGTTGTGCTGGCTTCTTTCTATGTCTCATGCTATCTCAGCTTATGTCCTCTTATCCTGTCTTGTGCTCACATTCCTTCTTCACCTATTTTCTTGTTGTCTTGTGTCCTGCAGTGGAATTTTATACTTTAAGTAAGCAGCGCAGCATGTCGCCTGTGCCGCGCTGCTTATTAAGATAATAAAATATTGAAAAACAGAGTTTGGCGAGCCTCGCCTTTCATTAGAGTTGGGCGAGGCGGGGCTTGCAGAATGCCCTACAGTTTGTCGAGCGGTGCCGAGCAAAAGAAAGGCGCTGATCATTAAACTCAATTTTTTCAATATTTTATACTTTTAGTAAGCAGCGCAGCATGCCGCCTCTGCTGCGCTGCTTATCAAAAGTATAACATATTATAAAAATAGTTTGGCGGGCCATGCCTTTCGTTGGAGTGGGGGGATGCTTACCAAGACGAAGGCGAAAGCTTAGCGAGACCTAAAAAACAAAAGTTAAAGGCATGTTTATTGCTTATTCATCCTCTGAACTCTTGCATAGTTATTATGGGGGTGCTGCAGCACCACAGCGGGAGGGGGGGTCCTGGGCCTCCTCGGGGGAGCCTGGGCAAGTAACCGTGCCTCGGTTCAGTCATATGAACAGTGGGAGTCGATGGAAAGAGACTGAACCCCAGAGCGGAGCAATGCACAAACACACTGAGCTGTGTGCCTTGAAGCCTGCCAGTGCGATTCATGGACATGTCTCACACACACAGAGGTGCGCTGTACATATAAAGATTGAGACGTTCAACTCTTGCCCCCTTGGGACCATATGGAGCCGAGCGCACCCCACGAAATATGACCCAATAACACACTTTAGTGCACAGCGCTTCTGCCGTGTCTAAGCGCTGTGAATAAAAGGTATCTTTATTACCCTAATTAGAGGTGGGGAAATTATCGACCACATAGGTTAAATGGCTGAGACCTGAGGCCTCCGGAATCGTGATCAGTAGAGTGCAGTCTACAGATGACATCAGCGGCGAGCGTTCAGCATGGAGACATAACCTGGCTTCGGTCGCCCTACAATAGAGCCTTTGCTGATCACATACCTGCAGTTTTCACTGACCCTGGAGACTTGCCCAGGAGCACACTGTGCCTCTGCAGTTGTAGTTCTGTCTGCCGGACTGGCCTGCTGTGCCCGAGCAAGTGACAGCCTGTGCATGTGATGAGTGACAGATCTGGGCGTCAGCGGTGGCTGAGTGTATCCGAGGCGACGGCCTCTCCCTGAACACAGTCTGAGCAGGAATCGAAACTTAGAGCTCGCGGTAAACTCCGACCTCGATTCCTTGCTGGAGACTCGGGCGATCTGTCTAAACAGATTACAGCAATTACCCGTCCCCTGCCTAGCCTCATCCCTGCGAGGAGAGCCCTCCAGGGGAAAAATATTTGTAATGCAATAGGTCTCAAATTTAAATGCGAGACCTATAGCATTACAAACAAGCGGCCGCCTTTCAATAAACAAAAAGTACACGTACCGTGTAACAACCAAGTAAAGGGGCCAGTAGCCATGGGAGGATACAAATGACGACATGGCCGTATTAGGAAGGGACTAACAAGCCTATTAAGGAATCAGACACCAGCATTTACAAAGGACAAAGACACAAGTCAATGAAAAATAAGGGCGGGGTACTGGGCGGGGCTTCTCTCCCATACTGAACTACAACAGAACTACACTGGAGCAGCGCTTGCTCGCTGGCTCAGGCTCACCCTAAGAATGAATCAAATTCTCAAGAACATTTGAAGCTAAAATATTCCTCAAATCTCTCCCTCTACTATTGAGGTGGCCTTCTTTAATGACAGAGCCTTTGAAGCCCAACTCTTCACGCTTCAATCAATCAATCAGGGTTTTTAAAGCGCGCTACTCACCCGTAAGGGTCTCAAGGTACTGGAGGAGGGGGGGTGTGAGCAGCTCCGTAGGTTATTTGAAGAGCCAGGTCTTGAGATCCTTTCTGAATTGGTGCAGTGTCAGGCTTCGTCTGATGCAGTGGGGGAGTTTGTTCTAGGTCTTGGCTGCGAGGTAGGAGAAGGATCTGCCACCCGCTCTGGCCCTGTGGATGCGGGGGACCGTGGCTAGTGCTAGGTCGGCAGAGTGGAGGTTTCAGAGTGGAGGGGGGGCGTGGAAGGAGATTCGTTCATTGAGGTATTGGGGTCCGGTGTTATGGAGGGCTTTGTAGGCATGTGTGAGCAGTTTGAAGGTTATTCTTCTTTCGACAGGGAGCCAGTGGAGGTTGTGGAGGTGTTGGGTGATGTGGTCAAGTTGCGGGATATTGAGGATGAGTCTGGCTATGGCGTTCTGAACAGTCTGGAGTTTGCGGAGCAGTTTTTTGTTGATTCCAGCGTAGAGGGCGTTTCCGTAGTCCAGTCTGTGGGTGACGGTCTTCCTGGCATAGGGAGGGATCCATTTGTAGGTCTTGCGAAGTATGCGTAGGGTGTTGAAGCAAGTGGAGGACACAACATTGATCTGGCGGTTCATGGTGAGTGAAGAGTCGAGTATAATGCCGAAGTTGCGAGCGTGGTCCATTGGGGTGGGTTTCCGAGGGCGGGGGACCACCAGGTATTGTCCCATGCGGAGGGGGTGGAGCCGAAGAGGAGGACTTCTGTTTTCTCCGAGTTTAACTTCAGGCAGCTGTTGCTCATCCAGGTTGCGACACCTTTCATCCCTTCTTGGAAACTGTGCCTGGTGATGTCGGGTTCCTTGGTGAGGCAGAGGATAAGTTGGGTGTTTTCAGCGTATGAGACTATGTTGAGTCCATGTATTCTGACGATGGTTGCGAGGGGGCCATCGGAGAGGAAGGGCGGGAGTCTTATTCTTTGTGTTCTATCTGAGAGGAAAGATCGAATCCAGTCGAAGGCTGTTCCGTGGATGCTGGCATCGTGGAGTCTGGTGGCTAGTGTGCGGTGGGAGACTGTGTCGAAGGCTGCTGAAAGGTCCAGGAGGATGAGGGCTGCTGTGTGACCTTGGTCAAGGAGGGCATGGATGTGGTCAGTGGCGGCTATGAGGGTGGACACGGTGCTGTGGCTGCTGCGGAATCCGGATTGATAGGTGTCTAGGATGTTGTTGGTTTCTATGAAGTGTGGTAGCTGGGTGTTGATGACTTTCTCGATGACTTTGGTGGTGAAAGGGAGTAGAGAGATGGGCCTGACGTTCTTGAGGTCTGTCGGGTCTGCGGGGGGCTTCTTGAGGAGGGGTTTGACTTCGGTGCATTTCCAGTCATCGGGGAATGTGGTGGTCTCGAGGGAGCAGTTGATAGTTCGGCGTAGTTCAGGTGCAATGGTGGTGGCAGCCCTGTGGAAGATGTGTGGCAGGGGTCCGTAGGTGCTCTGGAGTGGATGCTTTTCAATGTCTTTGCGGTGTCTTCTGTGGTGAGAGGGGCCCAGGTGAGGAGGGTCTGTTGGAAGGCGTCGCTTGGGGGGGGTGTTGGGGCAGTGCCATGGTCTTGGCCGTCAAAGTTGTCATAGAGCGCCTTGATCTTGCAGTGGAAGAAGGAGTTGAGTTTGTTGCAGAGGTATTGGGAGGGAGGGACGTCTGTAGTTTCGCTGTTGGGTCTGGTGAATTATTGTATGATGGCGAAGAGTTGCTTGTAGTTGTGGGAGTTGGAGAGGATTCTGTCTTGGCTGAAGTTTCTCTTTGTTGATTTGATGAGTTGGTGGTGTGCCGTGGTGGTGGCCTTGTAGGTGGGGCATGTGTCTGGGGTTTTGCTGTTTCTCCACGTTTTCTCCAGTAATCGGTAAGAGCGCTTGGATTCTCGGAGGTCCGTGGTGAACCAGGTGGCTTTCGTGATGTGTCATCTGGTGGTGTTCTGGAGGGGGGCGAAAGTGTTGGCACAGTTGGCGATCCAATGGTGGAGGTTGCTTGCTGCTGTGTTGGCGTCTGTCGTAGTAGGGGGAGGAGTGCAGCTGAGGGCGGAGGTGAGGTGTTTTTCGGAGACTTTGTTCCAGTTTCTGTGTGGGAGGTGTGGCGTGCGCTTGTGTGCGGTGGATTTTGAGAAGGAGAAATGGATGCAGTGGTGGCCTGTCCAGAGCAGTTCTATGGTGTGGCTGAAGCAAATGTTGTTTCCTCCGGCGAAGATGGGGTCGAGTGTGTTTCCTGCTGTGTGTGTGGGGGAGGAGATAAGTTGCTTCAGTCCTATGTTGGTGAGGTTCTCCAGGAGGGCGGTGGTGTTGGGATCACTGAGGTTTTCTAGGTGGAAGTTCAGGTCTCCGAGCAGTATGTAGTCCATGGAGGTGAGGGCGTGGAGGGCGATGTAGTCTGCGATGCCATTGGTGAAAGGGGAGCGGGGTCCGGGAGGTTTGTAGGTGAGTGTTCCGCGGAGAGTCGTTCTGGGGTTGGGCTGGATCTGGAAGTGGATGTGTTCCATGTAGGGCGAGGCGTTGTCCGAGTTGGTGGTTGTTAGTCGGAGGGAGCTTTTGTGGATGATGGCGAGGCCTCCTCCTGGGTGGTTGGGGCAGTCTTTCCTCAGGATCTTGTATCCATCTGGGATGGCAGTTGCGATGTCTGGAGCGGAGCTGGCGTTAGTTCAGGTCTCTGTGAGGAAGGCAACGTCGGGTTAGTGAGTGTTGAGGAGGTCCCAAATTTCTACGGCGTGTCTGCTGTGATGGAGCTTACGTTGAGGAAGCTGCAGCTCAGGGGCTTGTGTGTGGTGGCGACCGGTGGGTTGGGGGTGGCTGTCTGGGTCTGGAGGTGGGTGAAGGTGCGGCGGCAGTGTCGGCAGGAGATCGGGTCATGGGTGTTGACCAGCATTGAGAGTTGGCAGTTGTTGTTGCGTCCAGGGTTGAGGGCATGGAGAGTGCTGGGGTCATAGTGGTGGGGGTTGGGGACCAGGGTCCCAGGCGCTGGTCGCGATCGGGTCGTGGACAGGGGCAGATGGGCTTGACTTTGGCATGCCTTCGGTGCACCAGCAGCACGGCTGCTGTGCGGCTACGCAGCGGCTGCCATTAAGTAGGGGTCGGGGGAGGGTAAGCAGCTGGGAGGCGGGAACACGCTGGGGGGAGGGGCCACGGGGGCAACAGCGGCAAGGAAAACAGGGAAAAGAGGCAAAGAGAGAAAAAGGCAAAGAATAAAAAAAGTCAGAAGAGAAAGGCAAAACAGAAATGCAAAACAGAAAAGGCTGACACCCACAGAGCGGACTAGCAGAAGAGCAGGCTCTTCCAATAGACCACCTGGGATGAGGCGCAGGCAGAAGCCTGCGGGTGGAGGAGGGCCTCAAACACCTACCTGGGACACAAGAAGGCGCTAAGGGTAGTGCCTTAATGGCAGAGCTGCGTGAGGGGAGAGCAGTTGGCACGCAGTGGCAGCCATTAAGTAGGGGTCCGGGGGAGGTTGAGCAGCTGGGAGGCAAGAGCGGGAACACGCTGGGGGAGGGGCCGCGGGGGCAGCAGCAGCGGGGAAAAACAGAAAAAAGAGGCAAAGGCAGAAAAAGGCAAAGAATAAAAAAAGGCAGAAGAGAAAGGCAAAACAGAAAAGACAGAAAAGGCTGACACCTACAGAGCAGACTAGCAGAAGAGCAGGCTCTTCCACTGAACCACCAGGGATGAGGCGCTGGCAGGAGCATTCGGGTGGAGGAGGGCCTCGAATACCTACCTGGGACACAAGAAGGCGCGAAGGACAGTGCCTTAACAGCGGAGCTGAGCGAGGGGAGAGCAGCTACTCTGACCAGGAGGTCAGAGGTCTTGCTCCCTAGTTTGGCATTAAAGTCCCCACAGAGCAAAAATCTAGGTTGAAGTTTGGCGCATGACCTAATTGGCTTCAGACTCAGAAAAGAACAGAGCAACTCAAAAAGATGAGAAAAATAATTAGTAAAGTCATTATTGTAAAAATAAACTAAATAAAAAGAACCCAAACTGTCTTCAATAAGCAGAGCCTGGTAGGCAGGGTTACCTGAATCAATAGTTAACACTTCCACACTAAGATTCCGTTTCAGCCATATTGAAAGACTACCCCTAGCTCTCCCATGAGTTGAAGGTACAGCAGGGCAAGAGTAACAACAAAAAACCCTACATGAGATTGGTGGAATAGCCCTGTTTTCCCACAAAATGACAAAATCAAATTTGCTTGCAAAATATAACCAGTCTGGAATAGTAATCTTACCTTTAAATCCAGCTACATTCCTGCTTACAAGGAAAAAAATAATGACTTGGCCTTACAGGCCCTACACTAATCCCTGTCTCCTCACTTTCTACCCCATTTGACAAATTGATAAATGAACTTCCGATGTGAGACTGAATGAGACAGTCAACTTTGGATAGAACATGAAACTGGTTCGCTACAGACACATTAAACTTATCATTGATAGAAACAGTTGGAGTAGCAGATAAACCAGATGGATATAGAACAAGTGTCACTATCGGATTGTCTATTAGCCCTCTCACACAGAAGCCTTTGCCTGCAGTTTACAAGATGGCACTGACAAAATGCGAGGATGTAGAAACATCCCAGAGGGACTGGGACGATAGAGCTCTTGGAGTCACATTTCTCATATTCCCAAACAATATAGTTTTCGCCACTGATGGTGATTTAAAGTTAATAATAATACAGTCTCCTTGGATTACAACTGAACAAAGACCAATCCACCCAATTCTTCTGGTGAACAAAATTTCCTTGGAAAAAGCTAATGGGAAACCCCTATGGCAAACTAACCAGTCCAGGACCTTATTGAGCAGCTCCCTGTTGGACTCCCCCTGATTCTTCCACAGGGAAAGAACTCCACTGTTAGACCCTAGCTTCTAGTCAGGGTAAGGGAGTTACACACTTTAGATAACCCCTGCTCACCCCATGATAGCTTGGCACGAGGAGGCAGGCTTATTCCAGAGGCAATGTGTAAAGTATTTGTACCCAAACACACAGTAACACAGTGAAAACACCACAAATGGACACCACACCAGTTTAGAAAAATAAGGTATCTTAATCTAAACCAAACAAGACCAAAACGACAAAAATCCAAAATACATGTATCAAGATATCATTTTTAGAACAGTTATTTCAAAAATAGCACTTGTAGAAACATATAGCTCCACCTGGGGCTATTACGGCATCATACAGGCATAAATCCAAACTACAGTGCCAACCGCAAGGTGTGCGGCATCGAGCATGGAGTCACACGGACCCTCAAATGACAGTATCTTAGAAACAAAGTCAACAGGTGATGCACGGTGTCATGGAGGTGAGGCGTCAGTGCAGAGGCGAAGGAGGTTCCCTTCTGGCATGGGGGAAGTGAGACGTCGAGTCCGTGAGGAGGCGAGGCATCGAGTGCAGGACACGGAAGTTACGCAATGTCAGCAGTGAGGCGTCGAAGAGTTCGCGAAGTCACCCTCGTCAGATATCGGCTCAGCGATAACGAGAGGCTGGTGCTGGTGGTGACAGCATTGGTGCAAGCGCTGGTGTCGGGAAGGCTGATAACTGAAGGCATGGAAGGGCATCGGAGCTGGGGTGCAGGCGGGGCGGTGCGTTTTGCACTTCACAAGCGGTGCCCCCAGCCTTGGTGCAGGTCGCGGCATCACTGGAGGCATCGCTGGCGGCGTCTGAGTTGTTTTTCTTGTTTTGCAGCACTAACTGCATAATTCTCAGGGTCCAGGAACTGGAATTGGTGCCCTTTTGAATACAGGTGCTGGTCAGTGGATGCAGGTGAAGTCTTTGTGGCCCTTAGACCTCAGAACAGGAGGCCAGCACACACAGGCCCTTGGAGACTCTTCTTCAAGCAGGTTCACAGAAAAGTTCCAGTCTTTGTCCTCTCCTAGGCAGAAGCAGCAACTGCAGGTCAACCCAACAAAGCACACCGAGCAAAGGGTCAGTACTCCTCCTTACAGCTCTCTAGCTCTTCTCCTTGGCAGAGGTTCCTCTTGAGTCCAGAAGTAATCTAATTATCTGGGGTTTAAGGTCCAATACTAATACCCCTTTTTTCTCTGTTCTCTTTGTGGCAAGGGTCTCTGAGCCCAGTCCAAACCAGTTCTGCCCTCTCTGGTGCAGTATGACCACAGGAGGTGGAGACAGCATTGTGCAGAGCAGACACTGCCTATTCAGGTGCAAGTGAAACTCCTTCCTCCACTCTAAATGCAGCCAAGGTCTATTCAGCCCAGCTATGAGTCACCCAGGTAAGGCAGGACACACCTCAACCCCCCTTGTGGCTGTCTACAGTGAATGCACATCCCCAGCCTCTGTCACTCCAAAACCAGATAGTCCATGCACAAACCAGCAGAGGCACACAGAATGATTAAACAAGAGAATGCCTACTTTCTAAAAGTGGCATTTTCAAACACACAATTTAAAAAACATCTTCATTAAAAGATGTGTTATTAAATTCTGAGTTCAGAGAGCCTAACATCCATTTCTCCATCTTGTCCCAATGGAAAGTTATACTTGTAAGATGTTACAAAGCAACTCCCATGTTAGCCTATGGGACAGATAGCCTTTCAATAGTGAAAAACAAAATTGGCAGTATTTCACTATCAGTACATGTGGCACACACGGGTACATGTCCTACCTTTCACATACACTGCACCCTGCCCATGGGGGTACCTTGGGCCTAACTGAGGGGTTCCTTACATGTAAGAAGAGGAAATGTTAGGGCCTAGCAAGTGGGTGCACTTGCCAGGTTGACATGGCAGTTTAAAACTACATGCAGATACTGCAGTGGCAGGTCTTAGATTCTTTTCCAGGGCTACTCGTGTGGGTGGTACAATCAGTGCTGCAGGCCCACTAGTAGCATTTGATTTACAGGCCCTGGTCATACATAGTGCACTGTACTAGGGACTTACCAGTAAATCAAATGTGCCAATCATGGGTAACCAATCATAATTTACACAGAGAGTATATGCACTTTAGCACTGATTAGCATAGCAGTGGTAAAGTGCCCGGAGTCCTAAAGCCAACAAAAGCAGGTCAGGAAAAAAAGGAGGAAGAAGCAAAAAGTTTGGGGAAACCCTGCAAAAAGGGCCATTTCCAACATCCAGTCAAGACCACTACATAAGGACATATGGCATGGGGAATATTTAAAATGAAAATCAAAGAAAGGAGTATGCAGTTTCTAAGGAGGCTGACAGTAACTTTGGAGTGTGTACAAATAACTGGCTACCAAGAAGGAGGATGGGGAATCCCTCCTTTCGGAAATAGGGTCCTCACACACCCAGCCCGCTGGGTGTCATGCTTCATCATTGGGCATGCTCCTCGTCGGGTCGGCGCTGCAATACCCGACGGGCACCCTCAGTGGGGGCTCTTTGGCGGAGATCTTTTTTTCCTTGCCGTATGGTGAGTGTGTGTGAGGGGCCCTAAAGTGTAGGAGTGTAGAAGTGTTGTGTTGTGGTTTCTAAAAAGACCAAGTGAGTTAAAACAGGGAGAGGGAGGATCAGGGCCACTAATTTAATAATCCTGTCTCCCACCCTGATTAAAAGGAGTGATGGCGACTGTCTATAGTGATGTTATAGGCAGTTGCTCTATGCTTCATGCGGTCAACATGTTTCTTGCCCTGGTTGTCCCAAGAAGGATCAGGCGGCAATTCTTCAGGACCTAATAAGAAAGTTGGAATCTACACTAAGTGGCTGATAATGAGGTCTAATAACCTAGATATTACCAGTCTGATAGCACCAGTGGCGTGTGATGTTCATGGGTGCGGTAGCCAATCTATAATTTATTCAAGACTGGCCCCCTCAGGTAGCGGCATCAAGTGGACACGTTAATTCAACGTGTGTCAATAACTCGCGCCCATTCGGCGGAGGACCTAACCTGCAGTGCCGGTTCCGGGACTCACTGGTGCTATCAGACTGGTAATATCTAGGTTATTAGACCTCATTATCAGCCACTTAGTGTAGATTCCAACTTTCTTATTAGGTCCTGAAGAATTGCCGCCTGATCCTTCTTGGGACAACCAGGGCAAGAAACATGTTGACCGCATGAAGCATAGAGCAACTGCCTATAACATCACTATAGACAGTCGCCATCACTCCTTTTAATCAGGGTGGGAGACAGGATTATTAAATTAGTGGCCTTGATCCTCCCTCTCCCTGTTTTAACTCACTTGGTCTTTTTAGAAACCACAACACAACACTTCTACACTCCTACACTTTAGGGCCCCTCACACACACTCACCATACGGCAAGGAAAAAAAGATCTCCGCCAAAGAGCCCCCACTGAGGGTGCCCGTCGGGTATTGCAGCGCTGACCCGACGAGGAGCATGCCCAATGATGAAACATGACACCCAGCGGGCTGGGTGTGTGAGGGCCCTAATTCCGAAAGGAGGGATTCCCCATCATCCTTCTTGGTAGCCAGTTATTTGTACACACTCCAAAGTTACTGTCAGCCTCCTTAGGAACTGCATACTCCTTTCTTTGATATTAGTATTAGGGAACGTATGCTGGACCTTCAAAGCCCTTTTTGTCTCTCCTTGTTGTTAGAATATTTAAAATGCCCAGTTAGGGTTTGGGTGGAGTCCCTGGCCTCTTACCAGGCTCACCAGATACTGCTGAGGGGACTGAGGAATTCGCCCCTCCAAAAGTAGATACCATCTGAGTATTGGAGGGCTGTAATTTCCCTACCATAAGAGCAACTGCAGATACCTGACTAACCTGTGATGTCCTATAAGAAAGGTCCCTGGATGGCAAAACCTCCCCAACCGTTGTCAGGGTTTCTTACCGGGTAGCTTTAGATTCCAGGTTGGTGCAATGTTACTGGTTACAATATCCTCTGTTATGTCTCTAATAGATAAAGGTCACTGCATCAGAGAAGATGCAAGCTGAGCTTCTATAGCTCCTAAAGGATATAGCTCCGATGAGAGTTCAGCCTGCTAAAGTGCCTTGAGTTTAATAAAACAGTCTTCCATAGAGCACTGGGCACCACAGGTAATATGCAAGGGTGCAGCCACACCTACCTCCAAAGACAGGGTTGTAGGGATGGCCTAAGCCGGCATCACCGAGTCATCTGTCTATGTTGTTACGTCAATCACATCATGCTGGAGCCCCCGCTTAGGCCTTTTACCCTTGATAGATAACTTGTGGCCAGTAGCAACCAAAGGAGCAGCCTTTATCATCAGCAGGGGGTCCAGTTCTGGGCAGATAACAGGGGCACTTGGTAGAAGACCCAAAGGTGTATCATCCACTGGCACCGAGTTAGTGCATAAGTTCAGGGACAACCTTCTCTCTGTAAGGGCTATTTCCGTGCTAACGACCTCACTGCCCTTTCCAACATCCGATCAATGGATGTACCCTTCGTGAAGGGGCCAACAAATCACCAGAGGCTTTTCTTTTGCCCATTACGAACTGTGATGAAAGAACTCAGCCAGCAGGAAAGATGGCAAGGCTGAACACTCCACTACCAAAATAGAAGCTGGTTAGGGACCATGAGAAATGGTCTAATAAAAGAACAGCAACAGAAAAAGTATCTTCAAGACATGAAACCAAAGGGAGTGGGTCCAGCGGCGTAGACATGCCCACTCTTGGCCCAGTCTTCGATCGGGCACGCCACACGCCGATGGGGGAATGCCGGCTTTTCCAGGCACCCAACCAATGCTGTGTGCATCCTCCTACCTCTCTGCAGCAGGGCTTTATGGGGCCTGTAGTCTCTGCCCCCGGTGTCTCCAAAAGAAGCGCCCTGCTCCGCGGGGGGAATGCAAGCTTTTTCAGGCGCCTGACCGATGATGTGTCATTCCCCCCACCTCCTTGTAGCAGGGCTTTCTGGTGCTTGTAGTCTCTCCCCCTGCTGTCTCTAAAAAGAAGAGAATTTATATTGTTACTTCAAATTCCATAAATGACACAGTTGCTTCACGTTGTAACACATCGGTCGTGGTAAAGAATTACAGCAAATGTGCAATTCGGTGTGGAAACTTACTGAGAATGAATGGGACCAACCTGAATGACGAATTGCGAGCGGCTGTTGTTTGCTATGCTTTGTTTTTTAAATACATCCTCTCAACCAAAGTGGAAATGAAAACACATTTCTTGCTAAAAATAGAGCACCAAATGCCAATTTTGCATTTTGTATAATTATGCATATTTGTACTGAAATTTTGCCAGAAATTCACATAATTTAACGAAAGCACATTCTGCAAATTTCACACCCCCCCCACACATACCTCACACAAAATTAGAGAAATTTCTACAAGGTGCTAAAGAAAAAATAACAGACAATGCAAAATGTATATGTTGCAATTTGCATTCAAGAGGCTATTCACACCCTTATGAAAACTGGAAATAGACTTGACCTTTGGAACTGACAAAGCTCAACACTTCTAATTTAGACCAAAACCCAGCCTTAGACAGCTGTAGCAAATGATATATAAGATGACAAAGCATAGACATCTGTGCCAAATTCACCAAATTCTTTGAAAAAGTAATCTAGTATGATGGTAGACTCCTTTTTAGAACATAGCCAAAGAAACAATAATCTCTCTAAATGAGCATGCACCTTAAATCCTATGGAATAAGTAAGACTGAACCTTTTTTAGTGTGACAGGAACCTATGTGGGTATTAGATAGAATTGATACAGGAGGCTCTGCCTTAAAATTAAATAAACCTTTCTTTTTGAAACTTTCTCCCATTGGCACTATTGGATAGTATTACTTAAACATTTTTAGTCACCACTGTAAAAAAAATTGCCACCTTTGATAAACCTTACTAGACAAAATGGGAAACTGTACTTGACTCTAAATATGGCTAGAACTCTATATTATTTAAATCCGTTAACCACGTGACAAGTGTGTTTAGATGAATATGCATAATGGAGAATTCAGAATGTTATGCTAAGCGGTGAATTTCTGTTAAAAAGAAATAGAATGGTAATATTACCATGAGTGAAGGTAAAATGTTAATTTGTAAAGCCCTTATGTTGAACACAAATGAATAGCAATTCATTTAAATCATTCAACACAGCTCTCTAGGGTGGGGCTGTCAAGATGGCCCACCCAGAAAGTAAGCATTATATCTCGGACAAAATTCAACTTACTTCAATTTCTGGACTCAGCAGCTGTGCAAAGCACTTCAAACCTTGATGTAAAAACACTTGTGCTAAACGCTTTGGATCTAAAACAGAAGGAAGCTGCCTGGTGAATCTAGATTCAATTTGAGCCCCGGGGGTTTCAAAATTAGTGTCTGTTCCATTGAATTTCCATAAATAATGAGCTGGTTTACTTATTTGTTGTTTGTCTATTTATTTTGTTGGTAATATTTGCATAGAACAAACCTGGCCAAAATAGCAGTGGAGAGCTTACATAATAACAGGAATACTACGAAAGTATCTGTGATTATAGCATTCCTGCAAACTTTGCTCCATTGCTGATACTCCACACCTCCGAAGAAACATGGGTGCAGGCAGTTCATGGTGCTGGCGTAATACAGCAGGTATCAACAACCACTCCAAAATACTAGCTACTAGTACTGAATAAGTTGATCCCACCTCACAGTGTCCAAGGTGCGCTGAAGCTCATAATAAACAGACGAGTTAAAGCCTGGAGTATCTCTTTAGAAAAGTATTTTACTTTATGAATTCAGATTTTTTTTAAATCCCTGCCGGCACACGTTTCTGGCCCTAGGAAGTCCTTCCTCAGAGGCTCACGGTATGCATCACATCAAACATCCAAAACAAACTATAAAATCAACTTTCTCAGTACTTGTATCCAGTACCTATGCAAACATGCTATTATTCAAGCAGTATTCAAACAGAGTACATTGCACTGAAGAGATGTCATAGAATAAGAAGGAAGAAGGTATATGTTAGACCTGACATCCTTGGTGTGGTATTCCACTAGACTTTTTGCCTTCAATCCCCTATTTTTGTTGAACTTGTTTTTATTTGTACTAGGACTCTGTGTACTTTGCCCCTGCTTACTAGTTTTAAAGTGCTTGTGCTCTTTCCCTTAAACATGGTAAAAGTGGTATACACCTAATTCGCACATTTAATTTACTCGTAAGTCCCTAGTATATGGTACTACATGTACCCAGTGCCTGCAAATAAATGCTACAAATGGACTGCAGCACACGTTGTGCCACCCACTGAAGTAGCACTGTAAAACATGTCTCAGGCCCGTAGTGCAGTTTTAAACTGCCATTGCAACCTGGCAAAATTAACCTTTTGCTAGACCTAAACCTTCCTTTTAATGCTTATATGTCAGCCCTAACGTAGGCCCTAGAGGCTTATAGGGCAAGGTAAATGGTATTTAAAATGTGATAACTTCAGTTTGGGAACAGATAGAAAACTGCTTCTTCAACTTGTTTGAATTGTAATTTAAAATACTTTTTAATGGCAAAGCCAGATTTTAAGTTACTATTCTGAAAATGCCATTTTTTTTAAAGTTAGCATTTTTCTGCCTAAACCAAATGCACCTTTCTGCAAGTGTCCAGGGTCACATGACTGTGAATGACTCTCCTGTGATGTATTGTGTATTCTTTCCAGACATGGGGATATAAGGGCCTTTGATGTGGGGCTAGGTGTTCCTCTCCTGAGCAGGATGGACTGAGGGTTGCAGTCAGCCCGTTCTAAGCTTCAAAAGTTAGCCTGAGGGCTTTGCCTACCCTCTTCTTGACTGCTAAAGCTACCGGTCCTGCCACTCAAAAATGCGGCTCGCACCTTGGCCTACCTGTCATTTGTTACCCTAGACAGTTTGGTGCAGACCCAGGAAAGGGGGAAGGTTAGACAAAGGAGGCATCCTCCACTCCACCCACAGACTGGCATTGGATATAAGACTAGCACCCTCAGAATCTCTCATTAGAGCACTCCAGGACCTGTGGAAAATTCAGAAGGAGGTCTACCCTGCTTTCAGAAGAAGGAAGACTGGACCTGCTTGCCTTGAACCTAGGATCCCCAGAAGTGACTCTAAGGGTCTGTTGGCTGACCTGTTTGCGCTACAGGGACACAGCAAACTTCCAGAGGCCTCCCTGCAACTGCCCAGCTGGCCAGCACCACATAGACCTGCCTGAGCCCTGCTGCTGGCCTCTACTGTATTGAGTCCTGATCCCCAAGAGATGTCCCTCAGGTCCTGGGCCGTTGGTTTGCATCAGAGAGTACCTCCTGCTTCAAAACTGAACTCCAGATGAAAAACTAGAGGTTTGGGGTTCTTCTTGACAGCTCCTCACATCAGCTACGATCACCACATCTCCTACCAATGTGAAGTTCCAATAACAACCTGTTCTTCACGCCAAATCAATCAATTAATCAGAGGTTTATAGAGTGCGCTACTCACCCGTGAGGGTCTCAAGGCGCTGGGGGGAGGGGGGAGACAGCTCCGGGTCAGTCGAAGAGCCAGGTTTTGAGGTCCTTCCTGAACGTGTGGAGGGTTGGGGCGCGTCTGATGTTGAACGGGAGCTCGTTCCAGGTTCTGGCTGCAATGTAGGAGAAAGCTCTCCCGCCGGCTCTGCTTCTGCGGATGCGGGGGACCTCTGCCAGGGCGAGGTCGGCGGATCGGAGGTGTCTCTTGGGTGCGTGGAAACATACTCGGTCATTGAGGTATTTGGGCCCGATGTTGTTGAGGGATTTGTAGGCGTGGGTGAGGAGTTTGAAGGTGACCCTCTTCTCGACGGGGAGCCAGTGGAGGCTTCGTAGGTGTTTGGTCATATGTTCGTGGCGCGGTGTCCCTAGGACGAGCCTGGCTGCGGCGTTCTGGATGGTTTGGAGCTTGCGTAGAAGAGTTTTGTTGATTCCGGCGTAGAGGGCGTTGCCGTAGTCTAGTCTGCTGGTGATGAGTGCTTGGGTGATGGTTTTTCTGCAGTCGGGGGGATCCATTTGAAGGTCTTACGGAGGATGCGGAGGCAGTTGAAACTGGTGGAGGCGACGGCATTGATCTGGCGGTTCATGGAGAGGGAGGAGTTGAGGATTATGCCGAGGTTCCGAGCGTGGTCAGTCGAGGTGGGTGGGCTCCCGAGGGCGGGGAGCCACCAGGTGTTGTCCCAGGCGGAGGTGCAGGGCCCGAGGATGAGGACCTCGGTCTTCTCGGAGTTGAGCTTTAGGCACTGTCCTTCATCCAGGCTGCCACGTTCTTCTTTCCTTCCTGGAAGCAGAGTTTGGTGTCTTCGGGATTCTTCGTGAGTGAGAGGATGAGCTGGGTGTCGTCGGCGTAGGATACGATGCTAAGCCCGTGCTGTCTGACGATGGTGGCGATGGGGGCCATGTAGAGGTTAAAGCGCGTCGGGCTTAGTGAAGATCCTTGGGGTACTCTGCAGATGATGTCAGTGGGGTCGGAGAGGAAGGGGGGGAGTCTGATCCTCTGGGTTCTGCCGGTGAGGAAGGATTGGATCCAGTCGAGGGCGGTTCCCTGTATTCCTGCGATGTGGAGTCTGGTGGCTAGTGTGCGATGTGAGACGGTGTCGAAGGCTGCGGAGAGGTCTAGGAGGATGAGGGCCACGGTGTGTCCCTGGTCTAGCAGCATGCGGATGTCGTCGGTGGCTGAGAGGAGGGCGGTCTCGGTGCTGTGGTTGCTGCGGAAGCCAGACTGGGAGGCGTCTAGGATGCGGTTTTCTTCTATGAAGGCGGTCAGCTGGGCGTTCACGAGTCTTTCGGTGACTTTGGCTGCGAAGGGGAGGAGAGAGATGGGCTGGTAGTTCTTCAGGTCAGTTGGGTCTGCCGTTGGTTTCTTGAGGAGGGGTTTCACCTCAGCGCGCTTCCAGTCGTTTGGGCAGATGCCGGATATGAGGGAGGAGTTGATTGTTCGTCCTAGTTCGGGTGCGATGACAGCGGTGGCCCTGTGGAAGATGTGAGGGGGCAGGGGTCCATAGGGGCTCCTGAGTGCGTCTTCTTCAT
Organism: Calotriton arnoldi; assembly: GCA_963921515.1. Classification (NCBI taxonomy): domain Eukaryota; kingdom Metazoa; phylum Chordata; class Amphibia; order Caudata; family Salamandridae; genus Calotriton; species Calotriton arnoldi. The sequence goes on from CAWUFW010009877.1 coordinate 571,791, forward strand.
GGTTGAGGAGATGAGCTTGATGGATGCGGGGGCCCAGGAGGTGATGGTCGGCTTCTCGGCGGTGGTGGGTGGCGTGGTGCTGTTTTCTGCTGGCTCGCTGAAGTTGTCGTAGAGGGCCTTGATCTTCAGGTGGAAGTAGGAGTTGAGTTTGTCGCAGAGTTCCTGGGAGGGTGTGATGTCAGAGGATTCGCAGGTGGGTTTTGCGAACTGCTGAATGACGTTGAACAGTTCCTTGGCGTTGGATGCGTTGGTCATGACTTTGTCTCTGATGAAGATCCTTTTGGTGTCCCTTATATGCTGGTGGTAGTCCTTGAGTGCGCTCTTGTGGTTGTTCCTTGCTGCCGTGGTCTTCTGGTTCCTCCAGGTTTTCTCCAAGCGTCTGCAGGAGCGTCTGGCTTCTTGGAGTTCGGTGGTGAACCAGGTGGCCCTCAGCGGGCGTTGATTGGTGGTGCGGCGGAGAGGTGCCAAACAGCAACCACCCACGTCTCCCGCTAATGCAAAGCTCCAGCAATGACCGCTCCTCTTGCTGATAACGATCTTCTTGTGGTCCCCACCAACGCAAATCTCCAATTGAGGCTACTTGGACTTGGATTTTGAGAAGGCAAACTCTTCACCTGTACAAAACAAGGGCCTCATTTATGGGGATTTGGTGTTGGGCGACGCAGCAAGTCATCTTGCTCCACTGCCCTACATCAAAGTGAAAGGACAGGAATGCACTGTAATTATTCAATACAGGTGCATTCCTGTCCTTTCCCCCTGCACTGGTGCCATTTCGGCATCCTAGTGCCAATGCAGGCACTCTGAACCATGGTGCAAGGGTACCCATATTGTCGGCAGGATTGTTTAAGTGCAGGAAGGGAAACCTTTCTGCACAGAAAAATCCAATGAGGGGTGTTCCTCTTTCTATGTGTGCTGAAAAAAGCAGCACACATAGAAAGAGGAATAAATTAGGAGAAATAAAGTTATTTCTCCTCGTTACGCATCACCTCAGAAGGAGTAAGGTTTTGGCGCATCCCCAGGTTTACATGGTCTTGTATGTCTAGGGAAGCATCAAAATCCATAGGTGTTGCATGGGAACTCCCTAGTGCAGAGTAAGGCAACGCAGCAATTTGTGCTGCCTTGCCTTACTCCATATCTTTTAGGCCATTCTAAGCCACACAAAGTGGCTTTGCGTGGCCTCATAAATATGATTTGGCCATTTGCCCTGCCGGAGCGTCACAGAAAGTAATGCTACAGCAGCTCAAGGGGCTCATAAATATGCCCCCTGGTTCCTATATCCAATCCACTCTCCATCGCGGTTGGCTTGAACTTTTGACTATGACCCGGTCCATCGTGACCAGAGAAGAGCAAGTTGGGCTTTGTGCTTGTAGGTGCTATTTCTACCTGAAACTTTAAAAATTCATGACTCTGATTTACATTTTTGAAGTTTTGGTGTCATTTTATTTATCACATTTCTTTCTATTTTTCTAAATTGGCTCAGGAATTTCTTGCGTTGTGTTTTCACTTTATTACTGTTTGAGTGATACATAAATATTTTACACATTGCCTCTAAGTTAAGCCTGACTGCTTTTGACCCAACCTACCAGAGGGTAAAGCATAGTTTTATTTAGTGCCTTTTGTGGTTCACCCAGACACGAAGAGTGCTTATTACTTAAGCAGAGCTTTCCCCTCTCGCAACTAAAAACTCATTTTCTTACAGGATACATCACTTGGTGCAGGGTGTAGCAATAAGGCACTCTATGGGTGGCAGAATTATGGAAATTCAGAATTGTTTTAGCTCTTTTATAATGCATTGCATGAAGTGGGAAGTATGACATCGAGAGTTGACTTTCACCAGAGCTATAAAGAATAGGCATATTATACCTATGACTAAGTTCTCTCTTTCTATGCCGTCTGGATCCCTAGCTACATTGTTGTTGTGATGATGGATGATGTAGGCTCTGTGTAGGATTTTGGGAATATGGATTTTACCTGTAAGGTGACCCATTCTTTTATTCCTGAAGACTATGCAGTAAGATGTGAAGTTGATACTTTGATATTGGTTAATAATATTATCCAAAGGAATTTTATTGGGAAGCTGATGTGCATCAATTCATGGTCAGACGAACAGCAGAATGCAATAAGGCTTTCGTTGGTACCTGGATGCTCTCTGTGGGTCTGTAAGCAGGGTGATGCCGCTGACTATGTGGCATAATACTGAGGATTTGACAGTGGAGGAGTGGTTGTGGGTAGGCAGGAGTGGCCCATGCAGGTAAGAGAAGTGGGGTGATGGGGCGTTGTGGGGGAACTTGACAGACGATGATGAGGAAAATTAAATAATTAATGTTCCTTCATCATCGTCTGTTTAGTCCACCCCATCCCACCCCCCTCTTACCTGCACGGGCCGCTCCTGTGTATAGGCCTGGGCAAAATTCACATATTTGTCTTTGTGGAAATTATGCAAAATTCCACAAAAATATAGTGAAGTTATGCAAAATGAGAATCTTGCATTTTTGGACACAAAGACATATTTTGTGCTTAAAAATAGCACAAAGTTGCATGTGACCCATATAACAGCTGCTCGCATTCTTGTGCTCCTCCATGATTTTTACCTGAGCTTAATCTTGATTACCTGACACGGCACAATGGCATAATCCCAGGCACTTTGTAGAGGACTAAATGATGGAAATTATGCAAGATTATGCCACTATAAAATCAAATGGTCACCTGGGCCTAGCTGTGGGTAGCAGGAAGGGCACGATTTTATGTAAAATGTTCAGATGGTACAAGCCTGTCTGAGACTTCTTCAAAACACACTCTTTGAAGACTGGTTAGAGTCTATGTGACAGGAAAAGAGATTTGGCTCAAGGAGTTGCACAAGTGGGTAGTCAAAGAGGTTCATTTTAGACAACATGGCTGAAATGTTTGTTGACGTTTTAATGAGTATCATATCTTCTTTTGATTGTGTTTCATACAGACAGCCAACATCCAAATTTGGGATGATGAGAGCCATAGGATTTTGCCATCTCCCTTATCCTCAAACTTATGACAACAAATTAGAAATTAGTTAAATAATTAGGTTTTCATTGTTAGTGAGATTGGGTTACATCATTAGAAGAGGCACTGAACTGTTGGTCAGAAGAAAAGGACCACATGTCAAACGAGGGGCAAGCATTGAAAACCAATTCAAAACCTAATTTTATTCTAAACACACTATCAACAAAAATAAGATAATTACGACATTTTGCAATGCAAACATTTGCGATCCTTGAATTGGACATGGTATAGCCATGTAAATAATCATAGGCTGGGATTTAGAAATTTTATTTGAATGCAAGAAAAACATCTAACATAAATTTCCACTTGACTATGTTTTTACTGTTATCAAAAAATAGCTGGCCAAAAAAGCAATTGTTTTTAGTGTCAATGACTTTATAATGTGCTGATTGTCCTCTGCTTAATCAGGTGAAAGGTACAGTCTGTTTTGCATGCCAAATTGTTATATTGTTTGTGTTGCAAAGTCTGCCTGTGTTCCCTGTGCAACCCCATTTTTTTTGCTGACTGGCACTGGAGGTAACTGACTCTGACTGTCCATGGCCGCTGTCTAACCAGGCCTAGGGCCAGTGCTATGTTGAAAACACAGTGAAAACACACACATACATGAGGGTACACTATATATTAAGGTACACTTATAATTCGCATGACCTACCTTAAAAGTCCCTAGTATATAATAGGGCATGGCAGTTTAGAGGTCAGCAGCCATTTCTGCACTTGCATTTATGCACTGCTGGGAGCCTGGGCCATTTTAAGAGCAGCCCTGCCTTGCAGCACTGGTTTTAAAAGTAAATTGTGCCCAAACTCGATTTTGGGAGTAGGGGCACTTAACAAAGTGATAATCTACATTATTCTTACATATTCTGTACCCCCAGGGTCTTCCCTAGGCAGTCGCGGCTCCTGGAGGGAGTGCTGCGGGGCGGCGGGGCGGGGGAGGGGCAGGGTGGGGGGTAGTAAACTCCGGCATACGGCCGAACGGAGTTAAGTACATAAATAAATAAATAAATACAACAAATTACATTGCGCGCGATGCAATGCCAAATGGCGATGCGGCGCGCGCAATGTAATTCATTTTATTTATTTATTTATTTATGTACTTAACTCCGTTCGGCCGTATGCCGGAGTTTACTACCCCCCACCCTGCACCTCCCCCACCCCGCCCCACCGCCCCGCAGCACTCCCTCCAGTAGCCGCGACTGTCCCTAGGTTTCCCAGGGGTGGGGGTCATGTATTTATGAATAGGGTCATTATGAAAGATGTTTTATATGGCCTGGGGAAAGAGAAATTATACATTTCACTTCACCTATTGTAGTAAAGTGCCTTCCAAAGTCGCATTTGGTGCTGGGAGTACTGTGGAGTCAAGATCTACACTATCTTTGCATATTCAGGACCCCCAAGGTCTCCCCCAGGGTTGGGGGGTCATGTAATTATAAGCAGGGCCCTATACAAGATGTTATATATGACCTGGTGAGGGAGACATTAGACATTTCAGTTTCCCCATTGTAGATGCCTAGCCCCATAGGATAACCTTGCAATAGTTTATGAACGCATAAATATCGCCAGAAATTGAATACAAAATATAATTTAAAGACTTAGGAGAATGGTATTGAAAACCCCAACAATATACTATTGTTTAATTTATCCCAACTTGTACAGAAAATAAGTTATAAGACTTTCTTGAATGTAAGACAAAATTCAGCCTTCCTGCAGTCTTCCCTGATTGGTCAGAGTTAACAGGATTAGCCAGGCTGCTTTGATGAAGTGATAAATGGCTCACCCAGGGAGAGACTATCTGCTGGAGACAGCTTTGCTACATAGGAATGCCAGAGCAGGGAGGAGGGGTCATAAAGAATGAAGCTTCAAAGGAGGAATAGGACAGGCAGGGAATGCCAGGTCCATCTACCCCCATCCCCTCTGGTCCAGCCATATGGGAGGCTTAAGGAAGGAATCTGCAGATGTTAAGGGGTGGAGAAATATGGAAATGAGCCATATTGAGAGTTGGCTTAGTTAGCTCTTCGTGCTCTGCTGGGAATTCAGCCATGTTGAATTTTGAAGGTATAGTGCTTTCTGGGAGAAGATTATGCCACACTTTGGAGGAAGTGGTCATGCTCTGGGGTGTTGCCTTGCACCTCATTGGACAGGAGTGCTCTCCTGTTTGCCCCCAGAGAACTATGAATAAATATGTAAGAGGTGCAGAGCCTCTCAGATCTGCTGCTTGAAACTCAGAGAAGAAGAAGGATTGCCATGCTTGAACCTTGATTTGCACCACCAGGCCCTGCATTCTGACTGACGGCGCCTGCTGCATTATCTGGAAATACAGCCCTGTGGATGTACCGTGCTTCTGAAGGAATAAAGCGTGGACTCCCTACAATCCACAGGTTAACAGAGCTCACCTTCATCATCAACACTAAGATTCCATTGCCTGGAGTGCGTCCAGTGGACTTTTAAGGGTTTTGTCCATGTGCATTATGGGAATTGTGGTCCCAAAATTTCAAGGACCATCTTGGAGCTTCCAGACCTTTGGATTGTGTTTTGGACCCATTAGACCCTCAAGAGGAACTTCAGGAAGAAGTTCCAGAAGTTTGGAGAAGTTACAATGCAATACAATACATTGGTAGAGCGCACAGCTACTTAAAAAGGTGTCCCGACGCTGGCGGTACGAGTATCCACTTAGTTCAAAGGCAGAAACCAGCTTAGGAGGAGGTTATTGCAGAGTCAAACAGAAGCATTTTAAGCTTTTTCCTGAAAACCGTTTCAGATGGACAGCTTCTCAAGGCCAAAGGTAAGGCATTCCACAGTCTGGCTGTCAGGTAGGTGAAAGAACGGCCTCCTCTTGTGGATGGGGTTAAAACAACTTAAAGTTATTAGAATGAAGGGATCACACCTGGGAAGATAGTTTGAACCATCGCCTAAGATAGAGAGGACCCCACGAGTTACAAATCTTGAAAGCAAAAGTGAGGACCCTAAACTGGATCCTTCTGCTGATCGGCAACCAGTGAAGCTGATGCAAATGATTTGTGATAGAGCACCAGGGAGGAAGTTTCAGGATCAATCAGCAGCAGCATTTTGAATTATCTGAAGATGCTGAATAAGAAAGGAAGAGAGCCCAAGATGAAGACTATTAGAATAGTCCAGTTTAGAAGTAATCAAGGCATGTCCAATGGTTTTCTGCTGTTCCACAGGAGTAAAATACATTATACGTCTCAAAGATCTGAGAGTCAAGAAACAGGAACTAGACAGCAATTTTATCTGAGATTCAAAAGTGCGCTCAGCATCAAATTCAACCCTCAAGTATCTGACCACAGGGGATGGACAAGGAGGACTACCCAGCTCAGATGGCCACCAAAGGTTGGAGTCGGGTATAGATTTAGAACCAAATATTAGAATCTCAGTCTTATCTGAGTTCAACTTCAACAAATTGGTATTCATCCATTCTAGGACATATCTGAGATGAGATTTAAAAGAGCTCAATGATGAAGGAGCAAGTTTGAAGCAACTTTGGAAAAAAGCTCCATAAGGTGACTGACTCCACCGCAAGAACCAAGCTGGCCACCTTCATTAGCGACCCGGCCTGTATTTCAGGTTCATCCAGCTGAAGTTATCTGGAGGTCTGACTTCCAGAGTTTGTCCGGAAGCTCCCTCAAAGCCAAGCCGGCGAACCCTCACCGAATCAGAACTGGTGAAGAGCATTGAGGGACCCCGGCGGAAAAAGCTCCAGAAAAGTTTCTATGTCCGAAGGTAAAATTTTAACTCAATGTATCCACACAGGGCTTCATCACAGTGGGCCTGAAAGTTTGACTTTGTCCCAGTCAAGCATGACCAGATGTCCCAGAATGACACTATAGGTTTCTAATATAATACTGTATATTAGGTGATTTTAATTACCACCTTGAAGATTTAAAAGACCATAATTCAGCATCACTAATAGAGATGATGTCTAATGCTTCATTGGAACAGAAAGTATTGCACCCCACACATGATGCTGGTCATACTCTGGATGGGCTTTTCACATCCAACCCCCACCTTAGAATTCAAGAAATCCTGCCAATTCCATGGTCAGACCATAGAGCCATTTTGTTCACAATAACCACCACACATCGCATCTCCAGCACGCACATACCCCATAAGATAATTAGAGGTCGTAACTGGAGGAATATTGACCCCCAACAGATGCAACACACTCTGGCATCTTCTAAACCTGACCTAAAATATGAGGCAAATCAAGCAACAGGTAACTTTGCTAACTGGATTACATCTGCAGTAAACTTACTGGCACCAGAAAAAGCATTACGACCAAGCGCATAAAGAAATCTGAGCCCTGGTTCTGTGTTGCCCTGCGCAAACAGAAACAACTTTGCAGACAGGCAGAGAGACGCTGGAGAAGCAACTACTCAATAACTGATAAAACTCTATATTCTCAATCTTTGAGCATCTATAAAAAGATGTTACTGGAAAAGAAAAGCAATTACTTTTCAAATAAAATCCAACAGGCAGGTAACTCCAGTAAAGCACTATTCTCAGCATTGAAGAAGCTAGTCAAGCTTCCTGAACCACAAAAAAAGGACATCAGCGTAGCTTTCTGCAACTAACTGTCAGGGTATTTTAAGAACAAAGTACAAATCATCTTCGAATCCCTTTCAGACTGGGAAGACGGCATGGCAGCCACTCCCGCCCCAATTTCCCTATACCCCACCAATGTCTTGGATTCGTTTAAACCACCAAACATAGAACAGATAGAGGAGGCAATTAAATCAACAAAATCCGGAGCACCATCAGACCCCTGTCCTCTTAACATATTCCATATGGCACCAGACACAATCAGTGAACAACTCAGTATACTTTTTAAAGAAATAATTAGCTCGTGTGTCTTTCCAGACGTATGGAAGACAATATCTATTCTTCCTCTACTGAAAAAACCCAATCTAGATCCCAATGACAATAGCAATTACAGACCGATAGCAAGGATCCCTTTTCGAGCCAAGATCCTGGAAAAAATTTTAAACTTCCAATTAACAACTTTCATCTCGTCGACAGACCTGCTAGATTCTTCACAGTATGGTTTCCGACAAGGACACGGAACTGAAACCGCCTTAATCATGGCGGCAGAAGAGATCCGGGCAATACTGGACACGGGTGCCAAGGCCGCCTTGATCCTGTTGGATCTGTCGGCGGCCTTCGACACCGTGAACCATGACATCCTAATCAGGAGACTCCAGGAGGTGGGAATCAAGAACTCTGCCCAATCCTTGCTCAAATCCTTTCTGAACAACAGATACCAATATGTTCAGATAGGGGACTCCTGTTCAGAACAGTTTACTTTGCCTTGCGGGGTACCTCAGGGCTCCTCTTTGAGCCCCACCCTGTTTAACCTTTATGTGACCCCCTTAGCTAGGGTCATTAGGCAATTCGGCTTTACACTTATATCTTACGCTGATGACACCCAAATAGTGGTGTCTATTTCTAGTAAGCCTGATGAAACAGCTGAGCGTTTCAACCAATGCATGTCCCATATAAATCAATGGATGGGGACAAACTGCCTAAAACTCAATGGAACAAAAACTGAGGTACTCTTATTAGGCTCTGACACATCCTTTTGGTCACAAAACTGGTGGCCTTCTAGTATGCGCGCTGTCCCTACCCCAGTCCATAAAGTGAGGAACTTAGGTGTCATTTTTGATGACAGACTGACCTTCCAACAACAGGTAAATAAAGTCGTCTCATTGGTGTTTCTCACTCTAAAATCAATCCGTAAAGTGCGCCCCTTCATTCCCCCGGAAGCAGTAAAAACGCTAGTGACGGTCCTAGCCTTGGCTAGATTGGATTATGGAAATGCACTATACTTAGGCCTTCAGAAACAACATATGGCTAAACTTCAGCGAGCACAAAACACCGCTGCCAGATTTTTGCTAGACGTTCCCAAATTCCAATCCATCTCTGAAGGTTTGAAAAAACTCCACTGCCTCACTATAAAGAAAAGAGTAGACTTTAAAGCACTATGTCTAGCATACAAAGCTGTTCACGGAAATGGACCAGCATTCTTGAAGCAACATCTTGTCTGGTACCATCCATCAAGACATCTACGCTCAGCACAGAGCAAACTCCTCAAAACACCAAAATTTAAGAACGCTAGCTGGGGAGGAAGGAGCTTTGTCCTGGGTACTGTGAGGTTGTGGAACTCACTTCCGTTAAACATCAAAAGCTGCCCAACCCTACTTGGTTTTAGAAAACTATTAAAGACATGGCTTTTTGCAAACTAAATACACCATCTCTGGCAATCTCCTCCGCAAAAGCGCCTAGACGCTCCAGGGCAATCGTGCGCTATATAAATTCTAAAATCAAATCAAATCAAGTGCTAGAAAGTGTTTAAACTTTAAAAATTCATATCTCTGATTCCCTACATTGTATTTCTGTCATTTTGATGTTGTTTTAAATATAAAAATATTTCCTATTTTTATAAATTGGTGTGGGAATTTTATTGTGTGTTGTGTCTTAATTATTTAATGAATTGGTGTTTTTAAATGCTTTACATACCTGTCTTATTTGTTAAGCCTACCTGCTTGCAGCCAAGCTACCCAGAGTTGGGCATGGGAATAATTTATTGAGACCTATACTGAGTCATACTGTGTTAGTGGCCAGTGGTAAATGTATATTTACCACTACTAATAACCCACTTTCCAACAGTTTGTTTTTCGCCCATGGGATTGATTTGCAATTATCTGGTCATACACAAAAAACACACAATGGCTTCCAGAAGCAACTAATTACCTAATCCGTACAAGCATAAAACACAGTGGTCTTGTTTGAAGTTGCATGCTAAATATAGACATTGTGTAAGAAATTAACCAAAATGTTATACAGCTTCTTACATGATAAACATAGTTGATACCATTTTCTTTTGAACGCATAGTAATGGCTTTATGAGAGTGTGGTATACCAGTTGTTACTGATGTACTGATTAATTTAAATTAAGAAAATATTTCATTTATCCATCAAATATATTCCATGTAAAATAGATGATTTTATATAGATTGCATCCTATGTTTTCTGTTAATTAAAATTACCTCAAATTCACAACGAATTAGATTTGATAAGATCTTTTGTTTTCTGTAAAGGAGTGCTATGAGAATCAGGTAGTCACCCCCAAAGTGTGCTTCAAAAAATAGGCTGAGGTAGGAAAGAGCTGCTATATATGGGAGAATAGAAAAAGAGGGATAGAAGGCATAGATGTAACTTATAGCAGTGATTCATACTATTTCAGTTGCGATTCAGAGCTTACTCTAACAATGTGCAAGAGATAGGCTTAATTAGACCCAATTTCATAGAAAAAGCAAATACAATATTGTTATTGCTGCTTGGCTCTTATATAACATGCAGTCAGCGACTGATTAGTATAGCAACACATTCTGGAGTGCACGAATGACTTGTTTGTAAGTATGTTTAGTTTGATATTTCTAAAGTGTAAACCTAGTTGGCTAGCAGCGGAGCATTGTACAGGTGGTAATCCCCAGTGAGGATGCATTGAGGGGGAACACAACATTGAGAGTTATTAGAGCTAGTGGAAGGGGTGAAAAGTCAACCTATCTGAGGTAGTGGTCCTTGAAGATGTGAGTTTTCAATTTTTTCCTGAATTATAGGAATGTTGGTGCTCCTTTGATGTTAGAAAGGCTGTTGCTTCACATCCTGGGGTGTAGGCTGAGAACACTTTTTTCTTTTTTTCTCAATCCTGCAGTATTTAGTCTCTCTTCTGGTGATGTCAGAGCTCCTCCCTTGGGGATGACCTACAGATATTGTTAGTGTTTTAGCTAGGTGAACAGGGGACTTAGTGTAGTGGACAATTTAAATGTTGAAGCTGACGCCTATCTTGAAGTTGACCTGGTCTTGCAGGGGAGCCAGTACAGCTAGAGTCTCTCTTTGTTTTGGTTGAGGACTTTTTGAGATAAAGTTGGGAGTTGTCAGCATACTGGTGGATCTCTGTTGCTATCTGTAAGGATGACTCCTATGGTGCCATATAAATGTTGAAAATGATGAGAGACAGAGCAGACTCTACAGACGATATGGAGAGTCTGGGATGTGGTTGTTCCTAGCTGAAGGACTTACTGTCCATTGGTGAGGTAGGGTGTGAGCTATTGTAGGATCGTGCCAGTGAAGCCCTTGAGAGTTCTCATGGTGTGAATCAATGTTGCGTGGTCAACAGAATTTAGAGCTGCTGAAAGGTCCAGCATGACCAGGAGGAAGAAGTTGTTTTTTTTCCATTGAATTAGAGGGAGACATTGACTGCTTGGGGGATTGTTTTTTAAATACTGCACTGCAGGCTGAGCCCTGTTTGATAGTATTGAAGTAGGTTATTGTTGCTTCAGTGCACCTATAGCTGGGGCGGTACAGATGTCTTGATTTTCTTTCAACAAATGGGAGGTGGATTATAGGATGGAAGTTGGCAAAGACAATTATATCTAGTGTAGCTTCTTCAGCATGGGACGATATGTCCTTTTTTGAGGCTGTCCAGGAAGGTACCCTGGGGTAGCGAGGCATTGGCAATGTGCAGAAAGAGTGTAAGGTCTTCTTCTTGAAAAAACGTGATAATGGAGGAGGGAAGCATCTCATCTTTATCGGAGATGGCTTTGAATAAGCTCAGAATATTGGAGAGTTCTGTGTGGAAGAGTGTTAAAAGATGACCAGTTATTGTTGTGGTGCCCATGTATAGATGAAGGTGTGGATGGTGATGATAAATTGGTAATGATTTTGTCTGTGAAAAGAGGTTGATAGAGTTGCATTTCTTCCTTGATGGTGGAAAAGTGGGTGCAGTAATGGGGTTGGGACACTATTTTAATCAATAATGGTGATTTGTTACTTCTATGTGTGCTGCATTTTGCATTATTATTTAATGATTGTTTATGTGCAGGAAGGGACACTTTCCTGCACATAAACAATCTGTAATGGTATTTTGCTCTTTCTATGTGTGCTGCAGAATGCAGCACACATAGAAAAAGCAAAAACGAGGAGAAATATACGTATTTATCCTCGTTGCGCCCTTTTATTGAATGGCATTTGGTGCTGCCTCAGATTTACACATCTTTGTAAATCTGGGGCAGCGTCAAAATGGAGTGAGTGTTGCGGTGGAACACCCACAGCAACACCCATTGCATGCCCCTTTCACGCAAAGTGATGCATGTAAAGGGGCTGTATTTACAAGGTGGCGTTAAGCCAGTCAAAGTGGCTTAGTGCCACTTTGTAAATATGGAGCAGGGCATAGAGCCACCAGATTGTCGCTAAAAGTGACGTTCTGGTGGTGATATCCCCATGTAAATATATCCCATAGTTTCTGCTCTTTACTTAGAGTAAGCAGACAGGATATACCTACACAAATGTGAAGGTATAACCTATCCACCAAACTACTGGTTTTAATGTTGCTTTATTTAGAGTCTGGTGAATTGTTATGTTTTGGTTGATGAAGCCTCCACTGGCTCTGCTGGTGGAAACGTTTGACTGACAGCTCAACTGACTTTAGGACTTCAGTCAAAGTAGTAAAGACCATCTGCCTTATTTCGGACAAATATTTTAACATATCTATTTCTTGTTTGGGACTGCCAGGAAAAACCTTTTGGTCCCAAGCAAGAAAAGAAGCAAATGACCCCCCCCCCCCCCACACCCCCAAATGCCGGGAGAAAACTACCAGCACGCCAGGAACTTTCATATTTAAATTTTCAAAAACAAACTATCACTTTAGCAGTTTGTTTGTGAAAAACGAAAGACTATGCTGTGTGCGCACAATGCCTAAGGCACCCACACAGCAAAGCTTGAGAGGCTTTGAGGTCTCTGTCAGGGAAAGACCTCTAAATATGGTAGGCTGTACTCTGCTAGAGAATCAGAGTACATCCCTCTGCTCCCCTGGCAAAATGGAGTAGAGCCCACCAAATTGTAAATAAAAACACTCTGTCTTCATAATTTGAGGTCAGGGCAAATTTTATTTTTGAAAAGATGATTGATATCCTGGGCATGCATGTTGCAAAGTCATCCTTGTGCCATGGGAACTCCCATTTCTTTGCTGACTGGTACTGGTGATAACTGACTCTGACTGACCCTGGTCTCTGCTTAACCAGGCCCAGGGCCAGTGCTATGCTGAAAACACACTTAGAATACAGCGAAAAACACCTACATACACTAGGGTACACTATGGGTTAGGGTATCTCTTTGATTGTCATGACCTCCTCTATAAGGCCCTAGTACATAATAGGGCTGGGGGATCAAAACTACTTTTAAGTCTCTAGTATATAAGAGGACATGGTAGTTTAGAGGTCAGCAGCCCTTTCTGCACTTGCATGTGTGCACTGTTGAGGCCTGAGCTCAGTTCAAAAGCAGCTCTGTGCTGCAGGACTGCTTTTAAAAGGTAAATTGTGCCCAAACTCGACTTTGGTGTTTGGGGCACTTAGAAAATAATAAACTACAATATGTTGGCATATTGGGTACCCCCAGGGTCTCCCCTAGGTGTCCCAGTGGTAGGGGGGGTCAGGTATTTATAAGGGGGACCCTTATGCCATACTCATGCTACACACATTAAGCTACGTTCGTAGCAGCCATCTTGGATCGGGCTGGTTGTGCTTTTGAGGGCTGACTTTATTAGATTTCCTGCACACCTCACTCTTTCTCACTGATGCGAACAGCTAAAGCCTGCATATTTTACCAGGTGTCAGCCGTTTAAAGTGGGTTTGCAGTGCACTTCAAGTTTTTTTTCTTTTCCTTGATGCGCACACTAATGTCCTTGCATTTTACCAAGTGTTGGCTGTTTTCAGTGGGCTTCCAGAGCTCTTCAGATTTTCACGCTGATGCGCACAGCTGAGGTCCTCATCTTCTGAAGTACATCAGTTTTCCTTTAAGGTACATTGCATCCACGTGCTTGTCTTTGGAAAAGACTGGTGTAAGAAGTCATTTCTGCTTACTTGTCATTGTTTGGAAGCAGAGGTGTGTCAAGTTTTCGCGCTGATACACACAGCCATCCCACTTTGAGTGACATTGGGTAACCACTGGGTGGAGAAACTTTGAACTGGGTATTTGATGTGGTTTTTTTTTAGCTTGCATTTTTGTGAACTTTTCTCAATTGTTTACCGCATGATACTTTCAGGGTGATGTGTGCAATTTCTGCCCTTGGGAGGCATTGACTGTATTCGTCTGTGTTCCCGCAAAGTATTTTCTGGGTTTGTTGGGTTAGCCGTGCATCATGCAGAATGTTACTGCACCTCCCTTCTTTCTGTCTTCCCCGGGTGAACCCCCTCTTCCTTGCGTAAAATGGAAGGTGTTTGCACATGATGCTTCGGTATGTGGCACTTCTCTTAGTGCGAAGAGGAAATCATCTTTGCTCATGCACTGTTTGGGTTCAGAAGGCCAGGAAGCATCTCTCTGACCTTTCTGACAATGATTCTTCTAGTTTGAATGAATATGAGATTTATATTAGGAAAATGGATTTGCATGATCTGCCCAAGGTTAGTACGGTTCTTGAGTGATATCATTTTGGGAGGAGAATGCAAAGGCAGGAAGAGTCGGTGGAGCAATATGTCACTGTATTATGTAAGTTGGCTTCTACTTGTAACTTTGGGGTATCTTTAGAAGAACGTTTGAGGGATCAGTCAATGTTGGGTTGCACACTTGATAAAGCCAAAGACAATTTGTGGCAAAGAGATTCCCCTTCTCTACAGGACGTTCTTACTATTGTGAAAATGCATGAACACTCAAAAGCCTCAGGTGATATGATATGCAAGGATGTTTATATGGGAAAAAATGATGGAGATGTACTCAAGAAGTTGTATGACAGATCCTCTAAGAGTAAGTATGACAGCAGCACGGTACCTAAGTCTTTGTTTCTCAGGAGTTTTCAAGGCAAGTGCTTTCGATGTGGTAATGTGGGGCATATGACGAATTTTAAGGAGTGTCCTGGGTGGAAGGTTATTTGCAGTATCTGCAGAAAGAAAGGTAATTTTTCCGGATGTTGTAAATCAGGCAAAGAACAGAAGAAAGTCAGAGAGGTGGATGTATTTGAAGAAGTAATTGAGGAAGTTAATATTCTCCAAATTAATCATTATTCTCCAAATTTGAAACGGGGATGGTCAATGACGCGCCTGTGGACATGCTTTTTGATTCTGGAGCTAAGATTACTCTCATCCCAAAAACATTTTATGAGCAACATTTTTGGGCAGGGTAGTGTTATTGAAACCGGACATAAAACCAAAAGGGTATGGGGGTGAGACCATTGATCTTTTGGGTCATTTTTGTGGTACTATTGATTTCAAAGGAAGAATTATTTGTGGGAAAATAAATGTATGTATCAATAAAGGGAGACTCACTGATTAGTTGATTTCATCAAAGTGACTTGCATGTATATTAGGATCCCAATGAAAATCCATCTGTGTATTTGAAAGAGAAGCCATCTGTCGGTTAGTGGGTGGAGGAAGTGAATATTGAATCAGAGAGTTTCCTCAAGATATTGGGCTGTCTCAGGCACTATGTGCACCGTATTAAACTCAAGTCAAGTGCCACGCCCAAGGTGGCAAAGGTTAGAGGTGTACCTCGCTTGGTGAGGGAAAGCATAAGGGTGAAACTGGATAAACTCTAGGAGAATGGGATAATTGAGGAAGGTGAAGCCACAGAGTGTGTTTCTCCCGTCGTTATGGCTTGGAAGGCCAACGGGAGGCTAAACTCTGCATTGATTTAAGAGAGCTCAACAAGGCGATGGTGGTTGACCATTATCCCCTTCCCAACATAAGTGAAATGTGCTCTTTTGAGGGTGTGCAGCATTTCTCCTCATTAGACTTGTCTTCGGCCTACCATCAAGTCAAGCTTCATCCTTTGTCTCAAGAACTGATGGCCTTTATCATGCCGTTTGGCACGTTTAATTCTCTGAGGATCCCTTTCAGGCTTATTTCTGCGGCCTCTGTTTTTGCAGAGGGCAATAGAGAACATTCTGAAGGGTATTGAAGGCGTCAAAGTCTATCAGGATGATGTGCTGATTGTGGAGGTCAATCTTGAAGAGCATGATGGAAGGTTGAGAGCAGTGTTGAGAAAGTTGTTGGAAGTGGGTTTTACTCTTAGAGCAGATGAGTGTAAGTTTGATGTACATGAGATTGAGTATTTGGGACATCTGGTTTCTGCATCTGTCATTAGACCCAAGGCTTCATTAGTTAGCTCCATCTGTAATCTTTCTCCTCCTATGAACAAGGAAGAGCTGGTGAAGTTTCTGAGGATGGCTGAATTTTATTACACGTTTGTGCCAAACTTTCTTGAAAAGACCTCTTGTATGAGGGCGCTGCTCGGGAAGGGGAGTGAATTTGTGTGGTGCAAAGGTTGTGACAAGGAGCTTGTTTGTGTTAAAAGTACTTGAGTGAAGTTCACAATCTGGGAAGTTTTGATCCTTTGAAATTCTCTTATGTGATGAAGGACGCTAGCTCGAAAAGGGTTAGGAGCTGTTCTGCTACAAAAGGTAGATGGCATACACAAGACTCATCTCTAGACCATTGAGAGGCGATGAATGTAATTATTCCAATGTGGAGAAATAGGCTCAGTGTTTTTTGGGTGGAGCGCAAGTTAAGGAAATTTCTGTGGGGCAAGAAGTTTGAGGTGTTGACTGACCATAAGCTGTTAAAAGAGGTTTTTACCAAGAAAGGCACTGATTTTGTATCGCATCGGATAAGAAAGTGGGTAGTAGCATTACAGGAGTTAGAGTTTGCTGTCTCTTATTTACCCGGTCCTAAAAATATTTTGGCTGATTGTCCTCCCCAGACAGGGAGGCAGTGAGACTGATGTGTCAGAGGAAAGTAACTGCTTTGGAGGTGAAGAATTTCAGGAGGAGGTCAATGCCTGCTTGATCAGTGAAGGATTGATTCCGGAGGGTGAATGGAGAGAGGGTTTGACCAATGATCAGCACTTGTAACAGGTGATTGCGAAGGTTCTAGGTAGCTGGGGTGAGAAGAAGGATTGTGAGGGTGAACTGAAAGGCTACTGGCAGGTCAGAGAGGAGCTAGCTGTTGTTGATGGTCTTCTTATGAGGGGTAGCAGATTGATTGTCCCTTGCAGTCGCAGGGACGAATTGGTAGATAATGCTCATGCTAGTCACATTCGTATAGCACAAACAAAAGAAAGAATCAGAGAAGCCTACTGGTGGACCGCCATGGATATACATATAGAGGGAGTGGTCCGGGACTGTACAGAATGTTTGTGTAGTGATAGGATTTTGAAGTGCAGGACGCAACCTATGGTAATAAGGTAACAGCCTAGTTGTCCGTGGTCAGATATTGCTGTGGACATTTTAGTCCCAGTCAGTTTAAAATCATAGGACAAGTATGTGTTAGTGTGTCTTGATATGTTTTCTAGATTGCCTGAAATCAAGGTTGTCAATTCTGTTGAATCAGTGGTGGTTATTGATTTCTTGGAGGAACTCTTTGAACGGGAGTGTTTTCCCTTGTCTATTTTGTTGAATAATGTGGAGGAATTTCTGCGAGAGATGGCTATCAAGCATAAGAAGGCGGCGTTGTACCATCCAGAGACTAATGGTGTTGTGGAAAGGTTTGTAAAGGTTCTTAAAGAGACATTGCAACAAGCTGTTGTATCTGTTAGTGATTGGGAGGCAGCCATGTGAAAAAAAGTAAGAGAATACAGATTTACGCCGCATTCCTCTACTGGTGTGGCTCCTTTTTGTTTACTCAAAGGCAGGGTTGCTAATACTGAAGTAACTCCCTTGTGGGTCCCCACCAAAAGAGCTGTTGTAGATGATAATGTAGGTTACACAGAGGGGTGGAGAGAGAAAGAAAGGGTGTTGATGGAAAAATGGAAGGTATTGTATTATGAAAGGAAGGCAGTGAAAAGTACCGCTGTGTGTGTGGGAGATTGGGTCAGGATCAAGTCACCCAGGACAGATAGGAGGAAGTCCAAATGTAGTCAACCTGTACAGATTATTAAGGTGTTTAAGAATGCTATGAAGACACATGATCACAAAAATGAAACCTTAGTAGAGTTGCCAAGTGTCAAGCAAATGGAGTTGGTGGCACGAAAACGCAGGTTGAGCAAGAGGTCAGTAGGCCTCTTCGTATAAGAAGGGTTCTACTCCGTTTACGAGACTGTGTCTGCTAAGCTGTGGCCAATATCTTCAGTTTCTCTTGTTGTGTATTAATTTTGATTTTATTGTTTTATCCAGATTTGTGGGGTCTCATTAGGGGTGAGGTGGGCTTTGTCCAAGTGCATTGTGGGAATTGAAGTCCCAAACTTTAAAGGACCATCTTGGAGCTTCCAGACCCTTGGAGTAAGATTTGGACACTTTGGGACCCTCAAAGGAACTTCAGGAAAAAGTTCCAGATATTTGAAGAAGTTTGGAGCAACTTTGGAAAAAAACTCCATAAGTGGACCGACTCAACCTGGCCAGCCAAGCCAGCGATCCTCAACCGTGAGCTGGCCAGCCGTCCAGGTTCGTCCCACTGAAAAGGTCTGGAGGTCCGACTTTTAGAGTTTGATCTGGAGTTGGTGGAAAACCAAGCTGGCGAACCCTCACCGAATCCAGCCTGGTGAAGATCATCAAGGTACCCCAGGAGAAAAAGCTCAGTCAAAGTTTCTAAGTCCGAATGTAGAAAAAGTGACCGGGATCAGCCGCGAGAGTCAAGCTGCACATCTTCGCCCACGAGCCGGCCTGGATCTCTGGTTCTTCTCACTGGAAAGCTCCGAAGGTTGGACTTCCATAAGTTTGACTGGGTGCTCGTCGCAAGGCAAGCCAGTGAACCCTCACCGAATCTGGACTGGCTGAGAGCTTCGAGAGACCCCAGGAAGAAAAGCTCCAGAAAAGTCAGAATGTAAAACTTTGACTGAGACCTACCATGAGGGGTAGACGCACAGGGCTCCATCCTGGTCTAGCGTGACCAGATGTCCCAATAGGCATTATAGGTTTCTATGTGCTATATAGTGCCAAATCTTTAAAAATTCATATCTACGGTTTCCTACATTGGATATTTTTCGTTTTGGGGTCATTTTAACGAGAAACATATTTCCTATTTTTATAAAGTAGTGTTGGATTTTTATTGTGAGTTGTGTCTTAATTATTTACTGAATTGGTGTTTTTAAATGCTTTCATACCTGTCTTTGAAGTTAAGCCTGCCTGCTCGCAGCCATGCTACCAATGGTTGAGCAAGGAAATAATTTTCTAAGACCTATTCTGAGCCCTATATTGTGTTAGTGGAATTATTGCCAGTGGTGGATATATGTTTACCACTACTGATAATCCACTTTCCAACATTTTGGTGTTCAGCGGTGTGGATGAGGACTTGTGTTTAAAGAGTACACCTTTCAGTAAAGTGAATTAAACATTTTTAAAATCCTCTAAATTGCCTTAGAACAAAACTTTTGAGTTTGATTTTTGGAATTTGGACTAAACTTTTTTTAATCCATTGTTTTGATTTTTCCAAAATTGTTCTAAGTCTGTTGTGCTAGTTGTTGAGATCCAAAACTAGGGAACCATGGAGCTAGACCTGGCTAAACTGCCTAAGCTCAGGATGGCTGATCTTAGGGTGCAGTGTAGGCTTAGGGGGCTGCCTGTTTCCAACAAGCGTAGGAAGGCAGGGTTGCTTAAGTCCTTTAGGGCCTGGGATGAGGTAGCTGAGGAGATTCAAGGGGGGCTGGAGGGTGTTCCCCACAACCTCACCCAGGAGGAGGGTGAGGATTGTGCCTCTTCCTTCTTCTCCAGTGTTATCCATGTGATTTCAGATGGTGGGAGGGGAGTAGGGTCCCCTACTCAGGAACCATCACTGGCCTTGCAGAAAGGCAGCTTGAGGCCCAGTTAGCTTCCATTGCCTTGGAAAGGGAGAAGCTGGAATTGGCTATGAAGAGATTGGAAAGGGAGGAGGAGAAAAGAAATGGTAGCAGTGAAAATGGTGACGAGCTTGAGATGTCGGGGGTGGTGGATTTGATCATTAACTTTCCAAGGGTATAGTACCCAAGTACACAGAGAAGGATGACATTGATAAGTGGCTAGCAGCCTTTGAAAGGGCCCTTTGGATGAGTAGGGTCCACTGTAAGTATTTGGGTGCACTCAGGTGGGAGTTGATTCCAGTAGCTGGGAAGGATAGGCTCTTGAACCGGAGGGGGAGGATGTAGAATCATACCAGCAGATGAAGGTATGCTTGGTCAAGAGGTTTGGTCTGACTCCAGAGCAGTACAGGATGAAGTTTAGAGACACCCAGAAAGTGAGTGCACTGTCTTGGGTAGACTTTGTGGATGTCTCAGTGAAGGCACTGGAAGGCTGGATTGTTGGTAACAAAGTTGACACATATGAGGGATTGTATAATTTGTTGTTGAAAATACTTATTTTGACTCATTGTGCAGAAGAGAAGTTACACCAGTATCTAGTTGACTCTAAGCTGACAGACCACAGAGAGATGAGGGAAGAAGCTGGTGTGTGGGTGAGAACCCTGGTTTCCAATCAGCACCAGGGGGGTGACCAGAAGAAAGGAGGACAGGTCCTTCCCCAGAGGAAAGCCCAGGGAAAAGAAGGTCAAAAACAGAAGGAGTCCTCCAAAGACCCACAAAACTCTAGCCAACCCAAATTCAAAGGGAGGGGGTATCTGGGATAGAATGGTAGGTTCTTTGATCCCTAAAAGTTGGTAAGTGCTTTGAAAGTAACCAGCCAGGGAACAAAAAGGGACATGGTGTCTGTACCAAGACGCCCACCACTAAGGCACCATCCCCATAGATTGCCAGTGTAAGTGTGGGAGTGGAGAATGGTGCCCCAGAGAGGGGTAGGCAGGTGGCAAAAGCAACCTGGATGTTTATTGTGAGTTGTGTCTTAATTATTTACAGAATTGGTGTTTTTAAATGCTTTACATACGTGTCTTTGAAGTTAAGGCTACCTGCTCGCAACCAAGCTACCGAGGGTGGAGCATGGAAATAATTTTCTGGGACCTATTCTGAGCCCTATATTGTGTTAGTGGTATTATTGCCAGTGGTAGATGCATATTTACAACTACTGATAAACTACTATCCAACAATGAAAAATTGCATTAATTACAGAAATCCCTCTTTATGGAATTCCAATATGCAACCATTTCTTGACTGTTCTAGCCTGCTGCTCGAATCAAAGTACCTTCAAAAAATTCTGCTATCTCCATGGGATTAGAATTCATTTTGAGTTAGGAAAGTATATTGTACTCAGCTTGCTCTATAAAAATCAATTTAAGATCAATGATATACATTCATTGTATATACCTTAAAAGAAACCTGCCATATCTAAAACACAAGAAATGTTTCCATATCATTTACAGACAAAAGTGTGAAAACCTCATAGGGCATAATTTGAATACAGCCACATTAAATATATTCTTGTACAAACTGTTCGATAAAATCTAATTTCTTATCCCATAGTCTCAATTGAGTCAGTATAACCCATCAGCACATGGCTTGAGTACAGTCAGTTAGCAAATACTGTTAGGAAATGGGATGTGAGCTGCTCTACCCCCTCCCGATTTGTCTATTATTGGGGCCTCTGCTGGGAGTGAGTCTCATCAACTGAGTCCCACCAAATGTATATAGGAAAAGGCCTGCTTTTGAATGATCATCCTCCATTTTTTGTGATTGTTGTTGCTGGGTGTTTGACTCTGTGCACTGGGACTATGCTAACCAGGCCCCAGTGCATGTGTTATGACCCCTAAAGCATATTGAAATTGGCTATACTCTTAAATGACAAATGTAACTTACTTATAAGCCCTTAGTTTAAGGTTCAAAATTTACCCAGAGCCTGTAAATTAAATGGCACTAGTAAACCACATCACCCATTTTGCAACCCCATTACAGTGACAGTGCAAACATGACTGCAAGCACACCATTTTAGTTTGGCTGTGCAGTTTTACAACTGCAACTCTGGCCTGTCAAAACAACCCTTTTTAGCAGGACAACCCCTTTCTTTTTAATATTAATAAGTCACCCTTAAATTTGATTTACAGCCCATAAGGGAGGGCACATCGTATTTAAAAGTAGGACATGTACAAGTTTAATGTTAAACATGTTTTATTAGTAAAAAGATGCAAATGCTGGATTTGTGCAGAGAGGGGCACTGTAGGATTGTTTGCCTTAGGACACACAGAACTGCTGGAAATGTGGGTAGCATTACCCTTGGTAAATATTTCCCTATTGGTTAGGAAGGGACTAAGAGTCTCCCCCTCCCATAGGCTAGTGCCAGAGATAAATATGGCACCCAATGGCATCCTCTTCAGAACAGTACTGGATCTGTGCAAGACAGAAAAGGACTGCATCTACTATTGAGACCTGTGAGAAGACCTGAAAGGCTATACCTCTTCCAACTTGTACCCAGGACCAAGAAGTGGACAGAAAGAGTCAGGTGGCTGATCTCTTGTTAAAATACAGGGACACAACAAGTTGCAATAAGCCCCTTTTCCTGAAGAGCCCAGCTGACCACTTGCAACTGGACCCTGCCCTGGACCCTACTGGTGGCTTTTGCTGGACTGAGTCTCGACCCCCAATTGTTGTTCTTTAGACCCTAGGACCCTTGGCTGTGTCAAATTGTAATCCTCCTTTCATCCAGAGAAACAAGGGACTTAGAAACCGTTTGGCTCCAAAGACCCCGGAGGGCGGGGACAGGCCTGCCAAGTAAATCCAACAAATCCAACAAATGTGCATTGCCATAGGGCCAAAGATTCAGTTTGCTCCCACTCTGATCTATTCCACAGCAGCAAACCCATTTCAGTGGGACATTGCGGAGAGGGTATCCAAGCCTGTGGTGCCTGTTTGGCTACAGCCTGCAGCCTTGTCTGCTAATCCAAGCTCTAAAAAAACAACTCAGTCAGAAGGTTGAAATCTTCACCTAGCAAAGGCACGCAAAGTATCTGGCCTGCAAGAGACCTTCCTCTTGTGCAAATGTTTAGTTTCTTCCTCTCTGAGCTTTCCTGCCAAATGTCAATGGTTTAACCGGGACGTCATTCGACGGCTCTCCAGCCTCCTGAGGCCCTTCTTGGCCACTGACTATTGTCTTGTTGACTTTCATTTCAGAGACCAAGGGCCTAATTTAATTCTTGGCCTACCCGCCAAGACAATGGCACCAATTTAAATGTGGCAGATCATAGTTTGATGACAGCGGAGACTAGTCTGTCTCTGTCAAGTTCAAACTCCTCCAACCACCCGAAGGAGTAAGGGCCATCAGACATTTAGCTATATGTCCTCCCACCTAATTTAGATGGACGGACATATAGTCATTTTTCAATGCCCATCACCACGAGGAAAAACCTGACAGCAAGGGGTATTGAAAAGTGCTCAATGTTTGCCCTTGCCATTGGAGGAAACTCCTATGGTGATGAGGACATTGTTTCTTTTATTTTCACAAAGAAAATCCCGCTTTTGTCCAACCGTCAACATTTAAATCAGGTCTTTGGTCAGAAGAAGAAATTTCTAACACATGCTTCATCACGTTTGGCCTTAAATTGCGCCTAGGTACTGGTCAGTGTAACTGCAACAAATGATGGACGGAATGCTGAATGATTCAAACATTCTCCCCGAGCCGAGAGATCTAGGTTAAATCCATAGTTCTTTTGCCCACTATGCCACTCCAGTTTGGACCCAGCCATATGCAAATCAGTCTTGACCCTGTGCCTCATGGGAACAGTTCAGACCGAACTGCCAAGCCAGGTCCTCCCTGGACCGGAAACAAGCATCCTGGGACCGGTTTCAGGGTATGTCACCCTTCATCAGCCAGGCTAGCTTGAATCCAGGTCAACCAGATGAACGTGGTTTGTGCTTAATGCTTTTTGGTGCTATTTTTAAACTTGAAGTTTAAAAATGTATACCTCTTGTTCCCCTTATTGGATTTGTATTGTTTTAGTGTTATTTTGTTTATTAAATTACTCTCTATTTTTATAAATTAGAATGGGATTTTATTGTGATGAGTTTTATTTTTCTCTCTTTCGCTACTTCTAAATGCTTAAGACATTTTCTTAAGTTAACCCTGTGTGCTCAGTGCTATAGCTATGAGTACTGAGACAGACCATGAGGGGCAAATGAATGTGAGGGCCCAACTAATAAAGATAAGTACACACCCAAGTCAAACTGAGGTGCTCAAGTAGTAACTTTCGACACAACTGTTGGGAGAGGACAGAAAGAGACCCATAAATAATTGTGCAGAGGGAAAAGAGACAATGAAAACGCCATGGAAACAATGCAGGGGCTCTTGTAGATGGAACTCAGGGGGAACAGCACACAGAAACAGGAAGTAGTTAGGAGGAGAAAGACCGAACATAGAACATAGAGGTAGAAAAGGTGAAAGCAAACAGAAATAGTAGGCAGTTGGTAGGAATGAAATGCAAGCATATAAAAGAATAATGCTGAAGGTTAAGAGTAAGCATAGTGAGCTACTAAGCAGAAGAAAGAGGCCGACTCACACAGCAGAGTTTATGGCTAGAAGATAGTAAGATTCATTAGACAGGGGGCAAGGAGAAATAGAGGTCGTTTAGAGGTCACTCTTAAATGGGACGTTTGGGAAATTAAAGTTGTTTAATAAATGATGAAAAGAACAGAGAAGCTGTTTCAAACCCAAATCTGGATAATCACCTGCACAGACATCAAGATCCAGAAACATTCAGCAAATCCCAAAATATTCACAAATAAGATCTCAACATTCTCTGACCTTCATCTTGCTTTATGTGAATGAAATGGTCCATCCCTGGGGCTGTCTGCATGTGGCTGCAACATATCACTATAGCATGAAGTGCAATTTTAATAAAATGCAAGAAAATATTGAGTGCATGATAGCACTGCTCTGAATCTTAAAAATATGCCTCACTGCTCTTCAGAAATAACTGACGGAAAATACTAAATATAAAATATACTCAAATACGTGGCTTTATGATAAAGTTGATTATTAGTTCAAAACTCTTTATTTTGGCCACTTGGGCCATAAAAGTACAATTCATCACGCTGATGACATATGTCTAAAATAGTATAAATACATCCAATAGCACCTAAAAACATATTTTTAAAAAAGTATATATAATTATACACACGTACTAATAAAAATGAAACATATCATTGAAAATGAAATGTTAATAGGATTCTCCCAATACGGTTCAGATGGGACACTCAGAAATATAAGTCATCGAGGGAGAGAGCGACCTAGGGCTTTTTGCGTAGCACACCCATTGCACCCAAACATTTTGCAATAGAGATAAACATTGGCATGGAAGAGCCTGATCTAAAGATACGGAGGGCGTCCTGGTAGTTCCATACACCTAATGACCTACAAATCGGTGCCAACCAATTGTGCTGGGGGGCATAAGCAGCCTGGGCAAGCAAACATAACCTGTGCTACACTTTCCTTCTTGTGGTCACATATAGGACAAGTGCTACCTCCTTCACCCTTCCAGCCTGATGTAAATGACCTGAGGGATAGAGTGCCTATACGAAACTGAAAATAAAGTTTTCGATGCAGTGGAACCGTCACTACATCCCAGAATAATTCCTGCCCCCAGCATGACTTAATGTCCATGTACTCACTTGTTAGCCTAGCGGCAGCTGACTTCCGAACTTCCTCAGCCTCCACAAATGACCGATATTTCATTTTCATTTCTGTCTTAGATGGAAAGACTGATATATTCGGTTGGTCCCACAAATCATGGAATCCTAACGAATACAGGTCTGACTTCATGTTTGAGAGCCATGGAATTGAATTCAGTTGTTCAGCCTTCATAACGTCCTTTAGACTGTCAGCATATTGAGTGAGCTCGGGAGTGGTCCACAGGCACCTCCAGTACAATAAGGGCTGCAGGCAAATTTTATGAGTGGCCCTAGTAAATTCTAGATCACAGAACAGTGGGTATAACGGAGTGCTGGTTGGGAGGGAAATCAGGTTCCTAATGAACTTGTTCTCAGATTTTACGATGTCATTGTGTTTGGAGAACCCCCACAGCTCCTCCCCATATAAGGCTGACCCCAAACCCTTGGCTTCATAGATTTTAAGTGCAGGAGAAATAGGATTAGAGTAGGATGTTGAAAACTCCTTAAGTATTGCACCAGAAATCTGTTTTAACCTGCTGGTGCCCTTGCTAATGTGTGGCTGCCAAGATATACCCTCTGAAATGGTAACCCCCAGATAAAAAAAGGAATCAACTTGTTCTAGGGGGGTTCCTCCCAGGACTAATTTGCTCTTGAAGGATTTATGCTGCTTAAAGGACTTCACCTTAGTCTTCGAAGTGTTAATTTCCAGGCCTCAACTCACACAGAATTTGTTGAAACGATCCAAACATTTCTGGAGGCCTGATGGGGTCTTAGAAATCAACAATGTGTCATCAGCAAATAGGAGGATCAGAGTTTTAAAGCCTGCCAAAGATGTAGCATCAGCTTCCAGTTGTAGAAAATTGGAAGCAATATCATTAATAAAATGTGAAAATAGGGTGTGTGCCAGCACACAACCCTTCAGAACACCTTTGCAGACCGGTACTCGTTCTGTCAACTGAGTCTGATCCCCGCCCCATCTTATGCGTGCCTAATTGCCTTCGTGTAAACAGATTAAAAGAGATAAAATTATGGGGGGCATACCCAGGTCATTCAAAATACTCCACAATTTTAGTCTTGAAATCAAATCGAAAGCCAATTTTAGG
Organism: Calotriton arnoldi; assembly: GCA_963921515.1. Lineage (NCBI taxonomy): Eukaryota > Metazoa > Chordata > Amphibia > Caudata > Salamandridae > Calotriton > Calotriton arnoldi. The sequence continues at coordinate 598,442 of CAWUFW010009877.1, forward strand.
TTGACAAACGCGATGTACAAACTGCCGCCATGGATCAATACAGTTCTCAAGTATACCAGCATAAATCGAAAGGCCTGGTCGATAGTTGATACCCTAGTGTGGAAGCCTGCTCGAAAGGGGCTAAGGATGTTATACTCGTCTATCCAATTTTGTATCTTATTCAGTAGACACCGACCAAAGATCTTCTAAATGCAATCTATAAGGCTTATTGGCCTGTAATTAGATGTAAGGAACAGTCACCTTTTTAAAATATGGGTAAGGCTATAGCACCTTTCCAAGAGTCAGGAATGCTGTAATTGCATTAGCCAAGGCTGAGATGTAATGAGACCAGGATTCTATATTAGTTAAAAAAGATGTCGGCAGGAATGCCATCCGGGCCAGCTGCTCACCCACGTGAGATAGAATTAAAAGCCTGAATGATATCTGCAATTTCAAACATCGGCGTTTTGCTAAATAGTGACTTGGATGGTATAGAATATGTTGCTACTGGAAGGTCCACAAAATTGCCAGAGTATAACCTGACAAAATATTTTACCCAATCAGAGGCGGCCACATTATTATCCAGGGTCTGTGTGGCTCTTGAACAATCCTGAGCCACCAAGGCCCAGAATTTAGATGAGTCACCAATAGAACATGTGTCCAACAGGGCCCTCTACCTTTGTTCGTCCCACTCTTTTTTAGCAAGCAAAATAGCCTTTTTTATAAGCTTTCCTTAGAATTGGTATATAAACCATATCTTTGGTTTTTACAGCCTTAACTAATAAACAGCTTATGACACGACATTCATTGTTATACCACGAGTGCTGCCTTTTCCTTTCTATGCTTTTAGAGCGATGCATTAGGAATTATGAAACGGGATAAAACGTGTTTGAAAAGTGCCTCGTGGATCGTGGTCATTTTGTTGTGTGTACTTTCATGAGCCTCTTCGAGCTGCAGGAGTACTGCGTTAAGGTCGTTTTGAATTGCAGCTAAAATTTGTGGGCGTGCAGCAATCTGGGGCCATTTCAAGTGACGTTTATCTCCTGAGGGGACAGCCTCTTTAGTATATGTAGGTAGTGCTCAGTCTAAATTAATAGGTTCACAAAAGTCCGTAAAAGTTGCGGATAAAGGATTGTGATTACTGTCTGTTCTTTCTATGACTATCATGTCAATAACTGTTGGCCACAGCCTCAAATCGACCAAGATGTAATCTTTAAGGCTTGTGTGGAATGGTTTGTTGTAAGTATGGGCGCCTTTAGTATCAGATTTAACACGACCATTAAGAGCTCTTAAGCCATAGTCAATAGTTAGTGCCTTTAAAAAGACTGCTGAACGAGCCCAGGTAGGAATAGGGGGACTCTCAAGGAGTGAAACAGCCCATGCTACGTCCTTGTCCTCTGCTGTAAGCTTGTCTAGGTCATCTAGTGGTTCAAATGTGATGTTTAAATTCTCCCTATGATGAGGTAATAGTGTTAGGGAAGTGGGTTGAGGACATGGCCAAGGGCTTGGAGGGTATTTGAGACTAAACCCTTGCTGAACCCCCTCGCGTAGATGTTAAGAATATTTATTTTTATATGACTAGCAGTGACTAACTGGATACCCAGACAATCAGGGGAATCAATCTAAAGTTGGCGTGTTGTGCTATTTAAGGAGTTCCTATTCCGGATTACCAAACCACCTGCTGCCCGACCCCTTGAACTGGAAATGGTGGCAACAAAGAAATTGAGATAACCTTGCCTGTGAACAGGATCAACAGACCAGGTTTCTTGCACAAGACAAATATCATATTTGCCCATTAAGATATTCCATTCTGTAAGAGATATTTTTGATCTAAGACCCGCTACACTCCAAGAAATAAGCTGTGAGTTGTTGTGATTGCTACTTTCTTGAGCCTAGCTGGAAACTGTAGATTCAAAAAGAGAGGACTGGGGGCTGCCTGGTGAATCAATAGACCTGATGTTACTGGTTTTGAAAGTAAAAAAATTACCAAGCATAGAGTCATGTCTTGCTAAACACAAGGATTGAGTGGGGATAGCAGAAAGAATGGTACTCCTGTATTGGCTCACTAGGAGCCTTGGTTGAATCAAATGTAGAAGCCCTCTACTTCCATCAAGTGAGAACGTTTCGTTTAAAATTTCTAAATAAAGTTGATTATTAGTTGTGGCGGATGGTATTCCACCACAAGTAATAATATCATTATTCTTGTTAGGTCCAGTAAAAGTTTCAGTAATTTAAACCTGAGCTCGACCCCTGATAACTATGGCACAGAGCAGACAAACTTAACTTAAGAAAATGTGTAAAGGAATTAGAAAGTTAAAAATTTGAAAACACAGCATAATATAAATCCCATTCCAATTTATAAAAAAGGAAAAGGAACTTAGGGAACAAAATGACAAACATCCAATAAGTGCAACCGGAAATTTGAATATATAAAATTTAAATTTAAAAGTAGAGCAGCAAAATGTTGGAAATTACCATCTATTAAATGGTATAACCGCAGACTTCACTGCCCTAATTTTTGCTGATCCCATTTTTGTTGGTATTTGGACTCTGTGCACGTTAATCCTGCTAACCAGTGGTAAAGTGCTTGTGCTCTCCCTTCCAAACATAGTGACATTGGTATACACCTAATTGCACATTTAATTGACATATATCCCTAGTAAATGGTACTATATGTCCCCAAGGCCTGTAAATTAGATGCTACAAGTGGGCTGCAGCACACATTGTGCCACACACTAAAGTAGCATTGTAAAACATGTCTCAGACCTGCCACGACAACCTCAAGTGCAGTTTTAAACTGGCATTTTGACCTGGCAAAATAAACCTTTAGCCAGGCCTAAACCTTCCTTTATAATACTTATAAGTCACCCCTAAGGTAGGCCCTAAAGTCTCATAAGGCTTAGTGCATTGTATTTAAAGAAGTAGGACATGTGTACTTAAGTTTTACATGTCTTAGCAGGGCAAAAACTTCTAAAGCTGTTTTTCACTGCAGCAAGACTAGCTCTCTTGTAGACTAACACTGGGTTACCTTATTACACGTAATAAGTGAGAACTTCAGTTTGGGAGCAGGTAGAGAATTATTTCTTCTTCTCACTTGAATTGTAATTTATAATACTGTTTAATGATAAAGTCAGATTTTAATTTACTATTCTGAAAATGGCACTTTTAGAAAGTTGGCATTTTTCTGCCTAAACCAAATGTGCCTTCCTGCCAATGTCCAGGGTTGCATGATTGTTCATGGTTCTCCTCTAGTGGATGTGTATTCCTTCCAGACATGGGACAAATGGGCCTTGGTCTTTGAAATAGTGTTCCTCTCCTGAGCAGGATGGCCTTGTGGGGATGTACTCAGTCCTTCTTGGTCTTCATAGGGTAGTCTAGGGACTGTGCCCACCCCCTTCTGACTTCAGAAGGTGCCTGCCCTGTCACTGGCAATTTCAGCCCTCACCGGGGCCTGCCTGCCCTTTGGTATCCTAGACAAATTGGAGCCAGACCCAGGGAAGCTGGAGGAACTGACCAGACCCAGCTTAGGGTTAAACAAAGAGGGTGACACCTGCACCACAGGCTGGTACTGGGTATAAAAGTGCCCCCAAAACCTTTCATCACAACATTTCTGGCCCTCTGGAGACTCAGATGAAGGGCTGGCCTACTTTCTGAAGCCTGAAGTAAGATTGGAGCTGATTGCAGTAAACCCAGGACCCCAGATGTAACTTCAAAGGTCAGTCGGGTGGTCTCCTGTTTGAGCTACAGGGGCACAACATGCTTCCAGAGGCTGTCCAGCTGACTAGCACCTACAGGACCTGCCTGGACCCTGCCTCTGGCCTCTGCTGACATGAGTCCTAACCCCCAAGTGGTGCCATCCCCAGGTCCTAGACCCTTGGCTGGTATCAGAATGTACCTCCAACATACAAACTGCAATAACTGGACTCCAGGTGAAAACCAGGAAGTATTTGGGCTCTTTGGGTCAAAAATACCCATCCCTGATCTCCTTGCGAACTAGAGCGTACTTCACTGAGGCCAATGTGGGACATACATCCAACTGCCCATGGGAACTTCCTGGCTACAGATTCCGTACTTCACTTGCACAGTGTTCTAAATGTCAAAAACAGCCACCCCACATCTCCTGCAGACTGGACGTTCCAACTGGCAAAAAAATTTTCACATCAACAACGATCTTCTCCTGGTCCCCCACCAACACAAATCTCCAACTAAGGCTCCTTGCATGGAACTGGACTAAGCTACAAAGTAATCTTTCCACTGAGATGAACCTGGTCCCTGTTTTCAACCATGGCTCCATTGCAGTCATCCTGAACTATAGACTTTGACCCAGTCAAGCGCGACCAGATAACTGCTATAGGCTCTTTGTGCTTCTTTTTTAAAACAAATTTTATTGTTTTGCAGAAACAACTATAAACATACAACTCAATGACACATCCTTCACAGCTTCCTCAGTCCCTGGCTCAATGCCACCTTCCCCCTGCAGCAAACCCCATCGTAAGTAGCAGTGTCCAATGTAAGCCCTCAGTCAGGGAGCCCAGATTCCAGCTTCGCCAGAACCAATGATGTGTCTGCGATCCCCACCACCTATATAGCTGAGCAGCCTGTTGAAGAAATGCAAACGACGAATAAACAATTGGAAGGCTTTATTCAGCATGAAGAAAGACAGCTTCAAATGCCACCTCGGCTGTTCTCGTCAGCTCTCAACAACCGACATTTCAACCGTCTTTGAAATGTAGGTAAATACCAAGCTAAAGGTAAGGGGAGGGGGGACAGGGAGTGGGGCACTGGAACAATACATGGATAGGATAATATATATATCTATCTCCGAATCAAACCCGCTATCACCAAAGTTCAAAGCAGGCACCAGCAACACGGAATCTGGGAAAGATGTTTAATTAGGCAGAAATGTACGCTGGACGATGCGTTTCGGTGGATACAGCCACCTTGATTACATAGCGCGGCCGCCATTACAAAGCCTTTATATACCACTTAAAGATGCATGACAGGTAGTGGCCACAGAAAACATACTAGAATGTATGCAACAATGGATAGTGAAGAAGCGCGAACGTCTCATTGTAAAATGCAAAGCTTGAAACATTGTAACTCATCAATTTGTGGCAAATATGACATATCAATCAAATATATATACATATATACAAAACTACAACACAGCCCTAAACATCTCCCCTGTCCCCACCTACGAAGCCCCAGGCACACCATCGTCCCCTCCAGCAGCATTTCTTGTGCCCCAAGCACCCCATATCTTATCAAACTTGTGTGGGCATCCACTGCCCTTGTAGACTTGCTCCTCCAGCAGCATGCAGCTATTCATACCCCTCTCCGAGTCCGACACTCCGGGGACATCTCACTCCCCTATTGTTGTGCAATATGTCTCTTAGCCACAATACAACCTATGTTAATCAGTAGTTTCTCATAACGCGACAGGTCAGTGGGGTCCCAGATCCCAAGTAGAGTGAGTTGGGGTTGTAGCTATATGCGGGTCCCAAGTGCCTCCTCTAGCGAGCCTGCAACCACCTCCCAAAAGGTTCTCAGTTTCAGACAGTACTACAAGGTATGAATAAGTGAGCCTTCCATCCCACAATATCTAAAGTATCCCACATCTCCCAACTTTTATTTTTTTATTTTTTATTTTTAGAGTTTTATATAGCGCGAACTAGACCCGAGACATCGGATATCAGAGCGCTTTACATGAGCACCAGTTTCGTTACAGAAGGACACATTAATTTTTGTTAGGCACGGGGAGATTAAGTGATTTGCCCAGAATCACAGGATGTTGAGCGTCGTTGCCGAGACTTGAACCCGGTTCCCCAGCTTTGAGGTCGATCGCTCTAGCCGTGAGGCTACATCCTCTCCCCCATTTTAAACAACATAGTCCTCATGTAATACGTTCTATGAAGGAACTTCAGTTGAATTAAGCAGTAACTCACCTTAATTTCTGCTTCCACAGGAAGTCCAGTGCTGAAGCTAGTCTTCATCATCTAGCTCACCCTAGTCCTGTTCCCAGCAATCCCTCAGTTGTCCCAGCTCCCCTTGTGCATTACTTAGCAGCGTTTCATACGTTAGTGATATGGCCTTCATCCTAAAATGTCTGTCCAATCATCTCCTTTCCAATGGTGAATCCTCTTGTGTCTCCTCCTCACTGGGAATACTACTCTGAAGTGTGTGCCTCAGCTGCCTATACGTAAGCCACTGCGTCCTAGACATCTGATACACCCTCTGCAGGTGTTCAAATGGGACAATCCCATTTTTGTTCCACACATCAGACAGCGTCAAAAGGCCGATATCATCCCACCTCTGGCAGCCCTTCAGTTTCCCAGCAGGCCCTAGTCTGGTCCCTTCCCACAGTGGGGTTCTCAAGGTCAACCGTTTACTCCACTTCATTTCTCTGTTCAGTCTGCACCACAACGACACTACTGTCAACATGGCTGGACAGGCAGTGGAACCCATCTTCCCAACATACAACGGATGCAAGTAACTTGTACTGCCCATTCCCCATCTATCCCTTTGGAAAGCCAGGTCAGCCCATTCCGCATAAATCCAGTCATTCACTACACTAACCTGTGAGGCCTCATAATACTTCTGGATGTCCCCCTCAAATGTGGATCCCTATAGCAAAGACATTGCAATACAGGCTGTCCCCCCAGCCCATAATAGCATACTAAGCAGGGCGTCAAGTCTGATGAAAAAGGCATCTGGAACATGGTATGGGCTGTTCTGCAACACATAGAGAAGCCTAGGCAATACAAACATTTTAAACATCACTGAAATGGAGAGTGGTAGTGTGTTCCAGTGTCTAACATCATACTCCAGTGCCTTCAACATTGGCCCCAGGTTGGCCTCCTAATGAGCCTCAGCTCCCCTGGTCACCCATATATTTGAATTTGTAGGGCTCCACCCTAAGTGGCAGCAGCTGCCCGTCTGGTGCCCAACGATCCATTGGGAACAGCAGAGACTAACCCTGGTTGATGATAAAGCCTAAGTATTTCCCATATATACAGAAGATATCCTGTAACCTGATTAGGGACTATTTGGGGTTTTCGAGATACAACAGTATATCATTCGCATAAAGCGATATTGTCAGGATTCCTGCCACAGCTCAACTCTCTTGACCTCTCTTGACTATCACAATATACTGGCATGGCTCATATCATTCCTCCCAACACTTATGAATAAACAAACGTCTTGTACCCTGACTTTTGACCATATTATATGCTGTTTGTAATAGTTGGTAATAGCTAGCTGCAGCTGGTGTTACCCAGTTTGTTTGAAAAGGCTTAATAGTGTTTACAAATGTTTTACCATGCATATGCAAGGTCAGGTTTCAGGCGCCACGGAAACATCCAGAAAATCCACCAGAATAAGCATCAAGCAACTGGCATAGATGACCTTAACATGAATCTTCAGGAATAAAGCCCTGATCACATTAATTCCCTGCACCTGTTCCTTTCTACAAGCAATTAGAATGCAACCTTTGTGACCATTCTAAAACACCTTCTAGAAGACAGCCTCATCAAATTAATAATCTGCACCTGTTCCTTGTAATAAGCAATTAGAACGCAACCTTTGGGAACATTCTAAAACACCTTCTAGAAGACAGGCTCATCAAGTTAATTATCTGCACCTGTTCCTTGTTACAAACAATTAGAATGTGACCTTTATGAACGTTCTAAAGTAGTCTTATTTGACGACCTTCCACACTCCTCTCCTTCGCATAGCCTCTTTGCCTGCCACTTACCTAGTTCCCGGCTTCCAGGACTCTGTCTTGCCAGCTCCCTTGATCCTCCCGCTTTGACCTCACCGCAAAGAACGTCCCGCATTAGTCTCAAACCTGGATGGAAAAAAGAAAAAGACGAAAAGGAGGTATGCATTAACACACTTGATTTTACAATGCACTGAGCTCAGTCGCAACATTGTGCTGCAGACAAATGTAACTCTCCAGAAAGAACTTGGGTGAAGATAACCCCGTCCAAATTTGCTTGTGGGTTTGATGCTGAAATCATACTCACTACAGTTTTGAAAATTTTGATAAAAGAGCCTCTATGGACAATCTAAATGAAAGCAAAACAACAACAAAACTAAAGGTTAGTTGAGATTTAAAAAGCTTTCATGAGGTGATACCTTAAAAGACAGCGTTAATACTAGGCTAAAGCCATATTATTTGTTTGTTTATAGGTACCATATCTGCTGTACCATTCATCAGACTAATGTGAATGCCTGCTGCAGTGTTGATGTTGAGTAGATTAGCCACAGCAACTTTGACTCTACACACTCTCTCCATCTCAACCCCCTCCCCCTGGGATTTGCCACTGGAGCAGTGTCTCCTCCTGTAAACCGAGAGCAAGTCTCGGAAGGATTTGGAAAGTAGCGTCGCCGCCCCGTTGGAATCATCTGGGATCCAGTTAGGTGGCTTATGACAGACAGATATTCTCTCCTCCCAGGCCGTTCCCCCAGTCCATCCCCAAATTTGCACATCTACGTGCACACACTCAGCCAGTGCTTTCAACACTAGTGGGAACAGCTTTGGCAATAGGGAGCATCCCTCTCTCAATTGGAAATTCCAGGGAGAGGCACCCATTGAGGTTCACTCTAGTTTGCGGCCCGCTATAGAGTAGTCTGCCCCACTAGATCTATCGGGGCCCAAACCCCATCTTAACCAATATTTCAAATAGGAATGGTCATTCGACTGAATCAAATGCCTTATTGGCATCTAGGGATACGATAACCCACTGGTTCGCTCCCACCCCAGAAGGAGCCAGGCAGTTATGGAGTCGCCGAAGATTCAGCCTGGTGAACCTGTGTGGCATAAATCCTGTTTGCTCTGGATGGACCAGTTCAGCCACCACCGTGCATAGTCTATTTGCCAATACTTTCGCTAGGACCTTAGCGTCTGCATTGCGCAGAGTTATAGGCCATTTGTCCCGAGGCTTCCCTTACTTGGGGATGAGAACAACGGATATCTGTACGAATATCCGCTGGCAGTTCCCAGAGTTGGGAAGCCTCTTTGCCTGACTGCTTTGTGCCAAGTTACCATAGTATTAATAACATGTTGGGGGTGATAGTGCAGCCCACAGTCCACTCAGGAAACCCCTTGTGGTCATTATAAATCCCCAGGACACCTGGGGTCTTCCTCAGAAGTGCATAACTATGGAGCCCCCTCAGGTGCCAGAGTGACGTTTGCCGGGGCACCAGATTCTCCGTCATCTTCGCAGCTAAAGGCAGAGGTCAGTGAAGTGTTGTGTCACTCGTGTGTTCCTTTCGACAGCTTGACCCCTCCTCTGCAGTATCCACTTCCCATGGCTATGTTTGCCTCAGTCAGAAAACTGAAAATGGAACAGCTACAATGAACTTTCACCGAAGAGAGCAGATAAACTCTCTGAAGTTTAGACCATTGCGCATCTGAAACGTTATGAGAACTGGATGTCCGGAGAGTGCAGCATGGGTTGGATGGGAACCTGAAGGGGGTGAACGGGTGTTGGAGTGGAGGATGCATGCGAGTGTCTTTATTTTCACTTTTCTAACTGCCTGCTAATGTCAGTGCACTGAAGTGTCCGAAAGGCGATTTGCAAGCAACGCAAACACATTGCAAATGTAAAACTCCAAAATAAATGCATATCATCATATATTTGAAGAATTGCTGTTGATGATCTGGGGAAGGCCGCACAATGGCGCTGCGTCGCTGAGAGTTCCATTATCCTGCTCTGGTGCCATGTGCATTCAATTTAACAAGAAAAAAAAATGTTTGGCTGCACGTGGCTTCTGCTATCTTTGTTGTTCACTTCACCAGCAATTTCCAGTAGCAGTATCCCGCTCAGGGACAGAAAAGGTAAAGGTGTGGGTCACCCAGCACCTTGACCCAAATCTTTCTTTTCCCTGTTCATTCGGTGCAGCGATTTACCACTTTGCGCAGCACTCCGGTGTGGGCGGAACTCTGTGAAATCCCGCTGAGTTTTTACGCAACTCAATGGAATTCCGCGGAGTAAAATTCAGCGAGCTCTGCCCACCACTACTTTTTTATCTGGTTCCTGAGTTGGAAATATTTACTTCTAGCAATTTATCCCAATGTTTTCCCATGGAATAGTTAACCCTGCGACAGTGAAAATAGCTTTTAGGTTACTGTCACTGTAAGAACATGTTTAACAGTAAACTTTTACATGTCCTACTTTTAAATATAATGCACCCTGCCTTGTAGGCATGTAATGCTTACTTAAGGGTGACTTGTTAATATTTAAAAGGAGGGTCTATGCATGTCAAAAGGGCATATTTTGACAGGTCAAATTTGCAGTTTAAACCTGCACAGCCAAGTTACTGGTGGGAGGCCTGCTTGGGAGTTTTTTCTAATTGTGCACTTTTGGATGACAAATTATTTTGAACGTTATTGATTTTTATAAGGAATATAGTTGTAACTAATGAATTATTAATGTTATACCTGAAACAATTTATTTTTATAAAGTTCATAGGTGTGTTTATTAATGTAGCTTAGTGATGCCACATCTTTTGTGGAGACACCATTTTATTAAAATGGTGCTGTTTTGTTGCTCTTCTCACCTCCCTCCTGCTCATTACCCCTCCCAATCAATGTCCCCCTGCGTGTTTTCTCTCTCTCTCCACAGACTTCACAGAGTGCACAACACTGTGACACAGTTGGTTATTTTCTCTAGCGAGTTTCTATTATGAATGAAACTTTCTTCGTAATCCTAATGTAACTTTCTGAGGAACACTTCTGCTGGAAGTTCTGAAGTAGGCCGGCCAGGATACTGGTGTATCACCCTTTGCTTGAAAAATGTTTCATATTGTGCTGTACATCTCTAGACTGCGCTATTGCTGTGGAAGCTGATGGAAGCTTTCCTTTGCCTTAGAAATGAGTTAGTGTTATAATTAATATTGTGCCTGTCATTATTCTGATTGCTGAATATGTGTTATCACTAGTCATGCCATGCGGAATTTGTAGTTTTTCTGATTATCTATGCATAAAATGTGCATCAAAACTCCTGGTTTTGGGGTTGACCTGTAGACTTTTCCTTTTTTCTTTAGAAATGCTATCAGTGTTCTTCGTGAATTTGTCAGTTAGAATTTAGAGACTTTTCCTGTTCTACTAGGGATGCTGTCCCTTTGATGATTTCTCTTTAGAGACGCTGTCAATTTAGAGAAGGCCTTTCTTTCTAAAAGAGATGCTGTCTTTATGACTTTTTTGTAACTTATTGGCATTTAGAATAATTTTGATTTCAGACTATGTACTGTGTGTCTGAGCCGCCATGGCATTTATTTTGCATTTCTCTGTAATGTCTATTTTGAGATTTTGTAATAAAACCCTTCAATTTTTCATTGACCTAGAACTTATTAAGTGGTCCCAGACTTTAATTTATTAAGCTGGAACATTTTTGGACTTGCCTCTAAATTTAGCAATCCGAATTGGCATTTATTTATCAGAAAGTTTAGCGTGATATGTTTACACGAATCATGGGAGACTTCGAATCGTTTCTATTTGGAGGGATATAAAGCCTATCTTGTCCCGGCTGCTGACTCGAGTTCTGGCAAGGCTGAAGGGGGCCTAATGATTTAAATTTCTTTGGTAGTTAAAGGACGGGTTAATGAATTACTTCCCGGCTCATCTGCTCTACAAGCTTTAAGAATGATTCTGCCTGTCTCCCCCGCATTTTGTTTATTGCATTTCTAGAATGCGAAATCGGGGTCACAAAACCCCTCTAACATTCAGTTCCTGGGTTCTTTTATTGAATCATTATCTGAAAAAGGGGACGGCTCATCCACTTTAATAATTGCTGGTGATTATAATAAACATCTATGTGAAAGCCCTCTTGATGCCGTAGTTAATGTTTCTGTAGGATCCAGAATGGTTTACACATAGAACACTCAAGAAGGTATAAAGCTAAGTAATATCTTAAGTAAAAAGAACTTAGGGCCTGATTTAGATCTTGGCAGACGGGCTACTCTGTCACAATGGTGCCAGATACCCCGTCCACCCAAACAAATCCATTAGGACATATTGGGATTTATATTTCAGCGGACGGGATATCCTCACCGTTGTGACGGAGTAACCAGTTCGCCAAGATCTAAATCAGGTCTAAATTAGTCTTCTCTCTGGAGAAGTTGGTTTACTCTCCAGCTTAATAAATTGTCCCTCCTTTTACTGGCAGGGGCTGTTCCACCATTATAGACTTTATTTTTGTTGCTGTCCCTTTTTTTCCACTGATATTTAGTTTTAACATATTACACAGTGTCTTTAATGATCACAATCCTGTTTTCCTTACCCTGATTTGACGGTGGCCCATTTTATCTAGAGTTCAGGGGTCTTTAGGAGCCTTTTCCCCAACTAATCAACAAAGGTGCATAAGGCGGGCAATGGTGGAGCCTCTATGCTGTAAAGACACCTTATTTCATAGTTGTGCGCGGGATTTTGCTTAATGTTTAGATCTGTCTGCCAGTGATTAAATGATCCTAACGGCTTTTGGGAACATTTCCAACAAGGTAGCAGCACTCTTATACCTTCCAGCAACCAACCCATCTCCTCCTGCCCCAAGATGGTCTGACCCTAGATGCTCAAAGGCCTTATGGACCCTAGAGAGTGCACTAAAGGCCAGCCCAAGAGATAGAGAGTTGGTTGCAATTTCTCGCTCAAATTATGAGTCTGAGCTAAAAGGGCACAAAGATGCCCTGAGGCAACAGGGTTGGGATGACTTAGCACAAGCAATCACATGAAAGAGTAGCTCGACTTTTTGGTGTATTGTTAATCAACCATGTTTTGCTCAGGCCAAGAATGTTGCCTTATGCCACAATATTGCTGCCGACCTATGGGTCTCCCACTTCGAAGGTACATATAACTACTCGCCCCAAGCGGAGGCAGTTGTGCTCGAGATGCCCATTTTAGGGAAGTCAAACACTGGTATTTAATTTAGAGGAAGTCACCCAGGGAATTCCAAGCCCCACGAGTGATAAGGACCCGGGTCCGGACAGTATCCCCCCAGATCTATACCTTACTGTAGTTTGGGGCCCAGTTCTGACTCAGATCCTATAGGCAGTTGTCAGGGAGGGCCCCCCTCTTTCTTAGTTCACATCTGTTATAGTTCCTGTCTTCGTAAAGGGGGATAAGGACAACCCACAATGTTAGAGACCTATATCCCTTATTGATTCAATGTCTTGGGGTGTGTATTGCTGGCAAGATTTTCCAGCTGGGCGGAGAAGAATAACATTATCTCAGACCTGCAATATGGTTTCAGACAAGGGGTGCTGTTTTGGCCTCATCAGGGCTCTGAGAAAGATTCTTCCGTTGCTCCCAATTTCGGTTAGAGCCTTGGTTGTGCAAGGCGCCATCCTAAGTAGAATTGACTACTGTAATGCTCTGCTGCTGGAGTCCCCTAAGTATTTGATACAGAGACTGCAGCGTGTCCAGAACACGGCTGCGAAATTGGCCTTGTCTAGACCACGAAGTTTTTCCGCCTCTATGTGCCTATCGGAGCTACATTGGCTCCCTGTGCAGCAAAGAATTTATTTTAAATCCCTATGCATGGGGTTTAGGGCATTGCATGGACTCGGTCCTAGACCGTTGCAGAAGAAATTGGTCTGGTATACTCCTACCCGGACCCTTCGTTCCTCTTCTGCTTATCTGGCAAAGGTACCCAGGTTCAACAAGGTCAGGTTGGGAGGAAGGTCTTTTAGTGTGGCTGCTACAAAGCTTTGGAACACACTCCCAATTGAAATCAGACAATGCAGTACCCTGTCTCTGTTCAGGAAAAGGATCAAAACGTGGTTGTTCCCCAGATAGTGATCCTGTCATCCTTTTGAGCAATGTTTTTAGGTTCTGTCCTTCTTGCTTGACGTTTGTCTGCATACATGTATTTTTAGCGCCAGGGTACCCGTAGGGTGTTTGTTGCGCTCTATAAATGCCATATACAATACAATACAATACTACTGACCAGTGTCTGAACATGTACTTGTTTTTCAACAAATACACATATGCCCATCCAGAATCTCTTCATCTGGCCTTTATGGATGATACGTCAGCCTTCGATAGGGATAAATTGTGGGGATCCTTCACAGGCTGGGGGTGGAACCACATAGTGTTTATTTTTTGCAGGACTTCCATACTCACACTTTAGTGTCAGGTATACTCATCAGATTGCACACACTGACAACTTTAACATTGGAAGAGGGGTCCGTCAAGGGTACCTATTGGCCCCTTTTTTATTCTCCCTTTATATTAATGGCCTTGAACAGGCTTTGCTGCCAGCAAAGGTTGAATGCCCACACTTAGGATCCCATGCTCTCCCTGTTCGTCTTTACACGGATGATGCAGTTTTGATGGCAATGACTGCTAGGGGATTGCAAACCCTCCTGAACACCTTTGCAGCCCTTATGTGTTAACCTGACTTGGCAGTTAATTTTACTAAGTCCTTTGTGATGGTGATTGGCCCTAGCTCAACTGAGTCGCAAACTTTTAGTGTTTGAAATCGCATAATCTCTAAGGGCAAGGCTTTCCAATATTTGGGAGTCTTGTTCGACTCCAACATGAACTGGAAACCTGTAGTGGTAGCTAAGAATGAGCAGCTTTCCAGATCTGTTGCCGCAGATATCAACTTTTAAAAAAATGTTTTTGTTTGTTTTATCATTTATACAAACATTGCCAACAAGTGGTTCCAGTACATGAAATATATCAAAGCATGATCATACACAGTACATAGGAGGACCCCGCATTGTTTAGAATCGCATTAGAGGCATATAAAGGAGCCGGTGCCATCAATAGTGAGTCTTGTCAGCCCATCCACCTTTCCCTCCCCACAAAGGCATATTGAAAAACACAAACAGCACCCATCGACGCAACATAGCGATATCCAGAGCACATTTGCCCCAATGAACTACGGACTGTAGACACCTTAGGGAGGCTGCGAACATGAGTCCTCAGTGTGTGTAAGCGGATGTTCTATGAGATACATAGTTAGGGGGTCCCAGATGTCCCGCGGCCGGGACGATAGGGGAAGGAGCTCCGAGTAGGTATGTATTTGTTCCTGTCAAAGGATCATATCGCCGAGCCATTCCTTAAATTTCGGCGCTCTGCCTCTGCCCCACCTGCAAGCCACCCTCCGTCTGGCCAGTAGTATACTAAATGTGACAAATTTACGCTGAGCCGCTGGTATCGCCTCCGCATATCCAAGAAGTGCCAATAGTGGGGAGCGTGGAATTTCTAGGATAGTCATGAGCTCCAGTGCCGCAAGAACCTGTTGCCAATATGCGTGTACGGCGCAACATTCCCATGCAAGATGAAGGAAGTCAGCATTTTCTGCCCTACATCTGTCACAGCGAGTATTGTCTCGAAGACCATACCGGTGCAAACGGGCCGTAGTGTAATAGAGACGATGTAGGAATTTGTAGTGTTTAATACGCAGTCTACTATTGGAGGAGGCGAGTTCAGTCTGTTTACAGCAATAGTCCCATTGCTGATCTGTAATGTGATGTCCCAATTCAGTGCTCCACTTGGTGCGTGCAGGGCAGGGGGAATACTCCATTTCCGTATAGAGGCTATGGTACAAAGTAGAAACTAGATGTGAAGCATCAGTAGTCCGTAACATGTGGTGCAATGGGGCAACTGTTGGAGGCTCCATGGGGTACAATGGCAAATATTCCCTTATTCCCTGCCGCAAGCGCACATACAGGAAAACATCCATATGGGACTTCCGAGTTCCTTGGTACAATTGCGACATGTCCCGAAATTTACCATTTAAGTAGAGGTCACCCCAACAATTGATTTTAAACTTGGTTTTAGTCTTAGCAAATATTCCCTCCTGGAGAACCGGTAGTTTTGGATGATAAGTTAGCGGAAGCAACGGAGAATAGAGCACCGGTGCCTTAAGTATACGAGTAAGGCGTTGCCAGGCTTTAACTGTGCCACTGAGGTCAGACCCACTGATCGATTCTCAGGAACAGCCAGAATGACCCCATCCAGCGGGATAGGATTCGCCAGCCAGTGTTCCGTTGCGACTTGGGGTGTATATCTGGGGGGATGGAACCAGTAGTGGGCAAAATGTGCCTGGGCGCACAGATAGTACAATTCAAAATTAGGTACATCAAACCCTCCCTGAGAGTAGGGGCGAACAAGAGTATCCCATTGCAATCGCGGTTGTTTACCGCCCCAAATCAGTCGTATGAGCTCCGACCGTAGCATAGTAAAAAAGTGTCTGCCAGGATAAAGTGGTATGTTTAGGAACAAATATAAGAACTTGGGTGGGACAATCATTTTTATGAGTGAAATGTGCCCCGCAATGGTGAGGGGGAGGGCTATCCACCTACTGATACAGCTCTTTATATGTTCAAGCGCACAGCCATAGTTGCGACGCAATAGTTCCTCGCGATCGTTAGTGACATGCACCCCCAGGTATTTCACCTCCTCAGTACACCACTCAATGGGGAAGTCTGTAAGGAATGGCACTGCCGCTGTGGTGAGAGGGAAGAGTTGAGATTTTGTCCACTTAATATGCATGCCCGATAGCCCACCGAACCGCACGAATTCCCGAAGGAGCGGATTGAGATTTTGGATCGGGTTCTTCACATATAAAGGGACATCGTTCGCATAAAGAGAGATCAATATGGGACAAAGGAAGCATCGAAGGGCTTTGTCTTGATGGTGCTGCCGGATTTTCGCCACAAGTGGCTCTATCGCAAGAGTGAATAGTAAAGGGGAAAGGGGGCAGCCCTGGCGGGTACCCCGTGTGAGCGGGATGGGAGAGGAAGTGTGACCATTTATCCTCACCCATGCTGACGGAGAGGCATAAAGGATGCAGACCCATGAGAGAAACCCGACAGGGAGACCCATACATTGAAGTATGGTGAAAAGATAATCCCACTCTACCGAGTCAAAGGCTTTCGTGGCGCCTAAAAAGACAGCCACGAGCACCAGCTGGGGGTCAACGTTGTGCATAATGGAGAATAGCGTGCGCAGGTTATGGGAGGTCGCCCTCCCTGGAATAAAACCTGCCTGATCGGGTAGCACCAACTTCTCCATTAAAAGGCTGAGACGGTTCGCCAGAAGTTTCGCTAGTATCTTTGTATCTGTATTAATGAGAGACAGAGGCCTGTATGAATCGCACTGATCCGCAGGCTTACCAGGCTTCAGGAGCGAAATGATAAGCGCCTCACTCATAGAGTCTGGAAGAATTTGGGCCTCCTGAGCTTCCAGATATACCTCCAGTAATACTGGGATCAACTGATCTGCATAAGATTTATAAAAATCAACAGGGAGGCCATCGGAACCCGGGGCTTTCCCCGATTTCATTTTCATAATTGCTTCGCGAAACTCGTCTGCCTCAAAGGGAGCAGCTAGAAACTCCCGCTGGTGGTCGCCCAGCCAACCCAGAGCAATATCCTCAAGAAAGGGAGTGAAATCCGGGGGAGAATCCCGGCGGGTATTGTAAAGTTCTTCGTAAAAAGAAGTAAAGGTGTGTAGGATGTCCCGACTATCTCTATGGCGCTCTACCAAGGCGTCTAGTATGTCAATAATATAGTTAGAGAAACGGGGCTGACGCACATCCACCGCGAGTGCCCTGCCCGGCCTCTCTCCCTCACCATACCGACGCGCAGTGAAATATTTACCACGGAAGCGAACTTCCCGCTCGGCGGTATTAGTATATTCAGTAAGTTTTTCACGGTGTGGCCCTCTGATTGCCCGGAGTCGCGTGCCACATGTCTGCCTCCAATTGCTTAAGCTCGCCCTCCAACCGACGCAGACTACGCCTGATGTCACGAAGCACCCCAAAACTTTTTGCCATACAGAACCCCCGCACCGTAACTTTAAAAGCCTCCCACAGAGAACTCATATGAGTGACCGAACTCTTGTTGCGACTAAAAAAACTTGCGATCTCTTCCCCCAGTTCCGCCTGGAAGACGGTATCTAGTAGTGCTTCGGGTACTAGTCTCCAGCAGAACGGGGATGCGATTGAGTTAGGGGGAGCTATTTGCATGCGTACGGGCGCATGGTCTGAGAGTGTCTTGGACATATGGTCTACGGCGAGTATCCACGGTGAGACCCCACGAGAGACAATCCAATAATCAAGGCGAGACCAAGCGGCGCGTGCTGTGGTGTAGTATGTGCCCTCTGTACATCCTGGATGTACGTGTCGCCACGCGTCAATGAGCCCGTGTTCAGGGAACAGTTGGGAGAGAGTCCCTTGAGTTTTGGTATAATGATGTGGCTGAGGATGTGAGCGGTCTAGCGCCGGGCATAGTGTAGTATTGAAATCCCCTCCCCAAATGACATGAGTTGAACCCACACGAAGAACTTGCCCCCATAGGGAAGTGAAGTAATCTGGGACATCAATGTTTGGCCCATAGCAGCATACCAATGTAACCGATTGCGTACCGAGCGCGCACCAAAGTATGCAATGTCTGCCAGACGGGTCTTTAAGGGAACCTCCCGGAATAAACGGAGTGCCTCTCTTGACCAGAATCAATGTGCCCCGTGAATATGATGAGTATGAGGAGAAAACTCTGTCTGATGCCCATCTGCCTCCGAAGCAGGGCAACCGTCGGGGGTCTGTATGGGTCTCCTGGAGCACCGCTATGTGTATATGATGTCTGTCGAGGTAAGCGAGGGTTTTTCGACACTTACGGGGGTCTCCGAGGCCTCTGATGTTCCACGTGAGCGTATTTATGCGTAGAGAGTCAGTGTTCAATGACATCACTGTGGAGATAATATTTGCCTAAAAAGAGCCTTATGAAGATGTCTGTGTAGAAATATCGCATAGTGTTCTGATATGCCTAACTGCCAATACATTACATTGGAACCACTGAAAAACAACAACAATCCCCATCCCTCCCCCACCCACAACAGCACCCCAAATGTGCCGGGATAGCACCGCCCACCCACAACCCAATAAGTCCATGACATTGCATACCAAAAATAAGGAGAGCTGTATGCCATCACCCAGAACAAAAACGAAAAGCAAGGGGGAATGCCCATATGGGGGGATCGCCAGGGCAACACGAAAACCTCCCTTCCCTCAGTCTTGCCCAGGTAGAGTCTCAATGTCCCACAGTGGAACGAGCAGGGGGGTGGGGAAGGGCGCTTGGCATAGTACAGTTCCAAACCATCTGCTACATGTATGTGCACATTATTTCTTTTTTTCTTTTTTGTTTTGTTAAGAAAATCAAAGGGAAAGAAAACAAAAAACACCAATCTGCACTACTGGAGATCACTTATCTGTGTTCGACGGGTGCAGGACAGCGCAACCCCCTCGAGGGAGTACCATCGCCGCCCATATGAGTTACCAAGTCTCCAAATGCAGGTATCAGGCGCCAAACAGAGAACTTCCAAACCAGCAAGGGATCACCTCCATCGTAACCCAGCCTATGCCGAAAAAAAAGTACATATCCGAGTCCCTCAGTCAGTGTGTGGAGAAGGTGATCTAGAAGCATGATCTTCCGACGCGCCCCGAGGAGAGCGGCGTTGAACTGTTTTCAGGAACTCCTCCGCCTGATGTGGATTAGTGAAGATGGTATGTTAGCCGTGGTAGGAAACTCTCAGACGTGCCGGATACAGAAGGGCATACTCGATCTGTGCCTTGCGAAGTTTTTGCTTGACTCCTATGAATTTACGGCGCGCCTCCTGCACTGCAGCGGTGAAGTCTGGGAAAATGGTGAATTCCACGCCGTCGTATCGTAGATTCTTATGCTCATGAGCCAGCTTCAGAGCAGCATCACGGTCCCGATAATTGAGGAGGCGAGCCACGATAGGCCTTGGGGCCCACCTGGGGGAGGACGTGGACCTAGGAAACGATGCGCCCTCTCCACAATAAGCTGCGACAAGAACGGGTCTTCCTCACTGGCCCCCCGCAGTAGCCGCTCAACATACTCCTCCATGCGGCCAGTGTTGGTGCTTTCCGGTATGCCAATTATTCGAATGTTATTCCGGCGGCTGCGAGCCTCAAGGTCTTCATTCTTGGCAGCTATCACCTTGAGGAGTTTATCCATTTGTGACACCTGGAGATGCAGTTGTGAGGTAGTATCTTCATTATCCGATATGCGCCGCTCAGCTTCCTTAATCTGACCATCGTGCTTATCCACCTTCTGGACCCGGAAGTCCAGCCGGCTGTTCATGGTGTCCATCTTTCCTGACAGGTCAGACAGGCTATATTGCATGGAAAGGAGTAGCGCCTTAACTTCATCCCCAGGAGGCGAAGACTGTGCTTGCGACGACTCTCCAACTGTCTGGATCGAATCCGCCGAGCGCGTAGCAACTTTTTTGGCATGGAACACTAGTTTAGGCTGTCGGCCATCCGGCTTCCCCATGTTTGCAGCAGAGTCGCGTAGGGGCGTATGGGAGATAGCCCCAGAGTCCACAATCCACTCCACAGGAGGGGGCGACCGCACAACCCAGATGAGGGCAGGAATACCTGTATGTCTTGAGGCAGAAGAGGGTTCTCAATCTGCGCAGGCAAAATACGACCGGCTGTGGGGGGGTAGCAACGCTCCGGATCCCAAGCGGCCCCCTTTCGCCCGCGTTTACTGGGCACCACCCAATCAGACAGGAAAGCTCCAGAGGTGTGGGTAAGACAGCAATGACTGCAGAGGCAGCACGCGATGTACCCTCAGCTCCTGCTAGGTACCAATCTGACTGCGCGCACGGAGGATCCACACAGTAGGGATGGGCAATAGGGCACAGTCTAGCAAACGAAGTTAGGGGCCAGTATCTTCACTGTGGTCTGTATCCCTGGCGTGCAGCCAGCTCCCCACTCCCAATGCAGCAAATGGCACCCTCACAGCAGCCGTGCAGCAGCTTGTAGTACTGTCCTATGACATTGTCTTTCAACACAGCGCATGCGGGCCTGATCTCCCTCTGTCACACAGCATTAATTATGAAATGACAATGTGCAGCTGGGAGCACAGTGCAATCAGGGCCGCCTCCTTTCACCACTAATTATGTGCTTCGAATGCAGGCGCGTGAGTCCCCAGCATGGAGAGTATGCAGTTAGGCAGGGAGGGCCCAGATTAGGTCACGGCGGTCGGGGACTGCAGTCTACGTGGCGGGCATCCGATAGTCCGCGCCGCTGTGTTAACGATCCCCAGCCGAGCGCACTCACCGCTTGTATGTAGCCCCGTCACACAGTGGGCTAGACAGAAGTATGTCCGAGGTTAATTGACGGGACTGGCACCTCTCCCCAAAGCGCGCTGCCAGTCTGAGGCCCGCCGGCCACATGGGCACCACGGAGCTCGAGTGCCCTCCGCCGCCGAGCAGAGCTCCAGGCAGTCACCAGCACGCGCCTCGCTGAAATCTTCGCTCGGCCCCAAATTCCGCAGGGAGCACCATCTGCCCGCAAAAACAGCTCCAGAGATAGTGGGCGTGCATATAAGCAGTTACCATGGGCAACGAACAGGATTTCTCAGCAGTGGTGAAGGATAAATGCAGGATTTCTCAGCCAAGCAGCCGGAGCCTCACAGGCGTGCGGCCGTCTTGGACGTGCGCCACCTAGCGCCCCCGCAGATATCAACTTAGCATCTAGACTGGGTAGTAAACCCCTTACAACCTTGGTGAAGATCTACCAAGCCAAGTGTATCTTCAAGGTCTCATATGGAAGTGACCTTTGGGGCTATGTGGCAGCTAGCCATTTTCAAATTACTGAAAATAAATTTCTGTGGCAGGTATTATGTGTTCCCCAAGCAGCTCATCCCTGTATGCTCAAGAAGAGTTGGGAGTTGGTTACTTGAGGGATTTATTAGCCCTCTGTCCTTTGATGGGTTGGGCTAGATTGTGGACTAAGGAGGAACTCAGTCTGAATAGATTGATCCTAAAGGATTGTCTTCTGCTTGATCATGCTCTAGAAGTCCCTTGGAATTAAATATATTAAGGATTATTTTCTGTATTTTGGGGAGGTCGGAGCTTTTTAACAACCCTCAAAGCATATGCAAATCTGACAGAAAGTGTGATGGACACCTTTTTAGTATGGAGATCTATGTAAAGCGAGGAGATTGAACTGGCAAAACCCATGGTTCGGAGGCATGTGTTGTTGTAAATGATGCAGAAGATCGAGCCCTACCTTGCCCTTGTCAAAAACAATAGGGATTGGTTCCTGCTCACCAGGTTTAGACTAAATCTCTTGCACTGGTTGTTAACTCTCCCCAGAGGATGTTATGATACAGGGTCCTTGGGTTCCTGCGGCTGCTTCAATGTGTCTCTGCAGAATACATTACATTTTGTCATGTTTTGTAAATTTTATTGAACCTAGAAAAGCTTTTATCATCCCACTCTTGAAGGACAAGGGATTTTCTCATATTTTTACAGATGCTATATGATGAATTTATACTTTTTAATGTAGCATGTTTTCTTAAATGTTATTATGAGTCTTAGGAATTTGTGGAAAAATTAAGTGGCTCTTACTCTTTAACATGCATTTTATCTTGATTGTATTGTAAATCTATATATCCATGTTTTATTTATTCTTTTGGGCACTTTTATGGTTTGAAAAGAAACCAAATAAAGATATTTGATTTGATTTGAGTGGTCCCAGTCATTATTTTATTACTCTGCTATCTTTGTTGGGCCTGAGGTCAATGAGGGTGGCGGCTCTTATCGCTAGATCAAAGGCGCAAGAGCCAAGCCACCTGAGTTAAATTTTGGGATGATCAAAAATATTGGTGTGCAGTATAATATTGGGGTTCGGCTCCCGGACCTGCAGTAATGTTTTGCATTGTCACTTTAGTAGTGGCACAATGTGTTCTGCAGTCCACTAGTGACATTTAACTTACATACCCTGGGTACAATTAGTACTACCTACTAAGGGCTTATAGGTAAGTTAAATATGCCAATTAGGAGTATAGCCAATTTCAACATGTTTTAAGGGTGAGAGCACATGCATCTGTCCTGGTTAACAGAATTCCAGTGCACCTAGACTACAAACAGTTGATTTGGTCCAAAAAAATGGGGGTGATCATGCACAAAGAGTCATTTTCTCCCTTTGGGGAGCCAGAAAACAGTGGTCACAGCCTTGGTTTTGTCAAGGCTGGACTACTGTAATAGCTTATATCTTAACATGCAGCAAAAGTTTCTGAACAAACTTCAGTTGCTCCAGAATGCTGCGGCCAGACTTCTTACGGGCTCATCTAAATTTTCCCCAATTTCTAAAGAGATAAGAAAATTGCATTGGCTCCGGGTCAGGAGCCGAGTGCGCTTTAGATCTCTTTGTATGGTTTTTAAGGCATTGCAAGGTTCGGGACCAGAACATTTACAACGCCAGTTTCAATGGTATAGTCCGGCAAGAACACTGAGATCACTGGGAGCCAAACTGGTTGCAGTCCCACCCGTAAAAAAGCCCAGTGGGGTGGCAGAAGCTTCTCCCTATGTGCAGCTAAGGCCTGGAATGGTCTGCCTTTTCACCTGAGAAACGCCGATAATCTTTTGGCTTTTAGGAAAGGGCTGAAGACCTGGCTTTTTGATGAATAACTCCTGTCCTTCCGGTTTCGGCAATAGGAGGAGTAACTAGCGCCAGGACACCTCCGGGTAATCGCGCGCTTTAGAAATCTTCGTAACATAACATAACATTTTCCAACAAGCAAGTCCTTGCATTCTCACTTCCACTACTTTGCACTCAGGCATTTGTGGTTTTATTTTCCTCATTAAGAATGCATGATTACAATTACTAGATAACAAAATGATGTGACACTCTCCAGGGTATGCGGCTGATGAGGAGTGAAGAGTACTTGTCATTTTTGATAAAGAGCCAGAGACGACCTGGACAAAACATCCCCGGAGATGGAGTTAGTTTAATTTTAAATCAACTGATGTGTGGGTTGTAGCACATTAACTAACTATGTCTAGATTTTTTTTTAATCCGTCCTTTATGATTCTTTTTTATTTTCTATAAATAATTTGTATTTTGTGTGTTTTTGTGATAACGTTTTTGTGCCTCTTTGGTTGTAAAATTATAATTTTCTTTAGTCTAAAGTGTCCTAAAACAATAAATAAAAAACAATGACTGCTTTTCCACATTCACCTCTTTAGATGAGGTAAACAGGTACTTTATGTTTAGAATGTAAAAGTATTGTGCGAATAAATTGAGCTTCGTTTAAATGAGTTGTGTTACTAAAAAAAGTCTCTAAAGAAACCTACAAAGCAATACTTCAATTTTAATCATAATATTGCTTGAGAAAAAATAGAAATACAATATGAATTGGTGTCATTTTGTTATAAAACCTATTAACTAATGGACGGGAGCATACACAATCGTTAAAGAATGGATTTGCATGGGAACAAAAAGTCTTCGCAATTAAACTGAAACAGTAAATATCAGAAAATGCACTCTGTGTTAACTTTATTTTTTATGAAATACCATGTGGTGTAATTGTGTGTTCATATTATAATACCTTTACCATTTACCATTTTGGCCTTACAGCTTGGTGAAATTTCTGAAGGACATCACAGCACAAGGTGGTGGGATTTTCAGCAGCCTCCTCTGTTTGTTTTAAAGGGCTGGTGCAACATTAAAGCAAATATAGGCCTGAGACTGTTCACCCCGAAAAATCTTTGCACATGTGTACAGCTGTATCTTTTAGTGTCCGCCAGTGCTTAGTTTCTAAAAATGAAAATAAGTGCCAGGGCCCAATGTAACACCTAGAATGCAACTGTAGCTTTTACATCAACCATTACCCTTGCCAGTGCTGCAAAATGCTAGTACTAATGGCATGGACGTACTGCTGTTTTTTTTATAATGATTTAGTGTAGTGCTTTAAATGGAAAAAATAAGTGCAGGTACTCACCAAATTAAGATATGGACTAGGGGGTGGGGTTTGGGGGAGGAGCTACAGGGGCAGGGCTACGGGCAGTGCTATGGGACCCGGCCAGGGGCACACATTTAATTTAACTGAGATTTAATTGGTGTGCAGATGTGTATAATGATACTAAAGCATTTCCGGTATATCTTGAGTACTCCTTTCCCCTTATACGTACAAAAAGGTACATTATAGCCTTATAGCCCGCTGCCGAGGGCTATACCAGTTGTTAAAGACCCTGATCCCGCTTATAACAGCCATTATAAGCCCAGAGCTACTCCATTGTCTTCAATGGAGCTCCCAACATTCCAATGTTCTAATATAGCCTTATAGCCCGCTGCCCAGGGCTATACCGGCTGTTAAAGGCCCTGATCCCGAGTTATAGGCCCGAGCCGCAGGCGAGAGCCTATAACGAGGGAGAGGGCCTTTAACAACCGGTATAGCCTGAGGCAGAAGGGCTATAAGGCTATTAGAACATTCCACCCACTAAGGGTAGAATGTTCTAAATTAAAAATGGAGAAACAAAAAGACAATCATTGGAATGTTGGAGCACTGGGCTTATACCAGCCATTATAAGCCCAGAGCAACTCCATTGTCTTCAATGGAGCTCCCAACATTCCAATGTTCTAATTAATATTAAAGTGAGCTTCTCATGGTGCAACACCTAAATCACATATGACTTGCACAATATATTTCCCTTAACATTTTTGGGAAACATTTAACTATGGTTAACCCTCTTGTCTCATTGCCGCCTAGCAGACATCATCCAGCCCCCCCCCTAGATGGCATAGCTTTGCCTCAAAGCTCCTTACTTGTTCTAAAGTGTGATTCTCTCTTTCTGGAGGTAGGCAAGCTGCTGAAAGCTCGAGCCAGGATGCCTGGCTCTGGCTCAGTTCCAGGTCCTCTTTTACCCTCAAGCCCAAAATGAACTGAACTTTGATGTTGCATCTGACTGCCAACCAAACTCTAATCTCATGTGCGAACAATAAAGACAAAATAGTGAACTTTATTGTAATACAGGAGCGAAAGAAAGATACAGCCTCCTAGAGGCTGAATTGCACAAAGTGAAAGCAGAAATTCTGGGAACAATCCCGGCTTCCCCACTGACCAAACTGTGTGATCCCAGACAAATATATTATCTCACCAAGCCTCCATTTTCTTTGTTAACACATATTATAGATAGTATATTCAAATGCACAAGTTCCAGATGTGTGCTGTACAATAAAATCTTGTGTTAGATTTAATACACTATAATGTTGCTTCATTCATGAAAAGAAAATAGGCCATACATAATGTACAAATACAAATCATCTTGCTTCCTAGATCACTAATGGCAGTGTTGTAACCGTGAGAGCAAAAACTCCTCTCAATGCTGTGATTTAAGCTTATGCACCAAGGTGAAATGCTTCCATGGGATAAAAAAACACACTTTTATTTCAGTGGGAATGTTTTCAAGGCTCCACTTATGCACAGGCTTTTAAGCCCAAGCTAGACTTCGTGGTTCGGCTCTGACTGGGCTCTCCTTGTTAATTTGTTGGTTCTGCCACCTCTACCCTTCCCAGAGCCCCTGCATTTTACCCAAGAGAAAACTGCTTCTAAAAAACAAAATACAGTCGTGTTGAAACTGCGGAGAATGGTCCTAGACCTTTTTTTGTCGATTGAACAACAATCACTTATTTAAATATTTTTAAGCATGCGTAACGTCAGCTCACGGTAAACTAAGTTCCATGTGTAGTTGGAAATATAATGTGCAACAACCAAGGAATTGTAAAACAACATGTATTTATTTAATCATAATTTCAATACCAATAAA
This sequence comes from Calotriton arnoldi, assembly GCA_963921515.1. Taxonomy (NCBI): domain Eukaryota; kingdom Metazoa; phylum Chordata; class Amphibia; order Caudata; family Salamandridae; genus Calotriton; species Calotriton arnoldi. The sequence goes on from CAWUFW010009877.1 coordinate 625,014, forward strand.
TGTTATACTGTATTATTAGAAAGAATAAGGGAAGAAAAGGTTGCTCAATCTTGAACGTGCAGAAAAGGGGGCTCAATATAAGAAGAAAAATTGAGATAAGGAAGGGAAAGAGTTCCCAAGGTAATCGTGAAACATAGTTTACAAAATTCTAGACAGACTGATAACAATTTTATCAATCAATGATGGCCTGGCCAAGTGAAGCGTAAAAACAAATCTCCTTTCAACATATTTTATTTCATTATTTAAGAGATATATCATTATTTGCACATAATTAGCACGTTAAAATGAGGGGGCTGTTGGTCCAGGCATAGCTGGGGGTAAGGGCGTCGACGTTTCGACCCGACTTGGGGCGCAAAGGGAATTTTTAGCCTCGGCCTGCGGGTCTTCTTCAGGACAGGGATAGGCAACCTAAATGATTAAGGAACTGTGTTACAGATTGGCCCATAATATTGCCATTATATAATTAGTAGAATTAGTAGCCATGTTGTTAACCAACCTGATCACGGTGTGCGTTGCTCCCGTGATAGCCACCTGGGTAAAGATGGAAAGGTAGTGCACATAAGCCATTGTACTGAATAGGATGACTAAAAAGTAAAAGTTTTTAAATTATTCAAAAATAAGGCTCACCCGCTGTGGTGTGCGGTGTGAAGGGTATGGCTTCCTGTAGTTTCTATTCTTCAAATTGCATCAGTATTAATCTGAAAGCAAAACGGCTTTGTATTACCAGGGTCTTACGAAAGATTACACTTATAGAATATGCATAACACTTACCCGTATTGAGTAGGGCAGTGTAGGCCAATTGAATCGGCGCAGAATTATTAGGTCAGCAACTGAAATTACAGAATATAAGGATCAGAATAATGTACAGGCGTTGAGAATTAACCATCAGGTGCGAGCGCACCTGCCAGCTGAACAAATTTACCTTAATTGTCTTATGGAGGCTCCTCACTCGGGCGGCTCTAAAGTAGGAATGAGCCCGAGATACACGGAGCTATAAGAAGAGCCGCGGGAACGTTCAAGGAAACGTGCCGGCTGCGTGAGTCTCACGCTGATCGAGAGGCCGGTGAACATGCCGCTAAAGATAGAAAAAAGACTCTAAGCCTGAATTAAATAGGGACGGAATGGATTCCGTGGGACCAATCGTGAATTAAAAACATATTATTTACAATACAGAGAGATTCAGGAAATTACCTAGTATGTTTACATGAATATGAAAAACCGACCCGGTTCAGTGTAATTGTGGACATAACTGAACAAACAAATCAGGTTCAGTGTTCATTAATCCACACGCACAATATATACAATATTTACAATACATCCTGGATGACATGGACAATAACATAAATTGCATTTTATAAGAGATCCATGATGCCCCATTGCTTCACTTTAATAGCACGAGACGTGATCATCATTATAAAACAACATTCCTAAAGTCTGTTGTTAAAATGCTACGCATGCAATTAAGTGTACAGCCTTGACATATCATGGCGTGCAGGTTCCTAGTTACATTAGTATACATATAATTGAAACAGCCAAAGAAACTTGATTATGTCTATTGGATAAGGAGAAAATCAAGGTGATGGACACCTGTATGCTTGTGCATAGGGTCAATGAGGATGGAGCAGGACATATTTTCAGAGCTCACAACCTAGAGGCGTAAGGATATCAAACCTCAACCCAAAGGTCTATGTGGTATGTAGGATGATAGTGTTAGCCATTGTTAAGGATTGATACCTGTTTGCTGATCTCCTCATACTCATTGAGGCCCCTTGCTACAGTGTCAAATAAGTGTATCCATCTGCATTCGCGGGTATTCAAGATGTTACAGAAATCTCCTCCCCTAGGATTGGGTCTCACTTTTTCTATTACCCACCATCTTAAACTTTCTGGTGAATTCCCAAAGGTGGTGAAATGGTCCACCAATGGTGCACCCTGTACTTGGCAGCGTATGCGGCTGCAATGTTGCAGAATGCGTGTCTTAATTTTCTGTATTGTTTGGCCGATATACATAAAGTCACAGGGGCATATTATAGCGTAAATCACTCCAGTGGAGTTACAGTTACTGTGATCTTGCAAAATGTGAGTCTGGTTATTATGCGTGAATTGTTTGATTTCCCTTGTCATAGGACATGCCTTACATGATCCACATTTGTGGTGTCCTTTCACTGGAAGGATGCCCCATAGGGTAGACTGTTGGGCCCTATCTGTGATAGGTAGCAGTGACCTGACAACGTGATCCCTCACATTTTTACCGTTTCTAAACGCATGTATTGGTGGTGTCATCATACCTAGTTCATCTGCCACCAAATGCCAATGTCGATTGATGATCTTCTTGATCGTGTTGCTTTTGGTGGAAAAGGTGTTACACAAACTAAGCGTTCTTGTTGATCAACATTTTTAGGTTTAGGTTCAAGGAGTAACTCTCTATGGTTAAACCATGCACGTTTACGTGCTTTCTTGAGTAGCCTCATGGGGTAACCTCTCTCTGTAAGGCGGGATATCAAATCAGAGGATTCCTCAAAATAATCCTCTTTCTTTGAACAATTCCTACGTGACCTCAAGAATTGCCCAAATGGTAGGTTATCCCTGAGGTTACGAGGATGATGGCTTGAGTAGTGTAAAAGGGTGTTGCGTTCGCTACTTTTCCTATAAAGACTGGTATAAAGTCTGTCATCCTCTGCTCTGATGGTGATATCTAAAAAATTGACCATTAGTCTGTTAGATTCTAATGAAAATTGAATGTCATTAGAGCAAGTATTAAGCCAAATATGGAAGTTCTTCAAATGTTCCTCACTACCTCTCCATATGATCAGGACGTCATCTATATATCGACGCCACAATTCAATGCAGTCAATATAGGGGTTATGCTCATTCAGGATATAGTTGTGTTCAAAATCATCCATGTAAATAATGGCTAGATTGGGGGCAAAGCTGGCCCCCATTGCTACTCCTTTTGTTTGTACGTAAAAATTACCCTGAAAACTAAAAAAGTTTTTGGTCATTGCAATGTCTAAAAGTTCAATAATGAATTCAGTCGGGACCAGATGTGGTGCAGGGCGTTGGTCTAGAACTTTTTTCATAACAGTTAGAGATGGCCCCTGGGGAATGTTGGTATATAAGGATGTTATATCCATTGTGGCCAAAACATTATTCACGGAGTCGTATGGACGGTCGTCCACCAATTTGATGGTTTGCATAGTATCTCTAAGATGTGCAGTAGTGTTTTCCGCGATGGGTTTAAGAAACACATCTATGTATCTACATAGTGGCTCCAAAAGTGACCCACAGCCAGAGATGATGGGTCTACCAGGTGGGAAGGATACTATACTAGAGAATCACAAGGCAAATTCTCGAGCCGTGGTAGAGGTGGTTTTAGGAGATACACCACCTTCTCAGGTTCATCTGCAGCAAGTGGGTCAGACAGCGACACTGAAAGACCTGGTCCTAGCTCAGCCACTCCCAACCAAGGCCAATCATACCCAGATCAGCAACCTTTTTTATTAGAAGGACCATGGTGGGAGCACCGAGGGAGAGGACAACCCTGGGGGATACCCAGGGGTATGAGGGCACCCACCTGGAACAGGGGCAGGGGGAGAACCAAGAAACAGGCCCATTTCCAACAAGAGACACATGGGGAAATTCAAACCCACCGGCAGCATTACCGATGGTAGCACTTACACCCATGAATCCTGTGGTTAACCTCTCTGACTATACCCTTAGACCAGACGAACAAACCATTCTAGAAAAAGGCTTATCTTTTTTACCAACATCCATGCCAAACAGTTTCAATTTAAAAGTGGAACTCCATCAATTTTTTAGGAAAATACGACTCAGACACTATTTTCAGAAAATCCCCTTACAACCAAGCATCTCAGGGACATGTTTGAGACCACCTTCCAAATTCAATCCCCCAGCGCATTTAATGCCACACAGGATCCTTGCATATGAGCAGCTGGTTATGCGGGACATCAACAAATCCCTAACACAAAGACAGTATGTTAAATACAACACTACAAAATCAGAACGTCTTGCATTAGAATCACTCAAGAACAACACCAGCATAGTTATAAAACCCGCCGATAAGGGAGGTGCTATAGTTATACAAAACACTGGTGATTACAAAAAAGAGATTCTAGCACAGTTGGGAATACAAGGCAACTATATGAAACTGAGATCAGACCCCACCAAAGAGATTACTGAGATCATTAAATTGACCACCCTTAGAGGTTTTGAGGAAGGGTTTCTGAACAAACACAAGTTGGAATATCTTAACAATAAACATCCTAGGATGCCTACCGTGTATACACTTCCCAAAATACACAAACGCATGCAGGACCTACCATTTGGGCAATTCTTGAGGTTACATAGGAATTGTTCAAAGAAAGAGGATTATTTTGAGGAATCCTCTGATTTGATATCCCGCCTTACAGAGAGAGGTTACCCCATGAGGCTACTCAAGAAAGCATGTAAACGTGCATGGTTTAACCATAGAGAGTTCCTCCTTGAACCTAAACCTAAAAATGTTGATCAACAAGAACGCTTAGTTTGTGTAACCACCTTTTCCACCAAAAGCAACACGATCAAGAAGATCATCAATCGACATTGGCATTTGGTGGCAGATGAACTAGGTATGATGACACCACCACTACATGCGTTTAGAAAAGGCAAAAATGTGAGGGGTCACGTTGTCAGGTCACTGCTACCTATCACAGATAGGGCCCAACAGTCTACCCTATGGGGCATCCCTCCAGTGAAAGGACACCACAAATGTGGATCATGTAAGGCATGTCCTATGGCAAGGGAAATCAAACAATTCACGCATAATAACCAGACTCACATTTTGCAAGATCACAGTAACTGTAACTCCACTGGAGTGATTTACGCTATAATATGCCCCTGTGACTTTATGTATATCGGCCAAACAATACAGAAAATTAAGACACGCATTCTGCAACATTGCAGCCGCATACGCTGCCAAGTACAGGGTGCACCGTTGGTGGACCATTTCACCACCTTTGGGCATTCACCAGAAAGTTTAAGATGGTGGGTAATAGAAAAAGTGAGACCCAATCCTAGGGGAGGAGATTTCTGTAACATCTTAAATACCCGCGAATGCAGATGGATACATTTATTTGACACTGTAGCAAGGGGCCTCAATGAGTATGAGGAGATCAGCAAACAGGTATCAATCCTTAACAATGGCTAACACTATCATCCTACACACCACATAGACCTTTGGGTTGAGGTTTTATATCCTTAGGCCTCTAGGTTGTGAGCTCTGAAAATATGTCCTGCTCCATCCTCATTGACCCTATGCACAAGCATACAGGTGTCCATCACCTTGATTTTCTCCTTATCCAATAGACAGAATCAAGTTTCTTTGGCTGTTTCAATTATATGTATACTAATATAACTAGGAACCTGTACTCCATGATATGTCGAGGCTGTACACTTAATTGCATGCGTAGCATTTTAACAACAGACTTTAGGAATGTTGTTTTATAATGATGATCACGTCTCGTGCTAATATTAAAGTGAAGCAATGGGGCATCATGGATCTCTTATAAAATGCAATTTATGTTATTGTCCATGTCCTCCAGGATGTATTGTAAATATTGTATATATTGTGCGTGTGGATTAATGAACACTGAACCTGATTTGTTTGTTCAGTTATGTCCACAATTACACTGAACCGGGTCGGTTTTTCATATTCATGTAAACATACTAGGTAATTTCCAGAATCTCTCTGTATTGTAAATAATATGTTTTTAATTCACGATTGGTCCCACCAGAATCCATTCCGTCCCTATTTAATTCAGGCTTAGAGTCTTTTTTCTATCTTTAGCGGCATGTTCACCGGCCTCTCGATCAGCGTGAGACTCATGCAGCCGGCACGTTTCCTTGAACGTTCCCGCGGCTCTTCTTATAGCTCCGTGTATCTTGGGCTCATTCCTACTTTAGAGCCGCCCGAGTGAGGAGCCTCCATAAGACAATTAAGGTAAATTCGTTCAGCTGGCAGGTGCGCTCGCACCCGATGGTTAATTCTCAACGCCTGTACATTATTCTGATCCTTATATTCTGTAATTTCAGTTGCTGACCTAATAATTCTGCGCCGATTCAATCGGCCTACACTGCCCTACTCAATACGGGTAAGTGTTATGCATATTCTATAAGTGTAATCTTTCGTAAGACCCTTAGACCCTGGTAATACAAAGCCGTTTTGCTTTCAGATTAATACTGATGCAATTTGAAGAATAGAAACTACAGGAAGCCATACCCTTCACACCGCACACCACAGCGGGTGAGCCTTATTTTTGAATAATTTAAAAACTTTTACTTTTTAGTCATCCTATTCAGTACAATGGCTTATCTGCACTACCTTTCCATCTTTACCCAGGTGGCTATCACGGGAGCAACGCACACCGTGATCAGGTTGGTTAACAACATGGCTACTAATTCTACTAATTATATAATGGCAATATTATGGGCCAATCTGTAACACGGTTCCTTAATCATTTAGGTTGCCTATCCCTGTCCTGAAGAAGACCCGCAGGCCGAGGCTAAAAATTCCCTTTGCGCCCCAATTCGGGTCGAAACGTCGACGCCCTTACCCCCAGCTAGGCCTGGACCAACAGCCCCCTCATTTTAACGTGCTAATTATGTGCAAATAATGATATATCTCTTAAATAATGAAATAAATTATGTTGAAAGGAGATTTGTTTTTACGCTTCACTTGGCCAGGCCTTCATTGATTGATAAAATTGTTATCAGTCTGTCTAGAATTTTGTAAACTATGTTTCACGATTACCTTGGGAACTCTTTCCCTTCCTTATCTCAATTTTTCTTATATTGAGCACCCTTTTCTGCACGTTCAAGATTGAGCAACCTTTTCTTCCCTTATTCTTTCTAATAATACAGTATAACATTTATTGGTTTTGAAATTATGATTAAATAAATACATGTTGTTTTACAATCCCTTGGTTGTTGCACATTATATTTCCAACTACACATGGAACTTAGTTTACCGTGAGCTGACGTTACGCATGCTTAAAAATATTTAAATAAGTGATTGTTGTTCAATCGTCAAAAAAAGGTCTAGGACCATTGTTTCTAGTATCTGTCTACACCCAGGTCCTACAGACTATTATTGGGTTACCCCATTATTATAATGGAAACTGCGGAGAAAGCAGATCTGCACTGGAGAGAAAGTGGCCTAGCACTTGCAACATGCAGACCCTTTCACGTGCGCTTTATGGGCAGAGTGTGGTAATTCAAGGCTTGCAGCTATATATCTGATGCTGGACCCTGCAGACAACACACACTCATGCAAGACACACCCGCAGTGACATAGAACCACTGGTGCGCACAGACAGGACATTCAATACGTGTTTTAGAAAATGCTCACGTTCGCCGACATCCACATTATTAACCTTGATTCCCACCCACTCTGCTTCTCTGTCACTATCTCCACCTTCGTCCTCAGTCTGGCTCCAAACAAGTGCTGCCCTACTCTGCTATGCCAGCAGGAAGCCTTCTAGATTTCACGCCCAGTCACGAGACATGGCTGTTAAAAAGCCCTGCTCACACACCTACTGTGCTATTGATTCCAAGGAGCCTGAGTGGACCCTGTGTCAATAATCACAGTGTGACTCCAGCCCCTCCCAAACTCCCTGCCAGCCCTGAATAAATGTATACGGGCCGCAGCTCAATTAGCACCTTGAAAGGGTAAATTAGCATTCGATTATCAGAGTGCTACAACAAAACGGTCCGACTCGCCTTCTCTGTCGCGCTTCTTTTTGTAAATGCAAAATTTCAGAGCTTGAATTGCTGCCCCATGAGTACCGGTACAATCTTTGGACAAGGAGAAGTTCCGGTACTCAAACGCAGAAAATTTAGAAGTGCCGGTACTAAGTACCGGTGAGTACCGGCCCATTTAAAGCACTGATTTAGTGCATATTGAATTGCTAAAGTAATTTGCTCTGCTGAAATTAGGCAGACAGCGCCACCATGTGGTAGGCTGTCATAAAATGTGTGGTGTTAAAATTTAAGTGTTGGTGCCGAGCACCAGCAAACACTGGCACAAATTAAGCAATGGTGTCTGTGTCTACATATGCTGCCATACCAGGGGTTTGCCGCAAACACTGCATTTGTTGGAATGCATTTCTATCTGCACTGCTGTATTCTGCATAAGCATATATATTAAGACCGAGGAGTCGATCATAAAACATTTTTGACTGGCACTAGAGGTGGACGAGCCAACAAATAACATGGAAAGCTGAGTCAGAGCCAAGCCAAGAGCCTGTGCATGAGCGAGCCCAGAAAATATTTGCTATGTAAATCATACAGCAAATATCATGTAAAATATGATAAAGTCTCTGCAAATTTCAAAATACAGTATTTCTTTAATATGTGGAAGCTTTGACATTAATATGTCACATCATTGCACTGCACTGAAAAGTACTTATTAAAAATGATTGTCTTTAAACATAAACCATGATTAAACTGTTGCAAGACAGTTGTGATGTAAACCCTAGACATGCCCAAGTTATTATAGAGCAACATTGCAGTTTATTAAATCAAACACAGTAGGTTTTTGTACAAATGGTATTCTGAACTCACATATTTCAAAGTGCTTTCATATGGGGTAATGTGGAAATAAGCATTTTGGTGAAATTAAATATTTGCCTAAGATCAAACAATCTGAGGAGGAAAGCTGCGATTTATCCAGATTATGTGGTTTCACTTTGTACAAATCAGCCAATTAATGGGTATCAGTTTTTCTTTACTTTTTTATTTTACCACTTTGTTTTTACCTCTTTGTGCGGTTTTATATAGTGTGAACTCGGCTCAAGGGTGTGCAGTTTTATATAGAGTGAACTTGACTCAAAGGTATTGGAGCGCTTTATGTGTGCAACAGTTACATTACACAAGGTCACATTTATGTGTTTTTCAGGCATGGGGATATTAAAGCCCTAATTCTGATGCCGTTGCGTGAAAGGAACTGCCCAACCGTGGGTCGGCAGTTCCGCATTCCCCTTTGGGATGCGACCGCACATGGTGCAGTCACAAACTTCCATTTTTCAATGGGAGTTTGTTGCGGTGGGATGAAGCCACCCACAGCACAAGCTCCCTTTGAAAAATGGAAATTTTTACACATCCCTGCACCGTGTGGCAGGCACCTTAAGGTGCCTGCCACACGGTGCAGGGGTGTTGAGGCCCAATTGCAGAGGGCCAGGGGGGAAGGAAGCACTGCTCGGTGCCCCTAAAGACACTTTCCAACAGCCTTTTCATGTGGGAAAACCCGACAAGAAAAGGCTGTCGGAAAGTACCATCATAATCCCGACGGTGGAGATGCCGTCCTTTCGGGTTTATGGTGCCGTTCCGACTGGACGACAGGCTTCTTGAGTCAGAACCGAGTTGGATTCCCCGGCGGATTTAAACTCCGCCCACTGCCATCCTAATGCGGCGGTCGGAGTTTGAACCTACCATGTCGGTCGGAAAGCCTCCAACCAGCGGTTGGAGGCTTTCCAACCGATATCGTAATAAGGCCCCAAGTGATTTGCCCAGAATCACAGGATGTTGAATCGATGCCAAGGCTCAAACTTGGTTCCTCAGTTTCAAAGTCTACAGCACTGGACGTAATGCCACATCTTGGGTAGAGGGCGGGCGGCAAGGAGAAGCAACTTGAAAGCTGGGCTCATTATGACCTCAAGGTTCCTAGGGGACTTCAAGCTGCGCCAGAGCCTGGCTTCAGGCTCGAGCCTAGCTCGAGCTTTCACTGGCTCACCCACCTCTAACAGGCACTATATCATGCCCTTGGTGGCAATATAATACACTGCTTGCTCCAAACTCCTTTTACCTTTGTATGATGAAAACCGGATTCAGGAGGTGGTGATGTGTCACAAGACTATTCGTACATATTTGTTGTGTGGTATTTTGTTATGGTGGTGATATGTTCTGTTGCATGACATGCTGCTGTGTTTTGTGCAAAATTATTGCAATGTGATTTTGTTGTATTGTAGTGTAGTGTCCATGTTTTAAGCAGTTGAAAATCTAGAGCAGCACTATTTTACCACCTTAGGCAGTGGTGAATGGTTGCTTGCCACAGAAGCTTTCAGGGCATTGTGCTAGAAATATAGCAACATATTTAAACTAAACAACTAAGTATAACAAAATAGCATCCACAAGGCAACGTACCTCCACAATCAATTAAAACATACATGACACATCGAACCAGTCAAAACAGAACACAGCACAAAAAATGCAGTAGTACAAAAGAATATCGCATTGCAATAATGCTGCACAAAAAACAACAAAACATATCACCAGCACAACAAAAAGCTATACAGCAAATATTCACAAACGTTCTTGTCACACATAACCACCTCCAGAATCCTGTTTTCATATTATGGTGGCAAAGGTATTTAAAGAAAGCATCACCTTAACAGTGACAATGCTGATCAACAAGTATGCTGTGGCAAAATCGAGCTCTCTGTTTGTTGCGTACATGGGCTTGTCTACTGCATTCGACAAGGTGAATAGATCTAAACTGTGGCAGATTTTGTTGGATGTGGGCCTGGATCCAGCTATTTTTTATTTTTTTAGAGAACTCCATTAAGATGTGACTGTGTTCCACCAATTATAGCAAATTGCAGGTAATGGTGCTGGGACCCAAAAAGACCAAGTCAAGATCTTTCCATGTACAAGGCAATCGTCTGTCCGGGGTGCATGTGTACACCTATCTAGGGGTGGTTACTTAAAGCTAAGAGACTTGTTCTCTCAAAAACTTTAGCCACACTCTTTTCTTTCTCCACTAGAATTTGCAATAAACCCCTGAATACTCTGATTAGAATTTATCAGTCCAAATCTGTCCTATTAGCTACTTGTGGTAGTGATGTATGGGGCTATGTTAATCTGAAGGAACTCCAAATGGTTGAAAATGAGTTCTGTAGGCTCCTATTGGAGGTATCTGCTTCTACCCTTGTTTTCATGGTTCATGAGGAACTTGGGTTGCCCTATCTTTCGGACTTTGTTGCACTCCGCCCCCTGAATAGGTGGCTTAACAATCGGGTACGACCGGAAAATCATCTGGGCAAAGAAATAGTTAAGAACTATTTAAAGCTTGACGGGTAGAGGTCAATCAAATGGTTGATATATATTAGGGACACCTTTGCTAGATTAGGCAGGCCTTCTTTGTTTAACTCACCCTCTTCCATTTCTAAAGCTGACATTGTCTGGACCAGGGTCATCTTTTTGCAGTGGAGGTCATCTGAGAGGGAAGCTATTGAGCTGGAGAAACTCATGGTTCGTGGCCATGCATTGATCAAAACAGGTCCTGCCATTAAGCCTTATTTGCTCACCACTATTAATGTTCATGACAGATTTCTCCTCACTATATTCAGGTTTGGCCAGTTCCACATGTTGCTAGCCTTTCCCAAACCTGATATCTGCTGTACAAAGTTAGGTCCCTGCACTTGTGACAACCTTTCCCCCCAGGACCTATTGCACTTTGGTTTTGTGGTTTTTATGAGACTCCTCGAAGGATGTTATTAATCCCATTACTGAAAACTTTGCACTTTGTTTGAGTAAAGCCTGCCTTAATGTACCTGCAATCACTCCCGGACGCATATTCTACGTATGTTATAGCTTGCTTTCTTGCCTCATCTTTGAGGTTAAGAAAGTCGTTTGATGAGGGGAGTGATCTTACTTAAATTATTTTAGCCACCTTTGGGAAGAAGACTTTTGTAGATGTGCATTTTATTTCTTTTTTATAAATGTGTTGTTTGGATTTGTGTTGTTTTTTATTGCTTTTATTGACACAAGCTGATCATCGATAAAGTATTTGGAATGTTTTTGAAATTTTTATGTTCCTATTGATATAAGCGGTTCGTCATTCTAGTATTTGGTATGCTTTTATTCTCTGTGTGTATCAATGTGTTTTTTTTATGCTTCTTGGACTCTTATGGTCTTATTAAGACCGAATAAAGTTACCTTTGACTTTGAAAGTCAAAAATGTTTTGGAATCCAACCCTGAGATTTAACTTAGCGCTCCCAGTGCTCACGTTATGCAATAAGGCTCTGCAACGTACAAAATCCCTGCACGGAATTCAGTTGTTGCATTAGAAGCCCAATTCAGTAAAATGCAAAATAAGTAGGGGGCATATGTATCAAAGAATGGTTTTGCGATTCTCAAATAGCGATTTTTAGAGAATCGCTATTTGAGAATCGCAAAACGAGATGTGAATAAAAATTTGTAAATATTTTGCGATTCCCTGACATTCCTTAATTGCGACTCGCAAATTGCGAATGCAATTCCTATGGGCCTAGAGGCCCATAGGAATGAATGGGAAGACATTCGCAATTTGCGAGTAGACATTAAGTACTCGCAAATTGCAAATGCAATTTCAAGGGTGCAAGGGTGTCAAAAGGACACCCTGTTGCACCCCTGAAATGTGCATGTGTGCACATGTGGCGCACATACATGCCCTAAGAGCATGTATGTGCGCCACATGGCACTTTGAAGAATGCAAAAAAGTGCATTTTTCAAAGAAATCGCAAATTACCACCAACTTGAAGTTGGTGGTAATTTGCGATTCCTTAAGGCCAAATCGCACTTCTTTTGTGCTTCTTACATTGCATTTAAGGAATCGCAATTTGCGATTCCTTAAATGCATTCGCAAAATAGGGAATCGCAAATTTTGCGATTCCTTATTTTGTGAGTGGGCTTTTGTGTGATACATTGCACACTGCTAAATTGCGATCGCAAACGCTGAAAGCGTTTGTGATCGCTATTTAGCTTGATACATATGGCCCTAGATGTCTTACACGCAGGATTTACAGGGCAGTGCACATTTGATCTCTGCAACACGCATTTAGCAAGCATGTTACACTCATGCAGTGTTGTGGAATTCTCCCCCGTTCCACAGAGGCTGCGTTGGCAGTCCGTTGCTGCCTATGTGGGCTGAGCAGCAGTAGCAGACGGGAGTCAGTAGATGGCTGTAGAAAAGTGCGCTGAGCCATCCAGGCTAATAGAACTGGGAAGGCCTTGACCTGAATGGATGCGGCTTTTATCTGAAGTGCATTTAAACAGATAAATGGAGAGTAAAGCGAGGCACCGGCTTTCTCTGCCGCTGAACCTTCTGTTTTGAGTGTAAACAGTTCAGTTTGCTTGTTTTCCACCTAAGAACGTTACGACTTAAACACACAGATTTCACCGACCCGCCTCACCCCCTACTTAAGACGTCTTGGTGTCATCCCAGTGAAATCCTCCGGCTAGGCTGCTGTGAACCAGGCCTGAAACTTGCACATTCATACATAATTAGTTGTTTATTTAGCTCTCTGTGCTGCGGAGGGATGCCTCTTTAGCTGAGCGACCTGCATGTATATTAGCAGGCACGGCTCGAAATGTTACCTGAGAAAGCTTTGAGCGTAAGAAAAGGGTGAATATTTGAGGAAGAGAGGGGAGAGAAAGGCTGCTCAGAACCAGCCACTTCAAACCGACCAGGCACCAGCGGAAGAAGAGACTTTCTTGTCAGCAGACAGAAAGGAGAGAGTGCCTCGTGCGAGGAAGGCGAGGACTGTGAGGAGCCGAGAGAAAAGGGAAGCCCGATATCCCTTCCCGAGCCGCTTTCCCCGACCTAGTCGGTGAAGTGAGGAGACTCCTGTTTGCTGACAGCGTGCGCGAGACTCCTTTCAAGATGATGATGTATGTGTGGGTAGGTACCGGCTCTCCTTTTCTCGCGCGCGCGCGGGTGTCGACGACCTTTCGTAAATAAATCTACGTGGAGGGGCCGGCAGGGGGCTATGGAATTTAATCTGGCGTTTTAATATTCATATACGTTGTAGTACAATCAGCGTGCTAACGCAAAATAACGCTTTACGCCTTCCCCCTGCCCCCCCCCGCAGAAGGGGACGAGGCCCTCCGAGAATCCATCTCATCTCTATCCACGGGCTTTTTAACTGAGGGGACCTTCTTGAAGGGTGGGGGCCCTCCTGCGCTGCAGTGACCTGCGCTACGCCCCAGGGTAGAGGTTTCATGGGCTCTGAAACTGCTGCAGAGATACTGTGCAGTCGTACCTTTATATAATGGGTGCATGAACAATTAGACTGCATTGATTTCTTAAGTGCTGCGAAACATATGTATCTGTCAGCTCAAACGCTGCATTTTATTACCCTTCACTTTCCTTTAGTATGTAACCCTGAAAAGTTTAGTTTTAGCTTATGTCAACCCTGAAAGGAAAACTTGTTACACGAAGAAGCATATAATTATAGCTCATTGATCTACAAACCTCTTCCACAAACAAGGCGCTACATCAGTGAGGGTATCTTCAGGTCTGCGCGAGAGACCTGGAACAGAAAGAACTCATGCGAGAGAACTGTAGAGACCTCTGTACCGGAACTGTTCAGCGGAAGCGGCGGCTAACGCAATGCAAGAGAGACTGCGCTGTCGCTTGTGCGGTAGTTTGAGCTGAAAATTAATTTAGCCGAATCAATAGCCAAGCAGCAGAGTAAGGGGAAAATGGAAAATCATTCAACGAATTAAAAAAGTATTATGCATAATCGAGATCTGGAGCACTGCGGGAAAGCTTTTCCGGACAAAATTGCAAAGCTAATCAGTTTTAGTATATCATGCACGTGCTGTTGGTATGCTGTTACGACATCAAGACACACCTAAAACACTGGGGGGCATATGTACAAGCACCTATCGCCACGGGAACGTCACTTTTTGTGACGTTCCCGCGGCGATAGGGGCTTTGCCTTATGTACAAGGCAGCGTTAAGTCACTTAACGTGGCTTAACGCTGCCTTGTACATAAGGCCCCCTTTCACGCTATGTTTAGCGTGAAAGGGGCGTGCAGTGGGTGTTGTGGTGGGCGTTCCACCGCAACCACCATTGTATTTGACTCTGCCCCTTATGTACAAGGATGGCGTACATAGGAGGCAGCGCCAAAATTAAGACCAGGAAAACCCTGATCTTAAGTTGGCGAAACGAGGAGAAATGCATTATTTCTCCTCGTTTTTGCTTTTTCCATGGAAAAAGCAAAATGCCATGGTTTGTTCATGTATAGGAAGGTGTCCCTTCCTGTACATAAACAAGTCTTTTTTAAAATGCCATTTTGTAACTTTCAAGTGTGCTGCATGAAGCAGCACACACGAAAGTTACAAAATCGCATTTTAGGATTGTTTATGTACAGGAAGGGAAACCTTCCTACACATAACCAATCCTCCCCTGCACACAGACACCCTTGCACTCTGGTGCAAGGGTGCCTGCGTTGGTGCTAAGTTGTTAAACTTAGCGCCATCGCAGGGGGAAATGCAAGGCTGCACCACATTCTTGTAAATATGGTGCAGCCTTGCGTTTCCGAAGTGGCGGAGCGTGTGGTTAAGCCCAGGAGGCTAACGACACGCTCCGCCACTTCATTGTACATATCCCCCTGGGTTCTAGAAATAAAGATACATACAGTTTTCGCTAAGCACACATACACGCGTAGTTTTTTCTAAACCCACAAAAACAAATGTGCATAAGTAAAAAATTCTCTTTTGCTGAAATTAACACGTCACTATTTTATTTTGGCTAATATAAATAACCAGGTTGCTTCATCAGGAAGCCTTAGAAATTGAAAGTTCTGAAAATTGACACGTCAACTCTGCGCTTGGTAGAATTGATTTGATTGTGATCTTGTCTATTGTGCGATGTTGAATTGTGTGCGCATGCGCACACACATTTAAATTGTTTTCATATTGTCATAGCACACAAAAGTGGTTTCCTATCACCTGTCCGACTCAGTCTCTTTCTGTATACAATATATATAGATATATATATATATATATATATATATATATATATATATATATATATATATATCGTGAATTGTCTTGTAATGGTATTTTGCTGTACTAAATCTATATCATGGTAAACCACTGAAATACCTGGTGCTTTCCCGATGTCACCGGATCCCCTACAAGGTTTGTAGCACCATGACTTACATATACACCTATGACAAGCCGGAAAATCAAGTCAGGATCAAACACTGTCATCGTTATCTGGTTGTCCTATCCTGTTAACGCATAGGGTGCTGTAAAGTCCATGGTAAAACGTGGACAAATTTGACTCCTCGAAAGAGAAACAGGTGGGCAGTCACTGTTTTCTCTGCATAAGAATTTTGGAGTCACTGAATGAAACAAAGCCATCATCAGAAGAAAAAAACCTGTCAGTGAAATATCTATTCGCCTTGGCTTCACTTGCAGGAAGAAGCTTTTAATTTCATTTCCATACCAGTACATTCTCCGACCTTTCTTCTGAGTTTAGATGGAAGCAGCCATGAGAGATGTTCCTTCAGCCATAAACATTCATCTTACATATTTGTTTTCTCTTTCAGCACACAGCAGTGACACTTAAAATAAAAAAATAAAAACAAGTCACAGCACATAAATGGAGAATGTCAACCTGATCTGCATGGAATGTTTTACAAAAGTGTAGCCAAAAACACACACTTGGGAATAATAAATCAACAAAATTCCACGTGTGGGGGATACAACAGGAAAATACTGTGCAACAATCTGAGCTATGCAATGCAGCTTAATTTCGTTATACAGTTTTGCTTGCATCCAGTTAATTTGCCAGGTTCGCTTGCTGCGATGGGTTCCTACATGGTTTCATGTGGTGCTGTAGGTTTGTGATTTGTGTCTAAAATAACATGAAAACGCACGTTTGCGAGGGGTGGGATCAGTGCTTAATTTGAAAAATATTAAGTGCCGGGGCTCTGACCAGGAGGCAACTGCAGTTTGCACCACCCATCACCCTTGCCATCGCTGCCAAAACAACTACTAACCATCTCTCTCGCATGTAAATGCGACAGTTCAGATTATTCCAGGTCCCCAAAGCTAAAGGAATGGCTGGGGAGGCAGGTATCAGTAATTTTTTAATGTATATTGTTTTCCTAAACAACTGTTATACTGCTCATCTCTAAATTACATGAGCAGCGCCACCATGTGGCAGACTGCCCTAAGTGTGGTGTTGACAATTAGGTGCCGGTTCTCAGCACCTGGAAAGCACCGGCTCAAATTAAGCACTGGGTGGGATAACAAGAAGATAAAAGCCCCATACAAGACCACTGACATCTCTTCTCAATAATAGGTTCTTGAGATGCAGAGTAATCAATGATCAGGTGGCCTGGCTTTGTTTGGGCTGTTGCCTGGACTTAAACCCCAAGTAATTGGAAGTCACTTCCTGGTCCTGAAATTTATAAGCCACTGTTACTTCACAGCACGTTCAGTTATGTCCCCACTATTGATACATATTGCAATTCATTGCATTTATTAACTTTTCCCGCGCTATCTATTATTCATATGCCCAGCGAAACCCAAGGTACAGAAATAAGCAGTTTGTAATGTGCCTGAGAAACCTCTTGGGCTCTCAAAGCTCAAGGGCCGGCTTTCTAGTAATTAATCTATGACCTTTAAAAGCCAGGCCTCTCAATTTTTATTTCCTCCTTTTGACATATTTTATGAGACATCATATTTTCTAATGGCATTCATCAAAGTGAAAAATGCGTGGCTCTTCACATATCAGTGGTGGCTCCAGTTCAGCAGCGTTATATATGTTTGTAATCAGTGTTGCATTTTAATTAGATTTTTTTCTTGGGGGGGGTTGCAAATAAAAGGTTTTCCTGTGGATGTTTGGTGCCATAAATATCCAGACATAACAAAATAATGAAAATAGTGTTTGCAAATTTTCTAAACGGAATTGTTTATGCTTAAATAACAGGATCTGTTATTACTCAACTCAAGAGTACTCATTCGATCGTCCCCAATTGATTGTTTTTAAGGTTAAGATTTGTATCTCTTTATAGCCCAACAACAATCGGTCTGTTGCATGTACTTTCTGGACTTAGTGACACAATTTTGCCTGGTCCTTCTAGTTATATGTTTCGAAGCATAGATATGTGTGTGAAATGCATTGTGCATTATTGTACATGTCAGCAGAGTTGGAGCTAGGGGTGGGCTACATTTTTTGTATACTAGTAAAAGTAGTTTAATAAGCTAATTTCTCATTAAGCCAATTTCTTCAAATTCTGTGAATTTATCAGGAGAAAAGTTTGTACAGTTTTTTCATGGGGCGTTGGAGGGTGTGGGAGAGGGGGCTGGTTCAGGCAAAAATGTTTCTCAGGAGAAATCTCCAGATCTCACCAATCACTGTGTGTGCTGGCATCTTGCATGACATTTGAACACGAGGTACTCCTTTGTGACCAGTTATCCAATGTGATGCTGCAAAATGAACGTTGTGTCATTTTGCATAATTTTCATGAAAGTTCATGAAGTTTTGCAAAATACTTTTTTTGTGCACTTTCCTAGTTACAGGTTGTGGGGTAAACAAAATGTTGTATTGTCCAATCCACTAGGATCACAAACTTCCCCACACATGTGGGTCACAACCTCACACCTTGTGGAGGCTAAACACAGATAGGTCACATCTCTGCCAGCGTCGGCCCCTCTATTAGGGCATAGGAGTGTCACCAACCCCCCCCCTGCTGCCAGTGCAGCAAAAGGCGAAAAATAAATTGGTAATAAAATAAATTTATCACCATTTTACTTTTCCCTTTCCCCAGCCCAAGCCGTGTTTGGGGGTTGGCCGCTGCTGACTGGCAGCAGTGAGTGGTGCTCACTCCACCAATTTACACTGCGCAGGTCACTTTGGCCAGCCATCTTGCGACAGCCTGTCTGACATGCACAGTGTAAACCACTCCACCCAGATGTCTATGACAGCCACATAGAGAGCAAGCAGAAGCCCCCAGTGCCTCAGTGAGCATGGAGCCAGTCCACTCCAGCCAATCCTGGGGCTACTGTCATGCTGCCTGTGCAGCATGAGAGCAGCACCTCGATTGGAAGAGGGGAGTTGGAGCCACTGACAAGGAGACGGAGGAGCTGTGAGCACAGAGGGCAGAGATAAGTGAATCTTTTACTAATTTTGATTATTTTAAGCTAGCCTCGTATGTTCGCCTCAACAGTTTAAATGATGGGCAGCCGCCACTGCTCTCTGCACAGAAAATTTCACAGGGTTTAATTGAGTGATTCTGGATTTTAAATTAAATTAGGGAGATGAACTTGTTTACACATGTAAATTTCACATAAACATGGAAAATATTGGGAAATGGCATTAGATGAGCTGTTCTTTTTTATCCTTTTGGAAAACATATTCATAAAAAGTTTATAATGTATTCTGTAGAGAAACATTTAAACGGAAATGTCTTTCCTCCTTTTGAGTAAGTTTACTTAAGTTTAGTGTCACAAGCACAAACCAATACAGCACATTTTACGAAAAGAAATATAATATTGATATAAACCATGCATAAATGCCAAATGCAAGTAACACACGTTATCAGCAGCACAGAAAGGGTAGCATTCTAAAATATGTTTTGTAGATTTCAACAATTGTCAGGACCTTTAGTGATTATTCAGTGAGAGAGTGGAGAAAATCAAATAATAGCAGGAGTCTTGTCACGTGGCCAGATGGGCATTGTCGTCTTCACTATGTTAGCATGAGAACGTTGCAGACTGTCCACTGCTTTGCGCACGTTACTGATAGGTGACACACACTTGGAGAGGGACCTTTCCAGGGAGAAGATCATGACAGCATCTGTGATGTAGATCTTCTATCTATAGACTGTGGTACGGGGTCTGCTGATAACACCCAGTGATCTTCTTATATATAATCATCCTGCTTCGATACAAGGGGAGGGAGGTTAGGCTACTCCGTCATTCATTATGACAGCTACTTTTATGATTTACGGACTACTTGCTATGCTGACCGTATTTGTGTTAGGCATTTTTCCGCTGATTGTGGCACGTATACTGCATACTAGAGCACGTTAGTTAAAATAAATATTTTAAACTTGTTTGTGTATCTGTCAGATCTTATTGTGGATGAGTACAAGAGTGTGAGCGAAAGGATCTGTCTTGCAACTGCGATACCTGAGAGAGTCGGGAGTGTTGTGTTCTGGGGTGTCTAATCACTTGTTCCTCTGTGAGTGAGTAGGAGGGCAAGTGAGACACTATAGCTAGTCGGTCCCAGGCTCATGAGTACTAAGGTGGTAGGATAACTCAGTCCCTGCATACTGAGGTCCAATAATCCCAAGCATAGTTCTGTGTTTGCGCAGAATCCCTGCAACAGTCTTTATCTTAGTGAAAAGATGTTTGAATACAAATTGTAAAAACAATAATAGAGAGAGAGAGAATAATATTGGCAATTCCTACTACTATAATTTTATACTCTGCTGGTATGTGCATGAGCAAACACACAGACACAAAGGCAAACATACACATACAAACACACACACACACCCACACACTCTCTCACTCTCTTCTCTTGTTCTCAGACTTATAGATGTTACTCTAGTGGCCTTGCAGACACAACCAGATTCATGGTTCTGATTCATTCCACTATAATAGGATGCAGCAGCCTTTATGAAAGCATGACCTTCCAGCAAATAAAAAAAAGTTGTTTGAAAGATTTTCATTAAATACAAACACATCTTTTATAGCCAAACTGTTGATGTTATAAATGGCAAGGTTGAACCTCTTGTGTCCTGATAAAGGGCACCACACAATTAGAATCCCATTGTGGCTCATTAGAAAACATAGATGGGTACTGAGGAGGAAGTCAAACACACTAGCAAGAAGAAGCAAACCTCAAGGAATTGAATAATTTGTAGACAGTTGTCTATTCCCTGCTCTCCATGAGACATGTATGATCCAAATACTCAACTAAGACTATGGACTAAGTTTTTATTTAAGACTTTAATTTTTGATGAAGCAGGGATCCTTGAATTTCAATCTTAGTAAAATCATCAAAGAGAATCCCTCATTGTCATATGGACCTGTCATTGTTTACTTGAAGTGTACGAAAGGCGCTACATCAGCAATACATTTCAAGTACTATGAAACAAATGTGGCTCCACAAGAATGACAGAGAGGATTGTGTCTAACCCATATGCGTTTATTAACATAGTCCAGGTTACAAGTTAAATCAATCAGTAAAACTGAAGAAAATATATTGTAAGAACATACATATTTAAATGATCATTCAATCTGAATTTGTATATTATAAGGAAAAAGATGCAAAATAGAATCACATACAGCAAGCAAAAAATATCAACCAAGCAGGTTCCATAAAGAAACTTCCCTATCTAAAACAAGCACCAATAGTGGCAAGGGGGAATTCTATAAGGAAGGTGTCAGCATCAGATGGACCAAATATAAGGTTCAAGATAGTACAAGTGTTCAAGCATCAAGCTCAACACTCTGAGCAGAGGAAATTAGCAGAGTCGAGAAGGAGTCTTCTACTAGCAAATCAGAACATAATCTGCTAAACTATTCTAAAGAACACATGGTTAAAGCATGAAAGAAACTTTTAGAAGCCTCTCTATATCAGTTTCAACCTAAAAACCAGCTGAGAATGACCATTCTGTGGCAGCAGGTAAACTAATCAGTTTCCTAGCACCAAACAAAGGAGCAATTGTCTGGGCGACCTTGGATGTAACATCAGTCCAGTCTGCCTGATACAGGAGGATCTCTCCCACTGTCTCAGTCTCCATGTCCGAAGTCAATTTCTCATTAAGTTCCAGCTACCTAACAATCTAATACAGTAAGCGATAAGCCTATTCTATCTAATGAGGCATATGAAAGGATACCTGTAGAGTAGACCAAAACAAGAGTTTGGGAAACCATTTAATTAAATGAAATTCATATTACTTAGGCTTTGTTTCACATTAGGCTAACTTTGCATCAAAATGGCTTCCAAACAAGTGCAGTTAGTATGAGTAAATATATTGATTACATTTCGAGTATATGTGTGATTCTTACTAAAAATAAATTCTGCCACCTACAGTTGATTAATTAATATAATGCACACAGATTAATATGATTATCATAAAATGTGTATATAAATGACGTGCAAGTTCATAAGGCATTACATTTGCATTGGTCCATTTTTAAAGAATGGTCCTCCTCAAAGCAATACCTTAAAAAAAAAATTATAATGAGCAATTATCAGGAAGAATGCAGAGTATTATACACATTGAATTGTACACCTTATTTTTAATTCCAAGTTACCTCTTAGGCAAATTTTGTTGAAGGTTTCACAGGAGTGTTGCAAAAACACCATTATTGTGTTTTAATTTTTAACTGTCCTGATTAACAAATATTTCTAGTGGTTGGTTTTATGAAGAAAAATCAAACATGCATTAATGAGCCATGTTAAGAATCTATGTGTGATTAAAAAATGAAAACTAAAATAATAGCAAGTAATTTTATAAGGTACAATGAACACCACCTGCATGGCACTTTCATAAAAGAAATTTAACTACCACAGAATTTACTACTGGGTGGTGGTATGTTACCTGTAAACAATTGTATTTATAACAATTTCTCCTGTAAAACTATTGGTAGTCCAATGCACTGGATGCTCTTTTGAAAATGTACACTAGAAGGCAGCAGTAACATTCATGTTTAGCACCAAAACAAAGTAATGCTACTGAGAGAATGTTTTTTTTTAAATCATTCAATTTTGTAAGAAAATTTGTCCTTCAAAAATTCAGGCTTACTTGCACCATGTTTCAAAAGATGCAGTTGGGTGCAAAGTTCATGTTCTACAGTACTTGCAGCAACAGTTCTGTGGCTCCTGCTTGGATGCTTCAAATGTCTTGAACCTTCAGGAATGCTCCTTGGACAGCAGGCCACATGTTCCAATGAAAGCTAGGCCTCTCAACCACTCACTGCAGAGCAAGAGACATAATTACTGTTCCACCAGGTTCAGCAGTTTTTTCCTAGGACAAAGAAGAACAAAAAAGAACAGTCTTTCCTTCTTGTCTCCAGTCCTAGTAAAAGTTGAGGCACAACTGTAGGTACATCTAGATAGTCCTGAACCATCTTGTGAGGTGAGCGAGAAAGTTAGGTCTTCTAGCTCTGAGATTAGGACTTCAAAGCAGAGATTCAAGGCAGTACTGAAGTCAGTCACTCTTCACGCCTCTTCCAAGAGAATCAAGCATCCAGTCATGCATTGAACCTTTTCTTTTTCTGTGCCTTGTAGCAGTGTGATTCAAGGGTGGCAGGAACCTTAATGTATAATTGTCATCCAGCAGTCATTGCTAATTTTCCCTAAATCTATCAATGTAAAGTTCCCATAAACTACTTTGAACAATGCATTACACCCTTTGCCTTATGGCAGAAGCTATCCTAGAGAGCAGTATTCTCTCCTTTTCTAAAATGGCTGCAGAGAGAGGCAGTCAAATTATGCTCCTACAGTATCTTAAGCTCAACTCCAAGTCTGCCCATGTTAATGAGCCTTCTCCTCATCAAAGGAAAACACACCCACAGCTGTCACTTCTTTCTTGGCCCCTGTCTTGCAGATGTCTGGGAAGACCTTCTTTAAAAAACAATTCCTTAGACTATCATTTCTTTGTCTTGTATGTGGGACTATAGGAAACTAGTCCATTCTTATCTGTCTGTAGCAGATCATTTTAATCAGTTTTCCTTGTTTTCCTGATGGTCTGTTCACAGCAGATACAGTGAGCCAAAAGCCCCATTGTCCCTGGCATAGCAGTAATTATGTTGAAAATTCACACTTCACTTTACTTCTCTGGGCTGGAGGGAAATCTAATTAGAAAGTCATTGAAGGACGCTTTATCTGAGAAACCCCATTTGGTTTCCAGCTCATGGAAAAGGAGAGTATAACATCATTCATAAAAAAAAAATATTGTAATATTTGTACTAAAATCTAGTTTTGCCAAAGTGTTAGATTGTCACGAATTAGTAAGCGGTCATAAGAATGGACGTTTTAGGACTCTACTTGTCCATGCTACATTAATGGCTTTGAAAACACAGAGGAGGCATTTCCTGCCTAAGACTGCCACTTGCCTATTTAGTAACAGCACACTCGTGGCTTTTTGGTGGATCTCCTGCATCTGCCAAACTCTAAATCAGACCCTTTGTTACCACTGAGGCATGCTTGTTAGCATAACTTCCCTGTGGCAAAACTGATCAATACACAACTGGGCCATGTTGGTCTAAAGGCAGATTTACAATAGCTTTCCTAATTGCTAGAATTAAGCCTAAACTTGAAAACGGTTTGGTTTGACATTAACACTGCAGGTTTATCTGCATTGTTACAGTGCTGCCTTCTAGCTGATTTCCCATGTTTGTAACCCCAATGTGAGTGGTGTAGCCAATGCTGCAACCCACATTGTGTATTTGAATTTTATTCAATGTACGCAGTGTTTGAACTAATTTGCCATAGACTTACATGAAAGCCAAATATGCAAAACAGCATTTTCAAATCAGTCACTGCGTTTTAAGGGAAAAGGCATATGGAGGGAGCTGTGTTCTGCACCTTCCACTGCCAATAGGTCACTCAATGCCAGCAAATCTAAAACCATAAAGCACACAAATCTGGGTGATCACATGCAAAAATGGATTTTCCAAAAGCCACATTTGGCTAAACAGCCAGGTAAAGTGAGCCAATTTCCGTCCCTCCTTTAGTATCAATGGGACCCTTGTCTCACCAATAATATGCATTTCTGCTAGTTAAATGAGATTGTACTGTGGTGACCCTGGTGCATTCACATATTGATTGTGCCAATTGAGTATCTTGGGTTACAAAAATAGCTATTGTGGCTTCAAAATTGACAGAACTCAGCAGAGAGGCTCCTTGTGGACCTGCAGCACAACGACCAGGGCTCTTGACCACTTTGGTCGTTCCTCAAACATTTGATGATGCTTTCAAGATCTGGGATCTAATGCATCAAGCATATGCCAATTTAAGCTAGATATTTCTGCCTTCGTATTTCAGAGAGAAGTCTGCAATATTCTTTTTTTTTTTTTTTTATATAAATTTTTATTAAGAACAGGGAAAAACAGACAGCATGATATCTGATTCGAAATGGAATACCACCAGAAAAACTAATGGAGGAAACCCCTTAAGGAGCCAATTAGAACAGGAAATTTAGAAGAATCAATAAGTACATAGTAATACAAATACATTAAGTCTACGAACAATAAGATATAAAAAACATCATTTTTACAACAGTTCATTTCATCTTACCCAAAGTGCATTAAATCTACCAGCAATAAATCACATTTTTTTTTAAATGTAATATAAAGTGCATTGAGTCTAGCAGCAAAAGGATACCTCCCCACAATATCTCAACCAACCAATGTACCTTATTTCAACCTTATGCTTCCATACCTACATATTTAATAGTAAAGTGCAATGTGCGTTGTGCAATATAGATCTCTAAGCGGGATTAGGGAGGAAAGTTTTCCAGATGCCTCTAAATTTCACGATTGCTCCTACACGCTTGGCATAAGCCGCCTCAAATCTACAAGTCCGAACCATTTTATTAAACCAATGTTCAATACTAGATTGTTTATTCGATCTCCAATTTTGAAGAACCAATGACCTAGCAACCGCAATGGAGATCAATATAAAGTATTGCTGGTTTTTTGAAAAACATTTTACCTCACCTGAGGATCCAAACAATACCAGCATAACAGATGGTTCAATTCTTATTGATAAAATTAGCGAAATCTGGGAAAAAAACCCTTGCCAAAACTGACTTAAATAGCTACATTCATAAAATATATGGACCCAACCAAACTCCCCCTGAAGACTGCAATATTCATTATCTTTTTGATTAATATATCAAAGATAAAGAAAGCATGAGCATTGTGGCACATCTTTGTTGAACACTTTGCCCCTCCAGATCGTAATGATTAAATTCAAAGGACTTGCCTCCAGCACACACAAAGAAAGCTAACACTAGTCGTTTGCGACCCTAGACTTCTTTGAGCCATGGCAGGGGTAGGGGAGAACTTTCCAGAAACCAGATGTGGGTGTAGCCTAGAAAATTCCCACAATTCAAAGCATTGCACTAGGTATAAATACTAGACCTTGTGAGTCATTCTTCAGTACACTCCTGAACATGTGGACATTACAGAGGAAGGACTGCCATGTTCCTCAGAGGACTGCCTTGCTGCTAGAAGCCTGCCTTGTTCCTCAAAGGACTGCCCTGCTGTTACAAGAGGACTGCCCTGCTGCTTGAGGCCTGCCTTGTTCCCCAAAGGACTGCCCTGTTCTCTGCAAAGGATGACTGCACCTGCCCCTTCATTCAAGGCTACCTGAGTGACCCCAAGGGCCGAATGGCTGATATCCTGTTCTGAGCTATGTTGATGCAATAAGCTCCAGAGGCCTCCCTGCAACTGTCCAACTGACCTGCTGAAACTAGACCCACCTGGGCCTGCAACTGGGGGCCTGCCTGAGACCTGCTGGCCTCTACTAGAATGAGTTCCTGACTCCCTAGAGGCACCTCTCCAGGTTCTGGTCCCTTGGCTGGCATCAAAATGCACTCCTCCACAAAAAACTGAGAAATCCTGAAGTTTTATACTCTTTGCGCTGCACTTTGAGAAGGTAACTTTTGCAGTGAGGCTAACCTAGTCCCTGTATCCAGCCCGCACTCCATCGCAGTTGGCTGAACTGCTGACGTTCCCCTGCGGTCTAGCACTACCAGATGACTGTGAGTGATGATTTGTGCTTTTAGGCACTGCAGTTACCTCAAACTTTGAAATTGCATATCTCCTGTTGTACAGATTGATTTTTGTCATCTGGGTCTCATTTTATTTATTAAAAATCACTCTAGTTTTCTAAATTGGTTTGGGATTTTTCTTGTGTTTTTTTCTCACTTTAATATTGTTTGAGTTCTGCATAAATATTTTAAACATAACCTCTAAGTTAGGCCTGATTGCTTTTGTGCCAAGCTACCAGAACATTAAGCACAGGTTGATTTAGTGAATTTTGTGGATCAGCCTGACAAGGATTGTGTTTGGTGCTTGAGTAGGGTTTTCACCCCCCTCGATCATTAACCCAATGTCTTACATCTTTGCACCAATGCCCCTTCACTTTTGGTTTGTGTTTGATGTGTCATTTCCCTATTCTGTATCCCTCTCATGCTACCAGCTTTTCACATATTTGTCCTCAGCCCGATCCCTCGACATCAGGCCAAACTGAATACAGCTTCATGTGTTCTGAGGCAGCGTTATTATTCTATACATCACATCCCAATATCCAATGTCCAGCTATCATACTCCCGAACACACTTCACATAAGCTTGGGTACTGAGACGACTGAACAAATTAAACAAGTACTGAATCAATAACTTAAACAGGTACATCAAGAAGAAAGGTTCCATATGCCCTCAAGGTTGAGCCTGTGGGCTGGAAGTAGAAACAGAGCCAAATGGGCAAGTGGCAAGGCAAGGAACCTCCTGCATATTAAATCTCATGATTTCACCTTAAATATTTTTCTGTTGGTCAGAATGAGATTTGTGGTGGTAGTTACCATTTACTGATCGAATGACTCACTATCTTCCCTAGTTGCAAAGATTTGGCAAATGTTGCACCTGTAGTAAACAAAGAACCATACATGCGTAGTGAAAATGGCAACAACACAGATGGAAAACCTAGAACAAATGCATTATCCTCACATTTGTGAACTGGTGCGGACTACATTAATACCTCTGCACAGCTCTCAAACACTTTAAAACTGGATGTGTGAGTGGGGACATGTCACAGACAAAAATAAGAAAAAATAGCTGCTTTACTTCCCTCAAAAGTGATTGGAAATTCCTTTGTGACACTGTCGGGTGCTTGACTTAAACTTTTTAGGTTAGAACCACCTCAGTTCTAGATTTATTTTTACAAAAGAAATTCACACTAGAGGTAACCTATGAAGGAAGCAACAAGGAGTTTATGGAATATTTACGACAAATACTACATATACATTCTTATGAACCCCCTTCCTAATATGCCTATTCATAAATCGTCCAGGACACACAAGCTGTCCTATTGATATTGTATCACTCACACACAGCAATTGAAAATGTCCCAGAAGTAGTGTGTTTATATAACATGGGGGTGTAAGTACAGTTTCCTTGGGTGGACCGTCAGGAAAGACATAATGGAATTCCCCACGAAAGAATAGAAAACTCACAGATCGTTATTCCAAATCAATAATAAAAAATGTAGGTACCTGGGACAGATGTCTTCCATTCACCGTAGAGCAAGAACAGATTTTTGAAGGCAAGGTAGAGTGTACACTCTGGATTGAAAAACATTTAATGACCAATACTAAAAGTGGAGCATTTCCTGTAAATACCATCTACCTCGTAATCATGACAGAGGGATTGGGGCAATGATATTGTATAACAAAAGTGTTTGCTCATCTTTTGGGAGATAGTCAGCATTAAAGACATACAAATAACATAGCAATACA
The DNA here is from genome assembly GCA_963921515.1 of Calotriton arnoldi. Classification (NCBI taxonomy): domain Eukaryota; kingdom Metazoa; phylum Chordata; class Amphibia; order Caudata; family Salamandridae; genus Calotriton; species Calotriton arnoldi. Next base: position 653,334 of record CAWUFW010009877.1, read on the forward strand.
ATATAGACACACAGCACTATACCACAGTACCATGCCACAATAACATTAGAACAATAAATGCATAACAAAACAGCAAAACAAGGACACAGTGGGACACCACAATAAAAATATTCAACATAATGCACCAACAGAACACAACAACCAGCACAGTGGCACATCACAACAACAGAAAACGGAAGACCAAACAAAATCGGTAAAGCATCAAAACAAAATAATACACTTTAGTCATACAGCAGAATAATATACCACCATACTGCAGATAAACAAAATAAATACATAGCACATCTTATAAAACACACTAGCACAACAATGACATTGTGTTGATATTTTTGGTTCATTTTGTCTCACTGTTATGTTCTATGGGTTTTAAGTTGTGTGGTCTGTTTTGTTTTGCATTTTGTTGTTTTAATGTTGCATTGTTGTGTTGATTTGTTTGTGCTGTGTCTAGCTAGGATGTGAATTTGTGCTGTAGTGCTTTGTTGTTTTTGTGTTATGTCTCTCCAATTCTAGACATTGTCAAATCTCAATTAGCCTTTTGCCAAAATACTGCATTCTATTAGAGTTTCAAATATTTACCACGTACATAAGTTAAAGCACACTCGTGATATGTCTCCACGAGGGCAATTTCACATGCATTAGGTGGAGGAAGCAAGGTCAGTTGACTGATAGTATTTCAGTACTCAGTACTCAGAGGTGCCCGTGAGTGCTGTGTACTGGCTGACAACACGTTACTGATCTCCAAGACCCCAAGCAGACTACAGAAACTCTTGACTCGCTTTGATAAGTTCTGTCTCGCTCGTGATCTGGAGATCAACATTACTAAAACAAAACTGATGTTGTTTAACCCTCACAAATCCTTTAAAAGGAGCATAATTTGGGGGGTAACTTTAGAGAAGGTGGACTCTTTATTTACTTTGGTTTTATGTTCAGTGGGCGTATGTCTTGGAAACCCATGTTAACAAAACAGCCCTAAAGCTCAAACTAATTTTGGGGACAATGCTTAAAGAATACAGTGCCTCCCATTCTAAACCCACTCCACATTTATGAGACCAAGGCATTGGGATCGGCCCTTTATGGGGCGGAACAGTGGAAATTTTCTAACATTGAGGTATTAACTAGAGCTGAAAATAAATTCCTGCATAACCTTGCCTTTCTCCTCCCTAGAACCCTCTTGTATCAGCTCTTTTTGGACATAGGAGTAAGAGGGTGAGCAGGCAAAGCTAGGCTATGCCCTCTTTTGTACTGGAGATGTTTTCAGACTGTCCCAGAACTTGTCCATTACGTTACATCCCTACAAGACATAATGGAAGCTGATGAATTCTCTGAGTCCCCTTGCTCATTTCCATCAAAGATTTGTTTTGTTTCCTTTGGCTACCTGAATTATGGGAACATCCATCTGTCACCTGTTTCCCGTCCATAGATTTACTGAAAAAGCGCTACTGTGCAATTACTTCGCCCAATGATTCTAGGAAGGCTGCTTCCTCTAAGCTGTCCAGAAACTTTCTTGACTTTAAGTCTCTCTGTGGGTACGAGTCATTTTGGGACCAAGTGACCGTCACTATGGATAGGAAACTATACTTCCAGTTCCGAGTCGGCGCTCTCCCACTGGGAACGCTTACCTCAGAATGGACTTGCAGGGTTACTGTCATTTGCCCTAACTGCGATTCTCCAGTAGAGAGTGTTTTGCACATCCTCTTTGTTTGCCCAGCTTATGCACGTCCCCGTAGAACTTGGCTAGCACCCACCTGCAGGCTCTTAGGCGTGCGCAGGCACTCCGCTGCTCTTTACATTTTGAGAACGGACTGTAGCTTAATTTATGCCATTCTTGTAGCCTAGTGCTTGGGTGCCATGTGGATACTTCAAAGAAAGGTGCCCCCCTCTCCTAGTATCATGTTGGCTCATGTGTTTTATCTCTGTTTTTATTTCTTGTATATTAGTACTATTTTCGGCACCACTCTGTACTCAATTGTATTCTGTATGTGACAGTTGATAGTTATTGTATTACTGAATCATTTCTGGTGCTTAATTTACTTTAATCATGTACTTCCTTTTGTGCTGAATTGTACTGGTTTACCTATTTATTATGTATTTTTATCTGCATTTGCACTTTTATGGCCCTCATGCAGGTAAATAAAGTTATTTGAACTGAAGTTGAAGCACATAACTGCTCAAGCTCTACAACTTTTAGAACAAAAATCAGTTGAATACCATAAAATAAACCATGATTTGAATAAAAAACTAACACTTATCAAAATAACTTCATGGGATCTAGTCCTACATCATTAAACCATGCAGTGAAATTAGCTAACCGAGGGCCTGGTGTACAAAGTGTTTTAACGATTGCAAATCTTCAGATTTAAAAATCTGAGGGTTTGCAATTGCTAAAACACTTTTTTGTAATGTACTATACCCAATTAACAATTTAGAAAAGGTTTTCCAAACCATTAAATGGGTTAAGTAAACATTAAGGAATTGCTATTTGGAAGGGGAGTTTTACGGCATTATTAGTTCGGTTGAATGGTAGTCCACCATAAGTAATAATTTCACTAGTCTGTATAGGTCCAGTAAAGGCTTCAGTAATATAAACCTGAGCTCAACTTCTGCTGACTGTGGCACAGAGCAGAGAGTCTTACGTTAAGAAAATGTGTAAAGCATTTAGAAGTAACAAAACTGTTAAGAAATCAAAAGCACAACACTATAAAAATCCCACTTCAATTTATAAAAATAGATAACATTTTCATGAACAAAATGACACCAAAACAACAAAATCCAATAAGTGGAACTTTGAGATATGAATTAAAAAAAAAATATAAATAAAAATAGGAGCAAAAAGCCCAACGCGGCAACCGTGGCAACTGGTCACACTAGACTGAGGTAAAGGTAAGTTTTAAGGCTGACCGCAATGGAGCGCAGGTTGGATACAAGGAGCAGTTTGGTCCCTTTCAAAGAGCTACCTTCTGACTTCAACATTTTCTTAGAAGGTAGAGTCCTCAGGGGGCAGGGCAGCAGGCTGGATCCAAAGACTAAGTCGTAAGAGATGGGGTACCGAAAAGTGAGGTCTCGGTGAAGCCGTTGGTGAATACAGAAAAACCTCAGAGTGAGAAAAGTCCAGAGTTTGCGCACAGGAAGCCATTGACATCGATAAGTTGCTGCGTTGGGTCCAGTGTAGATTCCTACATTATGACTTAGTGCCTGATTTAGATCTTGGCGGATCGGTTACTCTGTCACAATGATGATGGATATCCCATCCGCCGAAATATAAATCACATTATATCCTATGGGATTTATATTTCAGAGGACGGAATATCTGTCACCATTGTGACAGAGTAACCCATCCACCAAGATCTAAATCGGGCCCTTAGTCTCTTTTTCTAGAAGTCGGAGTACTTCAGTGGGGCAAGGGTGTTGGCTGTAGACAGAGAAGGGTCAACCTCTTCGGATGCCAATCAGTGTCCGGCCCACAGAACTGGATTTGCTGCTGCGGAGAAGAATGTAGCGAGTTGAAATTGTCTCCTTCAGTAAAGTGGGCTTCTTGCAGCTTTTGTGTCCCTGTAGCTTAAAAGGAGGTCAGCCAACTGACACTTTGAGTCCACTTCTTTGTCCTGAGTACAAGTGGGAGCAGGTCAAGCCCTCTGGGATCTCCTTGGGGTTACAACAGCTGGTACAGTCCTTCTTCTGTCTTCCACAAGTCCAGCAGTGTTCTGCAGAGGGAGCCCAGGGGTACCACATTGATGCCTGGCACTAGCCTGCAGGAAGGAGTGACTTCTGGCCCCTCCTAACCAATAGGGAGAAGTTCCCAGGGGTAACACTACCCACGTTTGCAGTAGTTCCTGCGTGTCCTACTGAAAGTAATCTCACGGTGCCCCTCCCTACCTAAAACCAAGATGGCAGGACCTTTCTTCCCCTGTGCAGTTTTCCTACACCACCCTAAAGGTGTGTCCAGAGAAATGAGTAAACACTCCCCTGTGGTCACTCAAAACCATATTCTAGGTGCAGCTCCCCTCCCACTGAGATTGGTGCCTGGCTGGCTAGAAAGACAATAAAGAGGACAGGCCCAGTTGTAAGCCACATCTGCCTGTGACAGGCAGGCCTCTTTGAAGATAATTAAGTTCCTGGGCACTGCCCTGATGTTCCTCCTGTCAGAGAAATAGGACACCCCCACACCCAAGCCCGTTATTTTAGCTCTAGGAGCCAACTCACAACTAATCAAGGAGCTATTCAGCTCCTGGATGACAGCTGGGCATTCAGGAAAATTGGCTTCTAGAGTCTTTAGAGAAGCTGAAGTTAACTTTTTTAAAGTACCTTTTGTGAAATATTTGTTACAAATTCAATATTACCAATTACATTTCATTTGTAATATTTGAAAAAATCCAAGAATGAGCTATTATCTGGTTTCTGTGAGGAGATAACTTTATTAGCTTTAATAAAGTATCCCAATACTTCAATATAAAACAACTAATCATGCTACAGGGAAAATAGTTTGAAGGGCTTTGTCACTGTAAAGACATGTTTAACATTAAACTTTTACATGTCATACTTTTTTAACATCATTCACCCTGCCTTATGAGTATTTAAAGTCTATTTAGGGGTGACTTATTAATGTTTAAAGGGAGGATTTAGGCCTGTCAAAAATGGTTATTTTGCCAGGTAGAATTCACTGCTTAAATCTGCACACTCAAGTTACTTGTGGCAGGCCTGCAGTCATGTTTTCATTGTCACTTTATTAGAGGCACAATATGTGCTGCAGTCCACTAGTGACAATAACTCACTGGCCATGGGTACACTTTGTACCATACACTAAGGACTTATAGGTAAGTTAAATGAGTCAATTAGGAGTACAGCCTATTTTGACATGTTTTAACGGTTAGAGTACACGCACTGGGGCCTGTTTAACAGAGTTCCGGTGCACAGAGGAAAAAACTGCTGTATCAGGCCAAAAAATAAACAGGGGTGATCATACAAAAAGAGGTATTTTCCTACACCTTCCAATTACCAATTCCGTAAGGTATGTATCATTGTTTTGTGACCAAAATCAGTTTTCAAAACATTAATAGTTTACCTCTAATTCAAAATTGATGGTAAGCTATTCGCAAGTGGGAAGCGCTGTCCTAAGGGACCCCTTCTGCTTTGTGAATGTTAACTAAATAATTTGTAGGCGCAGACAATGCTCCTTCGGACCACTGCCTTAAAAGGAGGTTTGTTTTTAACTTTTTATTTATTTCAAACACTTTCCATTTTCCTTTTAGGAAAATGGGCTGTATTTAAATAAATAAATAAAGGTTGTTTCTTTTTTTAAAAGCAATCACAGACATGGTGCTCTGATGACCCCACCAGACCACCAATGCTGTGACTCTAGCCCAGGGATCCTCAAAGTACGGCCCTCAAAGTGCAGCCCTCCTGACCAGTGGCGGCTCCTGGAGGGAGTGCTGCGGGGCGGTGGGCGGGGGAGGGGCAGGGTGGGGGGTAGTAAACTACGGCGTACGGCCGAACAGATATAAGTAACTAAATAAATAAATAAAACAAATTACATTGCGCACGCTGCATCGCCATTTGCGATGCAGCGCGTGCAATGTAATATATCCCTCTTCCCTTCCCCACCTAATTTGTGCCCTCTTCATGTAGCCCTAGTTGGGTTACGATGCCAAATCTTGAATGATCACATGCCATTGCATTTGATAAGAAAAAGTACTGTGAAAAGTAAGGGTGGGCGGCAAATTCCGTTCCGCTCGCGGAACTTCGAAACTTCCGCGATCCACGGCGGAACGGAATTCGGGTGCAAGAAAGCACTGAAGCAGGTGCCCGAGTTGATAAATATGCAGGGCAGGTGTGCAGAATTCGTGAGCGTGGTTAAGCAGATGTGCCTTCTTCCTATTTCCACCCTGAAAAGATAGCTGTAATCGCCGATGGAGGTCTTTGCATCCTTGATTTTCTCGAGCGCAATCCTCGTGTAGAATTCGTGAGCGTGGTTAAGCAGATGTGCCTTCTTCCCATGTCCAGCCTGAAAACAAAAGTTAGCTCCAATCCTTGATGGATGTCTTTGCATCCTTGATTTTCTCGAGCGCAATCCTCGTGTAGTTCCTGTGACCAGGAGGTTCCTTCTCCTCGTCTGCCGCTGAGATCCTGCTCTGACCCTTTATAAACAAGAGGCATGTGAACTGGCCTAGAAGCCCCGCCCGTTTGGCCCCGCCCCACATACACTAGCGGTATGCAACGTCTTCCCGCCCTTGTCCCACTATGATGGACAGCTTAATCAAAGGACCCCGGCGCTTTCGGCGCAGTGGCAAAGTTACAGACACCCAGGTCACTGGGGACAATTCTTCTGGTCCTTTACGCAGCTGTAGTGTAGGAAAGGCACTATACATTTACCCAACGAGGTAGCACTTTCTGATTAGCCAGTAGAAAGTACTCCAGTTGAGTAGAGGTATTGCACAAAACCGTGGCATCTTCGTGGATAAATATGCAGGGCAGGATTCAACGGGCGCAGCAAAATCTCCGCGAGCACACGAAATTCCGCGTGCTCGCGGAGATTTCTTGCCGTTTCGCAAAATTTCGCGGAACGCAACTCCGCAAATTCCGCCCACCCTTAGTGAAAAGCAGGGGCAGCTTTTTTCTGTGAGGGTCTCTGGTTGACCGTGCATGTGTGTGGGGCTGGGCCATAACAGACAGAAGTGGGCACTTAGAAGTGAGCATGTAAGTTTGGCCGGAAGTCACAGGCCGGCCAAACAGAAATGCACCCTTCTATTTTCCCAACCCAGCTGTGTTCACAGCCGGGTTGGAGTAAAGCCTCAGGCTCCCAGGCAGTGTCTGAGTGGCAGAGCAGGCCGCTCAGACGAATCCTGGCGCTGCTCCCATAGCATGAGAGCAGCGTCTGGATAGACTGGGCAGCCTATGCCTTCCCAGAGACTGCTGGGAGTGAAGCACCGAGGTGAACGTCGGCATTGGGACAGCAAGAGGTATGTTTTTTTTATATTTTATTTTTACCCTCAATCCCCCCCGACTGGCCACCTCCCCCCCACCTTCATTGTGCAGTGGCTACCACTGGTGAAAAGACCCCTTCTTTCTTCACCACATCCATGTCCCTTTAAATCGGATTCAAATGCAAGTTTTAAGTAGGAGAAACTGAATAACCTAATGCACCCTAGGATTTTTGACCCCATATTTTTGTCTTGTTATCCAGAAGAAAGTTACGTACTTACATACTTCTTTTGGAGCCACCAAATGCACAATAAAGAAACAATGTCTCATTTTGAAGTCATTAAAGGGAAGGCGAACATAATCTACATGGAAACTTTCCAACATTAGAGTTTTTCTGAGCCTGTTGTGCCTGCTATGCATCTGGACTTGCCCGGTTGTTCCCTGCTGCCTTGCCGCTTGTATCCCTGGTGGGACAGGAGTCCCAGGGCCTCTGAAGGTCACCTCGCCATCGCCACCACCCTGGTAGGAGACCACATCTCCCAGGGTGCAACGCTCAGCTCACAGGTGCCGCGAGTGAGGGGGAGGCGCTCCAATCTCCATCGCGCGTAAAGCGCTGCCTCACCGCCCACGGCGCGGGAGCCTGTTGTGCCTGCTCTACATCTGGACTTGCCCGGTTGTTCCCTGCTGCCTTGCCGCTTGTATCCCTGGTGGGACAGGAGTCCCAGGGCCTCTGGAGGTCACCTCGCCATTGCCACCACCCTGGTAGGAGACTACATCTCCCAGGGTGCAACGCTCAGCTCACAGGTGCTGCGAGTGAGGGGGAGGCGCTCCAATCTGCATCGCGCGTAAAGCGCTGCCTCTCCCCCCGTGGCGCGGGAGCCTGTTGTGCCTGCTCTGCATCTGGACTTGCCCGGTTGTTCCCTGCTGCTTTGCCGCTTGTATCCCTGGTGGGACAGGAGTCCCAGGGCCTCTGAAGGTCACCTCGCCATCGCCACCACCCTGGTAGGAGACTACATCTCCCAGGGTGCAACGCTCAGCTCACAGGTGCCACGAGTGAGGGGGAGGCGCTCCAATCTCCATCGCACTGCCTCTCCCCCCTGCGGCACGGGACGCGCGCGGGCCAAGGGCGGGCCCGTCCGCGCCCGTCAGAGGCCGGGCTGGGTCATGTCCCTATCGGAAAAAGGTACTGTTACGAACTACGAATGCACCAGGGATTGTTTGCTGATAGAAAACATCAGTAGGGGACCACTACTATAAACTTTGTCCCGTGCCTTTGGACTGCGCAAAGCCTAGCCAAACCAAACACTTGACTTTAGGCATTTTGGCTATCACTATCTCGGGGGTCTTTGAACATACAGTGCCACGCAATCTTACTAGGGGCTAGGGGATGGGTAAAAGGAAAACAATGGAGGGAGGGGGGGCGGGAAATGGCCCAAATGCGGGTGCAAGAAAGGGGAAAAAGGCAAAGAAAGTCTATAAACATACCGCTAATAATTGTGTGATGGATAGAATTGACACCCTCATACAGGAATGCGAGGGCATTCTAGAAGCCGAGCCAACAAGCCCACACACTAATGCCCAATCGCCCCCCAAAAGCCCTAGTCCTCCCCGACAGACTATTATTCCCTCAATGTTCCGTAGGTCTTCCCAAAATGGTGCATTAACGCACAATAGAGAAACAGCACTAGCTCCTGAAGTAGTACAGGTGATTGATCACTCCTCCAAGGTTCCATCTTTTCAACCAAACAATCGTTTCACAAATGTTGGTGAGAGCCAATCTGGTCCCCCCCATTATTTGCACGAATAGATTCACAGTCCTGGCAGATATGCCCGATGATCCCGGGGCAGAACTGCAGCAATCACTCTCTACAACTTTATGGGAGATTAGTGAAGAGGTAAAGCAACCTCCTCATGACATATTCCAGCTTGTCAGTTCCCTAAAGGCAGAAATTGGAGCTATGAAGAACAAGATTGAAGAGCTCATTACCACAGTCAGACTCCTCTCCCCTAAGGCCACTTCACAGAACTACAAGTTGCCAGTACACTCCCCGCTAAAACAACGCCCACAGGCCCTCCGAGATTGCTCATCTCCTCATAAAGAAAGAGCCCCAACGGGAAACGGACCTTCATTGACCACCACTATAAAACTCAAGCAGTTTCCCTCAACCATCAAGCCGAAACTGGCTGAGAACTTTAAAAATAATCCTCAAAACCAGGTCCCCCCCCCAGGCCTCTACAAACATTAATAGACCTCCCATTTTACCACTAGTTAGTCGCTTGCACACAAAGGAACAGAGAAGCCCTTTGGTAACTCCCCCCTTTCAGCTAGCGCAAAAGATCTTCATGGTCAACGTCCCCAAATTGGGTCTAGTGGGAGGCTATGAAAACGAAGACTCTCCTATTAACAAATCCATACACTGGATTCGACATGTTAGAGGCTGCCGCTCAATTATACGAGAAGACATTGTTAGGGCTTGGAGATGCACGTCCCCTGTGCAATTCTTGGACTATATTGAGCTTACCCTAGCCAAGACCGAACTGGCTGAAAAGTGAAAACCTCCTTTCACTAGAATATCGCACATGCCCCCCGGGCCTTTCAGCTATACAATTTAGGAGATTCCCTACTACACTAACAGCCAGGTCATATGACATGCATCAAACGAGGGCCCCGAATAGAGGATCCTCATTGGAAGCCATTGATTGACTACAAAATGATTTACACTTACATCAGGGTTTGCCCGCCACCAGCCTCATTGCTAAATACAGCATCCAAAACAATCTACCCCCTTGTAGTAGCCCAGAATTAGCTACAAATAGCTTAGGACCTATTCCCCAAAATTCTCAGCAATTGGAATCTAGAAGGGCTCACGAGGTTAACCCCTCAACAGCACCTGATCCCCTGACCTCGCACCTAGTTTTGGTTGACCCCAACCGTTACATCCCTAGTAGAGACCTGACTCATGACTTAGCCCCTCTACATCAACTAAAGATCATCTCCTGGAATGTTGCCGGGCTTAGTAAAAAATTGGCATTGCCCCATTGGAATGATCTGATAGAGGGCTTTGACATCTGTGTTTTTCAAGAAACTTGGAGTTTAGGTCCCTTACACAAATCAGGCTATAGTTGTTTTTATTTACCAGCTATCACCGCAGGGAAAGGACGCCCTTCGGGGGGGTTGATTGTTTGGGTTAACTTCGCCTTGGGTTGCAGAACAGTCGAACAGCATAGTGGGAGCCCTGACATCTTGAGGCTCACTATAAAGGGTCCTAAGGGGGGCGAAGTACTTGACCTATTTAATGTTTATGTAAGGGGGACTTCAGGGGGCGAACTTTCACCTATCATCACATTACTGGAACAAGGTCTATCTAGCTGTATGTCACACTCTAGGGTTGTGGTCGCGGGAGACTTCAATTGCACTTTCGAGCCCCTTAGTATAGAAGACATGCTTGGGGTAGAGGAAGATGACAGGAGATGGTCTGTCCCCCCATTAAGTCTACCGCCCCTCAAAAGATGGTCGCAGATAGCTATACAACTAAATGCACTTACCCTAGAATTTAATCTAAGGGCGACAAACGGAAGAATTACATCTGATGCCAAGGGGGCTAACACCTACAACAGACCTAGTTGCCCTTCCCGCATTGATTATTTTTTACTAGATGTTAGATTATGGGGGTTCGACATTGACATGGTAGTGGGGAATACAACGTACAGTGATCACAACCCTCTTTGTGTGACAATGAAGACTCCATGGGCCCCCTTTTGTCCTCCAGCAAGCACTCAAAAGCCACTATTGACTAAAGAGGTGATTACCTCAAACTGCAGAAGATTCCTTAAATGGCCAAAGGGTGCTGCACAAGATCTAAAAATAGATGGTATTAGGCAAGTACTAAACAAGAATATTGCCCTCACGGTCTTACAAATGTCCCTAGAATCTATCTGAATACAGTTGAACAGATTAGTGCATATTTCCAAGTGACTAGTAAACACACTAAACCTGGTCTATGAAAAAATAGTAGGCAGACATGGTTCACCAAGGACTGCAGGTTAAAAAGACAGGCATTGGCCTCAGCTATTAGAAGCAAGAACTGCCCCCTAGTCAAAATTGCAAGAAAAGATTATAGAGCAGCCTTGCTTCAAGCAAAATTGAATTGGGATGAGAACCGTTGGCAGGATCTAAAGGACGCTAGCATAGCTAGGGATACCACTCTCTTTTGGAATCTTGTTAGACGGGTAGGTAAGGGGGACTCCGATCACATTCCGAATCACATCTCGCTCCAAGATTGGTTTGATCACTTCGGGAGACTCTACTCTGGTCCCGAAGACGGTTACCTAGAAGATCTGTGTGATTACCCCCTTGTTCCCGCTGACAACAGCAATAGTGATCCCTTCACGCTGGCAGAAATAGAAACTGCCATAGGCAAGATAGTCCCGGCCAAAGCACCTGGGCCAGATGGTCTCCCTGGAGACTTGTTCCTGGCAGACCCTCGAAACTGGGCATGTTATATCTCACTTTTAATTAATTCCATATCCAACGGCTGCCCAGTACCAGAATCATGGAAGGGGGCGGAGGTGGTTCCGAAATATAAGAAGGGAGCCAGAGAGGACCCTGCCAACTACAGGCCAATCAGTTTGATTGATGCAATCCAGAAGGTAGTCGGCAGGGCCCTGCTGCAGAGGATCCACTCTGGGGATGAGGATGGAAACATCCTCTCCCAGTATCAAGCGGGGTTTAGGGCTAACACAGGAATGGTGGATCAGGTTTTCAGACTTCTCCTGATATACTGGAAGGTCGTTTTGATCGGCAGAGGCAGTCTTTATCTTGCTTTTATAGATCTAAGGACTGCCTTTGACCTAGTCCCCAGGAAGAAGTTGTGGAAAATATTAGGAGATCTGGGCATTCCTCCACCAATCCTCAACTTACTGATCCGTCTCCACGAGGGCAATTATGCGCAAGTGAGATGGGGGCACAAGGAAACATGACAGAAAGGATTCCAGTAAACAGGGGAGTACGCTAGGGCTGTGTGATGGCACCCACCCTGTTCTCCTTATACGTGAACGGGGTGGTTAGCTTTTTACAAGAAGATCCAGCCGATGCCCCAGCCCTGGCGGGTGACAAGGTACCGACTCTCCTGTTTGCAGATGACACACTTCTGATCTCCAAGACCCCAGTTGGGCTACAGAAACTGCTGAATAGGTATCATACTTTCTCTAATTCCCGGGGGTTGGTTATAAATACCTCCAAGACCAAGTTCATGACACTAAATCCCCATAAATCTTTCAAAAACAATCTCATTCTAGATGGGATACACCTGGAGAGAGTCAGCATGTTCGACTATCTCTGCATCTGCTTATCGGAAAAAATGCAGTGGAGGTCCCATCTGGATAAAATGCTTTTGAACCATAAACGTGCAGTCGGGGCACTAAGCAAAGAACATCGCTCTTCACAAAGTAAGCCAATTGCCCCGGCTCTCACGGTTTATGATGCAAAGGCAGTTAGCTCGGCACTATATGGTGCCGAGCTATGGGGATTTGATAATGTGGATGAGATCTGCAAGTCAGAGCACAAGTTCTTGAGGGATTTGGCCATGTTACCCCGGAATGTTCCACTAATCCCCCCTAATGCATGATATGGGCAGACGCTCGTTTGACGATATCGCCAAACTTCGCCCGCTGCTCTTTTGGGCCCGCCTTAGGCGGACCATGGAACTCACGGCTTATGCAAAAGGGCTTACAGAAGTTATGAATCTAGATGCTAACAATGGGGTCAAGTGGATAACCAATGTCAAGAAACTAATGACGTCCCTTGGCCTTAAGGATTGCTGGGACAATCAAAACCCCCCAAGTAAGGTTAACTCAAACGCATCTATTGGGATTGGGTAGACACGAGGGATCTTAGCAATCCAAATATGGGGAGGCTAACCGAAGAATTCCTTCAATACAAACAATGTAGAAGCCTCGAACCATATTTGGATGTTATCCAGATACCAAGAGACCGGGTACTCCACTGTCAATTCAGATTTGGGTCGCTCCCGGTCCGTGTGTTGACTGCTAAATGGCGCCCTCCGAAACAGACATCTGAAGATTGTTCTTGTTGTAGGGCCCCGAAGGAGAGTATTGCCCATCTCATGTTTGCTTGTCCGGTGTACGAAAGGGCAAGGTCAAGATGGTTGGCGCCAATCTGCAAGCAATTAGGCACTCTTGACCATCGTACCGCATTACGCATTTTAAAATCTGATGCGAGATCCCTTTTTGTTTGCGGAGTGGCCAAATTCCTCAGTTGTGCCTGGATAGCCAGGCATAAAGCCTTACGAAGGGTGATCTAACTGCACTTTACTAGCCCTATGGATAACGTACTATTGCACAAGACAGTTTATTAAATATACCTTGAATGAACATTTAGGCACTGCCACTTATATAATGTACATCGGGTTTTTATTTCTTTTTAAATCATAAATTCTTTTAAATCATGTTCTTATCCAAAATAAGATGTCTTAGCATGATGAAATGATATGTTATTATGTTCTGATTCATCAATTACTATGTACTTGATATGATTTTCCATGCTATCTTTTAATTGTATATACCCTTTTTTAAGAGGCTTGTTCGATGCTTTTATGATATTTGTTATCGAAATAAAGCAATTTGACAATGACAATGTACACAGGAGAGCTAATCCAATTCTTTTGCGGGTTACTCAAGATTTTCTAGTATGTCTACTACATTTGTGTAGAAGGGATGGAGATAGTTCTCTGACTCTCATAAGTTACTATCCACGATGTGTGTCATTTTTAGACTTCCAAAGACGAACCTTCAAGCGGAAGCCTGAGCACTTACTTATGTTCTTATTACCAGTGACCCAATAAACTAGAGGGAGCTAATAACAGTAGCTACTCACACCATCAAAGTTATATTTTTAGTAATAAAACCAAAAGCTCAAGGTATTTCACCTACTGGAAGCAGGCACAGCCTCTTATTGAAATACCAGCAAAAAAACACAAAAATCTTATTTCCATATGATAGTGCTCAAAAACCTAGAATAGCTGTTAATACTTCCTCTTTAGAACTACCAGGGCCTCCAGTACTGATAATCAGTATTCATATACTTGATTTAAAAAAATGGCTACTCATAATGAGGGCCTAAGTGTAACGTTTGAGCAAATAAATCTGATTGCCAAAGTCTGATGTGTGTATTGTAGTAAAAGATCTGCTCCCAGGAGCCAGTGGACTAGGTAGTATCACACGTTCCTGCAGCTCCTCAGGAAATGTAATTGATGAGTCCAGTTTTATGCTAGAATTCTCTCAAAAGATCACTGTTTTGTGACCATGATCGATTCAACACATGTTAAATTGTGGAACTAAGTGCCTCACCCATTCACGATGAAAAGAGCCTTTCACCTGAGCCCGTTCAAGTTAGATAGCTCACCAAGAATTTTGCTGTTACTTAATTATTAGATCAACTTACATGGATAAGATTAGAAATGGAATGACTGCAAATGTGGCAAATATCTGCTGTACTCAAACACACTTTTCATTTTTTTTAAGAATTGAAGATGGGGGTTCGGAATTGAGAAGCAAATCTGTAAAGTTATATAGTTTGACCTCCATTGAAAAAGGGTCAGAATCCTAGACAAGAGGCATTATTTCTGTGCCATGAAGTGTAACTGAGAGAATGGAAATAATAGTTGAACCGGTGATTTGTTGCTCAAATGCTTTTGATCTTATGATCACACTGCACTGGCTTACTATAGAAGATGACATGCCAAACTGTTAGAAATGGGGTCTCTACTTGGCAGAGGTATGCACCCTGTCCAAGTAGGGACCACCACTCCCATCAGGGCAAGTCAGATACACATCCTAAATTAATCTGTACTCACCCTCTGGTAGCTTGGCACAGAACAGTTAGGCTTAACTTAAGAGGCAATGTGTGAAGTATTTGCGCAACACTTATTACAGTAAACCAGTGGAAACTCCACACAAAAATAATCTACACCATGCTAGAAAAAAAGAGCTTAATTTAATTAACAAAACAAGACACAATCCAATACATAGAACCAGAATTCAGAATTTTTTTATATTACATTGAAATATAGTGCTTAAAAGCATAAAGCGCCAACAGGGGACATCTGGTCACGCTGGTCCTGGTCAAATCTGAAAACTCAAGCCAACCACGATGGAGCGTGGGTCGGATACAAAAGCCATGCAGGCCCCGCTGAAAACAATACCTTTCCAGAGGATGTGTCAATGTCGAAGAGCAACTGCGTCAGTTCCGAGTCATGCTGTCAGGTCCCGTGTCATCGTCGAACCCCTTACAATGAAGGCACTGCATCGTCAATGAGCCTCGCAGTTGGATCCCGCGTCATCTTCAAGCCCCTCTCGATGAAGACACTGCATCATTGTCGAGTTTCGATGTCGGGCTCTGCGTCGTTATCAAACCCCTTGCGATGAAGGTTCTGTGTCATTATCGAGCTGCGTTGTCAACGCTGTGAAGTCTCCGAAGCGGCACTGCATCGGCGTCAAAGGGGAATGCGTGGATTTTGGCAGAAAATAGTTGCAGAACCCCTCTTGAAGGCCCACGACCAGCACCTCTTGGCAGGGCAGGATTCAAGTTGGCAGAGTCCAGCAGCTGAGGTAAAGTTGAAGGAAGTCTTTGATGTCTCTGAGACTTCAGAACAGGAGGCAAGCCAGCAAGACACTGGAGTCTCTTGGTTCTGGGGGAGTAGAGATTCAGGTCCAGTCTCTCTCACCACCAGTCAAGGGGCAGCAGGCACAAGGACAGGCACAGCAGAGCAGGAGTCCAACAAATCCAGCAGAGTCCAGTATAGTGCCAGTCCTTTCAGCAGCACAGCAGTCCTTCTTCCTGCCAGAGTGCCATCAGGTCCAGAGTGTACTGAGTTGATGGTGTCATGGGTCCAGTACTTATACCCAGTTGTGCCTTTACAGTGGGGGAGGCTTCAAAGAGGCCTTTGAAGTACACAAGGCCCCTGCCCTGTATCCAGACTCACTACAGGGGGTTTGCAGCTCTTTGTGTGGGGGCGGGCACAGCCCTATTCAGGTGCAACTGTCAACTCCTCCCTCCCACCTAGCACAGGACGATCCATCAGACTGGTGATTGGCCATCAGGATGTGAATTTCACACCTCAGCTCCCTTTGTGTGTAACTGTCTAGAGAGAATGCACAAAGCCCAGCTTCCATCCACCCCAGACATGTTTTCAGAGAAAGGCAAAGGCACAGAATGGTTAAAGTAAGAAAATCCCAACTTTCTAAAAGTGGCTTTTTCAGACAATTTAAAATCAGACTTCACGATAAGTTGTTATTTTAAATTGTGAGTCCAGAGACAAAAAACTCAAAATTTCTATCTTGTCCCAATTGGAAATTACACTTAGAAGATGCAACAAGGTAATCCCATTGTTAACCTATGGGCAAGTTAGGCCTTGCAGTAGTGAAAAATGAATTTGAGTTTTTCACTACCTGGACATGTAAAACTAAAAAGTGCATGTCTAACTTTTTAAAGACACTGCTCCCTGCCCTTATGGCTATCTAGAACCTACCTTAGGGGTGGCTTATACATATTAAAAAGGAAAGTTTGGGTCTGGCAAGTGGGTTATCTTGCCAGGTTGGCATGGAAGTTTAAAACTGCGCACACAGGCTCTGCAATGGGAGGCCTGAGACATGTTTAGATGCTACTGGAGTGGGTGGCACAATCAGTGCTGGAGGCCCACTAGTAGCATTTTATTTACAGGCCCTGGACAAATTTAGGGCACTATACTGGAGACTTAGAAGTAAATTAAATATGCCAATTGTGGATAAGTCGACGTTACCATGTTTTAGGGACAGAGCACCTGCACTTTAGCACTGGTCAGCATGGGTAAAGTGCCCAGAATCCTAAAGCCAGCAAAAAAGTAAGTCAGCAAAACAGGAGGTCAGAAAGCAAAAAAGTCAGGGGAAACCACGCCAATATGTCAGGTCTAACACAAGCCTACTGAACTGTTTACAACAATAGAGTTGCATTCAGACTCTTACTGTCTGGTGATACTCATACCCTGCTCATCAAAGAAAGAAATAGCTGCATTCAAAGTGCTATAAATTCTAACGTGATCTATCTCAGGCAGTAACCCCACAGGAGCAGGGTGGCAACCACACCAACCTGTACAAACACACCTAATCTCAGAGAATTCATTCAAGACCCTTCTCTTTATAGGAATCTTACTGGAAGCATTCAGTCTAATAGCTCCCAGCAATGGTCATAACCAACAAGAAAGCCCTGTTTTGGGGCTTTTCCAAAATAGCAACACCCCATGGCCATGGCATGAATATCCTTGCCCCTCTGTGTGGCTGTTCTAGTAAAATCGTGGAAAATCCACTAGAAAACCAACCTGGTCTTGGGATTAAAGCAGGCAACTTGGCTAGGAGCAGATCACCATTAAATTCAAGCCTCAAAACAGAGCTCTGTTTACTAACGATATGCTACTCCAAGAGTTAATTCCATTCCTTGATGTGTCCATCTGCTGTGCTTGTTCTTTTCCCTCCCTTCCACATGTCAAGACAGGTATGGGTGGATGTCCCATAGGTCAATTCTCTCTACTTTCCTGACAGTGATCTGCTGGCAGGCCAAGGTCCTTCGTTCTTTCTAGATAGGTATTTCAGAGTTAGTCAGCAGACCTGGAGACGTTAACTATGTCACTGTAGGAAGTGGACCGCCACATTATTGGTTTAGTGTGTTTCTAGGTTTCAGGCGGGATAGACAGCTTTCATTAAACTCATATTTTGTCCGTATTTATCAAAAATCCATGTTTGCCAATAAATTCAAATTTGGATAAGCATTACAGCAGTGGACAAAAAAAATTCCTTGGCCCTTACTTAGTCAATCTAAGGAAATTATTACTGTATTTGTAGGTAGGTCTTTGCAATAGTAAAAGTTCACTGTAGCTCATGCAGCAGAATAGCACGTTTAATTCTGTCACTGCAGGGACATGCCAATCCCAGTGCTGGCAATGTTCCACCACACATACACCTAGGTAATATGATTCAAAGGCACTACATAGCAGTCACCTTGATAATCATAAATGTAGGCTTTTCCACATCAAAATCGGCTTGACATGTACTTGTTATTGCTTTTGGCTACAGATGTTGAGGCTTTCAATGGGGGTCCTAAAGCTGTGCAATTAAAGTCATATCTGGGTGAGGCAAGGCAACATTGCCGCCCCGGGTGACATCTGAATTATGGCACTCGTGTTTTGGGGCGTAATTTCTGTGGCCTATATCTCAATTAGAATTAACCACTGCTACTGTGTTTTAAGGACAGACAGTTAACTGGGAGGTGTTTCACAGTCTCTCAGTGCTGAGCATCAAAATAGAGAAGTTTAAATTCAGTTGATTTACCTAGATTGGTATTATAACGTTTTCCAGCATTGCTTTAAAATATCCAAATTTGCTCTACAACTTGATTGGGAAACCCACTACCCCACCACTAATGTTATTTAAATCCTCTTCTTATCCCAGTTATTTCTGAAATGTGCTTTCAATTGTGCTATTTGTTTCTGTGTTGCATGAAAATCCTTTGGAAACAAACGTCAAACTATTACATAAAGTAGTCTTGAAACTCTTTGTTTTTGACAATGCTATTTGGCAGCCTTTACTAAAAAATAATCTGAGTAGGACAGAGGCTTGGATTATCAGAGTGGGAAGGAGGCTTGGATTATCAGAGTGGGAAGGAGGCTTGGATTATCAGAGTGGGAAGGAGGCTTGGATTATCAGAGTGGGAAGGAGCTGGCCAAGGCAAGCGGTCAATGTGGCCCTTGGTCAAACATGAAATCATACTGTCATACTTTTTGGCACAGCAGAATATGATTGCAATAAACTCTGCTCTGGACGCTTATCCTTTGTTACCTTTGTACAGAGTGTAAAGAGTTGAGGCCTGGTTTAAGTGTATAATCTACAGGCCGTAGGATCGAATCTGGGCAAAGAGAGCTGAATCTTAATCCTTCCGAGGTGAGGAAAATGAATACCAATTTCTATTAGGAAATAATCGTACATATAAAAAATTCCTCAATTTAAAGCGCTTTTGCTGAAGGAGCGATACATTGAAGAAAATTACTTTTTTACTCATTTACCTCACAAATGACAATTCTGAGTATAAAATATTTATTTGCTTGTTGGGCTTCCAGTAGCTAATTGGATCATGCGCCAGATAAAGAAAATCCTGAACTTAAGAAATCACAGGGCAAACAGCACACAAAAAAAAAAAAAAAAATCAATGTGATCCCAGAGAGATGCGGGCGCCGTCAAGGCTGTGCAAGTGGTAGGAGGCAAGAGAAGCGCCCCAGTACCAGCGAGCAGAGCAGGTTTGTGAGATTAATTACCAGATCCCCTGCGGAAAATATGAGACAGAATCACAGTGGTGTCTTCTGCTTTGTAGTGTGCTGCCCTTCTAACATGTTATCCGGCTGACAAGTTATGTGGCTTGTAATAACTTTTCTTATCAGTGCGCCGGTGAACATTTTAAACCTGATTTCTGCCTCATTGTAAATGTGTATTTTGAAATAGAAGAACATGGGGGGAAAGATTCCTGGTAATAAGAAATCTCTGGAGACCAGATAACAATTTTCTCTGAAGCAAGATGCAGAAATTGCTTTCATGGAGCTGTACTCTTAGGGGCTTCTAATTTATTTACGTTCTTATTTGTGGAATTTTCCCGCTTAGCAGCTCTTTTCGAGAAGTGGAATTGGACTATGTAGAAAGTCTATCATATCTCCTGCTCACCTCAGAAATTGTTTTACCCGAGATGAAAGTATATCTGGCACTTTTATTTAGTAGGGAAGTTGTTTGAATATCTCGTACTTTTTCTGATGAGCATCTAAAAAGTGCTTATCACAGCACTTCAGGGAACAGAATGTCGTGCTCTCAGTGGCAAAAGAGGTTTCTTTATCCTCTAGCACAGCGCACTGCAACATAGTGGTGTCGATTTTCTTCTAAAAAAAATTCCAAAGAGATTTCGTCTTTTTGCTAGCATGTAACTGCTGAAGTAAAGTAATGACATTTTCTTTAGTGTTCAATTTTTTTTGTCTGAGCAGTAAAGTAAGTTGCAAATTCTGGTCTTTGAGAGTCCCTCATTACCTAGCCCCATTTTTTAGTGTCTTGCATTAACAATGCAAAAGAAGAACAGGAATTCACATTATTGTATTATTTGAAAACAGCAATATGTTGATAGACCTACCAACTCACAAGGTATCGCCGTATGTCACCCAATAGCAGCTCACTTCACGCGGTCTCCCTTTGAAGAGCCCATATTACACTGTGTGCACACGGTGAGCTAGAAACACTGCAGAGAGCAGGTTTTCAGATCACTGTGTGAATGCTCTGCGCAGTGGATGTCCATCAGGGGTTTTAAACCTCCCCATGCTGGCGGGCGTCTTTAGAAGCCTCTGTAGTTTATTTTTTATGGGGGGGAAGTGTCTTCTCAGACAGCAGGCTTTAAGCCTCACCTCTCTTTGGTGATGGGCTCAAAGGCCCTTTTTATAAATTTTATTTTTTTATAGAGTTTTATATAGCGCGAACTAGACCCGAGACATCGGGTATCAGAGCGCTTTACATGAGCACCAGTTTCATTACAGAGGGACACATTAATTTTTGTTAGGCACGGAGAGATTAAGTGATTTGCCCAGAATCACAGGATGTTGAGCGTCGTTGCCGAGACTCGAACCCGGTTCCACAGCTTTGAGGTCGACCGCTCTAGCCGTAAGGATACATGCTCTCCCCACACCCACACCCACTCCTTACCCACACCAAACACTGCCCCTATAAGGCCCCCCACCTCCTCACATGTAAAAGTAATTTTAAAGGTGGCCAGTCTGTATTGACCTATAACCAGTCCATAGAGAATTGAGTAAAGAAAGCTAATGTTTCTTCATATGATATATGTCCTTGTGCAGCATTCAGTCATCTAATTCAATTAATCCATAAAAATGACTTAACATGTATATTGAACTAGAAGATAGAATCATTAAATTGTTTTTTATAAGACAATATTACTTGAATCCCTTCTTGGATCCTCGTTTTTTATAGCCCCAGCTCCCACTCAATCAGTTAGAAACGTGGGGGTCATCTTTGCTTTGGTTTTGATCATCTGGTTCTTACAGTAGTAAAAGGTTCACACTTTCATTTATTTAATCTTTTAACAATTGGTCCCTTTTGGATCCAAGGGCCATTTAAAGAATTTTCTATTGTGCTGCTATCTATTTAAACCTATGACTTTAGATGATGTAAGCAGTGTAAATAGAATTATCTTTGCGATCAGAGGTTCAGTCCACATTTCCGAAAATACAGAAATCAATTAGGATGGCTGCCAATACAAAGTTATATGCAGTTTACAGACTTGTATGTTATTTGGAAATCCAACCAAGGATGTTACACTTCCTATTTATCAAGCCTTCTATCACCATACAAAATTGTTACTTTATTAATCTAATACGAAATTGACTTTTCCCAAACGGTGTCTGAAGAGTTAAAGGAGTAATTTACGTAGCATGGCTAGAGCTAGGCCGTGGAGTGTTCTCCATCACTCATTGCGTCACATGTCCACACTGTCCGATTTCAAAAGTAAGCTTAACCAATGCCAGCTAAATATGTCTGCCTTAAGAATGAAGGGTATTGATCAGAGCAGTTTTTACTGTTTTATTTGTCTTCCTTTTTGTGTTGTTGCTTTTTCATGAGTACTTGTGCTGGTTGGTGTATCTTAGATGTTTGATGCCTTAAAGCATGATGGTTTCTGGCATTTATGCATGGTGTCAAATAAATAAATATAGATACATTATCCGAAGGCATTCACCACTCTTAGCACCACCTTCACTATGCAATGATGTTAGGTAAGTCTTATCATGCTTCCATTAAATTTGATCATAACTTAAAAAGGACTACTGATAAATGGCAAAGGCATCATCACTAAATCGAAATCTCTCTTCTGCCAGACCTCACCCTTTACTCCCCCCTACAGAAACCATAGATGTACAAAGACTACCCTCATCTCCCTTTGAAGACAGCAGTTACGGCTACTGCAGTGATTGGTTGCCAACCTTTCTAAAGAGGTCTACCCACTGAAAGGAAACCTCAATAAATGCTCATTCACAACAGCCAGGCAAATTAAATCAATCCCTAACAGCTCCGCCCTTTCTTCTAGCCTTTTGTCATTGACCTGCTAGCAGTAGTCAAGCTCGCGACAGAGCCACTAGAAGAGGACAATTTGCTGTCTTTATTACACCAGGAGAATTCAGTATTCAAACTACATTATCTCTAACTTAGAGAAATTATGAATGCCAAAAACAATAGGAGGTAAAAAAAGATGATCCAAGTGTTTCAGACAAAACTACCCTTATGCATTGAAGTAATAATAATTCATATATTGCAGTTTTATATAGCTCGAACATGGCCCAAGGGCATTTGATAGATTTACAAGAGAACCATATTACCTTAGAAATTTTAGGGAGGTGGATATTTCACAGAATCTCAGGAGCAAAGGCTGGGATTCGAATCCAGATCCCCAGTTCCAATGTTGGCTGTTCTAGCTGTTCAGCCTTATCTCCTCCCATACAAAATATACTATCAATCACTACCAACAGGTATCAGAAATTGTGTAAGCCTCATATTTCTATTTAAGAGAAACAGAGTTGCAGATTAACTTTGCTGGCAGATCATGAGGGCCCTTTAAGTCGTAGTAACACATTTCAGGCCTATGAGAATAATATTTTATACTTCAGTGTCCTATAATATTCCATATCAGTAACTAGGCAGGCCCTCTGCAGCAATTCACATATTTTACAATATCATTGTTGTTTTGTGTACACACATCTCAGTAAGACCCTAGTATCCTGACTTGGGCCAGGTCAGTCTGTAACAGCTGAGCTGCACTTAAAATGACATTGACGGTGAATAGTAATTTTAAATAGAGCTTACAAAGACTTATGCCTTGTTAGCAGTCTCAGTTGAGAGCAAAGTGATACCCCAATAAAATCTTGGCATGTTCCAGATCTTATGTCAAGACTGAGGCTTCATATTATGCTTATCTTTGCTGCTTTATTTCTCACAGTAGTCAGAGACAAAATGATGTAGTTTTTATGCTTCATATTTGACAAAGACAGATCAACAGAAAAAATGACACTGGATCAGCTAGAAATATAGATTCGTTATATAACTGTGTTTGAAACATTGTCATTCTGTAGTTATCTTCCCATGGCATCTTGGGAAAGTACATTTTTTGTTAAATGTTTCCTGTTTACTCCTTCAATGCACTGGCTGCTAGGGGAAATAAATCAGGAAAAATAAGCATATTCTTCACCTCCGAGTCTATAATAAAATTAGGACTTTCTGAAATTATTAAAATCCAGAAAAAGGTCCAAATTTAATTATTGGCAGACGTCCCATCCTCGCCAGGATGATGGAGTAATATACTCCATCCCCACTGACGGAGGTGCCACTCACCAAATTTTGAAATATCTGCTGGCCCAGCTGACATTTCAAGTATTAACAGGAAGCGCCATCACGGTGGTTCCTTTCTGTTTTTCTTTTTTTTAAATTGTCAGCAAGTTAAACATCGTCACAAAGTAGAAGAAAGAGATCTTCATAAATAGAGCATCGAAACATGTAGAAGATAAACATTTCTGAAAGAAAACAGTATAGTACCATACAAAACTTATTATCGCTCAATCCCCGTTACTTCTTGAGAAAAGAAAAAACAAAAAAAAAAACCCTTCCCTCCAAATTATATATTAAATGTTTGTACAATCAGATCTATTAACTTAAAATATCTAATGCCAAGGGCCCCCATATAGTATCTAACTTCAACAAAGAACGAGTTCCTCTTACTCGAGCTAGAGCTTTCTCCATCTCGTAAGTGTCCATTCCCTTACGGTGGGGGGTGTTGTAGATATCCAGGCCCTAGCTATAGTACGTCGGGCAGCAACTAATAAGATTGTAATAAGCTGCTGCATACCCTGACTCTCTTCTTTATAGCCCAGTATAACTTCCATAACTGTAGGAGTGAAATCTACCCCTATACGTTGCCTTATCACCTGGGATATCTTCTGCCAAAACACTTCTAAATCTGGACAGGTAACAAACATATGTACTATGCCCGCAGCGTACACCCCACATTTGGGGCATTTTTTCCTATCCCCTCCTTGTACCCTCGGAGTCCAGCTAGCAATCTTCTCAGGGGTATAATAGAGCATGCAAACTGTACGGAATTGCTGTAGTCTTAAATTGACAGAATGAACTGATTCTTCTATAGTTTCTAATGCCAGCGTAATATTGTTTGGAGTGATCTTTGTCCCCAAAGTCTTAGACCATCTTGCCGCCAGCTTCTGGCAACCATTCTGTCTGTAATTGCTAAAACATTGATACATCCTGCTAATTTTCAATTTTGTTTTTTCCTCATACAAACAATCCCATACTTCTGAGTTAGACTCTGTCATTAAAGCCAGATGTTTCACAAGATAATCTCTAATTTGAAAGTACTTAAAGTACATCTGATCAGGAAGATTGTAATGCAACTGTAAGTTCTTGAATGTCCTAAATCCATTACAGTCGTACAATTCACCCAAATATTGGGTCCCATAGTTAGCCCATCGCCTACTGGCAGTATCATGAAACACCTCCGGTAACAGAGGATTACCCCATAGTGGGAGTTTTTCATGGAAAAATGACAAGTTAAACTTAACAGACATAGTTCGCCATATGTTTACATTATCTCTAATGGTCTAAAACCTGACCCTTTTAAAATAATTGGGGTCGTTAGTTTTATATAAAAACATTCGAGATTCCGAACCTAGAACTAATTTATGACAAAAATCTTGATCATCAGAATCCAACAGGCTACGAAGACGGCTCGCAAATGCGGCCCTAAAGTACATTTTAAATCTGGGAACCCAAGCCCCCCTTAATTGTACGGATGTTTCAGTAAGTCTATAGCACGCCGTGCTTTTTTGTACCCCCAAATAAGACTACCTAATACTCCCTCTAGTTCCCTAAAAAAAATATTAGAAACAAGAAGAGGAATTGAGCGAAATAAGTATAAAAACTTCGGAAGTGTCTCCATTTTAATAATATTACACCTGCCTACTATACCAATAGGAAGCTTGTGCAGGCTTTTCAATCGTTTAGTCGTGATTTCTAGTAAGGGCTCATAATTCAGAGTATGTATGCGCTCGATCTGCGCTGAAATTCGGACCCCGAGATATGTAGCGACCGAGCACACTCCAGCCATATACCTAGCAGGTCGAAAGTTAAGGATCACTTGCGTCTTTTGGACATTGTGCTTATAGCCTGACAAGAGGCCAAATCTGCTTGCTTCTTCTTCGATATAGCTGATTGCTGTCTCTGGGTCAGTGGTGAAGACCGCTATATCATCCGCATAAGCAGTTACCTTTAAGTGGCTTGTCCCTGATATCAATGGCATAATTCGTATATTAGAGTTTAATGCGCGGATAAATGGCTCGATATATAATGCAAATAACAGGGGGGAAAAAAGGCACCCCTGTCTAGTACCGCTACATATCGGAAAAGGAAGAGATTGTAAGCCTAAATAGAGCAGTCTTGCCTGAGGTTTGTTATACAGAGCACGTACCCATTGGCAAAATTTCTCTCTGAACCCAAAAGCTGTTAGTGTGGCCCATAGGTACCTCTAGACCACTCTATCAAAAGCCTTTTCGGCGTCCAAAAGTACCATAGGTAAGTTCTTTGCCGATTTCCTGGCAAAGTCAAAAGCTCTGATTGCAGTGTTAATATGGGCAGTAGTATCCCTTCCATGTATAAAGCCATGTTGTTGCTTGGACACTAGTCCGGCCATTAATGGGGCGAGTCGAGTAGCCAGAACTTTAGCAAATATTTTTGCATCTGAGTTAATGAGTGAGATCGGTCGATAAGAGCCTCGTTCCTCTATAAGCAACTAAAAAGAGCCTCGTTCCTCGGGAGATTTACCTTTCTTTAAGAAGAAAACAATATTTGTCATATTCCAGGTCTCTGGTATCTTACCGTAAGAACCGATATGCTGTATAACCGACCACATAGGCAAGACAATAAGGCTTTTAAAAACTTTATAGAACTCTGCCGGTATAGAATCCTCCCCCGCAGCTTTCGCAGAGGGAAGGGAAGATATTGCTGTGAGTATTTCGTCATGCGAAATTTCTTGCTCCAAAGAGGCAGAGTCCTCCTCATTTAGGGTGGGTAAACTGCTACCGCCCAAGTATTGCTGTATGTCTTCCTCTCCTGCTACTATAGACTGTGCATATCATTTTTGGTAAAACTCTGAGAATTGATCCAATATTGCCTGTGATGTTGTATGTAGCTTTCCGTTTGTTCCCTTAATAGACTTTATCCGAGTTTTAGCCCTGCTTTCCGCTATTTGGTGAGCCAAGACTTTCCCAATTTGCTCCCCATATTCATATTGTGAGAGCTTCATCTTATTGTAATGTACAGCGACTTTCTCCCTTAATGAACGGCTCATGACTATCCTTGCATTTATCAGTGAAATATATAATTGATCTTGATCGCTATCCCCCTGTTGGACCGCTTCTGCATGTTGTACCTCAGCCGCTAGCAAATCTTGAGTGGCTGTTCTATTTAAAGTTTCCCGCTCGTTATTCTGCTGTCAGATATGCTGTTGAGTAACCCCTCTTATAAATGCCTTCATAGCATCCCAGACCACTAAAGGAGAAGCTGTGCCTGTATTATCTGTTAAAAAAGCTCCTAGCTGTTTATGGATAGTAGACACATATTTGCTATCTGTAAATAGATACCGTGGGAATGAAAAAGTCCTAGCTGTCTTTTGAACCATTTCGACCTTAAAGGACAATAAAATAGGATTATGGTCAGAAGTGATTCTAGGGCACACTTCTATATCTACAGAGTCCATAATTTTATCCGAAACCCAAGCCATGTCAATTCTGGAGTATTGTTTGTGCGGAGCAGAGTAATATGTATAACCGGGGACAGTTGGGTAAAGTTGCCGCCAAGTATCCCGTAGCCCATGTATCCGCCCTAATTCTAATATTGCAGATCTAACTTTTCCCATTCTTTTGGTGGCTGCTCTGTTCGTTGAGCCAATGGATTAGTCCATGACACAATTAAAGTCCCCCATAATCAAACAGTGCCCCTGCCAGTCCAACAGTTCTATATTTAAAGAGTCGAAAATCGTGGGGTCGTCAACATTAGTGCCATATACTGTACAGAAAATATATTTCCTTCACTTTATCTCCATCTGTGCTATTGCCCATCTCCCCCGTTGATCCGCTATGGTCTTAATGATTCTATATTCAAGCTTCTTGTCCACCAGAATGGCTGTGCCTCTAATAGACGCACCCTGTGTTGTACATACAATTGTCTGATACCCCAAGTGTTTGAGGAGGCCGTGGTCCTTATAAGGTAAGTGTGTCTCCGTAAGTAACACCATATGAGGTCTGTACATTTTCAATTCTTCCCTAACAAGTTGTCTTTTAGTTCCATTATTCAGCCCTGCGACGTTCCAAGCCATACATGAATCTGTAGCATAGTAGGTATAATACATGCCTCCGCAGTTTGTATATATCAGCATCTTTCTCTTGCTATATCTATTCCCTCTATGTAATTTGCTGCCTTCTCTACTTCCATCTAGTACCTCCCTTTGCTCATGTTTCAATACACTCCTACTGACGTTTTTTTTAACCACTCAATCCCCCTCCCCATCTTCTTTTCCCAACATTTCTGTATGCCCCTGCTGACATTTTCTTTAACCCCTCACCCTCCATCCATCCATCCCGCCCACCTCCTCCACCACCCTCGTGAACCGCCCCCACCATGTATCATGCTAAAGGAATCTACCCCTTTATGTGCTGCCGATTGATTAGGCAGCTACGGGGACGCGGCAAACCCCCGCTGGCCCCCCACACCACTAAAATCCTATGTATCAACAACTAATAATATATGGAACAGAGGTAAGAATGGAGAAAAACTAATAATGAAAACCCTAAGAAATTAGTTAGAAAAAATAGCTCTGTGTCTTTCAAGGTCTTTTAAGGTCCAATCTTTCAACTCTTGGTGCCTGCCTCCGCTTGCCATTTACGTAGTGCCTGCTTAGTCTCCTCTTCCGTGAAAAAAAATAAGTTTGTCCCCCTTTAATGACTTTTAAATGTGCAGGCTCTTGTAAGAAGACTTGCGCTCCCTCAGCGGGTCTATCAGTTACCTTAATTTCCAGCGTGTATCCATAGTTGCTCTACATAAGTCTGATCTCATGAAGATGGATAAGGAGTCAACACTTACAGGCGAACTAGGACAAGCCTTTAAAGATACAGCTTGCCGAAGTAAGAAATTGACAAAAAAAATCAACAGTGGTCGTGGATATCGAGATCCCGGCTTATGCATGCCAGTTGGTAGCCTATGCACCCGCTGTAGCTGGCAATCCCAGTCCCAGTCCACCAAGTCAGGAAAAGCTTTTTGAAATAGTTGGACTACAAACGCCTGAGGGTCAGAACCCTCTTTTCCCTCCGGGACCCCGAATAATCTTAGATTGTTACGGCGTTGCCGGTTCTCCATATCTTCGATCTTAGACTGCAAGGCCGTAATCTTAGTCTCATGTATTTGCAATGAGCTGGATGCTGAAGTAGTTACTTCTTCGATCTCAACAACCCTTTGTTGTAATTCCGTTATATCACTCGTTACTGTACCTATCTTCATAGTTACTTTGCTGAGTGCTTGCTGGATACTAACTTTATCTGCTCTGGCTTGTGCATAATGTGCTTGTGCCTCCAATCTTTGGTCGTGTAGGGCATGTAGACTTAAAGAAAGTGCTGGTTCGCTACTATCTTGCGTAATTTTGACATTATGTTTCTCACCTGCCTCTTTTGTGGCTGCAGCTATAGGTGATAGATTCTGGAGTCCAGAGCTAACTGCCTCGGCAGCGGATATTGCAGGCTCCTGGCTGGTAGAGAATCTATTACTTGTTCCTGTATTGTCTGTAAGTCCTGCTCCCGAGAGCCGCGTTATCTGTGCCTTGACTTCCCCCTTCGCTTGCACCCATTTGCGTAGAGGACTGCCCTCTGAGCTAACTTTGCTCCGTACCACACCGCTATTGTTTCTTTGTGTGCCATGCTTTTCCGGGGTTTTCTTTACAACCTTTGCTGTTTTAGGCTTTCCTTTTTTCTTCGCCGAGGAGAAGCTCGGAGGGTTCTTGATCAGGGCCTCATCTGCTGATTCTTTAGATACGGCTGGTGAGGCAGGCAAAGCTGGAGAGTCTAGCAGAGCCTGTGTAGATTGCAGCTGGATGGCCAATACCGAGTTATCATTGCTTTGAGCTTCACATCCCTCTTCAGGCGCATCTTCTCTACTCAGAGACGAGTTTTGCGCTATCAGCTGCACAGAAGGTTCCTCTCTGTGAGTACGTATTTCTTCATTTAATTCACTTGCCCGCTTATCCAGTTCGCTCACTGTAAAGCTTTTCACCATTAAATTAATAGCCATCTCTCTTTGCTTGTCTCTGTCAATTAAACTACTTCTGGCTACCATAATGTCTCCATTGTTACTTGATGGTTCGTGCTACTTCATTATATTCGCAGCTTGTTGTACCTTATAATCAGCTTTTGGAGCCAAAACATTTTCAGTATCACCTGTCTCTTCGTTCCTTTCAATGAATTGTAAGTTTGATGGATGGCTCCGTCAACATGATGGAGCTCTATGTTAAACTTATAATTTTTTTAATTTATTTTCAAAATGAAAATCCCAAAGCAGGATTAATTTTTTTCAAAATAAAAAACAATGCCCCGCTCAACATGGGAGTTTCCTCCAATGGTGTGGATGGGTATTTAGCACATTTCAGTGCCCTTGCTGCCATGTTTTTCCTGGCTGTCATGGTGTTAGAAGGTGGTTCTGACCATCTGAGCCGCCCGGATTTTTCGCTTTTTGAACACCTATTTGTTGAGCTTTTACTGTGGGAGAGCCTCATAAGTTGGGACTCACCCACAGTGAACTCATGATGGAAGGGACGGCATGTGTATTTTACCGGTGTCCCCCTGGCGCAAGTAGGCCGCTGCGCTGCAACCAGAGTAAGGGGCACGGGGCTGGTTACATGCAGACACGGGTGTACATGCGTGTGCACAAGTGTAAGGGCTGCGCAGGGGAGATTCCTGGTGTGCGCAGCCCAGGAGCAGCTACAAAGTGAATGGTGTGGCAGGACTTATGCAGAACTGGGTGGTGACATGGAATAGGCTTATACAATGGGAAGAAACATTTGAGGCAAAGTCAGTGTGCTTTACTGTTTTCACTCCATTACTCTCCTATGAGGATGGGGAGCACATGGGCCAGTTTCACTTTCCTAAAGGCCTACAAATTCCAGACACGCACTAAAGTCCACTGTAACTTATGTGAGAAGAAGGATTCTGCAGAGTCCAAAGTCATATTTGTACTGCTTTTGGGTCATCCATAAATGTCATATTTCTCTGAGTCAGCTCATAACCAGGGCCTGGCTGGGGCTGACCCTGCCAGGCTGAATTAATGACCTTCCTCCCAAAGCTGTAGCATCAGAGGCCCAGCCCTGCACAACAAGCATTCCAAGGGCGAAGGCCTCCACTCCAAGAAGAGAAGATGGGTGCAGCTACAGGTTCAGCCATCAGCAGCTGACACCTGGTGCCAGGCACCAAGCTGCTCTGGAGAGAAGGCAGCGAGGGGGGAAGGGGCTGTCAGAGACCATGTGGCATGAGACCCCTGGACGACGCCATTTTGAACAAACCCAGAGGCCTGGGCAGGAAGGAGGGAGCAGGGGCAGAGAGGTGATGTGTCGCTGTGTGATAGGGCAAACAGAGACTTCCTGTCAGACCCCTCCCCTTTCTTTAAAAAGAGTCTGCACAGGAAGAGGAGCTCTCTCTGGGGTGTGGTCTGCTGAGGACGACTGGTGCTGGAGCCTGGCACCATGGGCAGCTGGAAGGAAGAACCTCCAGACTGGCCCAGGACCCTGACTTGCGCCAAAAGGGGAGACCAGAACAAGTGACCAGAAGCCTGGGCCTCTGCGCAAGGAGAAGAGAGGCCCAGGAAGAGAGCCAGGCAAAAGGCTGGTGCAGGGAGCCAGTGAAGACCGCTCCCTGCTGCATTCACCCTCCTGGAGATCAAGAGGGTGAAATAAAGTGCTCCCAGTGGCTGGGGAGCGCCACCAGGAGCAGGAAGAGGCCAAAATCAGGAAGAGCGGTCCCTTGGTGGCTGAGATATGCCCCCCAGAAGGTAGGCAACCTTTGACCGACCGACGACAAAGCGCGTGGGGCTCCGCCGCCGGTCCAGAAAATGCCCCGGGGTGGGTCAGATCCCGGGGGCTGCCCCCAGCAGAAGTGAAGCCGGTGAGCGCCGTCGCGCTCCCCGTGAAAATGCCCTGCGGGGTGCCAGGAGCCCACCCTGGCCCCCGCCGAAAATAGAGGAAGGGGAGCGCCGTCGCGCCCCCGCGAAGACGGATGCCGGGGTGCGCCATCACGCTCCCCGTGAAGGGGCCCAATCGGGGTGCCAGGAGCCCACCCTGGCCCCCTGCATCCAAGGAGGGCGGGGAGCACTGTTGCGCCCCCCGCAACAATGTCTCTGGGGCCCGGGATCCCAACTCCGGGCCCCAAACCCCAGAAGCAAAGCTGGGGAGCGCCGTCGCGCTCCCCGTGAAGAAGTCCCTGTGGGGCCCGGGACCCCATCCCCGGGCCCCGAAGTGAAGGGGGAGGAGGGGGGAGTGCCGCTGCACTCCCCCGTGACAGCGGGAAGGCGGGGGGAGTGCCATCACACTCCCCCGAAGACCCGCCAGAGTGAGGCCGCCTCCGTGTCTGCCCGCCAGAGCGGGCAGAGCGAAACTGACTCTCCAGCTCCCGCGGCTGCACCAGAGGGTGCGGGCCGAGCGGGGAGCCGGCGGGAGCCACCGGGGGTGGACTCCCCAGGTGGCTCTCCAACGCTTGGAACAAGGAAGCGGTGCGAGGGGCCCGGGTGGGACCGGGACCCGCAAAACGGCAAGAGCAGCCGGGGGTAGGCTCCCCGAGCTGCAGGACTCACCTGGGGGCCCGGGTGGGACTGGGCCCCCCCACCGAAGCCGGGAGAAGTGGTGTGAGGCCACCGGGGCAGCGCGGCTCTCCCCGGAGCAGCGGGAGAGCCGCTGCTATAATATGCAGCGAGAAAGAAAGGAGCGCCCCATAATGCCTTGCCAGGCATACAGAAGCCTGCAAGGGAAACCTGGCTATTCCGGTGTGTGGTGGCCCCAGGAGGACGGGGCCACCGCGAGAGGTGTGCCAAGGTGTAGGGGGAGCTGCAGGAGCAACGCAGTCTCCCCCAGCACGAAGAAGGAAAGTCCCTCCCTAAGTCTCATGGGGACTCAAAAGAAACAACCCCTCAAGGGCTCAGCATAGGCATCAACAGCACCCTGTGGCTGGAACATTTGTTCTTCAGCTGGGGGTGTGTCAAGGATTGCGCCAAGGAGTGAAATGTGAAGGGCTGAGCTGGGGGATGTCTGGAAGAGGGCATCCCCTGGAGGTGAAGAGGTATAATTGCACCAGAAATGCATTTACTAATGTTATTTCTTTTAGAGGGACTGGAAGTCACATGTGTTATGTGAAGTATCTGTGTAAGGTGATGTCATAAGCAAAGTGGGGTTAGGTTGCCAGACATTCCTGCTAGGGTGTCTGGCTGTAAAGGCTTAATCTTGTGATTTTACCTGTGATGCCTTTTACAGGCTGTGATTGCAATGCATTTCAACTGTTATCAGCTATGAAAAGTACCTCATTTAAAGTGATGCCCAAACATGTATTCTTGCTACTGCGTTAGGGGAGGAACAACCCAGACTGTTAGCTACTAAGATGTAGAGGTGCATACTGTGTGGTCAGTATGAGATGCTTAGTCAGGGTTATGTGTCTCCAGGGCAGGTGTACCCATTTTTAATGCTTGTTGAGATGATGGGGTGGGTCACCACTGGGATGGTGCCAGTTGGAAAGGCCCTCGCTCCAGGTTGTGTCAACCCACTGCATTAGGGGGCAAGATGATGTGCATACATGGGAGTGGTGGTACTAGACCCCACCCCCCCTGCGGGAGGGGTGGAGATGTTATCCAATGTCACAAAGTAATTCCACCAGCTTATGTATATTTGTAAATTGGTGCATAATATTAAGTAGTGTGTGTGTGTAATAAATGTACTCTTACTTTTATAAAGCAAAGTACAGACTGGACAATCAATTATTGAGTGTTATTTCTGTGTACTTGTAATGGCGATTACTAGCCTACACCACCTCCCTTGAGTAAGCCTTAGACTGCTCTGCAACGCTACCCTCTGAGAGTCAAGCGCTACACTAGGGTGTTTGGTTCCCAGTGAAGGACAAATGTGACATGTTATTTGTGCAGGCCTCACAGATACTGCCTCGTTTTCCAACACATGGGCATTGAAAAACAGCGGCAGGTCCGCCAATCTAAATTAGGTGGACGGACATATAACCAAATCTCAGAAGGTTCTTACTCCGCCAGGTAATCGGAGAAGTTTGACCATGACGGGGATGGAGTAGTCTCCGTCGTCATCAAACTATGGTCCATCTGAATTTAAAATCGGTGGGAGGACCATCATATTGGCGAAGAGGAATTTTTATCACCATTGCGGTGGAGTTCCCTCCCCACCAACATATAAATCAGGCCCTAATTTTCCAACAAAGGATACACCACAAATATGCAGACCGTGAACAGAGTCCACTGACTTGGCCCTGGTAGCCAACGCTGTATATCGGGCCACAAACTTTCAGGTGGACACTGCACAGCCAAAGGCCTTTAAATTAGGGGTGGGTGGAATTTGCGTAGTCGCGCTACGCAAAGCTCCGCAAAACGGTACAAAATCTCTGCTAGCACGCAAAAGTTCTGCGAACACGCGGAATTGCTTGTTCCGCCCGTTCGCGGTGCTTTTTTCCTGTTCGCGAACGCTGTTTGCGTGCTCGGGGAGAAATATCTCGCGAACACGGATTTTGAAAGTGCGAACAAGCAAAAAATTCTGCGAAGTCACGGATGGCGGAATTTTTGGCAATCCCGCGTTCTCCGCGGAACGCGAAATTACCCAAATTCCGCAAATTCCGTGAGCGGAACAGAATTTACCGCCCAGGCCTACTTTAAATATTACTGATATTGCCTACATTGCTGACATTTTCGACCTTTTCCCAAATTTGCAAGAGGCACATTTCCACTTTAAACCATTGTCTTAGTACATACATGGTGCGATTTTTGTTTTCTGTTTTCATCCTGGTGCAAACATAGGTTAGGTTTTTGGTTTGCTTTTCCTTAACCCATCACTAATTCAGATTCACTAAGGTAAAAATCTCAATTAACTCATTTGATTATGCAAATAAGAAGATGCTTCTATGCTAGTAATTTCACAATCCTGAGTCACATCTGTGTATTCAAACCTAGCAATGCATGTTTTTTTAAGGTTTTACATTCAAACTACATAATTGATTTTCTGTTCTTTTTTTAGTACATACAACCTAATGGTCTAGTCCCTAATTTGTATCACATATGAGCAACTGCTGTCGCTTGAAGTTCCGTTAGGATATCAAGCTTTTCCTAGAGGAGGAGAAAAACGAAAGAGAACCGGGTCTGAGAGAGTGTGTTGATCTCCCTCTGCTTAACCATTGGTGGTGGGGTATCCAAAGATATTGGAGTAGACGCCTCACTCACTTATCGTGACATGCTTCATCATAGGCATCTATCCACACCCAGGTAAGATGGTACTACCTGGGCGGACTCAACCAAAGATGTGATGGGAGTTCTTATATAAAGCAATTACTGGTTATGCAGGGAACCAGAGAAGTGATAGTAAAAATACCTTCAGGTATACTCAAACAATGTGTTTATTCGGAGGGTACCTGGGCATGGATAAAAAAAGTGCAAAGTTTGGGGTTTTCTGAATGTAATTCTTCAGTTGTACCCCTTTCAAAGTGCCAACATGTTTCGGCCCGCGCTGAGAGCCCACGTGGGTCTGGGGCCTTCGTCAGGGATATTAATCTACTACTTAATGTCCATGCGTCTGACAAATGCACGCGTTTCATGCACTACAGTGAGGCCTATTGCGCTCACCTGTCTTCAGTGTGTCCTCAGTAGAATTTCTAGGGAGAGGGGAGAGAAAAAACAAACCATACAAGGTGGTAGTCAAACCTGCTTATTTTACATATAGACTAGTTCCACCGTGATTCCTCCATTCCTATCTGCTGGACCGTGTTGTTTACTATCTTACCAACTATACTATGTGGTAAATTACCATGGGCAAAATCCCGTGCCACTCTATAAAAAAGCAAAAGTTAATAAAAGTGATTCTGTGCAGCTCAGAACTTCATATAAATGGTTAACAGTGTTGTTTGTATGGATCTACATTTCTAAACTTCTACATCTATATTTGCTGTGCAGACTAAACTTGGTCCAGTTATCAAACCTAGATGTAGTGAATACCAGTATAATATATACACGAAACACAGTATTCAAGGCTGTTCGGTCTGTGTATTGGACCTCCCATGCTTACCTACTCGGTGTTAGTTTTAGGTAACATGCGGATCAGGCGGTCGGTGCTGCCTTATAGTCACACACTGTGTGAGAAAAATTTGTAAAAATACATGCTTAGTAAATCGACGTAGAGTGAGCTTGTTGGGCAAGGAGTGCTCTCGTAGCCTGGTCGCATATTACTATGGTTTTTACATTGCATGCACGGTCCCATCAGTTATTGCTCTCATGTTTACATAGGGGCAGATGGCCCCCCAATATGTATTGTGATCCTACTCAGTGTTTTTAAATGAATCCGGTTTTAAAAAAGGTATCGTTCGGTGCTTATTACTTCAAAGAATGTAATTCCCACTCGTACTCCTCTGCGTGTATGTTCTCACTAAGCTTCGTTTTGACTTTTCATGTAGTTTACCACGGGACGATTTACATGAAAGCCAGATATACATGCGTTAAAAAACATCCTTAGTGAAGGGAGGTTGTTTCTCTCGTATCGGGGTGTCGATACCCTTGTTCACCACCTCCGTGCTGTATTTCACATGCATTCACTCATCCCATTCTCACTTTTTCAAAATAGTCTGATAATATATGGCGTCCCCCAAATCTAATTTCAAAAGAAGGTAATGCCCGTAAAAATCATGTTCCGTGATGTGTGGCTGTTTCTCTTATGCCGGGGTGGTGATGGCCTTGTTTCACCCCCTTCGTGCCAATTGCCTCCCAAACATACATGCACTCCCCACTTACTTTGTCAAAGTGCTAGCACCGCTTGTCCCTAATTTCACACACTGTTTTCAGTAAATTTTTCCTTATTTGAAAACATATATACAAATTAACAATCTCAAATTAAACATATTATATAACAGGTACTTAAAGTGTAAATTGTAACATGGTCCAATATTGCTAACTTGGTGTTAATGTGGAAAACCACTTGGGTGCTGTTATTACACAAAATGCAGTGGTATTTGAACTTGTCCTTGTGAAATATGAGTTTCATCAGAGCTCCAAACAACTTTGTACAACTTTACATTTGTCAATTGTTTAATCAAAATTCTATTCATGAGAGCAAACAAAGTCTAAACATTCTAATAAGTGTTCATTGTTAGCTGCACCTTACTGAGAATAGCTTCAAACAATCTTTCATCTCTACATATAGAATGTTTGTAAACAAGCAAAAGCTGTTTTTCCATAATTCAGTAGCTTTAACTACACAACGAAATATGTTTCTTGTATTTTTCTACAGACGACCAAATAGTATAGTCCATTGTTTCATTTATTGTTTTCAATATACATTTCCATGATTGAAAAAAACACTGTTTCAGATAAATGTCCCAAAATATAAGCAAACAATCTGTCATATGGTCATTTTTTGCCAACTCAGGGTTTTGGTGTCATTCACCAACAACAAGACTGTTTTGATTTATGATGTCACCAGACCATCTTAATATTACATGGATCCCATTTATTTCTATTTTCTATTTTTATAATTCTACACATTTGTTCCTTTTACTTATTCATGGGAAATCATTTCTCACATTCAACTATTATGCAGTTCATCATACTTCTCCAAGAACTGACGTTTGCTGTTTGTTCCACACACATGATAAAATTAATGGAATCCTTCATACTCCCACTATGACATTATTATTATATTATTATTATTAGTAGTAGTAGTAATAGTGGTAATAGTAGTA
Source organism: Calotriton arnoldi (assembly GCA_963921515.1). Taxonomy (NCBI): domain Eukaryota; kingdom Metazoa; phylum Chordata; class Amphibia; order Caudata; family Salamandridae; genus Calotriton; species Calotriton arnoldi. The sequence goes on from CAWUFW010009877.1 coordinate 690,425, forward strand.
GTAGTAGTAACTATATTATACTAATAAATATTACTATGATTATTATCATCATTGTTCTTATTACTAGTAATATTTGTTATTATTCTAACACAGCAATAAAATTATATTCCAATAATACATATTAATATTATCATATTAGTATTTGTACTATTAAAAATAATGATAAGGAGAAGAAGAAGACTACTACTTTTCTAGCACACTTTTAAACTGAATTGTATTTAGGCTCTGACAGCCGGGGCTTTCATTTAACTAAATCGGATGTCAACCCCAGAAGGAGGAGAGGAGGAGTGGACCCACTAAAACTGAGCCTGTGGCATTCCAGCGATGCACCACTGAAATAATTTGAGAAAAAACATTGACTGCATTTATTGAATCTTCTAAGGGGAGTTCTAACTGATCATGCATGTTTTTTATTTTGTGCCTACAGCGAGTTGAGACAAACTGAGTACTGCTTACTCTTGTTTTTGCACTTAGAATTCCCACAAGCTGGAGATACCACAACATACTATGGGGCCGTTGACATTATGCCATTCTTTCATTTTTCCAATAGACAGCAAGCTAGGAGGCTGTTTTTGGAACAGGGTGGGTTGACACTGCCTCATCATGTGTCCATGGCTCTAGTCTAGTCACAAAATCTTGTAGCGTAGAGTTGGTTGAATATTTTTGCTTGTGCTGATTTTGGTTTACAGTACAAACCTGACATTAACAGACACAAGTGAAACATTTGCACTCGTTATTCCCCATTATTGGCAAATGATGGCCCTGAGAAGACTGCACTGGCTCCATCCCAAATGAGAGTGCTGAATGTTTAGCACACAGTGAGGTTTGCTCAGACTCCAAGCCATCTAAACAGAGACTTCAAATTTACCACAGATCCAAACTGTCAAAGTCCAAGAGAAAGGTTTCATCAGTTTCTCCAAAAGTGAAAAGAACTATAGCCAATGAATAGCTTTAGGCATAGGTGTGCTTGCTCTGAAGTGCTTTACCAAAGCCCACATATGGCAGTTCTGCCTCTGATTTTAAAATATATATTTCAGAAACACTCTTGGTTTAAGTGTCATCAGTAAAATTTAGGTCATGTATAGTGCTTAAAAACCTGCTTTTAGTTTGTTTATCGCTGAAGCAATATTTCGATCATGACAAGGGCAATGATTTTCATATTTGGAAGTTATGCCGCACTCTCTTTTTGAATAATGATTTCAAATAAAGTGCTCATCATTTCTGGGTCCTTAACACTTGATACAAAATCAAACCATTTACATATCTACGTAATTTTCACATTTCCGAAGCAATATTATGTTCAGTTTTTTATTTTAAATTTTAAAACATTTGTAAAAAGTCTACTGCAGTGAAAAACAGAAGAACAAAGGATTGTGTTCTGTATGCAATCCATGAGATAAATACTTTTATGAGTGATGATTGTGTACTTTTGAGCTGTGAAATAGTCTCTCATGCTTTGCAGCGCACGCATTTCTTAAAAGGCAGAATGATTCATCAAACAGTCAAGAGAATGAGGTGACAGTGACAGAAAAATGCTCTTCTTGATGGAGTTAAAGACTACTCGACTTATATTTTAAATAAATTGTAACAACAGACCTTTAGTCAGCTGCACTGTCAATCCAAATCTACAAAGAATGAGGAAAAGTTTAATACAATTGTTAAACAAACAACCTTATTCTATTTTGTGCTTCAGTATGAGACAGTAGTAATGCGGACCGGAGGACAACTTGTGTAAAACATGTGAAAGATCTGTTCTATTACAAACATGGTGCCTCATTTTAATGAACGGCTCTTCATTCTTCATATAAAAACGATATAATACTACATGTGTATGCACCCAGGAAAGCAGAAATTTACATTTCATTTTATTGTTAAACACTCCTTCTATTAGTTTGAATATTTCTTGCGAATTAAGAAGTCATACTGAAGAGAAAGAAAAGGAGTTGTGGAGAAGATACGAGGCCAAACCGAGCTCAGGACAAATATAATTTAAGGGACATCCCAGAATTCAGAAAAACAAAAGTAAATCAATGTTGTAGTAGGACACACGTTTTAAAACATTACGAAAAGCAATAGTTTTTTTAAAAATCAAAGCGCAATGTTTTCACTGTACATAATAAGGACATTATCACGGTTCATGTGAGAGATGCAAAGGGCCAGCATATCCAGTCAGTGCTACATTACTGAGTACTGCAAGTGTACGGTACATTGACAATGGAGTTTTCGCGATTTCTAGGTTTACCATTTTTGCTGATGTCAAAAAGGGTCTAATTCTTTATTTTCATTACTGTTGCTAGTACCCTTATCCCAAGCCAAAACTCACTAAAATGCAATTATCCTAAATGTTTTGATCTTCCAGTAATTGTGAACATGTTAGATGGCTATCATAAACACCTCTTCCCCCAACAGAGGCTTATAATCTGCTGATTGATTTAAAATCCACTCCTTGCATGGATAACTGCTTGATGTATGTTCTTCTTAATAAGTTTCGGTCATGGCTACATACTGGAACCAAATAATTTTGTTGATTCTTACTTTCGTACATTGGAAGACAATAATTGTTGCTGAAAACTGCATTGTCTCCAATAATTTTGCTTCACTAGCCTTGCACTCCATGATCCATGTATGGGTTTATTGATGATTTTGAGCTGTTTGCAATCTGATGTACATCATTCTGAAAGTCTGCCTTAGGTGTTTGGCTCTGCGCAGGGGCTCCAACTTTTCAACATCTCGTTTCAACGAGCCAATAAAAAATGCTGACGTTTGAGTATTACTCTTTCATTTTTTAAATGTTAGCACCCTGTATTCACCATGTTATTAACACTATAATTATTTGATAATTAAACATTTCAATCAAGATTGTATCATGTAAATGAAGCCAATGGTTGTTAATGGTACTGAAAGATTAATTTGATGCTTTTACATGTTTTATCTTTTGTTTGGTTATTCTCATGCTTAGGACCTTTAGGAACTCTTTATGGTAAAGAGTTTTACTTTCTTCCTGTAAGTCCAAGAAATAATTATCGGCTTATTTAGATCATGGGAGGTGACTCAACAGCCCAATAGGTCAGGGGTGGCGATGGCCACTGCTCTTATGGCATGGGGCAGTCTGCCAAATGTAGAGATTACTTCTCTGCATCTTGGAATTTCTGGACTTCAGCAATGCCACCACTGTGGTGGTTTCAGTGAAGGCCCTCATCCTTTGCCGAGTGGGCTCCATGTTTGATGTGCCCACTAAGGAAAGTTTTTATTTTCTGAATGCAAATTCCCAAAGTGTGAATTTGATTTCAGAAAGAAAGAAAAACAATGAACCTGATGCACACAGAGTATTCACCATGCTTGTGGGGGCCATTGTGCATGTTCCCTAACTGGGACTGCCATGACATGAATGACTGTCCCAGAAAGAGAAAACAAGTGGTGATCAATCCACGCTTAGTACGGTGGAGTGACAGGCTGCCAGGTCAGAGGTTTACATCAGCACAACCAACTGATGCTTCACCTGTGTAAGCTCATTGTTTCTCCATTTCTAAATTGGGAAGGGGTACTGCAACTTTGGTGGGGCAGCAGCACTGCTGAGTTTTGGCAATACTCTCTCTCCATAAAATTCTAAATAATCTCCAGTGTATGCTGTAAGAAATTATTGTTTTAATAAGAACAAAATAAAGGGTGGAGATGGAAGAGTAATTTACCTTTTGAATTCCACAAGTCACTTTCAAAGCAATAACTTTGGCGGCATATTTGGGTGCAATGATTGTCTGTGTTTTCAGCCTTTTGATTATCTGAGCCTAAATTAGAACACTATCCCAGCTACGTTTTTTATCTGTAAATTGATCTACCACTATCTAACAATTGCCTCACCTACTTCACCACAGTTATCTTAAACCTTGCAAACCTCCGCTCACCATCTCAAATCATGCTCCCATCAGTGGTGTTCTGAGCATCCAGGCCAATGATTCCCTCCAACGTCTATGCTCTAAGAGTCATTAACAACTTGGCTAATGTGTACTCCATCTACATGAGAAATCAAAGACATGAAAACAACCATAGTGTTGAGCACATTTTGTCTAATCTCCTTATTTTATAATAACTTCTAAATTTTCTGATGTTTTGATCAAGCCCTTATCAACCTCATAGAGACCGCTATGAATCAGAAAACACATGATTTAACCTCTTTTGTCATTATGAATATGAACCGTATGCTCATATGAATGAAACCCTTACCCATACTGAAATTAGAATATAACTCTCCCTATATTTGATGGCTCAACTCGGACCATAAGAAGAGAGAGCGCTACCTGCGTAGAGAGAAAATCCTGAAGATAAGGGGCCTAATGACGTCTGATGCTGAATGCAATGTCACCGATTACACTTGTCAGTTTTTTAGGTCAGTTCTGTCTTTGTGAGTTAACAGGATCTTACAAAAGGTTAAGCAGATACTGATGGAGAAGTGTATTTGAGCATGTCTCCAGATGCTTAAATTGAAGTATTAGGAAATCTTGCTGGACAGTTTTGAGCATATCTGATTTGCTTGGTACACCTGATTTGCCTTTGGTACTGCTAGAAGAAGTAAAGTTTTTTCTTTGTGATAAATGTACAGTTCAGCATTACTTGGCCAGTCATAGCAATACTACTTAGATGTGTTTTGAACTATTCACTTTTGGGTCTAACAAACTAAATCCACTGGAGTTCAGTTTTTGGAGTTTTACTACAGTCTGTGAAGCAGGTTAAAAATTCTTTCCAGATTTCACAAAGATTAGATGACTCAACTTTAAATCTGGTGAAGCAAAATTCCTCAAGTGTACAATACAAAGAGACTGGGTTTAGCTTTAGCCTCTCAGCCACTAGCTTGTTTGTATCAGCTCACTTCAACTGTTGCTTAAAGACAGTGTGAATCACATCTTGTATCCAACCAGTGATAACATTTTGTCCCAGTGCTAACCTATTGACTGTTAAGTGTATTGATCAACCTTCTTTTGGGTTCTTCAATTGCAATGTATGAAGTGCTTTCTTTCAGTGGCAGCATCATCAGGAACAGTCTATTTGGTGATCACAAAAGCCATCTCAAAAAGAAGGCTTCCTAATCTAAAAGTTAACATTCCTCATGATAAGCAAATGTTTACTTTTAGAACACTGCAAATTAGTGAATTACCGCATTAATTAATAAGTTGTTATTTTTTAATGCAATCTTTTTTTGTGTATGAAAAAACACAACCTAAAAATATAAAATCTGTCACATGTTCCTAATAAACAAAACAAATGTGAGCTTGGATTTTAGTTAGAAGATCTCACCCTGTTCCTGACAGCTCTGTATACCCTTTGTGAGGATCCAATTTCAGCTTAATCAGTAGCAATTTTGGTGAGGACTGGGTCCCACACTTTCACTCATTGTATTCAGTGTACCATTTCTGACATAGTACCATCTGTCCCATCACGCTGTGCTCCAAATTTAGGTACTCTACTCCAAGATCAATTGAGGTCTTCATTCTTTACTATTAGTATTTTCGGCCCAGTAAAGTTCCAAGAATAATTATATTATCAGTACCAGACCAGGTGTCTTTGAAGGTGATTGGCAAATCTCTCAAAACATTTTTATCCCCAATTTCCAGTTTTTGGCTAGTTCGTTTACCGATACTATCCTAGACATGCTCCCACAAATGTCATATTAAAGAACATTCTGTAAACATATGTTTCCAAGTCCCAGTTGCCTTTTTATTGAATGGACACTTAGGATCTGGTTCAGGGCACCAATCCCAAATTAGTGCCATCATATAATAAAGTCTAAAAAGGTCATGTAAAGAAAGCTTTGGTTGCTGAATCCTCAAAAAAGGCATGCATTTTTTAAAATATTGTGACATTTAATATGGTTAGCATTAATCTGGCTTTTACCCATTTACCTTACATTTCAAAAAGGGGTCTTCTCAAGAGCAGCCTGGCAGCATACTGCCATATCAATCAATCTATCAATAATACTTTATTCAACCATAAAAGCTCATAAAAAAGACAATGTATATACAACAGAGTATAAAAACATAAAACATACTGTTAAATATCAGCTAAAATCATTAAATCTCACCTCATCAGTTTAAATTTATAATACATACATGTTTCTCCGACTCAGCAATATATAATAAAAGGGCAGAAAAAGTATAGTTTGAATAACAGCTCAAAGCAAATCATGTGACCTCATGTCGCCAATTTAGCTTCATGCTGCTGTATCGAATTAAGACTCTTGCTGCTTACAGAGACAGACCAATCTAGAGTGAATTCTAATAGACAAAAGCCAGCTGCGAAGTTGCAAATATTTTTTAAAAGGTTCCTCTACGTAGGTGGGCAATATTTGACCTGAATTTCAGAAAGGATTTATTGGAATCATTTTGAATCACATACCAATTGTCATGATCCCTTTTTCCCGCCAGACAAGGGTAATGTGAGTTAATTTGACCAAACAGATGGAAATTCATGGAATTGAGGTATTCTGGCCCATTTACATATAGCCCTGAATATCTTAAGATAGGTAATAAGGACTCAGAATTCAAATTTATTGAAAAACTTGGGATGGCTGAATTTATGAGTAAACCCATTAGGTAACCTAATGAGACAGCACGTAATCTATATCTTGATTTCCGGGAGTGCCGACTTGCCGCTTAGTAAAGTGCAGAATAGTTTCTTCTAGCCAACCATATAAATCTAATATAAATATTATTTATCTCTTTGAATAAACTACTAGAGAGAAAACAAAGGGTCACTTGAAACAGGAAGAAAGATTGTAGCAGAATTGTCATTTTGATAAGTTTAACTCTATTAATAAACGTAGTATGCCATCTGCCTCATGATCTACTTTGCTTTTTTATTTGTGCGGAGGCATGTAGTTCAGCTTGTAAAGTTTGTATTTATCAATGGTGGTTCTAATTTTGAGGTATTAACCAGGATTGAATGAAATTATTGCCCTAGTCTCCACAGATAATTCTTCATGCTGGATCCTGAGGTTTACAATTTCCAGGGTCCTGGAACTGATCGTCTGTCCAGAAATCGCTGGAAATTGTGTGAATATACTAAAGACTCTACTTATGTTTTTTCTATCACCTTTCAAATACAAACAAGCATTGGTAAATGCATTAGGTTTCTCCTATGTGATTAATAATAAGCTGGTTTTTGTTGTAATTTGTAGCTTGGTGAACAGTTGGTCAATATATATACTGAAACTAGAAAGCAGTGAGTACCAGCCTATTTAAAGCACTGGCTATGTCTAAACTTATTCAAGTGATATTTCAACTACACTCACAAGGTATCAGGCATTGTATATTTAAAACATTGGCTAGTGTAATCAGGCGGAACAGAAGTATTAAAAGGAATGGGGTAGGCTCAAGAGAATGCAACAATTATTGTTGGTTGATAACTATCTTGAGATTAATTTATATAATTAATTCATTATTGACTTTGTTTATGGTAGTTGATCAGTTTGTTCAGGACATTTGGTGATTTGGACAAGCTAGCTTGAAGCTCACTAGGAAGCTGTTTAACAAACATGAATATGCACACTTACATTTTAAATTGGAAGGTAAGGCAACCAAATATTTGTGCATTGTCTAACTCAGGAATCTAGAAAAATCATTTTTAACAACTCTTTTCTGAGCCGCCGGACCTAATTTACACGAGCAAGACAGCATTATCTACCTTGGTGCAGCTTCTATAGTAAAAAAAATCGGGAATACTGCCACGAGCCAGAGCTTTCTGGAGAGCATAAAGAGGGATACAGCCTTGAGAGTACAAATTGGGTGGACCAAGGGAGGCTCTACCCATCTTAAGGTCCACTAAAAGGAAGTTCTTGGGGAGGATCAGATCTGCAGTCAAAGGGGTCCCTAAGCCATTACAGGCTCCATAATCACTCACAAAAATTAAAAAAAGAAGGGCACCGCATATGCAAGAGAAGCAGACTCAACACTTCCCTCTCCCTGGCAGCCATTTAGTTGTTGGCACGGAGATACTGTGGGTGGTAAGACTGGTATGACTCATGAACAGCTGCGAACCAGAAGCACCACAGAGAGTGAATGGACTAGCCCCTTAAACAGAAGGCGGCAGAAATGTAGAAGACAGCCAATGGGGCATGGAAACAATCAACCAGCATCCAAAAGCCAGGAAAAAATTACACAAAAGGCTAGAGAAAGGGCATGTATTTTAGTTTGTGACTGCCAGCAGGGTGTCAGAGGGTGGGTAGGAGGGATGAGGTAGAACTAAGAAAGAAGCAACTGGTAAACGTAGCTACTGCAAAGCGTTTACCCTGTCTTTTATAAATTGTCTCAAGGGATCTTTTAAGAGATCTTTTAAAGTAAAAGGTGGCATGTTTTGACAGCCAAACCCTGTAACATCCGTGGAGCTGCTGAATAATGAATACCTTCTCCTTGGAAGGGGGCATGGGCGATGCCTCTTCTAGGTGAAGAGTAAAGAATGGGTAACCCTCTGGACTTTCCTGGACATCTGCCCCTCAAGTAGCAGCAAGTAGGAGCCCTGGCGTATAGTGGAAACTTTAAACAATCTACTGCACGTTATGTGCTTGAACAGAGTAACTGTGCTTTTCTGATGAGTGAACAGGAGACGAGTGAAAGTAAAACTCAATGCCACTGAAATACCTGGGTAAAGTGGCGTAAACTGTTGCTGGCAGTGCTCATCTGACAAGTGAATAGGCAATGAGTGAAGGTAAAATCCAGTGTCATATTGCAACCCAGATTGAACACTGTAGACATTGGTATCACAGTGGTACAAATGAAAACGATGCCAAGCATATGTGAATTCTCTTACCGTAAGTTGCATCTTGTGTATCTTGCTACATTTGCCATTCGCCATGGTGGATTATTTGCGTCCACATGATTATTAAAGTGAGGTTTGTCGCTGACATAAACAAAGGACTATGCTATGCCGGAAAACTTGTGCCATGTTGGAATCCCCAAATAAAACAAATTCAAAGCCCAGATTTTTAACATGCATTTTACCCGTTGGCTAACAATATAGTGCCCCGCTGTTTAATACTGTGAATACCTAAATTTAAATGAGTAATGACTATAGTGCCAGAGTTGCATCCTTCATTGTGCGGGGAAACGGGGGCTGCTCAGAGACTTTCTGAAGAAAAAAAACACACTTGAAATTCGTGCAGCCACGGCGCAAGATTATGTACACAAGCACAGCACAAGCACTGTACAAGCTAAACATAAAAATAAGCACATCACATGCGCTGTGCTTGTTTACTTAATCTCCCCATAGCTGCCAGCATTATAATCGTGCATGTTAAAGGCAATCTGTGAGGTGTAACAAGCACAGCAGCCTAAACATATAAATAAGCACAACGCAAGCACTCTGCTTGTTTACCTAATCTCCCTGTGGCTGCACGCATTTCAAACATGCTTGTTAAAGGCAATCTGTGAGGCGTAACAAGCAAGTTTGAAATGCGTGCAGCCATGGGGAGATTAAGTAAATAGCGCTATGCATGCTAAACATAAAAATAAGCACAGCGCAAGCGATGAGCAGGGTAAACATTAAAAAAGATCCACAAAAGTGGATAAAAACAGTACTTGGATCTCGGGACATTGATAAGAGCAAACACACGAGGAACAACAGGAAATAGTATGCTACAGCCAATAGAAACAGAGGATAAGTAAGTGACAAACACAGGAACAAATGAAAAGCAAGAATACAATAGATTTCACAACACAAGTGCTGAGCAGCCAAACACATCATCAACATATAACTTGATTTTTCTGTTCCCACATTGACAACATCATAGTAAACTGTCTTCTCCCAATCTGATAGGCATGGGTTCTGTAAACAAAGGAAATAACTGTGGGGAAAGGGATCACCACTATATTGTCCCAAGTTGAATGTTTATCTTATCCATAAGACATCCACTGATGGTTGTATGAGCTGAATTGCCATTCTAAAAGCTAGAGAGAGATAGACATGGTTAACCTGAAGAGAATGCCCACTTGCTTTAGTAGAAATTAGTGAAAGTTCCAGTTCACCAGGTTGAATGGAAATGTTTCCCGTCATCTAAGAAAGTAATAACATCTTTTTTTATTCCCTGAGTGATATGAGATTGCTTCTACCAGAAAAGTGGCTTTGGATCACAAACCTATGGTGAAGAATGAAACAAGTCTGATCTATCCCCAACATAATCCCAATCACTGATGCACACCGATTAGATAATATCTTTGTGAAAATTTTATAAACTGTATTCCCGAGTGCGATGGGTCAATCTGAACTACATTGCATAGGGTTTTCAGGTGGTTTAAAAAAAAAGCTCAAGCGACCTTCTTTAAAAGTGTTGGGACAGTGTTAAACCTCTTCTTTCTTTACTGGGGCTTCTAAAATGGCCTTTTTATTCATAATCAATATATGGTAAAATGAGAACTTGGAAGAAGGAGCAAATCTGCTTGTTAAAGGAATATAACATATTTGTTTAAAAGGGAAATGTTGCATACATATTTCAAGATTTTATGCACAGAATGCTTCTTAAAAGGCAATGCAGACATTTACCACCTTCACTGAAATATTATGAGAGATTAGCGACAGCAGGTTTCAAATTATCCCAGTAATATGAACTCACAAATGCAAAAAACTTGGAGTATAGTCACAAACACATTTGTTTAGCATGCTACTGTTTTTAAGATTAAAAACAAATTAGTTGATCTTCAATATTTATAAAATTAAAAATATGGGTCCATACTTCAAGAATTCAGACACAGACATTGTCTACCTCATACCCCTCCTTTGCTGTCAGCCAAAACATACACCGAAGGAGGAAAAAGTCAGACCATGAGTTTTCAATATTGTCTTTTGTCATTGGCAGCATTCCTGTCCTAGCTGTTTAGTCAACATGTTTTTAAATGCTGTGATTTTTATGGCCATAATGATTTTTGAAAATGTGTAACTACAATTCCCAGCATAAAAATTGATGTCTAAAAATTAAACATATTGTCACTGGTGGAACAGAAAACAAGATGCTATGCTAGGTACCTTAGATTATTATTTTATTTATTGTTCATATGTTCAATTTACCTGCCAGTGTCTGCTTTCATATTGTCTTCTTCTTTGAAAACAAATTCTTAAGCCATTCTCTATGATGCCTTATTACTCCTTGAAGGCACTTAGAAGAGCTCTGCTTTCGGCTTTGACTCTTTTCTCTCTGAGATCAACTCCTTCCAGGAGTGTGTGGGATGGCATCTACAGGCTCGGGTGAACAGTGTAATCGGAGGCTGCTCCATCCACCTCTATACCTTCATCCAATGCCTGATCTTGCTCTTTTCAGCTGATACTATCTAAACTTGATTGTGATACATGCCTCTCCCCAGCTTACTGCAGTGCTAGATGAGATTACTGCTCCTAGTAGAGCTACTATTAAGGAGAGTAGGGCACGCTGAGCTGCTAGTCTGTCCATTTTTGCTCTATGTAACACTATGGACCTGATTCACAAAGTTCTTTCGTTTTCCAATAAACATTTTTTATTAGACTGGGCAAAGTCATATACAACATTCAGATATCATTATATTCAAAAAGTATCCCTGTTAACCCTGCTAATTTTTTATATAACTTCCTTCCAGCAAGCCCATGGGCAATCAATAAATAAACGTGAGGGCTCAGTAACACCCCCAGTCTAATAATATACATTCTATGCCTTCAAAATATCTGCTTTCAATCAGTATTAATAGTTCAAGTCCAGGGTTCTCAATCTGTGTAGTCTGGTGGGGCAGATTTGAATGGCCAGCAAATGGTCTTTCACATGTTGTCTCATCTGTTTTAAACCTTTATGCTGGTTGTTAAAACACACAAAATGTTCTTAGCATATCATTTATAGTGTTGGGGGACACAGTTTCTTCCAGTCTACTGCAGTTAACTGTTTGGCAGCTGTTAGTAAAGGATTTACCTGGTATCTTGTCTTTTTGTTTATGCATTTAGCTCCTGTCTCTCTGAGGCAGCAAGATTACATCTGGAATGTCTTGTGTAGAATAACCTATAATTTGCTGAAATATACTGAGGATCTCTATCCTGAAATGTCACAACTTGAGGTATGACCAGAAAATGTGTAGACTGGAGCCATCTGTGTCTCTACACCTCCAGCAATTTCCCCTTCAATTTGGGTGTATTTCATTCAGGGGTTATGGGGTTAAATAACAAGTATACCTTAATTTGTATCTCTGCTCTCTGTATTTACATTTTTATAGCTTCCAACTATGTATTCCCATAATATTTCCCATTCCTTGACCCAGTCCTTAGTTTGTAAAAGACTACGTGCCGGGCCCAAAGTTTTGATCAGAAGCCTGCGACCAGCACTAGCAAAGCCATGGTGCCGAATACCTAAGCTGCTTAGTCTTGTTTCAACCTCAAACACCTGTAATCCACCTCCAGACACTCCAAGCCTCTTTATCTCACACTTGCAGGTCATTTTTCATCTCTAATTTCTCCATTTGTTCTTTGCTTGTGTCTTCGGTCTTTCTCATCACCCTTCTTCCCCAATCATGTTTTTCTCTGTCTTTTTGTTTTTTTCTCTGCCTTTTCTGTGTCTTGTTTTACTCAAAGTCCGTTGAGTAAAAAAATAAGTGATGGTTTGCACAAATGATTGCCATTGGGCAATCAATGGCTCAAATTAAACACTGCCTTGTCCATTATTTTCTTCTCCAGAGTTCTTGCCCACATCTTTTGAAAGCCCCTACTTTCCCCTTCTCAACTCTCTCCAGGGGTTTGTATATGTTTGAAATAACCCCCTTAAATTCTGGACACATCTGTACATAATTTTTCAAAGGCCACCCAATCTCTGGTTGCTCCTTCTTTTACAAAAGAATGGTGAGCCCAATGACATATTTGTGGATAACTTAACTTGTCTTTTTTGTAGTCTTGAACTCCCTCTTACACTGTGAGAATGTCAATGCTCCCTTTCGTAAAGAGGTCGCCCATGATGAGACCATCATCATCCCTACAATTCAGGGACATCTTGTACATCTGCCCCCATCGTGAATTCCAGGTTCTGGTGAATAGGGGTGTACATGTAAGGATATGTGGTTTGCACAAACTTCCTATCAACACCATCTAAATTTTTCATGATTGTACAGACTATGTGACAAGTATATGCATTCCTGGGTCCAGCATGTATTGTTGGGCAGCCAAAGAATATCTCAAAGAGGCCTACTCATAACAGCTTTCTTCATGAACACACATTTGTGTCTATTTCCCTTACAATCAAGGCTTCGAAAATTCTTAAATGTGCAGCCTGATTGTATCGCTACCAGTCTGAAAATCCTAAACCCCCTTTTGTTCTAGGCGCCATTGGTCTAATCCTGGAGATGTTAGCCTTCCTACCATTCCACAAAAAATATCTATCTTTTTTTGCATGGTAACAATCTCATCCCTGAAGACAGGGGAAGGCATTGCCTGAAATAAATAGAGAAGCCATGGCAAAACAATCATTTTCGCCATGGCTAGCCTTTCCAACCACGGAAGTAGAAGAATGATATGCCTCGTTAAATCTAAAAATTATTCTACTCTTCAGCTTTGACCAGTCACCCTGTACCATCTTTGACAGAAACGGGGCAATGGTTATTTCTAAGTACCATATGTGATGAGTGGCCAAACCATTTTGCAGCCTGGTGACCGCTTACTGTATCAGGGTCATATTCAGCATTTTGGATTTGTCCGTGTTAATTTTAAATCCTGCAATCTGATTAAAATATTCCAAGTGGTGATTAACAGCAGAAATGGGAGCCTCTGGGTCATCCTTCATGATTTTCGCTAATGGTTCTATGGAGAGAGCAAATTGGAGTGGAGAGAGTGGACAGCCCTGTATGGTCTCCCTCTGCATTCTCACTGTACTTAACCTATCACCTTTAACTTTCATTCTTGTTATTGTTTCCTTATAGTTTTCAAAAATCCATTGGCTCATCCTATCTCCTAAACCCATTTTATGCATATTTGTATGTAAAAAGCTCCATTTGATACTATCAAATGTCTTTTTGGCATCTAAAGTGACCAAAATTGCAAGGATCCTTTTCTTGTTCACTTTTTCTACTAAGTGGTCCACTCTCTTAATGTTGTCATATGTGTGCCTACATCAGGTAAACCCTGATTGATCTGCTTCATGCATCCACACTGAGCTAGAAAATGACAAAGCCTCTTGTCATTTTTACAGCACAGTCATTAAGCATAGGACTAGCAAGTGCATCCATGCTAAGCAAAAAAATGTCAAAAGCCTTTTACCATTCCAGGCACAGTATTACAGCTTTGGATTAATAAAATACCATGCAAGCAAACCAGGAATGAATAAAAGGCAACTCCTGACACTTGTTTCGCTCATATTAAGGTTGGCCAGAGAGGCATAGCTTTGTTCAGACACAAGGGAACAACCAGAATGAGTCACAACAATGCCCTTTCATGCTTAGAGTGCTGCATAAATTATACAAAAGACAGCAGGGAACTCTGGGTAGTTCCCAAGTTTTAGGCGGAGAGCAGTTCCTTTGTATGGAACACTCAACATCACCAAAACTCCAAACCTGCTCACCTCAAATGTCTGTTTTTCTCGCAGAGGTATATCTTTGCAGCAAAGTCTTTAACATGGGATTAGCTAGTGTTATTCAGGCTGAGCTGAAAAATTACAAAAGCCTCTTACAATTCCAGGAACAGTAGCAAAACTTTGGATTGGTAAAAAAAAAAACACCCAAACCAATTAAGGATGAATAAAAGCAATTTCTGACAATTGTTATGTTATGTTAGTTTAATTTGCAACACGCATGTATCACCCGGGGAGGGGTATCTCAGCACCATGCGGATCACAAACAGGTAATTGAACTAATAGGCCACAAACAATGCTGTTTTGAGAAGTTACCTAAATTTGTAGTGGTCGGTACATTGACGGATATGGAGTGGGGACTTATTCCAAAACAGAGGTGCTAAATATGTGAAGGATCTGCCTCCTGATCTAGCCTTTCTAACCTGTGGGACTATGAGCAAGGCTTTGTCACTTGACCTTAAAGATCTGCCTGGCTGGTAATCGACAAGCTTTGTAGATATATAGTTCTGGTCTTTCTGTTCATGGACTTGTGTGTCAGACAACATACTTTGAAAACAATTCTCATACAGATTGGTAACCAATGGAGAGAGCGCAGAAGGGGAGGAGAGGCCGTCCTAGCTGGAAGATTGTTGATGAGATGTGCTGCCGTATTCTGCACAACATGCAGTTTATTCAAGACTGTCTCATTGGTAGAGGTGATTAAAGCATTGCAATAATCCAAGCGGGTAATAACCAATGCTTGAACTAAGGTCTTCCTCACAGAATGTGGGAGGAGGGGAAAAACTCTCCTTAAGAGAAGCAGCATATGAAAACAGGTACCAATTGTGGTCCCAAAGTGTTCTTTCATAGTGAGAGATTGGTCAAGATGAACGCCCAAGTTTTTTACAACTAATTTAGGAGCTGGGGCTGGGCCCAATTCAGAGGGCCCCAGTCGGGTGTCCAAAGCTGTTGGGCATTGTCAAACTGCATAATTTTCGTTTTATTGGTGTTCAGCTGGAGACAGTTATCTGTCATCCAAGCCTCAATAGCTGTCATACATGCTGAGAGTGATTATTAGCTGCGTGTCATTAGCATATGACAATGGTTCGAGGCCAAACATTTTAACAATTTTGGCATTAACAATTGTGTTTCACTCTTACTATAGTTCATTATAGAAGAATAGCTTTGTCTAGACAGAAGGGGGCAACCAGTATAAGTCCAAACAATGCCCTTTTTGGTTTAGAGTGATGCTTAATTTATGCATAAAATAATACTGTGAACCCTGGATAGTACCCAAGTTTTAGGTATATTTGCAGCACTTAGAAACAGAAGGTGGCATATACAAAATGCTACATAAAACACAAGTTATTTTTATGATTGTTATTAATATCTTTGAATAGGAATATTTATTTTATAGTTTAAAGTCCACAGAGAAATGTTTTGACTGAGAAAATATATTAAATAGCTGTTGTTAGCAATAGAAATAAATTAATGAAACTGGGATATTTAAAAAGTATCTATTTTATTTTGAAGTTGTCCCATGACTCAGTAGCATCTTTGATTCATACAGGTTAGTCCAACTGCATACCATCTAGAAAGGGTAAAATTGAATAGAAGTCAACATTGCCTACACTGAGATAATAATGTACCAAACATTGTGGTACCATGCATCAGTTTAGTGAGCCATGTATGTGTGTTGTGCTATAGAAAGCAGTTGTGCACATCTCAATTTGCAAAGCATTTGCAATAATATTCCAAAGAGCCTTTTGATCAATGCACCCATATTTTGAAATCATTAGAATTGTTTTTGTTTATCATTTCCTGAGTCTGCAAACAAGAGGAGAAAATGGAAAAAATGATATCCAATCCTATGCAACAATTTCTTATTGGAAGAGACAATGTTTTGACTCCTCAGCCATGTTAGGATTTTTAGAATGAGAGGATTAAAAACGTATGCCTTGGCTTCAATGTATTAGCATAATTTGTCTCAGGTGCCATATTCGAGAACGTCATAGGACCATGAAGGGCTCCTGGGAAGAAAGCAGATCTGATTTAGAGAATTATGCAGCAGTTTCAAGCTAGCTAGATATTTCATCAGTTGAGGAATGGGCAACAGGTTGTTCATGTGGATTGCGATTTCTTTCATTTTAGGGGAGGGGGAAATTGAGAGGGCCATATTGATATTATGCAGCTATGTCCTTACCTCCTTCAAATCCAGCAGAAAAAATCTAGTCCAAATAGGACATTTGCTTAGCAGTAAGCAGTTTCAGAAAAAGGTGGGTCAAAATTCTAACCTTTTCCACCTTTTAAACTAGGGCCTTTGGTCTGTATCATTCTAGCTAATAATAAGAAATATTCCTCAATGGAGAGCATGCTTATCTACATAACTCTTTAAGGAACAAAATATAGTCATTTAAACAGGAGAAGATTCCTTTAATGGTCAGTATTTCAATAGACATTTCAGTATTTTCCTCTACGAAAAATATTATTTTAACAGATTGGAACCTACATATCTACACTAAACGATTGTCACAACATGACCTTGGATATTGAAGACAACAATAGGGTGACATATTACCGTGACACCTCAATTAAGGTGCAATGTGTACTGTAAGGTGAAAAATACAAAACATGGAAAAAGTCACATCGGAATACTGCAACATCATACAGTTACTTGGCTTACAGCCACCTGCCTCTATGTGGTCACACAATACAGCAATGTCCTAAATATGTTTGATGTACAGTGGTGAGTACTTCTTGGATAATACAACGCAAGAGTGATTTGTTAGTGGCATGGTAAACCACACTACCAAAGCCTGATTGATTTGTGAAAATCACAGGCCCGATAATATGTCAAGCAAGCACCAGAATACAAATGATGTTTGTGAGAATGTGGATTATTTATTGGGGTGGACGGTGGTCCACCACAAATAATAATATCGCTATTCTTTTAAGGTCCAGTAAAAATGTCAGTAATTTAAACCTGAGCTCAACACCTGGTAGCTATTGTACAGAGCAAACAGATTTAACTTAAGAAAATGTGTAAAGCATTTAGAAGTGCCAAAATGGCTACAACAAAATATAAATCCCACTCCAATTTATAACAGTAGAGAATAATTTAACTAACAAAATGAAACCAAAATGGCAAAAATCCAATAAGGGGAATCAGAGGTATGAATTTTTTACATTTTAAATGGAAAAAATGCCAAAAAGCATTGTCATCTGGTTGCCCATGACCTGTACCTAGGCACAATTTAAGGTCAACCACAATGGAGTGCTGATCGGATACAGACACCAGTTTTGACCCTTTAAAATGTTTTAACTTCTGACATAGTCTCTGAAATGGAAGTAAAAATCCTCAGCGTGGCAAGGCAGCAGGCTGTAGTCGAGAAGGGCTCCACAAGGTCAGATATCTGTTGGACGAAGTTCCAGTAAAGCTGCTGACTTTTTGTGGGAAAGCTCAGAGCAGAAGAAATTCAAATCTCTTGGCTAAGAAAGATCCCTCTCCAGTCTGATACATTTGTCACCTTCACCTTGTGAAGATTTCTTCGTTCAGACTTAGCCACTATTTCAAAGCTCAGGTTCTAACAGCAGGGCAAGGCTGCAAGCTGTAGCTGCACCGGGTTCCACGAGGCCAGATATCCTCACTGCAACATTCCACTGATATGGCTTTGCTTTTGCAAGGTAGCTCAGAGAAGGAGCAACCTGATTCTATGGCCCAGTGGTAACACACCTTTGTCAGATTCACCTGGCAGGTTTGTCCTTGTACTCAAGAGGTCTTTTCATTCAAAAAGATTCTAAGTCCCAGGTCCTTTGGGATGTTAGTAGGAGTACACTGACACAGCCAAGGGTCTCAGACCTTAGAAACAGCACTTGGGGTCAGGGTTCACTCCAACAGAAGCCACCAGCAGAGTTCAGGGCTGGTCCAGTTGGAACTGATCAGCTTAGCTGGCCAGGAAGACGGCTAGCAGCTAGTTGTGTCCTTGTAGCATAAACAAAGGTCAGCCAACTGACCCTTGGAGTGCACTTCTTTTACCTGAGTACAAGTGGAGGTAGGCCCAGCCTTTCAGATCTCCTCACAGGTCTCAGCAGCAGGTGCAGTCCTTCTGTCTTCCACAGGTCCAGTTGTGTTCTTTAAAGGGTGCCCAGGGGTGCCACACTGATGGATGACTTTAAACTGGGTGGGTATGACTCCTGGTCACTCTCTGACCTATATAGAAAAGTTCCCAGGGGTAACCCTGCCCACTTTTGCAGCACTTCATGTGTGCTCTACCGCAAACAACCTTTCTACATAAAATCAAAGATTGCAGAACCTTTCTTCCCTTGTGGAGAGCTCCTGTGCCTATCCCAGAGGTCTTGTCATACTCTAAACCAGTTCTGGGCACAGCTGCTCTCTCACTGCGATTGGTACCTGGCTGGCTAGGTGGAAAAAATTGGGTCCTGCCCAGCTGTGAGGCTAACACTTTTTTGTGATAGGGTAGGCCTTTTCAAAGTTAATTAAGTTCTTAGGCACAGTCCAGGTGGTCCTCCTGCTAAAGGTACAGACCACCTTCCCATACCCAAGGCCTGTGTCTCAGCTCTGGGAGCAAATTCAGAGCTCATTAAGGGGGCTATTCAGCTACTGGGTGATACTTGGGAGCACATGGGCATGTGGAGGTATTAGGCAGAGAATATGTAAATTTGAAAAAGTAATTTTCCAAAATATGTATTACAAATCGGACTGTGTCAGTGAATTGGGCTTGTAATAAATAAACATATATAAATATTCAATTTTTTTTAACATCTGTAGTTCATGGGGATTATGTTATGTGACTAAAGCAAGCTAATAGGGTGTGAGTGTGTGTGAGAGAGAGAGATTAATTTTGTAGGTCTGGCGTTAGCCAAGATGTTTAGATTTGACAATAATTAGATTAATAATATACTTATAGTAAATATTAGCCAGCTTATTTAATTCATTGGTCTGTATTTGTATAATTCGTATTTCCTTCCACCCACCAGAGCATACTTCATGGCACTACTTCAGCCATAAGCTTTCTCCACACACAAACTAGTTCCCTTTAGTCCTAGGGACTACTATGGCATTGTGTATTTTTTTAGCTTTGAGGCAAAAGTGTTATTAGATTGGGGACAGCCTGGCAACTCCCCAACAATAAAGTCATACAAAAAACATGTCAAAACAAAACATGCATCGGTAAAGGCAAAAGGCTGGCAACAAATACCAGACCAATTGGCTTTGCCAGTTATAATTATGAATGAGTTGTTTGCAAAACACTGATTTTTGTGTAGCAAAAGTTGCCAAATATTGAATGTATCTTGCTTCATATGATGAGAGCAGGCACAAGTGTTTGCGATGGAGACACTGCATATAAGAAACAATGCCAAACCCCATTAAAAAAAAGCAGGCACTAAAACCCAAATGAAGACATCACTGTAAGTGAGCCGCCGAAAGGGAAGCGAGGATCAGTCCAAAATATAACGCTCCAAATGAAGCCATCACCTGTCCTGCATGGGAACAATTTTATACCTCATTTCGTTAATAGGATAATCATTCACACAACATCCTCCCAGAGCACCAACACGCACCCCAGAGTCCCTGTACACGCGCTTTCACCGACCAGGCAGGACTCTGGCATGGCCCCTGCCCAGCATAAAACATTTCCCCTCCGTGTAGAGCTGAATGCATCACTGCTGATGTTGAATAAACATGCAGCTTGTATTATTAACAGGGAAAAATACAAAACGATTTAATAATGGCAAACGCTTGGTATGAATTTCAAATATCTTCAAGGGCACTGTATTCAATAAATCTGAATAATGCCACATTATACTTTATAACACAGCAATCTCGCTGCCGGAAACAAGCCAGGAAAGGCAACTTGTGTGCCTATAATTCCAAGCATTATTTAAAGTTGGTGTTACAGTCTGTCTGAAGTACTGGATTCTTTTGTATTTATATTGTAAAAAAAAGAAAGCCTGTACATATTCAGAACGCCTGGATTATGAATTTTAAGAAACCAATCCTGACTTTGCACTTCCGTTGCTTAGCATAGGAACTAGGGGATTTGCTGTCACTGGCTGCATAGGTCTCCAATGTGTACATATGTTGAACCCTGCGCACACAGTGGGGCAGATGAATTTACTTTTTGCTCTATGCAGAGCAGTAAGCAAAGTTGTTGTATTGTGCATGGGGGACAAAGCAGTGCAGACAGTGGCGGCTGGCACGCAAAGAGGATGGTGGGGCCAAAAATTAAAGTACAAAAATAAGTAAACAGAAAATAATTCCACTTAACTTCCTGGCACGGGTTTTCTGCAGGCAGGCAGGCTCCAACGCGGGACCCAGGAAACTGCAGTAACCAATCCTGGCGCTGCTGTCATGCAGCATGAATGGAGTGCCAGGATTGGAGGGAGTGGCCTCTAACAGCACTCCTGAGGACACTGGAGCTGTATGCTGTCTCTAACCCAGCTGTCTAGGACAGCTGGTTTAGAGAGGTTTAAAATGCGCATGTCTGGCTGGTCATCGCACGACGGCCGGCCAAAATGATATGCGCATTTTGAACTTAAAGTGCCCTGCCCATCACTGCTTTCTGCTGCTGCCTGACTGGCAGCAGCAGAAATCAGAAAGCCCTGCCCTCCGTCCTAACACTCGGCTCAGGACAGGGTTATGAAAAATAAAATAGTAATCAATGAACTTTATTACCATTTTATTTTTCTATCTCTTTGGGGCAGTTTTTTAGTGGGGCAATCTCTTCCACCTTAACGGAGGAGCTGCCCCTAAGCGCAAACCCATATTTATTCAAAATAGCCTGCTGCTGCTGCCATCCCCTGCGCTGGTGTACAAACAGGGTGACTAGCGCCATGCACAACCTTTGCAACATGGTGTTGAGGTGTGTGCATGATGTCTAGCATAGGAACTGTACAAGAAGCACAACCTTGCAATACAAAAGCATGTGCCTATACTATTCCTAAAATATTCAACACATAGCATGTCGGCTGCATAGTGCAGAATACATGCATTATATGGAATTTTTGGATTAATGAAAACATTTGTCTATGTTATGGCCTGTTTAAAAGAGGTGCTATTTTTGATGCAAATCCCAGTCCATCTCAGTAGGTTGAGCCGAGTCTTTAAAACTATGAGTGCTTGCCTTGTAAAGCCCAAATTCCATCCAAGCGCTTTTTGGCACTGAAAGAGGGTGCCATGCCAGCACAAAATACCTTTTGTACTGGCAAGTAAATAGCCACGCAAGAGAACACTTAAAGAATCTGCCCCGTGTAACTTACACTAACATGAATGTGTTGCTCAGATTGTCCAGAATTAAAGATCTTGCCCTGACTGATATTCTGCCGGTCAATTCTCATAGATAGGTAGGTAGGTAGATAGATAAATAGATAGATCCTTCTTTGGCATTGATGCTTTTATCTTGGAATCACAGGATACTATCAGAGAACACACAAGGAAAAGTGGTTTGTGATAGTGAACACTGACTAATGTTACACCATTCCTAAAGGAGTAGGAGGTGTACATTTAGAACCACTGCACCAAGGTGCATGTTTAGTAAATTCCATACCAGGATCCACACAATCCTGTTCCATTTCTTTGTTAGGATCCTGAGCACAGATGTATGGAGGGGGAGGTGGGGCCCTATTGTATCAGCCAACAATGACACACGGGTAAGAGATGACCTCAGAAGTGTGTGGCAGGCAGTGAGAAAGGCAAGCCCCTCCTTAGCCCTTTCTTACATAATGTACCTCACTATGGCAATCCCATAACTCCCTTGTCCCAAACATCTATTAAATCCATGATTTCCTGGTCTCTCTAAGGAAAGATAATTTTTGGGTAGCAATAAGGTATAATAATAGTGGAATTTGTGCTGTTCAATCTAAACATACCAAAACCTACTTTCCTATTTCTTACAAACGAATGCAGTTATTTTTATGTTTTTTCGGTCTGTGCAATGTTTTCATAAATTATGTGAAATGCCCACAATTTAAACAACTTTATGCGTTATTATACATAATGATTGTCCCGCATTTTGCACTATTTTTCTACACAAAACACATCTTGGCGTCCATTTAGACTTCAAGGGCAGATTCTGCTCTGAATAAATAGTGCAAAACTGCACGTGACTCGAACAACCGTTGCTTGTTTTTTGTTCGTTTGCATTGTTCCCTTGCTCCCAAGATGCGATTTTTACCCAAAATCTCAATTATGCAACGTAGCAAAATGGTGTAATCTCAGATATATCGCATAATAAGCATGTAATTTGAATTCTTAGAAATTATGCGAGATTACTGCACAAAATTTCACCCGAGCCTATTCAGACTGTGTTGGTAACTTGCAAATCAGTTTCTAGTACCCTGTATCAAAGCCCAGTACTCAAATATATATGGGAAACAACCTTTACAACAAGGTTTTTACCACGTTGTACCTTTACCATGAATGGTTTTAGAAAGCATATGCTTT
This sequence comes from Calotriton arnoldi, assembly GCA_963921515.1. Taxonomy (NCBI): domain Eukaryota; kingdom Metazoa; phylum Chordata; class Amphibia; order Caudata; family Salamandridae; genus Calotriton; species Calotriton arnoldi. The sequence continues at coordinate 713,413 of CAWUFW010009877.1, forward strand.
TACAACGTATGCCTTTACCATGCATTTAAGGGAAGTTCGGGGGTGTGGAGGGTCTCCCCCCACAAATACATTGTTTATATATATATATAAATATATATATATGAACAATGTGTGGTAAAGGCATACGTTGTAAAGGCATGTGCATTCTAAAAAAATGTGTGGTACAAAATGCGTGGTAAAGGCATGCAGAGTATTTCCTTGCGTTGTTCCGTCATACAACCAATATATATAAACATTTTCTTTTACACCGCTAATGATGAGGATTTTCTGTATCAACATTTTAAAAGAAATGGGCTTGAAAAACGATTTCTCCTTTTAATTGTCTGAGACACTTACGCGACCTGCATTGAAAGCCTCTTTTCACAATATATTTTGGCTCTGGCAGTAGGCATACTGAAGTCACAACTAAAGCCTAACAAACTAGCTATGTCATTTTCATATTACATGTGATACTAGGCTGTGGTAAGAATAATAAAAACTGTTTTTTCTCACAGACAGCATATTTCCCTGTTATATAATAAAATTAGAGATACATTTTAATACAGTTATTTCAGGGTTGCAAGTCATATTAATATATAGCTTATATTGAATGGACAAAGTAATAAACATTTTTAATGAAAAGTCAACTTGAAGAAGTCTGGAAAAAAGTATACGTTCACGAGTAAATAAATAAAGATATATATATATTACCTACTAGCGGTCGCAAGTAGGTAGTTATAGTTAGGACCTAGTTTCCATAGGAAAAGTGTTTTTTGTTTTGCCAATATCTTTGGCGCCGTTTGACGAATCTTCGCGAAATTTTCAAAACTAATGGCCCGCTCCGGTCAGCTCCTATCTTGAAAGTTTCGGGGTGATTCGTCAAGCAAGGGCCGAGAAAAAAAGGGGGGTCCTAAAACGCATTTTCTCCATGTTAATTTCCATTGGAACTTTTGTCGCGGCTACAGCCCGAACTGCTGAATGGAATTACACCAAATTTGGCAGAGAGGTTGCTGTTGTTCCAGAGTGCACTCTTTGCTTTAACCACTTGTGTGCTTCGGACGGCCCCCGGCCATTCGACGTCACCGTGGGCGTGTGCGGAGGACGGCCGAGGGCCGTCCGAACTACGCCCACTCAATAAAACACCCGCACAGCGTGAAAATTCACGCAGCGCGGAACAGGTTAAATTGTGTAAATCCGCTCAGCAGTTCCTGAGAAATTGTTTTAAAAAAAATATCGCTATCTGGTGACCGCGGTGGATTCGCGAACTTTCCTGAGCACGAGGTTCATTCTGATTGGCTGCCAACACTCCAAACCAGGAAGTGTTGGCAGCCATCTTGTGACTCGGTAAAACCGCGTCACAAGAAAACAGTAAAAAAAAGATAAGAAACAAGAAAAGGGGGCAGGGTAGAAACACCTTGACCCCCTAGGCCTGCTCAGGGGGTCCTACAGGGACCTCCATGCCCAAAAAAAGCATTTTTTTTTTTTAAATCGGCGGGAGTCGTGCTGGGTGTGCGAATCCGGCAGAATTTTCTTTTAAAAAACAAAGCGCGGACTCCCGCGCTTTGTTTTTCTTAAGCCCCTGGGTGGGCCAGGTCCCGGGGGCAATCAAAATTTATGTAGCGGGGGCCCGAGGGGGCCCCCCACAACCCCTGGGACAGCCACCTCCCCGGGGCTTTTTAAAAAAACAAACTATGTGGGGGGGCTCCTGCCCCCTACGCTGCCCCGGGGACCGCCACCTACACGGGGCATTTTGGATTATGGGGCGGGGGCCTAAGTGTGGGGGGGCTCCTGCCCCCCCATACTGCCCCGGGGACCACCACCTCCCCGGGGCACTAATTAGGATAATGCGGGGGTCTGTTGCGGACCCCCAGGGACCACCACCTCCCCGGGGCTATTTACATGTTGTAGGGGGGCCACGCGGCCCCTCTCGTGGAGCCCTAGATGGCCCTGGGGACCGCCACCCCCGGCAATGTCCTGGGGTGCCCACCCCCGGGAGATTGCAGTTTGCACTGCTCCCGCCCTGTCATTGCAAACTATGCTGTGGAGAGGTGTGGTGCAGCGGCCAGGGCAGCTGACTTTGGAGCACACTGTTCACGGTTCGATCCCCGGCGGCAGCTTAGCTCAGCACCATGTGACTCTGGGCAATAGCTCACTTAATTTCCATGACGGCCCCCAGCGCCTTGAGACCCATAAGGGTGAGTAGCTGCGCTATATAAAAACGGACTTACTTACTTACTGCTTCGCTGCATGGAAGCGAGAGCAGAAAACCTGCTCTCGCTTCCATGAAGCGAAGCAGATTGCTTTTGGACAAGGGGAGCTGCATGTCAGCAGCTCCCCTTGTCCATAAGCAATGCCGGCTCCCGCAGGAGACGGGGAGCCAGCTAGGACCACGGGGGCATTGGGGCTCCCCCCATGGTCCCCAACGTGTGGCGAGGCCCCGGGGGATGGCCCGGGAGGGGGGCCACTTGGCCCTTTAAATAACAAAAAACATTTTAGACGAAAGGCCCGCCCGGGGGGATGGGGTCCCCAGGGCCATATTTGGCCTGAGAAGGGGGGCCACGCGGCCCCCCCGCTAAAATTACAAAAAAAAATTAAGGCTGGCCAGGCCCCGGGGGATGGGGTCCCTGGGGCCAGAAGTAGCCCAGGGAAAGGGGGCCACGCGGCCCCCACGTAATTAAAAAGAAACAAGGCCAGGCCTCGGGGGATGGGGTCCCCTGGGCCAATAGTGGCCCAGGGAAGGGGGGCCACACGGCCCCCCTCCTGTATTAATAATTTAAAAAAATCAACAAGGCCATGCCCCGGGGGAAATCAGCCTCGGGAGGGGTCTGCGCGGCCCCCTTTCTGTTTTTTTTTAAATGGGTCAGGACCTAGGGGATGGGGTCCCCAGGGCCCACAAAACACAGCCCCCCCTTCTAACAAAAAAATTTAAAAAAAGAAAAGCCAGCATCTCATCGGAGGCCCTGCCCCCCTCCCTTCACCACTCTGCAAACGCGCCTCCTGGCACGTTCTAAGTTGGGGGATTAAGTCCCCTTGAATCCTGAGGGTCCCTGGGGGCCAACTAGCCCACCAGGTACCTCCAGTAAGCCTCACACAGTGGGATTGCTGAGAGGTGGTCCGAGGCCATGCCCCTTTTTACACCACTCTGCAAATGCACCTCTTGGCGCACTCCTGGTGGGGCAATGAGGTCCACATGTGTCCTGAGGACCTCAGGATTAAAGTGGACTTCATCTCCCAAGTAGCAGTGCGCCAGGAGGCACGTTTGCAGAGTGGTGTAAAAAGGGGGGGGTGGCCTCGGACCACTCTCAGCAATCCAGCTGTGTGGAGCATACTGGAGGTACCTGGTGGGCTAGTTGGCCCCCAGGGACTCTCAGGATTCAAGGGGACTTAATCCGACAACCAAGAACACACCAGGAGGTGCGTTTGCAGAGTGGTGGAGAAAGGGGGCGTGGCCTGTGTCCACCTGTCAGCAATCCCACTATCTTGGACATACTAGAGGTATCAAGTAGGCTAGTTGGCCCCTAAGGACCCCCAGCAGTGAAGGGGATGTTAATCCCCTTCCAAGAGCATGCTGGGGAGCGTGTTTGCAGACTGGTGGTCAAAGGGGGCGTGGCCTGCTATGAGTACTTACCAATGCTGCTGTGTGGGACTTACTGGAGGTAATAGGAGGGGTAGTTGGCCCCCAAGGTTGTCCTTGGGGGCCAACTACCCCTCCTGTTATCTCCAGTAAGTCCCACACAGTGAGATTGCTAAGAGGTCTTCGGGGGCCACGCCTCCCCTTTCTCCACCACTCTGCAAACACTCCTCCTGGCACACTACTGTTTGGGGGATGAAGTCCACCTTACTCCTGAGGGACTTCGGGGGTCAAGAAGCCCTCCTGGTACCTCCTGTAAGTCCTGCGCAGCGGAATTCCTGAGAGCTGGTTGGAGGACCAGCCCTCTTTCTCCACCACTCTGCAAATACGACTACCAGTTAAAGAAGCATTTCTAATATAATAGGACTCGCATTTGCAAGAGTTAGAGCTATTGGCGTTGTAAATGTAAACGTTTTTTACTAATGTTTTTTGAAGTGGAGTGGATGTACATTGTGTGTAGTGGAATTATGTGGTATGTTGTGCAGTGAAATTACGTGGATAGAAAGTATGTGGTATTTAGTGTATAGGAATTATGTAGAGTGGGATTATGTGTTATGAGAGTAATTATGTGGTATGGTAGTCTGTGTTGTGGAGTGGTAACCTCAGGTTTAGTCTTCCTCGTTTCCATAGAAGCTAAACTATGAACTCAATGAGACAAAAAAAGGAATCACTGAGGAGCACTTCTGGACCTAGTCAGAGGTATGAGCAGGGCCACTGGAATTATGCGACTGTTTGGCTGCACCGACTTTCGCACAATTATACATTTTCCGCATTAGCCACATAATCCATCATCTGCTGCCTAATCTGCAGATTTGTACAAAAAAAGCCTTGTTCCTAGATCAAACGTTACCAAAAATGCAGCGACAAGTGTTACAGCGTGGTGGAAGTTCCTTTGGGAACCTAGAATGGTCACCTCCTACTTATTGCTAAATGTGGGTGTTAAATTGGTACTATTGGTGTGCAAGCCACTCTTGCTTCTTTCTGCGCCTCTCTTGCCTTTTTCTGCATTTCTGTTGCTTCTTTTTGCCCCTTTCTTTCTTTTTCTGCACTTCTCTTGTCTCTTTCTGCAAATCTCTTCTACTTCCTGCACCTCTTTGCCACTTTCTGCAACTCTGTTGCTTCTTTCTGCACCTCACTTGCTTCTTTGTGCACCCCTATTGCCTCTTTCTGCACCTCTCTTGTCTCTTTCTGCACCTCTCTTGCCTCTTTCTGCATCCCTCTTCCCTCTTTCTGCACACCTCCTGCCTCTTTCTGCACCTCTGTTCCTTCTTTCTGCACTTCATTTGTTTCTTTCTGCACCTCTCTTGCTTCTTTCTGCAACCCTCTTGCCTCTTTCTGCATCCCTCTTCCCTCTTTCTGCACCCCTCCTGCCTCTTTCTGCACCTCTGTTCCTTCTTTCTGCAACCCTCTTGCCTCTTTCTGCATCCCTCTTCCCTCTTTCTGCACCCCTCCTGCCTCTTTCTGCACCACTGTGCCTTCTTTCTGCACTTCTTTTGTTTCTTTCTGCACCTCTCACTTCTTTCTGCACCCCTTTTGCCTCTTTCTGCACCCCTCTTTCTGCACCTCTCTTGCCTCTTTCTGCACCTCTGTTCCTTCTTTCTGCACTTATTCTGTTTCTTTCTGCAGCTCTCTTGCTTCTGTCGGCACCCCTTGCCTCTTTCTCCACCCAGCCACCCTCTTTCTGCACCCCTGTTGCTTCTTTCTGCACCTCTGTTCTTTCTTTCTGCACTTCTTTTGTTTCTTTCTGCACATCTCTTGCTTCTTTCTGCACCCCACATGCCTATTTCTGCACTCCTCATCCCTCTTTTTGCAAACCTCCTGCCTCTTTCTGCAACTCTGTTGCTTGTTGCTGCACTCCTCTTGCTTCTTTCTGCACTCCTCGTGCCTCTTTCACAGCCCTCTTCCCTCTTTGTGCACCCCGCTTTCCTCTTTGTGCACCCCGCTTTCCTCTTTCTGCACCTCTGTTCTACTTTCTGCACTTCTTTTGTTTCTTTCTGCACCTCTCGCTTCTTTCTGCACTTCTCTTGCTTCTTTCTGCACCTCTGTCCCTTCTTTCTGTACCCCCTTGCCTCTTTCTCCACCCCTCTTCCCTCTTTCTTCACCCCTGTTGTCTCATCTGCACCTCTGTTCCTTCTTTCTGCTCTTCTTTTGTTTCTTGCTGCACATCTCTTGCTTCTTTCTGCACGCCTCTTGCTTCTTTCTGCACCCTCGTCCCTCTTTCTGCACCCCTCTTGCCTCTTTCTGAACCTCTGTTACTTCTTACTGCTCTTCTTTTGTTTCTTTCTGCACCTCTCTTGCTTCTTTCTGCACCCTCTTCCCTCTTTCTGCACCCCTCTTGCCTCTTTCTGAACCTCTGTTACTTCTTACTGCTCTTCTTTTGTTTCTTTCTGCACCTCTCTTGCTTCTTTCTGCACCCCTCTTGCCACTTTCTCCACCCCTGTTCCTCCTTTTTGCATCTCTGTTGCTTCTTTCTGCACTTCTCTTGCTTCTTTCTGCACTTCTCTTGCCTCTTTATCCACCCCTCATCCATCTTTCTGTACCTCTGTTGCTTCTTTCTGCAACCCTTGTGCCTCTTTCTGCACCCCTCTTCCCTCTTTCTGCATCCCCTCTTGCCTCTGTCTGCACCTCTGTTCCTTCTTTCTCCACTTCTTTTGTTTCTTTCTGCACCCCTCTTGCCACTTTCTCTACCCCTGTTCCTCCTTTTTGCACCTCTGTTCCTTCTTTCTCCACTTCTTTCGCTTCTTTCTGCAACTCTCTTGCTTCTTTCTGCACTCCTCTTGCTTCTTTCTGTACCCCTCGTGCCTCTTTCACACCCCTCTTCCCTCTTTCTGCACCCCTCTTGCCTCTTTCTGCACCTCTGTTCCTTATTTCTGCACTTCTTTTGTTTCTTTCTGCACCTCTCTTGTTTATTTCTGTATCCCTCTTGACTCTTTCCCCACCCTACTTCCTCCTTTCTGCATCTCTGTTGCTTCTTTATGCATTTCTCTTGCTTCTTTCTGCATCTCTCTTGCTTCTTTCTGCACCCCTTTGCCTCTTTCTGCACCCCTCATCCCTCTTTCTGCACTCCTCTTGCCTCTTTCTGCACTCCTCTTGCCTCTTTCTGCACCCCTCTTGCCTCTTTCTGCACCCCTCTTCACTCTTTCTGCAGCCCTCCTTCCTCTTTCTGCACCTCTGTTCCTTCTTTCTGCACTTCTTTTGTTTCATTCTGCACCTCTCTTGCTTCTTTCTGCACCCCTCTTGCCTCTTTCTTCACCCCTCTTCCCCCTTTCTGCATCTCTGTTGCTTCTTTCTGCACTTTACTTGTCTCTTTCTCCACCCCTCTTCTCTCTTTCTGTACCTCTGTTGCTTCTTTCTGCACCTCTTTTGCTTCTTTTTGCACACCTCATGCCTCTTTTACACCCCTCTTCCCACACCCCTCTTGCATCTTTCTGCACCTCTCTTCCCTCTTCCTTCACCCCTGTTGCCTCTTTCTGCACCTCTGTTCCTTCTTTCTGCACTTCTTTTGTTTCTTTATGCACCTTTCACTTCTTTCTGCACCCCTTTTGCCTCTTTCTGCACCCCTCTTGCCTCTTTCTGCACCTCTGTTACTTCTTTCGGCACTTCTCCTGCCTCTTTCTCCACCCCTCATCCCTCTTTCTGCACCTCTGTTGCTTCTTTCTGCACTTTACTTGTCTCTTTCTCCGCCCCTCTTCTCTCTTTCTGCACCTCTGTTGCTTCTTTCTGCACCTCTTTTGCTTCTTTTTGCACACCTCATGCCTCTTTCACACCCCTCTTCCCACACCCCTCTTACATCTTTCTGCACCCCTCTTCCCTCTTCCTTCACCCCTGTTGCCTCTTTCTGCACCTCTGTTCCTTCTTTCTGCACTTCTTTTGTTTCTTTATGCACCTTTCACTTCTTTCTGCACCCCTCTTGCCTCTTTCTGCACCTCTGTTACTTCTTTCTGAACTTCTTCTGTTTCTGTCTGCAGCTATGTTGCTTCTTTCTGCACCCCCTTGCCTCTTTCTCCACCCATCCACCCTCTTTCTGCACCCCTGTTGCCTCTTTCTGCACCTCTGTTCTTTCTTTTTGCACTTCTTTTGTTTCTTTCTGCACATCTCTTTCCTCTTTCTTCACCCCATGTACCTCTTTCTGCACACCTCTTCCCTCTTTTTGCACCCCTCTTGCCTCTTTCTGCACCTCTGTTGCTTCTTTCGGCACTCCTCTTGCTTCTTTCTGCACTCCTAGTGCCTCTTTCACACCCCTCTTCCCTCTTTGTGCAGCCCTCTTGCCTCTTTCTGCACCTCTGTTCCTTCTTTCTGCACTTCTTTTCTTTCTTTCTGCACCTCTCGCTTCTTTCTGCACCCCTTTTGCCTCTTTCTGTACCCCTCTTGCCTCTTTCTGCACCTCTGTTCCTTCTTTCTGCACTTCGTTTGTTTCTTTCTGCAGCTCTCATACTTCTTTCTGCACCCCCTTGCCTCTTTCTCCACCCATCCACCCTCTTTCTGCACCCCTGTTGCCTCTTTCTGCACCTCTGTTCTTTCTTTTTGCACTTCTTTTGTTTCTTTCTGCACATCTCTTTCCTCTTTCTTCACCCCATGTACCTCTTTCTGCACACCTCTTCCCTCTTTTTGCACCCCTCTTGCCTCTTTCTGCACCTCTGTTGCTTCTTTCGGCACTCCTCTTGCTTCTTTCTGCACTCCTAGTGCCTCTTTCACACCCCTCTTCCCTCTTTGTGCAGCCCTCTTGCCTCTTTCTGCACCTCTGTTCCTTCTTTCTGCACCTCTTTTGTTTCTTGCTGCACGTCTCTTCCTTCTTTCTGCATACCTTGTGCCTATTTCTGCACCCCTCTTGCCTCTTTCTGCACCTCTGTTGCTTCTTTCTGCACTCCTCTTGCTTCATTCTGCACCTCTCGTGCTTCTTTCTGCACCACTCTTTCTGCACCCCTATTACCTCTTTCTGTACCTCTCTTGCTTCTTTCTGCACCCCTCTTGCCAGTTTCTCCACCCTTGTTCCCCCTTTTTGCATCTCTGTTGCTTCTTTCTGCACTTCTCCTGCCTCTTTCTCCACCCCTCATCCCTCTTTCTGCACCTCTGTTGCTTCTTCCTGTACTTCTCTTGCTTCTTTTTGCACCTCTATCCCTTCTTTCTGCAACCTTTGTGCCTCTTTCTGCACCCCTCTTGCCTCTTTCTGCACCTATGTTCCTTCTTTCTGCACTTCTTTTATTTCTTTCTGCAACTGTCTTGCTTCTTTCTGCACGCCTCTTGCTTCTTTCATGCACCCCTCGTGCCTCTTTCACACCCCTCTTCCCTCTTTCTGTACCCCTATTGCCTCTTTCTACACCTCTGTTGCTTCTTTCTGCACTTCTTTTGTTTTTCTGCACCTCTCTTGCTTCTTTCTGCACCCTTCTTGCCTCGTTCGTTCTCCACCCCTCTTCCCTCTTTCTGCACCTCTGTTGCTTCTTTCTGCACCTCACTTCTTTCTGCACACCTTTTGCTTCTTTCTGCACCCCTCTTCCATCTTTCTACACCCCTCTTCCCTCTTTCTGCACCCCTCTTGCCTCTTTCTGCACCTCTGTTCCTGCTTTCTGCACTTCTTTTGTTTCTTTTTGCAACTCTCTTGCTTCTTTCTGCACACCTCTTGCTTCTTTCTGTACCCCTCTTGCTTCTTTCTGTACCCCTTGTGCCTCTTCCACACCCCTCTTCCCTCTTTCTGCACCCCTCTTGCCTCTTTCTGCACCTCTGTTCCTTCTTTCTGCACTTTTTCTGTTTCTTTCTGCAGTTCTCTTGCTTCTTTTTGCACCCCACGTACCTCTTTCTGCACCCCTTTTCCCTCTTTTTGTACCCCTCTTGCCTCTTTCTGCACCTCTGTTGCTTCTTTTTGCACTCCTCTTGCTTCTTTCTGCACTTCTTGTGCCTCTTTCACACCCCTCTGCCCTCTTTGTGCACCTCTCTTGCCTCTTTCTGCACATCTATTCCTTCTTTCTGCACTTCTTTTCTTTCTTTCTGCACCTCTCGCTTCTTTCTGCACCCCTTTTGCCTCTTTCTGCACCCCTCTGGCCTCTTTCTGCACCTCTGTTCCTTCTTTCTGCACTTCTTTTGTTTCTTTCTGCAGCTCTCTTGCTTCTTTCTGCACCCCCTTGCCTCTTTCTCCACCCCTCTTCCCTCTTTCTGCACCTCTGTTCCTTCTTTCTGCACTTCTTTTGTTTCTTGCTGCACATCTCTTGCTTCTTTCTGCATCCCTCGTGCCTCCTTCTGCACCCCTCTTCCCTCTTTTTGCACCCCTCTTGCCTCTTTCTGCAGCTCTGTTGCTTCTTTCTGCACTACTCTTGCTTCTTTCTGCACCTCTCTTGCTTCTTTCTGCTCCACTCGTGCTTCTTTCTGCACCCCTCTTCCCGCACCCCTCTTCCCTCTTTCTGCACCCCTCTGGCCTCTTTCTGCACCTCTGTTCCTTCTTTCTGTACCCATCTTGCTACTTTCTCCACCCCTGTTCCCCCTTTTTGCATCTCTGTTGCTTCTTTCTGCACTTCTCTTGCCTCTTTCTCCACCCCTCATCCCTCTTTCTGCACCTCTGTTGCTTCCTTATGCACTTCTCTTGCTTGTTTCTGCACCTCTCTTGCTTCTTTCTGCACCCCTCGTGCCTCTTTCTGAACCCCTCTTCCCTCTTTCTGCACTCCTCTTGCCTGTTTCTGCACCTCTGTTGCTTCTTTCTGTACTTCTTTTGTGTCTTTCTGCACCTGTCTTGCTTCTTTCTGCACCCCTTTTACCTCTTTCAACACCCATCTTCCCTCTTTCTGCACCCCTCTTGCCTTTCTGCACCTCTGTTGCTTCTTTCTGCATTTCTCTTGCTTCTTTCTGCACCGCTGTCCCTTCTTTCTGCAACCCTTGTGCCTCTTTCTGCACACCTCTGTTGCTTCTTTCTGCACTCCTCTTGCTTCTTTCTGCACTCTTCATGCCTCTTTCACACCCCTCTTCCCTCTTTGTGCACCTCTCTTGCCTCTTTCTGCACCTCTGTCCTTCTTTCTACACTTATTTTCTTTCTTTCTGCACCTCTCGCTTCTTTCTGCACCCCTCTTGCCTCTTTCTGCACCTCTGTTCCTTCTTTCCGCACTTCTTTTGTTTCTTTCTGCAGCTCTCTTGCTTCTTTCTGCACCCCCTTGCCTCTTTCTCCACCCCTCTTCCCTCTTTCTTCACTCCTGTTGCCTCTTTCTGCACCTCTGTTCCTTCTTTCTGCACTTCTTTTGTTTCTTGCTGCACATTTCTTGCTTCTTTCTGCACCACTCGTGCCTCCTTCTGCACCCCTCTTCCCTCTTTTTGCACCCCTCTTCCCTCTTTTTGCACCCCTCTTGCCTCTTTCTGCACCTCTGTTGCTTCTATCTGCCCTACTCTTGCTACTTTTTGCACCTCTCTTGCTTCTTTCTGCTCCACTCGTGCTTCTTTCTGCACCCCTCTTCCCTCTTTATGCACCCCTCTTGCCTCTTTCTTAACCTCTGTTCCTTCTTTCTGCTCTTCTTTTGTTTGTTTCTGCATCTCTCTTGCTTCTTTCTGTACCCCTCTTGCTACTTTCTCCACCCCTGTTCCCCATTTTTGCATCTCTGTTGCTTCTTTCTGCACTTCTCTTGCCTCTTTCTCCACCCCTCATCCCTCTTTCTGCACCTCTGTTGTTTCCTTATGCACTTCTCTTGCTTCTCTCTGCACCTCTCTTGCTTCTTTCTGCACCCCTCGTGCCTCTTTCTGCACCCCTCTTCCCTCTTTCTGCACCCCTTGCCTCTTTCTGCACCTCTGTTCCTTCTTTCTGCACTTTTTTCTTTCTGCACCTCTATTGTTTCTTTCTGTATCCCTCTTGCCTCTTTCTCTACCCCACTTCCCCCTTTCTGCATCTCTGTTGCTTCTTTCAGCATCCCTCTTCCTGCACTCCTCTTGCCTCTTTCTGCACATCTGTTGCCTCTTTCTACACCCCTCTTGCCTCTTTCTGCACCTCTGTTCCTTCTTTCTGCACTTCTTTTGTTTCTTTCTGCACATCTCTTGCTTCTTTCTGCACCCCTTGTGCCTCTTTCTGCACACCTCTTCCCTCTTTCTGCACCCCTCTTGCCTCTTTCTGCACCTGTGTTCCTTCTTTCTGCTCTTCTTTTGTTTCTTTCTGCACCTCTCTTGCTTCTATCTGTACCCCTCTTGCTACTTTCTCCACCCCTGTTCCCCCTTTTTGCATCTCTGTCGCTTCTTTCTGCACTTCTCTTGCCTCTTTCTCCACCCCTCATCCCTCTTTCTGCACCTCTGTTGTTTCCTTATGCACTTCTCTTGCTTCTCACTGCACCTCTCTTGCTTCTTTCTGCACCCCTCGTGCCTCTTTCTGCACCCCTCGTGCCTCTTTCTGCACCCCTCTTCCCTCTTTCTGCACCCCTTTGCCTCTTTCTGCACCTCTGTTCCTTCTTTCTGCACTTCTTTTGTTTCTTTCTGCACCTCTCTTGTTTCTTTCTGTATCCCTCTTGCCTCTTTCTCTACCCCACTTCCCCCTTTCTGCATCTCTGTTGCTTCTTTATGCCCTTCTCTTGCTTCTTTCTGCACCTCTCTTGCTTCTTTCTGCACCCCTCGTGCCTCTTTCTGCACCCCTCTTCCCTCTTTCTGCACTCCTCTTGCCTCTTTCTGCACCTCTGTTGCTTCTTTCTGCACCTCTCGCTTCTTTTTGCACCCCTTTTGCCTCTTTCTGCACCCCTCTTGCCTCTTTCTGCACATGTGTTCCTTTTTTCTGCACTACTCTTGCTTCTTTCAGCACCTCTCTTGCTTCTTTCTGTACCACTCATGCTTCTTTCTGCACACCTCTTCCCTCTTTCTGCACCCCTCTTGCCTCTTTCTGCACCTGTGTTCCTTCTTTCTGCTCTTCTTTTGTTTCTTTCTGCACCCCTCTTGCTTCTTTCTGCACCCCTCTTGCCACATTCTCCACCCATGTTCCCCCTTTTTGCATCTCTGTTGCTTCTTTCTGCACTTCTCTTGCCCTTTTCTCTACCCCTCACCCCTCTTTCTGCACATCTGTTGCTTCTTTCTGCACTTCTCTTGCTTCTTTCTGCACCTCTGTCCCTTCTTTCTGCAACCCTTGTGCCTCTTTCTGCATCCCTTTTCCCTCTTTCTGCTCCCCTCTTGCCTCTTTCTCCTTCTCTGTTCCTTCTTTCTGCACTTCTTTTGTTTCTTTCTGCAACTCTCTTGCTTCATTCTGTATCCCTCTTACCTCTTCCTCCACCCCACTTCCCCCTTTCTGCACCTCTGTTGCTTATTTCTGTACTTCTCTTGCTTCTTTCTGCACCTCTCTTGTTCTTCTGCACCCCTCGTGCCTCTTTCTGCACCCCTCTTCCCTCTTTATGCACTCCTCTTGCCTCTTTCTGCACCTCTGTTGCTTCTTTCTGCATTTTTTTGTTTCTTTCTGCACCTCTCTTGCTTCTTTCTGCACCCCTCTTGCCTCCTTCTCCACCTCTCTTCCCCCTTTTTCATCTCTGTTGCTTCTTTCTCCACTTCACTTGCCTCTTTCTCCGCCCCTCATCCGTCTTTCTGCCCCTCTGTTGCTTCTTTCTGCACTTCTCTTGCTTATTTCTGCACCTCTCTTACTTCTTTTTGCACCCCTCGTGCCTCTTTCTGCACCCCTCTTCCCTCTTTCTGCACCCCTCTTGCCTCTTTCTGCACCTCTGTTCCTTCTTTATGTACTTCTCTTGTTTCCTTCTGCATCTCTCTTGCTTCTTTCTGCACTTCTTTTAACCTCTGTCTGCACCCCTCTTCCTGCCCCCCTCTTCCCTCTTTCTGCACCTCCGTTCCTTCTTTCTTCACTTCTTTTGTTTTTTCTGCAGCTCTCTTGCTTCTTTCTGCAGCCCTTTGCCTATTTCTCCACCCCTCTTCCCTCTTTCTGCACCCCTGTTGCCTCTTTCTGCACCTCTGTTCCTTCTTTCTGCACTTCTTTTGTTTCTTTCTACACATCTCTTGCTTCTTTCTGTACTTCTCTCGCCTCTTTCTGTACTCAAATGGGAAGTGCAAGCTGTCAAGTTTAAAGGTCTGCGTGCTCTTGTGACAGGTATATGTCTACTTGTATATGTATTCCACATGTGTTATGCATCTGAAGATGGTAGCTTAAAAAGTGGGTAGCTTCTTCTATATGTGGTTAAATGTTCTCAGTTCTGCTCTGTCATTCAGTTGCACAGGCAGACATGTTTTATGGACATAGGTGTTATAGAGCCCATCAAATATACTATTGAAAACCCATGTGCCCTGTATTATGAGCAGAAAGAAATACATACACCTTTTTGTACACATATTTACAGAGTATGCTGTTTGAAACACAGGTATTCAAGTATTTCTATGTTAATTTTTATGTAACATGTCACTTGGTAAAAGCAGAGACACGCATGCATACCTTCACAAACTTGGTCAGACTTACAACAGTGATTTGCTTAGGATTGCTGTTTTATATTTGGTAGGTAGGCCTAACATTCTGAGCAATCGATTAATAGTGAACCTTCAAGAGAAAAGTGAGGTTTAAGACATCTTGGGAGAAGGATTAGTGATTAAGCTACTTTGTATGAGCCTGTTGTAAGGTACAGTCAAAGTAGGCCTCTTTCTGCACTTCTGTTGGTTCTTTCTGCACTTCTGTTGCTTCTTTCTGCACCTTTCTTCCTCTTTCTGGACTTCTGTTGCCTCTTTCTGCACATCTCTTGCTTCTTTCTGCACCTTTCTTCATCTTTCTGCACATGTCCTACCTATGTAGGCATATTTAGAAATTAGCATTTAAAAAAACCTTAGAAATTCACTGAAAAAACCAGAGGTTTCAGGGACGTTATAGTTAGGAATTAGCCTTTAAAAAACCTTTGAAATTCACTGAAAAAACCAGAGGTTTCAGGGACGTTACAGTTAGAAATTAGCATTTAAAAAACCTTAGAAATTCACTGAAAAAACCACAGGTTTCAGGGACGTTATAGTTAGTTGGACATTTCACTCGTACAAAACCAGAGAAATTCGGCCGTTATAGTTAGTTGAGCTAACTATAACTCGCGCCCCCCAATGCACTGCTGATAAAGTCACATATTACATCACTCATGACATGGTCAGTGACATCACTGATGACATCTCAAATGACATCACTGATGACATCATCCACTTAATATCTGATGCACCTCCTCAAACCCTAATATAACCTTTCATACACCCACTCTAAAATACAGACTACCATTCTCGAAACCATAGACACGCCAATACCAGATAGTACATACCCACTCACTGATTCATAGGTCTACACACATCCACTCACTCACCGATACAGTCACTCATACACGCAGTCACTCATCAATACAGCCTGTGATATATGCACTCATACACCCATACAGACACTCACATACTGCCACTCATCCACAGAGATACTCACGTATCTAGTCAGTCACCCAAAGACTCAATCACACTGCCATTTACTCACCAATACAGTTATACACACACCACCTCACTTATTCATACAGATACTAACACATACTTACTCTCTTATACAATCACTGACACAAGCACACACTCATCCATACAGCCACTCTCACAATCACTCCCTCTCACATATAGTCACTTATATACTCCAACATTCACATATACTACCTTTCATATATGTAGTTACTCACACATATACCACTGAGACATCCATTCACTCACCAACACAGCCATATGCACACTCACTTACCCATACACCCACTGGCAGACACACTCATTAACCCATACACCCACTGAATCACCCACTCACACATCCATGGAGGGAGTCACACACCCCCCCACCCACCCTCACAGACACTCAGGCACCCATACAGGTAATCAGACAACCAATCATTAACCCATATAGACACTCATGTAGCTACTCACCAACCCATGCAGCCACTTACACACCAACTGACAGACTGATGCAGACATTCACACAGATTAGTCATTCACCCATGCATTCACTAAGACACGTTTAATCTCTCACTTAAACATTCAGTCACGTACCCACTAAATCATCCATTCAGACACTCATACACCCACTCACTCTTCAATACACCTCTGCGTATCTATAATTAACATTCTTAAACTTTTAAAAATCACCCAGTCTCTGGATGATGTCATCAGTGGTGTCATTTGAGATGTCATCAGTGATGTCACTGACCATGTCATGAGTGATGTAATATGTGACGTCATCAGCAGTGCATTGCGGGGGTGCGAGTTATATATAGTTAGCTCAACTAACTATAACGGCTGAATTTCTCTGGTTTTGTACGAGTGAAATGTCCAACTAACTATAACGTCCCTGAAACCTGTGTTTTTTTCTGTGAATTTCTAAGGTTTTTTAAATGCTAATGTCTAACTATAACGTCCCTGAAACCTATGGTTTTTTCAGTGAATATATATATATATACATATATATATTATCTACTGGCGGTCGCCAGTAGATAGTTAGTTAGGACCTATTTTCCATAGGAAATCCGCAACATTCTATTTGAAATAACTCTTGCGTCGGTTGACGAATCTTCGCGAAATTTTCAAACTTTATGGCCCGCTCCGGTCCGCTCCTACCCTGAAAGTCTCAGGGTGATTCGTCAAGCGGGGGCCGAGAAAAAAGGGGGGTCCCAAAACGTGTTTTCCCCATTCATTTTCCCATAGGAAACTTTAGACACAGCTACAGCCCGAACTGCTGAACGGAATTACACCAAATTTGGCAAAGAGGTAGTTCTTGGTTCAGAAAGAACCCTTTTTGTTAAATGGTGTAAATCCGTTCAGTAGTTGCTGAGAAAATCAAAAGTAAAAACACATATATATCTGGCCGGAGCCTAACCACACATGTCATCGTGAGATCTGATTGGCTGTCAGCACTTCATCCTTGAATTGCTGGCAGCCATCTTGGGACCAATATAAATGATAGTACCCCATTGAAATGCATTGTAGTGAATCGAAGATTTTGAGGGTTACCAAAAGGAGAACTGTAAAGGGTGATAACAGACTTTAGTTACATTAGAATTCATTTGTTGATGGTACCATACTAATTTCAGGAATTGTGGTGTGTTCTAAGGTGATTTTACCCTGTGAAAAACCTTCTGCTGGGATATCATGAATCATGTTTGAGAGAAAACTATTTTCACATGCATGTCCCATACAGTTTTGGAAGGTGCCCCAGAAGCTAAAATGAGAGCATATTTTCTGTAAATTCACATTATCTTTCTCAGTCATGTGAGAATGAAGTCTGACATTCTCAGTAAAACATGTACATCCAACAAGGGCAGAGACTGTCAGTTGATTCCTTTGTGTTCTACTGCAGCTTCCCAGAGTGTTCTAAAGAACAACTAGAGTGCTAACAGCCTTACTTATGACAAAAGTATGGCACACCTGAAGCCATCTTGATTGGAATAAACTGGTAACACTTAAAACATTTAATTTAAAAAGGAACAAAATGATGGGGTTCATCTTGTCATAGAAATTATGGTTAGTGCTCTGGAAAGAAAAATTAGGACATGTTTCAAGTGTGATCTCAAATATCTTCCTGTTATATTTCAACAGGAGCAGCCTGTCAGTTGATGCCTTTGTGTTCTACTGCAGCTTCCCGGAGTGTTCTAAAGAACAACTAGAGCGCTAACAGTCTTACTTATGACAAAAGTATGGCACACCTGAAGCCATCTTGATTGGAATAAACTGGTAACACTTAAAACAATTAATTTAAAAAGGAACAAAATGATGGGGTTCATTTTGTCATAGAAATTATGGTTAGTGCTGTAGAAAGAAAAATTAGGACATGTTTCAAGTGTGATCTCAAATATCTTCCTGTTATATTTCAACAGGAGCAGCCTGTCAGTTGATGCCTTTGTGTTCTACTGCAGCTTCCCAGAGTGTTCTAAAGAACAACTAGAGCGCTAACAGTCTTACTTATGACAAAAGTATGGCACACCTGAAGCCATCTTGATTGGAATAAACTGGTAACACTTAAAACATTTAATTTAAAAAGGAACAAAATGAGGGGGTTCATTTTGCCATAGAAACTATGGTTAGTGCTGTAGAAAGAAAAATTAGGACATGTTTTAATTGAGATCTCAAATATCTTCCTGTTATATTTCAACAGGAGCAGCCTGTCAGTTGATGCCTTTGTGTTCTACTGCAGCTTCCCAGAGTGTTCTAAAGAACAACTAGAGTGCTAACAGCCTTACTTATGACAAAAGTATGGCACACCTGAATCCATCTTGATTGGAATAAACTGGTAACACTTGAAACATTTAATTTAAAAAGGAACAAAATGAGGGGGTTCATTTTGACATAGAAATTATGGTTAGTGCTGCAAAAAGAAAATTTAGTGCATGTTTTAAGTGAGATCTCAAATCCTCTTCTATTTCATTAGAAAATTCTGACATGCAGACTGAAACAATCACTTTCAATACCAGCAGTAGACTTCCAGTTAACTCCTTGGTGAGCAGTAGCTTTACTACAGTGATCTAATGAACAACTAGAGTAATAACATTCTGAATTTATGGCAAATGTGTGACACATCTGAATGCCTTCTTGATGGAATCAAAGTAAAAACTGAAAGCATTTCCTACTGAGGAGACTGCAATAAATGAGGAAATTAGGAAACTTCATAACAAAGAAGTCTTCCAAGATGGCCACCAGTGAAAAAAGAGCCCAAATGTAGCACAAATATTACCCAGATGTAGCCCACATATAGCCCAATGACAAAAGTGTGCAAAACACTTTTTATTTTTAGTTTTTTTGCAGTTTTATGTAGTGCAGACTGGTCAGGTATTGGAGCGTTGCATCTTAAAACATGACCCCCTACACTACAAAAACACCACTGCACTACCCTAAACCCTAAAACACTACCCAGCATGACCACCTACACTACACAAGCACCACTGCACTATCCTAAACCCTAAAACGCTACCCCCAGCATGACCCCCTACACTACACAAACACCACTGCACTACCCTAAACCCTAAAACACTACCCCAACACCACTGCACTAACCTAAATCCTAAAACACTACCCCCAGCACGACCCCCTACACTACCCAAACACCACTGCACTACCCTAAAACATGACCCCCTACACTACACAAACACCACTGCACTACCCTAAACCCTAAAACACTACCCCCAGCACGACCCCCTACACTACACAAGCACCACTGCACTACCCTAAACCCTAAAACACTGCCCCCAGCACGACCCTCTACACTACACAAACACCACTGCACTACCTTAAACCCTAAAACACTACCCCCAGCACGACCCCCTACACTGCCCGAACACCACTGCACTGCCCTAAACCCTGAAACACATACCCTAGCACAACCCCCTACACTGCCCGAACACCACTGCACTGCCCTAAACCCTGAAACACCACCCCTTCACGACCCCCTACACTGCCCGAACACCACTGCACTGCCCTAAACCCTGAAACACCACCCCCAGCATGACCCCTACACTGCCCGAACACCACTGCACTGCCCTAAACCCTGAAACACTACCCCCAGCAAGACCTCCTACACTGCCCGAACACCACTGCACCGCCCTAAACCCTGAAACATCACTCCCAGCAAGACCCCCTACACTGCCCGAACACCACTGCCCTAAACCCTGAAACACCACCCCCAGCACGACCCCCTACACTGCCCGAACACCACTGCACTGCCCTAAACCCTGAAACACTACCCCCAGCACGACCCCCTACACTGCCTGAACACCACTGCACTGCCCTAAACCCTGAAACACCACCCCCTGCACGACCCCCTACACTGCCCGAACACTACTGCACTGCCCTAAACCCTGAAACACTATCCCCAGCACGACCCCCTACACTGCACGAACACCACTGCACTGCCCTAAACCCTGAAACACTACCCCCAGCAAGACCCCCTACACTGCCCGAACACCACTGCACTGCCCTAAACCCTGAAACACCACCCCCAGCAAGACCCCTTACACTGCCCGAACACCACTGCCCTAAACCCTGAAACACCACCCCCAGCAAGACCCCCTACACTGCCCGAACACCACTGCACTGCCCTAAACCCTGAAACACCAGCCCCAGCACGACCCCTACACTGCCCGAACACCACTGCACTGCCCTAAACCCTGAAACACCACCCCTTCACGACCCCCTACACTGCCCGAACACCACTGCACTGCCCTAAACCCTGAAACACCACCCCCAGCACGACCCCCTACACTGCCCGAACACCACTGCACTGCCCTAAACCCTGAAACACCACCCCCTGCACGATCCCCTACACTGCCCGAACACTACTGCACTGCCCTAAACCCTGAAACACCACCCCCAGCACGACCCCCTACACTGCACGAACACCACTGCACTGCCCTAAACCCCGAAACACTACCCCCAGCAAGACCCCCTACACTGCACGAACACCACTGCCCTAAACCCTGAAACACCACCCCAGCAAGACCCCCTACACTGCCCGTATACCACTGCACTGCCCTAAACCCTGAAACACAACCCCCAGCATGACCCCTACACTGCCCGAACACCACTGCACTGCCCTAAACCCTGAAACACCACCCCCAGCATGACCCCCTACACTGCCCGAACACCACTGCACTGCCCTAAACCATGAAACACCAGCCCCAGCACGACCCCCTACACTGCCCGAACACCACTGCTCTGCCCTAAACCCTGAAACACCACCCCCAAAACGACCCCCTACACTGCCCGAACACCACTGCACTGCACTGCCCTAAACCCTGAAACACCAGCCCCAGCACAACCCTGTACACTGCCCGAACACCACTGCACTGCCCTAAACCCTGAAACACCACCCCCAGCACGACCGCCTACACTGCCCGAAAACCACTGCCCTGCCCTAAACCCTGAAACACCAGCCCCAGCAAGACCCCCTACACTGCCCGAACACCACTGCACTGCCCTAAACCCTGAAACACCACCCCCAGCAAGACCCCCTACACTGCCCGAACACCACTGCACTAAAGCCTGAAACACCACCCCCAGCAAGACCACCTACACTGGACGAACACCACTGCACTGCCCTAAACCCTGAAACACCACCCCCTGCACGACCCCCTACACTGCCCAAACACCACTGCACTGCCCTAAACCCTGAAACACCACCCCCTGCACTACCCCCTACACTGCCCGAACACCACTGCACTGCCCTAAACCCTGAAACATCACTTCTCAGCACGACACCCTACACTGCCCGAACACCACTGCACTGCCCTAAACCCTGAAACACCACCCCCAGCACGACCCCCTACACTGCCCGAACACCACTGCACTGCCCTAAACCCTGAAACACCACCCCCTGCACGACCTCCTACACTGCCGGAACACCACTGCACTGCCCTAAACCCTGAAACACCACCCCCAGCACGACCCCCTACACTGCCCGAACACCACTGCACTGCCCTAAACCCTGAAACATCAACTCCAGCAAGACCCCCTACACTGCCTGAACACCACTGCCCTAAACCATGAAACACCACCCCCTACACTGCACGAACACCACTGCACTGCCCTAAACCCTGAAACACCACCTCCAGCAAAACCCCTACACTGCCTGAACACCATTGCTCTGCCCTAAATCCTGAAACACTAGCCCCAGCATGACCCCCTACACTGCCCAAACACCACTGCACTGCCCTAAACCCTGAAACACCACCCCCAGCACGACCCCCTACACTGCCCGAACACCACTGCACTGCCCTAAACCCTGAAACACCAGCCCCAGCAAGACCCCCTACACTGCCCGAACACCACTGCACTGCCCTAGACTCTGAAACACCAGCCCCAGCAAGACCCCCTACACTGCCCAAACACCACTGCACTGCCCTAAACCCTGAAACACCAGCCCCAGCATGACCACCTACACTGCCCGAACACCACTGCACTGCCCTAAACCCTGAAACACCAGCCCCAGCACGACCACCTACACTGCCCGAACACCACTGCACTGCCCTAAACCCTGAAACACCAGCCACAGCACAACCCCCTACACTGCCCAAACACCACTGCACTGCCCTAAACCCTGAAACACCAGCCCCAGCACGACCCCCTACACTGCCCGAACACCACTGTACTGCCCTAAACCCTGAAACACCAGCCCCAGCATGACCCCCTACACTGCCCGAACACCACTGCACTGCCCTAAACCCTGAAACACCACCCCCTGCATGACCCCCTACACTGCCCGAACACCACTGCACTGCCCTAAACCCTGAAACACCACCCCCTGCAGCACCCCCTACACTGCACGAACACCACTGCACTGCCCTAAACCCTGAAACACCACCCCCTGCACCGCCCCCTAAACTGCCCGAACACCACTGCACTGCCCTAAACCCTGAAACACCACCCCCAGCACGACCCCCTTTACTGCTCGAACACCACTGCACTGCCCCAAACCCTGAAACACCACCCCCAGCACGACCCCCTACACTGCCCGAACACCACTGCCCTAAACCCTGAAACACCACCCCTGCATGACCCCCTACACTGCCCGAACACCACTGCACTGCCCTAAACCCTGAAACACCACCCCCTACACTGCCCGAACACCACTGCACTGCCCTAAACCCTGAAACACCACCCCCAGCACGACCCCCTACACTGCCCGAACACCACTGCACTGCCCTAAACCCTAAAACACCACCCCCAGCATTACCCCTACACTGCCCAAACACCACTGTACTGCCCTAAACTCTAGAACACTACCCCCAGCACGACCCCCTACACTACCCGAACACCACTGCACTACCCTAAACCCTAAAATACTACCCCCAGCACAACCCCCTACACTACCCGAACACGACTGCACTGCCCTAAACCCTCAAACACTCCCCCCAGCATGACCCCCTACACTACCCGAACACCACTGCACTGCCCTAAACCCTAAAACACTCCCCCAGCACAACCCCCTACATTACCCGAACACCACTGCACTGCCCTAAACCCTAAAACACTCCCCCAGCACGACCCCCTACACTACCCAAACACCACTGCACTGCCCTATACCCTAAAACACTACCCCCCGCATGACCCCGTACACTACCCAAACACCAATGCACTACCCTAATCCCAAAACACTACCCCCGCATGACCCCCTACACTACCCTACACCCTAAAACACTACCCCCGCATGACTCCCTACACTACCCAAAGACCACTGCACTACCCTAAACCCTAAAACACAACCTCCTACACTACACAAACACCACTGCACTACCCTAAACCCTAAAACACTACCCCCTAGACTACACAAACACCACTGCACTACCCTAAACCCTAAAACACTACCCCCAGCAGTACCCCTACACTACCCAAACACCACTGCACTAACCTAAACCCTAAAACACTACCCCCAGCAGTACCCCCTACACTACCCAAACACCACTGCACTACCCTAAATCACTACCCCCAGCACGACCCCCTACACTACCCAAACACCACTGCACTACCCTAAACCCTAAAACACTACCCCCAGCACGACCCCCTACACTACCCAAACACCACTGCACTACCCTAAACCCTAAAACACTCCCCCAGCACGACTCCCTACACTACACAAACACCACTGCACTACCCTAAACCCTAAATCTACCCCCAGCATGACCCCCTACACTACACAAACACCACTGCACTACCCTAAACCCTAAAACACTACCCCCAGCATGACCCTCTTCACTACCTAAACACAACTGCACAATTTGTTACAGGCGTTGCAACGCAGGCCTGTGGTGCTTACTGGAAG
Source organism: Calotriton arnoldi (assembly GCA_963921515.1). Lineage (NCBI taxonomy): Eukaryota > Metazoa > Chordata > Amphibia > Caudata > Salamandridae > Calotriton > Calotriton arnoldi. The sequence continues at coordinate 736,746 of CAWUFW010009877.1, forward strand.
TACCTAGTGGGCTAGTTGGGCCCCAGGGACCCTCAGGATTCAAGGTGACCTAATCCCCCAACTTAAAACGCACCACGGGGCGCGTTTGCACAGTGGTGAAGGGAGGGGCGGGGCCTCAGGTGACATGTGCGCAAACACGCCCTGTGGTGCGTTTTAAGTTGGGGAATTAATTCCTTTGAATCCTGAGGGACCCTGGGGGCCAACTAGCCCACCAGGTACCTTCAGTAAGCACAACAGAGTTGCGTTGCAGAGAGGTGAAAAAAGGTGCGTGGCCTCGGAACACCTGTCTGCAACTCAGCTCTGTGGTCCTAACTGTAGGTACCTGGGGGCTAGTTGGGCCCCAGGGACCCTCAGAATTCAAGGGGACTTAATCCCGCAACTTAAAACGCGCCACGGGGTGCGTTTGCACACATGTCACCTCAGGCCCCCCCTCCCTTCACCACTGAGCAAACGCGCCCTGTAGCGCGTTTTAAGAGGTAGTTTTAATCCCCCTGCCCTATTATGTACTAGGGACTTGCAGATGAGGTCATGCTAATCACAGGGGTACCCCAACGCATAGTGTTCCCTAGTGTATGTAGGTGTTTTCACTGTATTCTAAGTGTCTTTTAGCATAGCACTGGCTCTGGTTAGTCAGAGTCAGTTACCACCAGTACCCGTCTGAAAAAGTTGTGGGCACAGGATGATTTTGCAACAATGCCTCTTTCTGCTCCTCTGTTGGTTCTTTCTGCACATCTTTTGCTTCTTTCTGTGCGTTTTTTCTTCTTTCTTCACATGTCCTACCTCTGTAGGCATAGTTAGAAACTAGCATTTAAAAAACCTTTGAAATTCACTTAAAAATCATAGGTTTCAGGCACGTTATAGTTAGAAATTAGCATTTAAAAAACCTTTGAAATTCACTGAAGAAACCATAGGTTTCAGACACGTTATAGTTAGAAATTAGCATTTAAAAAACCTTTGAAATTCACTGAAAAAACCATAGGTTTTAGGGACAGTTATAGTTAGTTGGACATTTCACTCGTACAAAACCATAGAAATTCCCCGTTATAGTTAGTTCAGCTAACTATAACTCGCGCCCCCGCAATGCACTGCTGATGACGTCACATATTACATCACTCATGACATGGTCAGTGACATCACTGATGACATCACTGATGACATCTCAAATGACATCACTGATGACATCATCCATGTGATAATTTCATGCATCTTCTCACACCCTAATATAACTTTTGATACACCCACTCTAAATTACAGACTGCCATTCTCAAAACCATAGACACTCCAACACCAAAAACTACATACCCACTCACTGATTCTTAGGTCTACACACACATCCACTCACTCACCCGTACAGTCACTCATACTTAGTCACTCAGTACAGGACTATCATATGCACTCATACACCTATAAAAACACTCACACACCGCCACTCATCCATAGAGGTACTCACACACCTAGTCAGTCATGCAAAAACTTAATCACACACCCATTTACTCACCTATACAGTTATACACACACCAGCTCACTTACTCATACAAATACTAGCACATTCTTACACTCTTATACAATCACTGATACAAGTACACACTCATCCATACAGCCACTCTCACAATCACACACTCTCACTTATAGCCATTTATATACTCCAACACACATATATACTGCCTTTCACATATGTAGTTACTCACACATGTACCACTGAGATATACATTCAATCACTAACACACCCATACACACACTCACCCACCCATACAGTCCATCACAGATGCACTCTTGAAACCATGCACCCAGTGAATCACCAACTCACACATCTATGCACAGAGTCACACACACCCCACCCACACAAACACTCAGGCACCCATACAGATACTCAGACAATCAATCAATAACCCATGTAGACACTCATGTAGCTATTCAGAAAGCCATGCAGCCGCTTACAAACCAACAGACAGACGGATACAGACATTCACACAGTTTAGTCACTAACCCATGCATTCAGTAAGATACATTTAATCACTCACTTGTAGAGTCAGTCACTCACGTACTAAATCATCCATTCAGACACTTATACACCCACTCATTCTTCAATACGCCTTTCCCTATATATATTAAACATATTTAAACTTTACAGAAACACACAGTCACTGGATGATGTCATCAGTGATGTCATTTGAGATGTCATCAGTGATGTCATCAGTGATGTCACTGACCATGTCATGAGTGATGTAATATGTGACGTCATCAGCAGTGCATTGCGGGCGCGAGTTATAGTTAGCTGAACTAACTATAACGGGGGAATTTCTATGGTTTTGTACGAGTGAAATGTCCAACTAACTATAACTGTCCCTAAAACCTATGGTTTTTTCAGTGAATATATATATATATATATATATAACACAAGAAATTCACGCACCATCCGCAGCGCGAAAGCAAGCCCTCCAGTCGGACATCAGGTAAGTCAGTTTATTCTTCAAGAAGTAAAGCATTACGCGTTTCAACCCCAGGTGGGTCTTAATCGTATGCAAATGAGAGGGGCAGTTACCACAGGATTTAAATACACTTGGATCTTGAAAAGTGAAGAAGGACTACGAGTGCCATACAAATATTTTACAATAACGATAGTTTTTTCTTCAATCTCAGGGACCAGATAACTGTTCACTTCATCAGTGCTCTTAGAATTCACTGGCTAATGCCCACTACTCGCAAATGTTCGAGTTTAACAGTTATGGTTCACAATCCTGTCATTGATTGGACTTCAGTGTCCATAATGCATTGCAAATGTTCTCAGGCCTCGTAATGTCCATCTTTAAACCTTGCACTCAGATGCCTTAGTAAGTCTAAATGAAATTCAAATGTCACATTTGAGCTTTAAAAGGATCAATTCCATGTCGTGCTCAGTGGCAATCAATAGTCATTTTACCTTCCAGGCACTGTCCCTCACGTGCTCATTGTCCATTGACATCTGAGAGGCAGCCAGGGTTTGCAGGAGTCGCTGCACTCTTGCACAGTCGGACGAAGGTAATTACTTCACAGGCAGCTACATTGTAAATCTGGACAATGAGCACGTGAGGGACAGTGCCTGGAAGGTAAAATGACTATTGATTGCCACTGAGCACGACATGGAATTGATCCTTTTAAAGCTCAAATGTGACATTTGAATTTCATTTAGACTTACATAAGACTTACTAAGGCATCTGCATATTGTAAAATATTTGTATGGCACTCGTAGTCCTTCTTCACTTTTCAAGATCCAAGTGTATTTAAATCCTGTGGTAACTGCCCCTCTCATTTGCATACGATTAAGACCCACCTGGGGTTGAAACGCGTAATGCTTTACTTGTTGAAGAATAAACTGACTTACCTGATGTCCGACTGGAGGGCTTGCTTTCGCGCTGCGGATGGTGCGTGAATTTCTTGTGTTAAGGCGGTGACGTCGCCCACAAGCCCCGACCCGCTAGGCTGGGCTCCCTATCGTCACAATTGCATTTGTATGTATGTATGTATGTATGTATGTATATGTATATATATATATATATATATATATATCACCAATTCCGCGTTTTTTGCCGAAATTCCTCCTCCAACACGGACACGGACCATCAGATTAGTGCTTTTTTAGTATTTTATTCGTGCAATGTCGCCATAACGTTTCGGCTCGTCCGAGCCTTGATCACATGACATTGTACTGGCATTTTGCTCCCAAATTTAAAGTGACAAGTGCGCAATCATTAGAATCACGTGAGTGGTGTAACAGTAGACATAAAAGAGTTTGTCAATGGTTATCTTTGCAATAATTATAGATTTTCCATAAACAATGCTAGTTTACATACAAATTTAAAGAAGATAAAATACAGGAAAAATACAGGTAAAATGCAGGGGGAGTATTTTACTGGCATAATACTCAGTAAAGCATTTAATAATTCTCCAACATAAATAGTTCCTGTACATACTCTTGGATCCGGTGTTTATATGTCTGCAAAATTAATTTGCCTTAGATAATTCCGGATCCTCGACCAATTTCATGCCATTGTAATTGATTTGGTTCTCTGTATTAATGTTGTATAAAATACACCATTATAGTTGTATGGCTTATAATCATATATATATTCACTGAAAAAACCATAGGTTTCAGGCACGTTATAGTTAGAAATTAGCATTTAAAAAACCTTTGAAATTCACTGAAAAAACCATAGGTTTCAGGCACGTTATAGTTAGAAATTAGCATTTAAAAAACCTTTGAAATTCACTGAAAAAACCATAGGTTTTAGGGACAGTTATAGTTAGTTGGACATTGCACTCGTACAAAACCCGTGAAATTCCCCTGTTATAGTTAGTTCAGCTAACTATAACTCGCGCTCCGTAATGCACTGCTGATGACGTCACATATTACATCACTCATGACATGGTCAGTGACATCACTGATGACATCACTGATGACATCTCAAATGACATCACTGATGACATCATCCAGTGACTGTGTTTCTGTAAAGTTTAAATATGTTTAATATATATAGGGAAAGGCGTATTGAAGAATGAGTGGGTGTATAAGTGTCTGAATGGATGATTTAGTACGTGAGTGACTGACTACAAGTGAGTGATTAAACGTATCTTACTGAATGCATGGGTTAGTGACTAAACTGTGTGAATGTCTGTATCCGTCTGTTTGTTGGTGTGTAAGTGGATGCATGGATTTGCGAATAGCTACATGAGTGTCTATATGGGTTATTGATTGGTTCTCTGAGTATCTGTATGGCTGCCTGAGTGTTTGTGTGGGTGGGGTGTGTGTGACTCTATACATAGATGTGTGAGTGGGTGATTCACTGGGTGCATGATTTCAAGAGTGCATCTGTGATGGACTGCTTGGGTGGGTGAGTGTGTGTATGGGTGTGTTAGTGAGTGAATCTATATCTCCGTGGTACATGTGCGAGTAACTACATATGTAAAAGGCAGTATATATGTGTGTTAGAGTATTTAAATGGCTATAAGTGAGAGTGTGTTATTGTGAGAGTGGCTGTATGGATGCGTGTGTGCTTGTATCAGTTATTGTATAAGAGCGTAAGAATGTGCTAGTATTTGTATGAGTAAGTGAGCTGGTGTGTGTATAACTGTATAGGTGAGTAAATGGGTGTGTGATTAATTTTTGCATGACTGAGTAGGTGTGTGAGTACCTCTATGGATGAGTGGCGGTGTGTGAGTGTTTATATAGGTGTATGAGTGCATATGATAGTCCTGTACTGAGTGACTGTAAGTATGAGTGACTGTACAGGTGAGTGAGTGGATGTGTGTGTAGACCTAAGAATCAGTGAGTGGGTATGTAGTTTTTGGTGTTGGAGTGTCTATGGTTTTGAGAATGGCAGTCTGTAATTTAGAGTGGGTGTATCAAAAGTTATATTAGGGTGTGAGAAGATGCATGAAATTATCACATGGATGATGTCATCAGTGATGTCATTTGAGATGTCATCAGTGATGTCATCAGTGATGTCACTGACCATGTCATGAGTGATGTAATATGTGACGTCATCAGCAGTGCATTGCAGGGCGCGAGTTATAGTTAGCTGAACTAACTATAACAGGGAATTTCACGGGTTTTGTACGAGTGCAATGTCCAACTAACTATAACTGTCCCTAAAACCTATGGTTTTTTCAGTGAATTTCAAAGGTTTTTTAAATGCTAATTTCTAACTATAACGTGCCTGAAACCTATGGTTTTTTCAGTGAATTTCAAAGGTTTTTTAAATGCTAATTTCTAACTATAACGTGCCTGAAACCTATGGTTTTTTCAGTGAATTTCAAAGGTTTTTTAAATGCTAATTTCTAACTATAACGTGCCTGAAACCTATGATTTTTAAGTGAATTTCAAAGGTTTTTTAAATGCTAGTTTCTAACTATGCCAACAGAGGTAGGACATGTGAAGAAAGAAGAAAAACGCACAGAAAGATGCAAAAGATGTGCAGAAAGAACCAACAGAGGAGCAGAAAGAGGCCTTGTTGCAAAATCATCCTGTGCCCACAACTTTTTCAGACGGGTACTGGTGGTAACTGACTCTGACTAACCAGAGCCAGTGGCACGTTTTAAGTTGTGGGATTAAGTCCCCTTGAATCCTGAGGGTCCCTGGGGCCCAACTAGCCCCCAGGTACCTACAGTTAGGACCACAGAGCTGAGTTGCAGAGAGGCGTTCCGAGGCCACGCACCTTTTTTCACCTCTCTGCAATGCAACTCTGTTGTGCTTACTGAAGGTACCTGGTGGGCTAGTTGGCCCCCAGGATTCAAAGGGAATTAACTCCCCAACTTAAAACGCACCACAGGGCGTGTTTGCGCACATGTCACCTGAGGCCCCGCCCCTCCCTTCACCACTGTGCAAACGCGCCCCGTGGCGCGTTTTAAGTTGGGGGATTAGGTCACCTTGAATCCTGAGAGTCCCTGGGGCCCAACTAGCCCACCAGGTACTTCCAGTAAGCACCACAGGCCTGCGTTGCAACGCCTGTAACAAATTGTGCAGTTGTGTTTAGGTAGTAAAGAGGGTCGTGCTGGGGGTAGTGTTTTAGGGTTTAGGGTAGTGCAGTGGTGTTTGTGTAGTGTAGGGGGTCATGCTGGGGTAGATTTAGGGTTTAGGGTAGTGCAGTGGTGTTTGGGTAGTGGAGGGAGTCGTGCTGGGGGGAGTGTTTTAGGGTTTAGGGTAGTACAGTGGTGTTTTGGTAGTGTAGGGGGTCGTGCTGGGGGTTAGTGTTTTAGGGTTTTAGGGTTTAGGGTAGTGCAGTGGTGTTTGGGTAGTGTAGGGGATACTCCTGGGGGTAGTGTTTTAGGGTAGTGCAATGGTGTTTGGGTAGTGTAGGGGTACTGTTGGGGGTAGTGTTTTAGGGTTTAGGGTAGTGCAGTGGTGTTTGGGTAGCGTAGGGGGTACTGCTGGGGGTAGTGTTTTATGGTTTAGGGTAGTGCAGTGGTGTTTGGGTAGTGTAGGGGTTCGTGCTGGGGTAGTTTTTAGGGTTTAGGGTAGTGCAGTGGTGTTTGTGTAGTGTAGGAGGTCGTGTTTTAGGGTTTAGGGTAGTGCAGTGGTCTTTGGGTAGTGTAGGGAGTCGTGCGGGGTATTGTTTTAGAGTTTAGGGTAGTGCAGTGGTCTTTGGGTAGTGTAGGGGTTGTGCGGGGGTAGTGTTTTAGGGATTAGGGTAGTGCATTGGTATTTGGGTAGTGTAGGGGGTCATGCGGGGGTAGTGTTTTAGGGTTTAGGGCTGTGCAGTGGTGTTTATGTAGTGTAGGGTGTCGTGCTGGGGGAGTGTTTTAGGGTTTAGGGCAGTGCAGTGGTGTTCGGGTAGTGTAGGGGGTCGTGCTGGGGGAGTGTTTTAGGGTTTAGGGCAGTGCAGTCATGTTCGGGTAGTGTAGGGGTCGTTCTGGGAGGAGTATTTTAGGGTTTAGGGTAGTGCAGTGGTGTTCGGGTAGTGTAGGGGTCATGCTGGGGGTAGTGTTCTAGGGTTTAGGGCAGTGCAGTGATGTTCAGGCAGTGTAGGGGGTCGTGCTGGGGGTGGTGTTTTAGGGTTTAGGGCAGTGCAGTGGTGTTCGGACAGTGTAGGGGGTCATGCTGGGGGTGGTGTTTCAGGGTTTAGGGCAGTGCAGTGGTGTTTGGGCAGTGTAGGGGGTCGTGCAGGGGTGGTGTTTCAGGGTTTAGGGCAGTGCAGTGGTGTTTGGGCAGTGTAGGGGTCGTGCAGGGGTGGTGTTTCAGGGTTTTGGGCAGTGGTGTTCGGGCAGTGTAGGGGGTCATGCTGGGGGTGGTGTTTCAGGGTTTGGGGCAGTGCAGTGGTGTTCGAGCAGTAAAGGGGGTCGTGCTGGGGGTGGTGTTTCAGGGTTTAGGGCAGTGCAGTGGTGTTCCGGCAGTGTAGGGGGTTGTGCAGGGGGTGGTGTTTCAGGGTTTAGTGCAGTGGTGTTCGGGCAGTGTAGGGGTCCTGCTGGGGTGGTGTTTCAGGGTTTAGGGCAGTGCAGTGGTGTTCAGGCAGTGTAGGGTGTCGTGCTGAGGGGTGGTGTTTCAGGGTTTAGGGCAGTGCAGTAGTGTTTGGGCAGTGTAGAGGGTCGTGCTGGGGGAGTGTTTTAGGGTTTAGGGCAGTGCAGTCGTGTTCGGGTAGTGTAGGGGGTCGTGCTGGGGGAGTATTTTAGGGTTTAGGGTAGTGCAGTGGTGTTCGGGTAGTGTAGGGGGTCATGCTGGGGGTAGTGTTCTAGGGTTTAGGGCAGTGCAGTGGTGTTCGGGCAGTGTAGGGGTCGTGCTGGGGGTGGTGTTTTAGGGTTTAGGGCAGTGCAGTGGTGTTCGGGCAGTGTAGGGGGTCGTCTTGGGTGTGGTGTTTCAGGGTTTAGGGCAGTGCAGTGGTGTTCGGGCAGTGTAGGGGGTCGTGCAGGGGTGGTGTTTCAGGGTTTAGGGCAGTGCAGTGGTGTTCGGGCAGTGTAGGGGTCGTGCAGGGGTGGTGTTTCAGGGTTTAGGGCAGTGGTGTTCGGGCAGTGTAGGGGGTCATGCTGGGGGTGGTGTTTCAGGTTTTAGGGCAGTGCAGTGGTGTTCGAGCAGTAAAGGGGGTCATGCTGGGGATGGTGTTTCAGGGTTTAGGGCAGTGCAGTGGTGTTCGGGCAGTGTAGGGGGCGGTGCAGGGGTGGTGTTTCAGGGTTTAGGGCAGTGCAGTGGTGTTCGGGCAGTGTAGGGGGTGGTGCAGGGGGTGGTGTTTCAGGGTTTAGGGCAGTGCAGTGGTGTTCGGGCAGTGTAGGGGTCGTGCAGGGGTGGTGTTTCAGGGTTTAGGGCAGTGCAGTGGTGTTCGGGCAGTGTAGGGGGCGGTGCAGGGGGTGGTGTTTCAGGGTTTAGGGCAGTACAGTGGTGTTCGGGAATTGTAGGGGGTGGTGCTGGGGCTGGTGTTTCAGGGTTTAGGGCAGTGCAGTGGTGTTCGGGCAGTGTAGGGGGTCGTGCTGGGGCTGGTGTTTCAGGGTTTAGGGCAGTGCAGTGGTGTTCGGGCAGTGTAGGGGGTCGTGCTGGGGCTGGTGTTTCAGGGTTTAGGGCAGTGCAGTGGTGTTCGGGCAGTGTAGGGGTCCTGCTGGGGCTGGTGTTTCAGGGTTTAGGGCAGTGCAGTGGTGTTCGGGCAGTGTAGGGGTCTTGCTGGGGCTGGTGTTTCAGAGCCTAGGGCAATGCAGTGGTGTTCGGGCAGTGTACGGGGTCTTGCTGGGGCTGGTGTTTCAGGGTTTAGGGCAGTGCAGTGGTGTTCGGGCAGTGTAGGGGGTCGTGCTGGGGGTGGTGTTTCAGGGTTTAGGGCAGTGGTGTTCGTGCAGTGTAGGGGTCATGCTGGGGTGGGGTTTCAGGGTTTATGGCAGTGCAGTGGTGTTCGGGCAGTGTAGGGTGTCGTGCTGAGGGGTGGTGTTTCAGGGTTTAGGGCAGTGCAGTAGTGTTTGGGCAGTGTAGGGGTCGTGCAGGGGGTGGTGTTTCAGGGTTTAGGGCAGTGCAGTGGTGTTAGCAATACGTAACTGAACGAA